>CM069863.1:53141158-54341158 GCA_036172795.1 Pelodytes ibericus
CAATACTTCCGAAGTAAAATGCAGGCCTTCTACAGCATTCTCCCCAATGCTCAATGATAACAGCAAAAAAAACAACAACACTTATAGTGTAATAGATAAATCTAAAACACAAGTATCAAAGGGGGATGAGAAATGAGCCGCTCAATAAAGAAATAATGTAATGGCATCCTGGTCTCTTTTTATACATCCTATAATACTTTGTAAAAAAAAAATAAAAAATACATAAAAAGAAAAATATATTGTGCAGGAAAAAGATGAAAAAAATTACTGGATCACATCTTCTTTGTAGGAGAAACAGTGATGGCTCTCACTTTTGCCGGATGTGTTTCGCCGGATACTCGGCTTCATCGGGAGAAATCACTTGTAAACAGCACCAACAGGTATCTAAAATTGTGAACTGGTACAGCTAATTATTTCCCATTTCTCATACTAGTACTGTTTTAAAATACATTTGTCTCCTAGCCATCTCTCAAGTAGTGATTCAAATGGCATTTGTTTCTCTCATATAAAATATGAAAGTAGCAGGGGTAAGAATTATGCATGGTGGATATTTGCTGGACTTTGCGATGGGCAGTTTTACTGAACTTTATGATGATCATTTTTACTGAACTTTGTGATGGGCAGTTTTAATAGACATTGTGATGGGCAGTTTTACTGGACACTGTGATGTTCAGTTTTACTGGACATTGTGATGGGAAGTTTTACTGGTCATTGTGATGGGCAGTTTAAATGGACATTGGGATTGACAATTTAATTTAATTTGTTAGACCTTGCTGCACACAAAGGTGACCTTCTTTCTTTTTTGGCATGAACATAAGAGGCACCAAGCTATTTTGAGGCTTCCTTGCAATTCCCACCCTTGATGTCAGCAGAAATCTCTTTCTATGACGTTATATAGCCTTGCAATCTGTGACGACCATAATGATATTTTTGTCTTTTTGTCTTTTTCTAAATCAAAATAAACAGGACAGCGTCAAAAGGAAAAGAACTAACCTCAAAGCCCTGAGGGCAAATCTCAGTAAGAAAGTTATTTTTGGGTGGAGAAGGGTTGGGTTTATTGTGCAGCCTTTCTGTTCTCTACGTTGTTTATCCCACACCTATGTTCACCGTTGTAAGACTTGTCTAGCAGCTAAAGATTATTCACAATGCCCAGCCTGCAGCTAGACTTATACATTTAGGGGTCATGCAAAGCAAGTGAAATTGAAAAAAAAAATAGGTGAAACATGAGGAAGGAGCAATTTGCGAATATTTGTAACATATTGCATTTTTTTTCCTGTTTTGTGCCTCTTTTGCAGTTATATTTGTGCACACTAAAGACTTTTATGAATATTTAGTGAAAAATAATTCTTATTTTTCATGTGAAAATTACACCATCTTTTAGCAAGGGCAAGATAAAAAAGGCAAAAGAAAAAATATTTGCATACATGCCTGTTTTTATTCACAAATATTTCCATTTTAATTCACAATTTTCTCAGATATTTAATACTTGAGTGTTAAATTTAGTACATTGCAAAAACAGCAAAAAAGCAATTTTGCTCATGAAATATATTTACCCTATTAGAGTGCTCTGTTGGTAGCAGTAAGGGATGCAAATAAACTAATATTTCATACATGTACTTATACAGGTATTTGGTATATACAACCAGATATTTACATCATTATATATAATAATGTAGTTAAATGTATGTAGTTGTGAACATAAATTTACATCATTATATATAATAATGTAGTTAAATGTATATAGTTGTGAACATAAAAATCATAATTCAAGCATTAAAAAAGCAAACAGATAAATGAAGAATAAAATAAATCATGCTGCATTTATAACTGAAAAGTTAAATATCAATCAATCAATAGTTAAATATCAATCGATTATTCACTTATATGATCGCAATCAATGTTATGTGACAGGGAACGGGGGAAAGCTTAAAGTGTGCAGAGTTATGTGACATCACACAATATTGAATAACGGTACAGGTGCTAGATTGTCAGCTCAGTGTAGACCGATTTGGCCCAAAATGTATTCAGATCAGGCAACTTAGCCAAATTTCACAAATCACCAAATTGCAGCTACTCATTATGCCTGAAGTTTGTCTAAATCAGCAATTCAAGTTGTTCAGAAACCGAAGCATCAGAAGCATTTGGATCAGGACAATTCTGCTATAAAAAGCATACAATTTCAGTTAACCAGTAAGGGAAACATACACAAAATTCGCCAGATTCTAGTTGGAGAATTAAATAGAAAAGTGTAAAAGAATTAAAGTAAACAGAAAAATATTTATATATAATTGTTATATATTAATTTTATATCTTATAATAGTATATTTACATTAATTTAATCATTTTTAAAGTATAAAGAAACATTATTATACATTGTTGTATTATTTTATGTAAATTTACTTTATTTTTACATTTAATTAATGTACCATGTTATTATTTTTTTTTCAGTGATTTTTCTTTTATTACACTTTGAGAGAATTTCGGATATGTCGGCTAAGGACAAACAGCTATATTCGTCAAAGTCTTCCCTATGGGGAGAACCGAGGTTACCACTTAGTGCTTTTCATATGATTTTGGTGTCAGGAGATATTGGTGTGGAATTGGCTATGACTTATGAATCGCGGAAGTATTAGGAGGCATATCGGAGCTACCTGAGTAGATTGAAATTACGCAATTCGGAGGCACCATTTTTGTGCTGAAAATCAGAACTGAGTCTACCTTCAGGAGTCTGGAACTCATTTCTCTCCAATTAAACTATGTATGTCTTATGGATAGTGTAAATGCATCCATAGTGGATAGTGTATAGATACATAGTGTAAATGCAATGCTGCCTTTGTGCAAAGAGAGGCAATTTAGATTTTTTATTTTTTTTTCAAATACCAGCTTTCCTAACGGGATGAATGCTGAATATGCTATTACTCTTTTTTTTTTTAAACTGAAGTGTCCATTTATAACTCTTCCACAGTCAGCATTCAAAACTGTAGAGATTTATTTTTAGTGGCCTATATGTTTCACATAACAGCTTTAATTTAAACTCTCTCATGGAGTCTATGATCAAATCTGAAAACTGAGTAATGGTTGCCCTCTTGTGTTCATTAACAGTTATCATAGTATGAGTGAAACGAGGCGAGTCTAACACTAACCCAATAACTCATTTTTGTTTGCTTTTTTTCTTGGTTTATAGGCCCTTTGGCATATAGTTAACACTTTTTGTATGAATTACATCTATAAATTAACAATTACACTCATATATTAGGGTTCTTTAGTTGCTGTGATTTAATTATTTCGTTTTTTCTTTTCATTATTTATTGGATCCTTCTTGGGCCTAAGAATATCAAACTGCTAGGGTCATACTAAATTTTGTTTAGGTTTAACTGTTGTTCTTATTATGGACTCAAATTTTCTTTACTTGAAAAGGGATTCATCACTCTTTCGTTTATCCTCCCAATTCATTTAAGTTTAGTATATTATAAATATATAATTTTTAATATTATATTTTGTAGGATAAAGTTATTTACATTTAGTAGTTGGGATATACATATGTGTTCATTCATAATCAGGATCATGTATAAGGCCAGTTATTTACAAATGTTTCCACGTTTCACTTTTTTTTATTTCTCTCACGATATTATTCCTTGTATTATTGTCTGTTGTTATTTATTTGATTTCATTATTTTTTTACCACTTGCAACTCTCCTTTTAGTAAATAGCCTCCTAAGTGTAATATGTGGATTCCAACCATTAATAATATTTTTTTAATCAATAACTTAATATCACTATTTCTATTTCATATCATGATTGTGTACGGCAATAGAAGTCTGTACCTTAGTGTACTTTAGGTAGGGTTACCATATCCGGGTGGCCAGAAAAGAGGACACACATCCCTTGCCATTACACCCGATATGTCCCCGACGTGCCCGAATCATTCCGGACTTCAGGCACAATTTGGGCCACAAGGTCAGGCGCATATTAAGCAGGGCGCACATATTTTGATTAAAAACAACCATCAAATAATAGATCATTTGAATAGCTATTGAGGGGTTAAAGTGGTTGCCAAGGAACTTCATTCCAATACTATCAATAATCAAACACACATAAAGTAGCAAATAATAATCATACTCACCGAACATAGATGTACTTGGCAGAAGATGTGTAGGTGATGTTGCAACTGCTATTAACTCATCAGTAGGTAATGCAATCGTGGAACGTATTGGAGAAGGAATGGAGATTTTACCAGTATATATAGACTCTGTAGATTCTTTAGCATTGCCTTCAATATTTTCTTGTGATTGAGTGGAAAATTATATTGTGGTAAGTTGTTCTTCACTCCAAGATTCAGTGCTTGTGGCTAACTGTTGTAAAGTAGTGAAAAAGAGTTGTGTTCTTCCTTGTGAGTTGGTATACACTAAACCATATGAACCAGAATCTGTGGTCAATTCCATTGCAGTTGGGGTCTCTTGATAATTGATGGTTTTTGTAATGATAACCTTGCTTGGTGTTTCAGATGATTGTGTGAAACGTGAAGTATTTTGTGATGTTGTAGTTTCTTCAGGAAGTAGTGGAGACCACCCTTTCCCTTGTCTGCACTGTTTGGTTGGGCTGATTTTTATTTGCAATAAAGCACAATACTTTTTTCAAACATCAGTTTGTTTTGGAGTATGATGTGCACACCGAATCTTGTTTCCTGTGCTGTCCTTGTCTGATCAACGTGGTGGAGCACCTATCTCCAAATTTACAGCAGGTAGAGCCGACTTCAGCGTTGTTCACTTTCATTGCAGTTGTAGGGTCTCTTGTTCTGATGGTTGTTTTAATGATTGTGACGAAATGCCCTTCGCCACTTGGTCCTGGAGAGGCCTGCTTGCCAGCCTCCTCCCCTGTGACTATGGCCCTGGGGTGTATGGCCCTTTAAGAAGCTGTATTGGGGCTTATGGACTTTTATGGGACTGGTGCTGGCCCTTTAAGCACATTTTTGGGGCATGGTGAAAATCGGAACAATGCCCCTTTAAGACGGTGTCTCCAGAGTTCCCAGACTAGGAAAATGTGCTTGCGGTCGGTCATAAAGGACTTCCAGCTAACTTTTGAACTACTGGGTGGAATTGTCTGATTTTTAGTTATGTTCATATTTAAAGTATGCTAATTCTGAAAATGTATGTTTTATGTGAATCTGATGCATACTTTGAAAGTTATTAATATTGTGTAAAAACTGGGGAGGATTTTGCTGTAATTGCTGGGAGTGTCTGAGTGTATTGTACATATTGATTGTTTGTTCTTCAAAACCATGTGGGTGGTCCTATGTGTGGAAAATGGGCATAAAAGCAGAGTGTTTGATTAAAATCCAGAGATCTTCTTGACCCTCAACATGTAGTCCTATCTCGTGATTGGTGGGGACAGCTATACTCACAATGGGGATTGCTCTGTTCTGCATACTCCCTTGAGCTTTAATTACTTAGCTCTTTTAAGAGCTTGTTCATTATACGCTCTCCTGGAGGAGAGGTCTTCCCCACACGGTCCTGGAGGACAGAAGCTGATCCAGAGTGGACAGAAGACGGCGAGACTCCAGTTAAGCTACGGCGGTTGTGGAGTCTGCGGTGGTTGTAGTGTCCGGTGTGGTGCTTGTGGTCCTCGGCGCAAGCTAGGAAGCGTCCATCAACGGAAGGTACTCGGTCGGAGTACGGGGAGTTCCGTTACAATGATGTTGCCTGCTGGTGTTTCTGATGAGTTTGTGAAACCTGTGATCTCTTGTAATGTAGTTTCTTCAGTAGAACTGGATTCATTTGATGTAAAGGTTTCTTCAGTTAATGTTGTATCTTGCACTGCATAATCCACACTTTCAAGGGATATAGGAGTAACTGATACACGTGTTGAAACTTTTAGTTTACTGGTGTCAGAAAATGTTTTACTCTCCTTAAGCTCACCTGAAAAAGTACTTGTGGTTACCTCCATTGTAGTTGTAATGTCTCCCGAGCTGTTAGGCTTTGTACTCATGTCCTCCACTGTTATTTCATATGAGTGGGTGAAACTTGTGGTCTTATGAGATGTTGAAGTTGCTGCAGAAGTTGTGGATGCCTTTCATTTTGTAGTTTCTAAATTAGTTATAGTCTCTTGCAGTGGAGAATTTGATGTCTCATGGGAGATATTAGTAACTAAAAAGTAGATTGTACCTTGTGGTGTTGTTCTGTTAGGAGAGATTGTGGTCTCATTTTGTTCATAAATTGCATCAGAAGTTGTGGTCATTTCTGCTGCAACTGTAGATGTTTTAATGTAGTGGGTTTTATGGCTGGGTTTTCTGATGTCCCTGAA
Organism: Pelodytes ibericus; assembly: GCA_036172795.1. Lineage (NCBI taxonomy): Eukaryota > Metazoa > Chordata > Amphibia > Anura > Pelodytidae > Pelodytes > Pelodytes ibericus. The sequence continues at coordinate 53,147,459 of CM069863.1, forward strand.
ATCCCAAGGTTGCTTTAGACTTTTTCATTGCCGCAGAAACAGTGGTTGCTGATTTACCAATTTCTGTAACTGATGTGGTTCGTTGATGTTGTGATTATGAAGTTGTTAAAGGTGGAAGGGTAACTGGTACTGATTTGGATCAAAGCAAACTTTGCTTTATTGTCTATCTACTCCTTAAAATTGATAAACTATGCGCTCTCCTCTAGAAGTAATTCACACCGGAGACAAAGTTTCTGATCAGTGAAAAACCTGAGGCAAACCTTTATTTTCCAGAGTGGGGGATTCCTTTTAAAGCAGGAATACGTCACAGTACAGTCATAGTTTAAAGATACAATATCCTTTCAGCAATTGGCTAAAAGTTGGAGGGGTCTTCTTTAAGCCCACCCTACAGAATGTGATGTCATCTTTATAGAGTTCTCCCACCACATTCCAGCTCCATCTTGGTTACACGATGGGAGGGGGCAGTGAGTAACAAAGAGGGGTTCCAGTTACTGTTACTTTAACAGTGATTCACGTGGCATGTGATAACTTGTACAAGAGAAAGTGGGAGGAGTTAGTACCGGAAGCTGGTCTTTATAAGAATGTGTTACATGAGATTTGCTCCTTAGCAGGGGGGAAGGGGTAGCTTGGATGGGAGGAGTTTCCATAGGAAGTAGCTTATTTGAACACATGTGTAAAAGATTAAACAGACAAAGGAATGCAATGCTTATACGTAAGCATCTGTAAGAAATTATGACCTTTTAGGGAAGTGTGCCAAATAAGACATAAACACAAATATATAATAGTAAAAGAGACATTGTATCCACAACAGTCCCCCCTATAAAATGGCTCTGTTTACTAACAGCCACTATCGCTAACCCTAATACTGTCCCTATAGAAAAATAACAAAGGCTATCTTGCTCATCTGTCTGAACAGGCCTCGAACGCTTCACTACGCGGGTGGCCCATAGCAGCTTGTCCACTACTTCTCCCGCGACAGACTTTTGCCCGTAGAGACAGACGCTATCCCTAAATGCCCTTAAGAGGAAGTAGCTGTTGACTTAGTGCGGTGGGACTGTAAGGGTGTATGTGGTGTTTCATAGTCTATGTCATCAATCTCTTGGTGAAGGAAGGTCGGGGTGGTTTGATCGATTGTCTGATCAACTGTCTTTTGTAGGCATTTCCTAAGACAGGGTAACACACAACAAACAAGAAGAGCAAGGATTATTATCATTATTAAAATGGCAACACCTATTTGGGCTAGAGCACCTTGCCATCCAGACATCCATCCAAACCATTTTGCCCATGGATCCGTGGCCCCAGAATTCTGTTTCAGTTCATTGGACAAACTCTTTAACTTTTCTATTGCCAATGTTACCTTACCATTAGGGCCTGTATTATCTGGGATATAGGTACAGCATGTCATGGTGTCTGGGAGTATTTTACATGCTCCCCCTTTCTCTGCCAGAATCATATCTAAGGCCATTCTATTCTGGAAGGTCATCTGGGAAGTTGCTTGTAATTGTTCCGCCAAACCCTGGAGGGCATCTCTGGTATAATTCACAAACCGTTGCTGATTATAATATATGTAATTGATCCAATTTACATTTTTATTGGCCGTAATAATTGGGAAAATATATTCAAACCCTGCGGACACTTCATCCCTTGCTTTGAATTCATTCGGCACCCCCCTTGGCACTCCTATGGCATCTATATAGATATGGGGATCAAAACTGCCTTTTACAGGAGTATCTCTCTTTATTCTAGAATATGGGTGTAACGTACCTGGGGTATCTTGGTGTCCGTCAGAGATTATGTGTATAGGCATAATTACCTTAGCTAGAGCACATTCTCCCCACCATACACCTTCCAATCTAGTTCTAATCTGCATATCCCCACAAATCCAATATATGTCTCCAAGGGATCTTACGTGTTGCTGGATTAGGGCGGCTGGAATTGGGCTATATGTGGCACAGTACTTACCAGTGAAATTACCAAAGAATTGGCCTACCCCATCATATATACCATAACAAGTGTAGTTTCCTGGATATATGGTGATACCTTTATCTGGCTTAACATTCTTAAGGATAATTGGGTATTCCTTTGTCCATGATTCATTCATGCGTTCTACCTTACCACTACTCTGTAGGTGATAGGGTGTGTGGAATGCAAGGGTCACCCCCAGTGCTGCCCAGACTTCCTTAGTCACTAGTGCTGTGAAAGCCGGGCCCTGGTCACTTTCAATCACTTCAGGAACTCCATATCTGCAGACGATTTCAGTGAGCAACCGCTTGGCAGTGGTCTTGGCGGTCATATTAGTAACCGGGAAAGCTTCTGGCCAGCCTGAGAACATGTCCACCAGAACTAGGGCATATTCATACCGGCCACTCTTTGGCATCTGAATGTGGTCAATTTGGACTCTCTGGAATGGGTAGTGTGGCTTCGCCAGGTGTTTTGAGACAACTTTCTCCAATTTTCCTGGATTGCACTTGGCACAGATAGCACAAGACTTACAGTAGGTTTTAGTCAGAGTGGTAATACCTGGTGCTTCGAAATATTTAGTAATTAAAGAGTTCATAAGAGTCTTAGACAGGTGCGCTGCTCCGTGGGCCCACTGAACCACAGGCGGATACATACTTTTGGGTAGACAAAATTTGTGGTTGCTAGTATACACTCCATCCTGTAAGGTTGCTCCTTTCTGTTTCCAGCTTTCCTTTTCTTCGGGACTTACAGCTGCTTGCTGTTCCTTCAAAAACTTGAGATCCGTAGGTAAGGTTTGCATGGGAAAGATAGGAATTTCCTCACCGGACACTCTTCTGTCCACTTCCCTTGATTCACATGCAGCATCTTTGGCGGCTTGGTCAGCTTTATGATTGCCACACGTTTCTTCCGAATTCCGTCTTTCATGGGCTTTTACTTTCAATATGGCCACTTCTTCAGGTCCTCGATAGCTGTACCAATAGTGTGGTACTCCCCCCTTGGGAAGATGCAGAAGAGTGGCAGGATTCAAAGTGTAACATCTTTGTAAAGAGACATTATCAGGTAGCAATAGAGTCGTTTGAAGACGAAGATGTCTCTGTGTAGAGAGATGTTATACCCCGCACTCTGTCTCTAGTGAGGTGCCGGGTGCCGTGAGAAAGACAATGTCCCAAAAATATCACTGATGGTTGGCACCACTGCAATTTCTTCTTAGAGGCCTTACAACCTTGGGTGGCCAGAAAACAGAGGAAATCTTCAGAAGCATGTTCCGCAGTTGTGAGATCGTCAGCACATAGAAGGAGATCATCCACGTATTGCAGGAGGACCACATCCGTGTGAGACTTCTGCCATGGCTCCAGTATGTATGCCATTGCTCTTGAAAACTGGCTTGGTGAATTCTGTGCTCCCTGTGGCATGACAGTCCAGGTATACTGTTGGCGGTCGTGAGTAAATGCAAACAGGTATTGACAAGAAGGATGCAAAGGCACGCTGAAGAAGGCATTGGCCAAATCCACCACCGTGAAGAATTTAGCTGAAGGAGGCACCTGGGACAGAAGAGTATGAGGATTTGGAACAATGGGAGTTTCCAGGATAGTAACATAATTTACCGCTCTGAGGTCTTGCACCATCCTGTACTTGTCCGGTTCACCTTTCTCTGTCTTTTTCTTAACTGGAAACAAAGGAGTGTTACATGGTGATACACATTTAACCAGAGCACCTGTAGCAAGTAGATTTTCAACTTGTGTTGTGATAGCGCTGGCCTGAGCAGGTGTCAATGGATATTGAGGTCTTCTGGGCGGACTTGCTCCTTGGATCAATTGCACCAGTATTGGAGGGACCTCAAGACGTCCAATATCATCTGGACCAGTAGACCACAGTTTCACAGGAACTCTGTCAAGGGCACTGGGGGAATTGTCTGGGACCCTTGCACTCCCATGGGGCGACTCCATGTGGAGTAGGAGGGGCAAAGAACAGAGGGCTGAGGTATCATCACTGGATAGAGGGGTGAATACCTTAACCTTACCATCTGGAGTGAAGGAGATAGAGGCCTGTAGAAATCTCTATCAAACAATATATCAGTAAAAGCAAAATTCCCATATTTTTCAATATTGTAATGACATCATATTCTCTAATTTAGACTAGTTCTATTTGCAATACACAATACCATTTTGTGTTATCCCTTGGACTTAGCTGACGTTTCAGTGGTCAGATTACATGCTTTGTCCACTGCTTAGCATAACATGTTTCCTTCTCTAAAAAACAAAACAAAAAGAGTAAAAAGTGACAATAAACATTCTTCACCACATTGCATAAACCATCAAATTTAACAATAAACCATTCTCCACCTTCTATAGACTGTACTTTCCCATATATTTTCCTTTATCTTCCAGTACAGCTATCTATTGACTCTTAAACCATTAACTAACTATATAACTTTTGAACCATCCCATTATCAACTTCTGTTTCTGTAATTTCCACAATAGAAATCAGTCTCACCTCCCAGATTTACCTGTATCTGCACTTTTATACAATTTATAACACATCTAATTTATCTATGACAAAATGTTTCTAGAAAACTTAAGTTGGAACATGTATTTTTATTACTTTTAAGATGTGTATCATCCTTATCAATATTGCTCTGCATTTCTTTCTGTTACTTCAGCAATAATTGAAATGATTTATTTATTTTCTTTTAATTTATGTTTTTTTCCTAGTGAAACATCAAATGTAACCAATCTCTCTTCTGATGATAACTTTGAAGAGTTTTTAATGGGACTGCAGTAACAACACATGTGTTTTGCAGTTTCTGCAATCACAAAGTATTAACTATGTGAGTGCCTAAGCACACAAAAAAGAAAGGGAGGGGTGACAATAAAAAAGGGGGAGGAAAGCAGATGTGCACACACAAAAAGTTTCTCTGCTTACACATCAAGAAAGAAGGAGGGGTGAACAGCAGTGAGGGGGAGAAGGACAGTTTTCAGCCAACACAAAGGATTTTTAACCATGTGACTGCTGTAGCACAGCTCACCTAAAGACAAAAGATAGAATAGGAGAGCAACAAGACATAGACTTATAGTTCACAATGAACATATATGGTACCCAAAAACAAAACATATACAGACAAATACACAATACACAGCTGTACTTAAATTACAATCACCTTAAACTAAATGCCGGCTAATAGTAAAAAAAAACTCAGGTCACACACGCACTCAATTTCACATACAATATCTGCCAATGCCTGTTTGTATTTCTGTTTACCAACAAAAACCGCTCAAGTTTCTTAACCAAGCAGAGCAAAGAACGCCGAAAACACCCAATCTTCAAACCAAAGTTGAGTAAAATAAAAAAAGCACTCAAACTTATTTTCTTAAGAAGAGCCAATAATGCCGAAAACACCCAAACTTCAAACTAAAGTTTGAGCAAAATAAAAAAAGCACTCAAACTTATTTTCTTAAGAAGAGCCAATAATGCCGAAAACACCCAATCTTCAAACCAAAGTTTGAGCAAAATAAAAAACCACTCAAACTTATTTTCTTAAGAAGAGCCAATAAACCACTCAAACTTCTATTCCCGAAGTGAGCTAAATAACACCATTAAAATCTCAACCGAGTTTTTTCCTTAATGGTAAGCAAGTATTACAACAGATTCTCAGGCAAGCAGACTCTTCCACACATAAAACACACACTCAGGGATGACTAAGGCAGTAGATAGACAATTGACAGGTTCTATTCAAATAAAGGGGACATTTGGGCAAATATATACCTGTTCAGTAGTTATCCACGAGAAGCCGGGCGCAGACACGGATTGCAGGCCAAGTCCAGAGACAGGAAAATATATAGGTAATTTACCATATGCAGAGGTGATCAGGCTCCTTGTTTTTTCCAGTCTCTGGGGGTCTCCTCTCCGGTCCTCAATGCGGCTTCCGTAGCAACAGAACCCAAATGTCCCTGTTCGGGCGCCAACTGATTTGGATCAAAGCAAACTTTGCTTTATTGTCTATCTACTCCTTAAAATTGATCAACTATGCGCTCTCCCCTAGAAGTAATTCACACCGGAGACACAGTTTCTGATCAGTGAAAAACCTGAGGCAAACCTTTATTTTCCAGAGTGGGGGATTCCTTTTAAAGCAGGAATACGTCACAGTACAGTCATAGTTTAAAGATACAATATACTTTCAGCAATTGGCTAAAAGTTGGAGGGGTCTTCTTTAAGCCCACCCTACAGAATGTGATGTCATCTTTATAGAGTTCTCCCACCACATTCCAGCTCCATCTTGGTTACACGATGGGAGGGGGTAGTGAGTAACAAAGAGGGGTTCCAGTTACTGTTACTTTAACAGTGATTCACGTGGCATGTGATAACTTGTACAAGAGAAAGTGGGAGGAGTTAGTACCGGAAGCTGGTCTTTATAAGAATGTGTTACATGAGACTTGCTCCTTAGCAGGGGGGAAGGGGTAGCTTGGATGGGAGGAGTTTCCATAGGAAGTAGCTTATTTGAACACATGTGTAAAAGATTAAACAGACAAAGGAATGCAATGCTTATACGTAAGCATCTGTAAGAAATCATGACCTTTTAGGGAAGTGTGCCAAATAAGACATAAACACAAATATATAATAGTAAAATAGACATTGTATCCACAACAGTACTTGTGTTGGAATTTTTAATGTACTTTCTAATTGTCTCAGAAAATGCTGTGGTTTCCATCATTGTAGCCGCCGAAATAGAAGTTGCTGCCACTTTCATTGCAGTTGTAGGTTCTCTCATTCTAATGTTTTTTTCAATGAGGTCTGCTGGTGTTTCTGACGAGTTTGTGAAACTTGTGGTCTCTTGTTATGTTGTAATTTCTTCAGTAGAGCTGGATTCCATTGATTTTGATGTTTCATCAGTTGTTGTTGTTGTGTTTTTCATTGCAAAATCTGAAAGTTCAAGAGATGTAGGAGTAACTGATACATGTGTTGGAACTTCTGGTGTACTGGTGTCAGAAAATGTTTCACTCTCTCTTAGCGCACAAGTTGAAAAATTACTTGTGGTGATCTTGATTGCAGTTGTAATGTCCTCCTAGCTGATTGGCTTTGTACGCATGTCCTCCGTTGGTATTTTAGATGAGTGGGTGAAGCTTGTGTTCTTTTGTGATGTTGAAGTTGCTGTCGAAGTTACTGATTCCCTTGATTTTGTAGTTTCTAAATTAGTTATCGTTTCTTGCAGTGGAGAATTTGATGTCTCATCGGAGGTATCCATTATTAAAGAATAGGTTGTACCTGGTGGTGTAGTTGTGTCAGGAAAGATTGTAGTCTCATTCGGTCCAGAAGGTTCATCACTAATTGTGGTTGCCGATACTGTAAATCCTGTTTTTTCTAATGTAGTGGATTTTGTAAGGATGTCTGTTCTTTCAGATGTCCCTGTAAATCCCATGGTTTCTTTTGATGTTTGCCCTGTCACAGCATTTTGTTTAGGTAAGTCTGTAGTATTTAGTTCTGTTGTTATAGGAGCGGAGGTTCTCAGTGTGGGTGTCATACCCAGGTTTCCTAAAACAAGTAAATTATTCTTGTTAGCAAATTTTAGTATACATCACTCCTAGAGACTTAGAATGTTATATTATTAATATTACTCAAATTCCCATCTAAATTTCAAACTTTAGGCCTAAGTAGCTGGAAACATTATCCTATTTGGCTCAGCTACTTTGGCCTTAATTTTAAAATTCCTTTCACAATTCCCTGCAATTCTCTCTTTCATGAATTAAGGGAGTGAATGCAATCCAAAAATAAAGTTTATTTTGTGAAATGTATGCTACTGTGTCCTACACTAAAGAGCTAGAATTATGTTGTTTTTTACCAGTTAATAAGTTTAAATCATATTGCAAATTACACATGTGGATTGGAAGAAACAAACTTTTAATAAATTGAATGTGGGTTAAGGCCGGCAAAAGTTAATGTTTTTTAGTGCATTTTGTTCCCAGAGGAATAATGTGCAGTTCTTTATTAACGGACCCACTGAGAACTAAAGTGTGTTAAATTGAGTTGCATTAAAAAGTTTAAAAAAAATAATTCTCAAAAATAAAAAATTGAAAACCCCCCCCCATCAAAAAAAATTCAGAGCTCCCCAAAGGAACCCCTGGGCCCTTAACACATATGTTACTAGTTGCCCTGCCCCCTCTTTAATTAAAATGGTGCCGGGAGATGGTGATGAGAAGTGGCCATGGACCCTTCCCCTATTATTAAAAGGGCTAGGATTGGCCCCGGACGGTTGAGCGGGGGAAGGAGAGACATTATTTATTATGTTCCCCGGGGGATTTGGAAAGTCTTGGGTATTATTTATTGTATGGGGGGACCCCATAATAATTATTTTCAGTTCCGGGGGGTATATGGTTTGTTAATGGACCAGTGGCCCTTTATGGAGCCCCTAGGCCCCTTTTTTTGACAGGGGCTTTTACTTTTGTTTAATCTTTTTAAATTTATTTTTCTAAGTATAATTCAACCTCAAGGTTGAATTTGTCTTAGAAAGAAAAGGCTAGTTTCAATTGGCCTTCCATAGGCTATAATGGGAGGGGAATTGAAACTAGCAGGTTTTTTTTTTTTCAAACTTGACCTCCAGTCCCAGATGTTGAGCTTGATCTCCTCTCATTTCCTCTTGCCTCTTCTCCACCTCACAAAAATGTTAGTGAATACCCCATTCTTGTCAGGGCCATATCTAGCAGTCAGCCAGAGGGGTGGAATTCAAAAATCGCATCCTGAGTGAGCGGCAGGGAAGCACATGTCCACACCCAAGAGGATCAAAAAAAAAAAATCCCCAGGTGCGGAGTTTGACTTATCAAAAAGTAACATTATTTTCATTGGGAGGAAAAACAATCTAAGTTATTTTTTATTAAGTCAAAATCGGCACCCTAGTTTGGCTTAGTGGAAACAATCTCAATCACCTTGGGCGCCGATGGCGCAGCTTACACAGGATGGGAATTTTGGGCTTTCCACCCTCTTGCGCACCCAGAGAATATGCCCAGGCTTCTCCACCTTCTCCTGAGTACTTCCTGCTTGAAGGAGGTGACAGCAGCTGCATTTTTACCATGTGAGTAATAGAAGGGGATGTGTATGCTTTTAATGTTCCTGTAACCTTCCAGCAACAGTTGTAGAAGTTAACACAGTGATGGAGTTTAAGAATGCATGGGATAGGCACAAGGCTATTGTAGAAATAAGATAAGGCCAGGGACTAATAAAAGTATTTTAAAAAAATTGGCCACCTGTATACAACTTCTCAAAAAATAACACTAACCTTCTCTCTTGGCAGATCCAGTCTAATAACTGTGCAAGCACAAGCTAAATTATGTAACATGCTTGCCTAAGCTTGTCCTATACAGAAAGGCTTTACTAAAGTATTAAATTGTTATGTAAACATATGGAGCAGTGTTCACAATAACTGGTTTCTGTCTACTCATGAAACTCAATAACTATTCTAACAAGCACATTAAACATAAGTTAGCAATGTAGGAACATCATTATTAAATAAGATGGGTGTCTCTACACCAGAAAAAAATAAACAAACACTAAGTGGCAAGCTGTCATGGTGCCCAGAATTTGCCCATGCACATTTGTAGATCTCTTAATCATATATTCATTTTTTTCAAATGGAGTACAAAAAGCTTGCTACCTGCACCTTTTCAAAGCTGGCCATTCTAGAAACAATTGTCATTAAAACAGGGCTGTGTTTAGGTACCAACTGGCCCTTTGCAGATGTTTTGGATACCCTCTTCTTTCATTGCCACCCAAATTCACGACAGTATCAAAGTATTGTTAAAATTATTGTTTTGATAAAAGAAACACAAGCTAATACTCCTTATATTTCCATCACACCCAATTTCATTCTAAATGAACCCTATGCAGTTTCTCATGGATTTGTGAACGTGAATATGGTGACTGGCTGTAATAGATACCCATTTGTCCTCATGATAGGAAATGTAACTTCTGAGTTATACATTGTTTGTCCATTGGGCTAGGGGTAGAAAGCAGTTGTAGTAATTATTAATTCCAAGATTCTCAGTGAAAGTCTTTCAGAAATGACATGTATATTGAATACCATGTTCCAGATAACAGGCATGTCCTGGAGTGCTGGGGTAAGTTCTGGGTGTGCAATATGGATGCTGGTGTAACTCCTGGGTGTGCATTGTGGGTGGTGGGGCATGTCCAGGGGTGTCCAATGTGGCACTATGGCAAGGTATGTGGGGGCAATAATGAAAGGAGAAATGCAGTGGGGTAGCAGGGGTCCAAACCATTTCAGTCAGCCAATCAGAAGCCTCCCTTCCCCAGCACTACTATTGGCTGGTTTTCAAACTAATGCACAGAGCAGGGTACAACCTTATTGCAATGGAATTGTTCCATGCATTTTGTATAGTTTGGTGAGGGGCAGGGCTGGACTGGCAATAAAATACCAGCCCTGGAAATAATTGTATACCAGCCCCATATCATTGTGTCACTAGACCAGCCCCATAGCATTGCATCATTATTTTTATTTTGCATTTTTAAAGCACATTTGAATATATTTTTATAACTAATACAGCTATAAAAGTATATAGGGATTTGTGTATAAAGAGCAACTTCTTGTGCAATGTGTAACAATCAGCAACTACACAGTTTACCTTATAAAGAGTCTGTGTGGGGCTTAAGGACCCAGACGGCACTTTAAATAAATCTATAATTCACCCTTGCCACTTCCCTGCCCTGTTTATTTTTTTCCTAACATGGGCTCAGTATCACCCTGGACTAGGAAGTAATGTGGGGAGTAACCCCCCATAATTCTGAGACTCCCACGTCTCCCATTTCACTTAAGGTAAACCCCCTTTCTTACACATAGAGGGTGAACCCCTCTCCATGGCACTATCATTATAGACTGCTTTGCTGTGAAGCCGATCCCCAGTTGTACAAGGAGCCCGGCACCTTGCGTGCACCTCCACTTATCCTGCACCCACTGATTGTCGCTGTTCTTTTACAGGCAGGCCGACCACCATGGGCGACACCCCCCCACCAATGCATGATTTTCAGGCTATGATTAATGCCACTGTTGCGGCCTCAGTTGATAAGGCTCTACCTCAACCCCAACCACAGCAAGCTGGGCCACAAGAACCCAGTATATCCCCAGGATCTGATGCTTTATGGAGTCAGACAGGGCCCAAACGACACTGGAGGGATCCAGCCTTCCTCTAACCCAATGTTCAGATGAGGATGACTCTAGTCCTCCTCACAATTTCGACTTGGTGGACGAGTGGCGAGTGGATGGATCTGCCTCCAACGAGGAGGATTGGCAAGACTAATCCTACTCAGACTCCAACTACATCATCAAAACTCTGCTAGGGGACGAGTACCAGGAAAAGGATACCTGCACACCTCTACCCAAGACCACCGGAGATGGGGTTTTCTGGATGAACTGTGGATACCCATGTTCGATCCAAGCACTATATGACACCCTGGGTCATCTGAATGGACACTGCCAGATCATCTGGCACAATTCTTAAATTATTGGCTTCGGGAAACCATTGGACAAGGAAGTGCGGGCATGCCTACAAGTGGAATGTCCTCACCCCCTCCTACCAGACAAGGTGGCTGTTTAACACCACGGTAGTGATTTTCATGTCCCGGGCTGGAAGAGACTCCCAGAAAGGTGTTGGATTTACTAGGCCCGTTGACAAAGATACTATTCTTTGCAGATCTGGCCCTTTCCCATGGCACGCAATTGGATCCAAGTGACATCCGCGAATGGGCCCAGTGCTCTATCTGCATGCTGGGCAACCCCAATGCGGCTCTTGGTACAGAAAGACTCAAGACAGCACTACTGAGGATGGATTCAAAACTCAATTTTTGGAGTTGGGCTCCAAAGAACTGGGACCCTTGGCGAAAGGATTCCTATTCGGAGTACCATTTATAGTAGAGTTAAAGAAACATGTCAACCTGTTCACTACACTGAACAAATCCTAATCCTCACTCAAGCAAGTCTTCAGACAGTTTTTGGGAGGGCTGGTCAGAGGGCAGAGCCACCAGCCGATTTTGGTCCACTGGACCCAGGTCCTATTCACAATCTCCCTCATTCTACCCAACATACACATCGAGACCCTCATACCACCGAGGCACAGACTGCACTAGAAGCTCTAGAGGAAGAGGTCACAGGTTCTTCCCTTCAGGTGAGTCACTACAATTACAACTGGACGTTTATCCCTTTTCCTACAGAACTGGATGAAGATCATGGCAGAAGCATGTCCTGGGATATACCATCGAGTTCCACTCCCACCCCATCCAAACAGCTTGGCCACCGACTTGCATGTTGCAACTGCATGTTGCTTTCTATGGTTTGTATTGGGTCGTCAGTCATGTCAATTTACGTGCCTGCCATTTGGCCTCAGTTCGACTCAGTGGTGCTTCGTGAACCTACTGGAGCCGGTTGTGGGCCATTTTCGATCCAGGGGCATCCGTTGCCTTATCTACCTGGACAATCTGCTAATCTTCTGCGATGCAGTATCAAGACTGTGCTCACAGACAAACTTTGTTGTTCACTTTCTTTGGGCTTTGGGGTGAACAGACAGAAGTCAGCTCTCTCTCAGATGTTCGGGTGTTCAATGTGGATGGTTTTTCTTTTTCTCTGGATGGCATCTCCTTTTGTATTACATGTCAGACGAAATCAGATTCTACCTCCATTTGATATCTGTTTTTTCAAGCAGCTCCCCGTTTGTGTGTCGTTGACATGCTGTTACAATACGTCGCGTTTATGACACCCTTACGGCTTCTCCTTCGGGCCAACTGTTGGTGTCATTCGTTACACCCAATAAGCCGGTGTCGACTACTACTCTGGCCAGATGGATTTGTTGGCATTGTTTTACACTCCATCTTGGTGGAATCAGTAGCCATGCTGCTGGAGGTGGCAGTCCCCTTTGTTAAGTATATCTCATGAGCTATATATTTTATGGAAATTATGCCAGCAAACATGTAAAGTAACTGTAAATAACTACCTGAGTTATAACAAGAATCGGTTTGCATACATTCCTTCTTAATACGTCCGTAAAGTGAAATAAAGTAAGGAACTTCTGTTTTAATGTTTTTTGACCCTGCATGATATGAGGATGTATGAATGTATCTAGAAATGTGTTAATTTTGTCTGCTAAACTCTAAGAGGATATTTGTTTATATTTTGTTTCTCTTTCTAAGGACATATGGATCCTTTGTAATGAAAAATGTCCCTGTGGGAGAGGGATTTATTGTGCCTCTAACTAAGTGGAATGTGCCCCATATTGACACATCTATGGGTATTTTTGAAACTGTATAGACAAATCCTATTATCACATGTCGAGGGGATATGAGAAACGGATCTTATGTTAAGATGTATAAAAAGCTTTTAAGAGGAACATGAATGTTTTGGCCCTTTTTTCTTTTTCCTTCTCCTCTTTCACTTTTTACAAAAAATTGATTACATTATTATTTATGTTGGCAGGACCTTCTCTTTCTCTTCTATTTCTCTGAAGAAGCTGCTGTACAAGCGCCAAAACCCATTGGGTCTGCTCTACTTTTTAATACCACATCCATCATGCAGATGCATTTTATATATTTTTAGCAGAATTGTCTATTGTGTACACATGTAATGTATGACAATTTTGTTTTTTAAATCTGTATGTTATGATATGACTTTATAATACATCAGTACTGCTATTAAAACGGGTATACTTTTTCTAGAAATAAGTACCTGCCTTTTTCCTTCTCTCTACCTTTTTCTTTTATTCTTATTAAGCGCTCCCACCATTTTTTTTATACATTCTTTCTTATTCTATTTCATTTTTTGTTTATGCATATATAACCACTACCTTTATAATTTAATGCACATCATACTGGCACTTCAGCCGATTAATCATGATGTAAATTGCAGTCTACTGCATTACTATAGTAATAGGAGACAGCAGAAAGGGAAAACTAGAAGCAATTGTCTATACATGTAATTTCGTAGTGCTGTTAAAGACCCCCAAAAATATATTTAAATATATTTTACATTTTTTTCAGTGTTTTAAACCCACAGTCATTCATAGAACCAATTTGTGATTAAATTATGTATTTTTTGTATCATATATTCTCTTAATCATTGTATAACATTGTAGATTGCCTGAGAATGATTGAATATGTACACAGTAGCAAAGTGGACTGGTCTCTGGGTATCTCCGTCAGAACTCTGCTTCCTTGTATCAGTCCCTCCTAGCCATCATACAGAACCAGTGTTGTAGATGGAGCTTCCAAATCACCAGACCGAACCAGTAACTTTGAAACAGGAATGAACCTTTATTGAACAGTAACAGAGTCTATATTCAGACATAATCCAGTTAACATAAAACTAAACCCACATATTAACATACAACAGAAACCAATCTGGCTAGATCCACACGGTTCAGCTTGGGGCTGGCCAGGAGACCTCCAACGGTGCCAGGATAGCCCATCAGCATTACTGTTCTGCTTCCCCGGGCCGGTACTGAACTGTGAAGTTGTAGGGCTGTAGGGCAAAGCTCCACCACAGTAACCATTAGTCCGTTAACGCATATGGGTGCCATGAAAGAGCATACATATAGATACATATAGATAGAGTTGCAATTTTTCAGTGCCTATAACACTGTCAAACACTCTTTTTCCACTGCAGCATAGCTTACCTCTACGAGGTGTTGGTTACCATCATCCCCCCCCAGCCCGAACACCAAGGCATCTGTGTGGACACAGAATCATGTGGTAGTGTCAGTAGCAGCCAATATTGGAGCAGATATTAACACTTGTTTCAGTAATTGGAAAGTAGCTTCACACTCTGGGGATCACAGCACCTGTCTGGGGAGAGTCTATTTGATCAGGTCTGTCAGGGGCTTAGCCATGGTGCTATAGCCAGGGACAAATTTTCTATAGTACCCGGCCATACCAAGGAAGGCTAGGACTTGAGTTTCGGTCCAGGGAGAGGGCAAGTTAGCCACCTCCCACACCTTAGCTGGCTCTGGGCGCTGCTGCCCGCTACCCATGTTTCCAAGGTGCTTATACTGCACTTCTCTGGTTTAGGGGTCAGTCCCGCATTTTTGATGCAGTTCAGTATGGTAACCAGGTGGAGCAAGTGCTCTTCCCAGTTATCACTGTAGATAGCCATGGAGATCATCTAGGAGGCAATCTATCTATGGAACGTGGCCGGAGCATTCTTCAACTCGAACGGGATGACCTTAAACGGGTACAGGCCAAAGGTAGTGATGAACGCCAACTTCAGAATGGCTTCTGTGTCCAGTGGGATCTGCCAGTACCTTTTGCACAGATTGGTGGTGGTGAGAAAGTTACCCCAGGCTATGTGATCTAACTCAGGGCATGAGATAGGCATCTGTGGTTGTATGGTCATTGAGCATACGGTAATCCACACGGAACAGTGTGGAGCCATCTTTTTTGGGTACCAAAACTACTGAGGAAGCTCAGGGGATGTTGGGTGGTTCTATACTATAACTCCTAGATCAAGCATCTGCCCTGGGGTCTCTACCTCATTGACCGCTGTGTCTGTATAGCCAGAGAGAGAGGAAAACTTCTCTTGGTGCTGATAAAAACCTGCCTCAACTTCCTTAGCAGTTTGTGAATCTGGATGGTCTCTATCCCTGTTCTAGCCTCACCGCGCTTGGTAAGATCCAGCAGCAGGAGTCTCTTCGAGACTTCAACCCCTGGAGCGCAGATGGCATCTATCTCCTTGGGCCGTTTGTGGTATGCCTTCAACATGTTCACATGGAATTTCCTCCTCTGGACCCTTTCATCTGAACATTTGGCAACCAGGTAGGTACTGTCACAAAGCCGTTTGATTACCTGATACGGCCTCTGAAAAGCAGCTTGAAGTTTGTCCTGGTGCTTGGTTTAAAATTAGCTACCAGAATCCTTCAGGACCTTACCTCACAGTATGATGTATCATGCTTTTTGGGTTAAAATTACTTTAAAAGTGTTATCTACAATATGTACTAATTGTCATGTCATACTGGACTGTCTTACAATTTTGCCTCTCTCGTTTTTAAGATCCCATTAAAAAGAAAAAGAGAGGAAAAAAAGAGAAATGTATTTTCTTTATAGCTTTTGTGTATTTCTGATAAGAATTGTTCCCCATAATTTGTTTTGTAAACTATCAAATTGCTTAACATATATTGAATCCAAGCTAATATAGTGAGACAATTATTCTTACATTTTTAATGTTTGAATACCAATGCTTATACAATGCCAATGTAATATGCTCCCCATTTAAAAGAAGTTTGTGATAATATGCAGGAAAGTAATGGTCTTTGAAAAATAATTTACTCTTTTGAGTTAGGACCCGACACACCCTGAGCACATGAATGATTTTAATTATCCAAATAGTGTTTTTAATTAGGTATGTATATAAGAGAACGTTTAATAATTCTTAAACAGACTTCCTAGGAGTAAGCATGCGAAACGTGTCAAGTGTCTGGTCTGTAGCCTGTCTCCATGTTTGTCTGACTTCCAATGATTTTATAAGTCTGAGGACTATCCATAAACATCTTTTTTATTTTTGGATTATAACAAGATCTACATTTGTTTTGTGGTTGGTTTAAGGGCAAGAACTTGTCATGAGTTCCTTCAATCAGTCCCTATAGACTAAGACCTACTCTACCATTGGTGTCACCTCTATCGCTTCTACCCCCTCCCAGTGGGCTCCAAGGCATCCCTTCCTCGTCTACCATGGCTGAAGGGCTCCTCTATGATGGAGATAGGAGTTATGCTGTGGTGCGTTCTGTACCTAGCACTACATAAACGGTTGGCCCTATATAAATAAATATTACATGTACAGTAATATAAATTATAAAATACCACTTATACAGGTGGAATTGTTCATATTGGCATAATCTGCAATGATCTAGCCAAAGATGGAGGCAGAATGTGTTTAATGTGCATCCCTGCCACCCAAATGTCATGCATACAGTCCATCTTGCACATTTACACAATAAAGGCAATAATAATGTCATTCATTTCATTGATACAGTTGGTTCAGTTTTAAAAAGAACCCTTTAATTCACTACTTGTTGAGTAAAAGGGTTAAAGTAAATCCTGAATAAAATAAAATGACACTATTGTTTTGTATTGCAAATAGGCACCTGTGTTGGAAACTGTTGCTTTGTATGGCCGAAAATGTTGTTAAGATCTCACGACATTATTAATAGTCGGATGTTTACCTATGACTAAAAGTAACAGGTTTATTATTTTAATTTAGCAATAAAAGGTCATGGCAGGTAGATTGTTTTGCTACGTGCTACAGTGTCTTAACTTGCCTAATAGTCAAGTCTTCTGCACTGGAAATATAATAATAACAATAATAATAATGATATTGTGTGCCATTCTATCATAACCTTAAATGAGTGTTCTAGCATGGAAAGTTTAGGGCGGCAGTCACCTAAATATTGTTTATACAGCGAATGTATAGAATAAAAAATTATTAAAAATGATCTATGCATTGTGTTAAATGAGTGTTTTAGCATAAAAACTTAATGTAATTAGGGCATTAGTCACCTAAATAACCTTGTATATACTGTGAATGTATAGAATAAAAAAATGATAAAAAAGTATTTACATATTGTGTTAGCAGAATTGCATGGAAAGGCATACATTAAGAGAAAATTGTGTTTTAAATGATGTGTCTGTGGTGTCTCCTGTTTAGGACGTCATAAAAGATGACTTTTCAAGCAACAGGTAATGTTAAACAGGAGTACACAATTAAACACATTTTCTCTTAATTTATACATGTGCCTGCATAGATGTATACATGAATGAAAATTTGATGAGAATAGAGGGTCTACCCAATATATATATAGGATCAAGAAGTCTCTGATATCCGGCTACTTAATATCCTTGAATTCGGGTCTGAATTGGGCATTCAGACCCGAAGCATCAAAAGCATGTGGATCAGGACAATTTCACTATGAAATTGTCAGCTACCAAATATGCGCCAATCACCCCCGAACACACTCCGAATTCGCGAAATATATACGAAATGCGCACACATCACTTCTCCAGATTTTAGTAACATAAAGCCAGGTCTTCATTAAACTGTATATGGGTGGAGACCGCTAAAAGATTAATGAGTTATTCAAAATTCTCTTTCCATTTCATCATTATACAACTGATGTCAGATTAATGTTTAATATAAACTAATTCCCATTACTTTATACCACATATTTCTGGTTCTTATTGTTCTTGCTTCTCCAATAGTAATGATGATGCCTACTGTAATGACATTGTAATGAAACAAAGAAAACAATTGTTTATACCTAGTGTAAAATCGATTTCACCATGAAGGATTGTATCGGCCATTTTGTTTAATATCTTAAAGTGCACCATCCTGTATTTGTCTAAGATCAGCACAATTGCTCTTGATTTCTCACCCTTATTTTTTTTATGATCTTTTCTTTACTTTTGCCTCCTTTCTGTCCACATTTTTATCTCACTACCCCTTTTATATTTTAATTTCTACATATTTAACCATTATCATTTTATTTGTTTTCCCTTCCAGCTTCCAAAGGGTCATATATCTACCATCGTAGTCTCAACATATTTCTACTAAACAAATAAAACCAAAAGAGATGGAGGGTGGGTCTTGCAACCTATTCTATATCTCCTAACTGACATTCATTCTTCAACTGAAATGGATCTTTGAGAACACTGGAGACTGAAGTGTTACTGCAGTGTAACTTATTGTGTTTCAGAAAAACATTACCAGTATCTGTTTCTATTCTCTTAAGGATTTTCACTTGCTCTTAATAATGTTAGCATTGCGATGGACAAAATCAAGTAATCAACTTTGAATAACAACAGAAATACGATATCTGCTAAAAGAAAGAATAATGATTGGTATGTGCAAGTGTGTGTGGAAAGGTTATACAGTATGTAATAAAGAGAAGTAAAAAAAAAAAAAAAGGGTGAGATTCCCTCCCAAATATTATTTCAGAAATAGTTCCTGGTCAGTAACATTGACTGAAAATATTGAAGAATTAAATGGGTGGGCCCCATTTCCTTAAACGAACAATACATTTGAGCGTGGATGTAATTGTAAGTATTGGAGTCACAGATTTGCTCTGCTGTATTGTTGTATGCAAAACGGATCAAAGCAAGGGGGTAACCATACATAAGACCAGAGACAACATGTGACAAAAAGATCCAAGATCCAAGTTTTAACTATGAACACAATTTTGTGTAGTGAATCACCAAAATGATTTTTAATGAGTTTAACAGTGATCAAGTAGGCAACTCTAATCTTACATTTTGAAAATAATTTTACCTTTCACCCCATCCACCAGCTTCATCTTCATTCTTATTCTAAACACCTGTCCAGTACATCTGTGCTCTACCTTCATAGTCCTCAAGAATGTTTTTTTTTTCTCCAGGCACCAAGATCCATGGTATGTGCACTTTCTCTCCCTATATGTCTGTGCATTCTTCTTTTTCTTCCTTTCTGTCTTCCCTTAGCCTAATGTGTCCATGGTTTCAGGGAAGCATATGTTTGTGGAATTTTTGATCAGTGAAGGACTGGCCTATATTACTTTGAACTTTCCATTACTATTTTACCACTATAAGGTAGCAGGGGAATTAAGTAGTTTGTGGTACAGTATTATTAAATTGTCTGGTTGTTTTTGGGACTGATGAGAGTAAGCGGTGTCAGTAAACAAGACTACTGGCATGAAGAATGGACAATAATGATGCTGCTAGGAGTAGGAGTAAGAGGGTTCAATAATGAGGCTGCTAAAGTCAACAGTTTGCTCTAATTAATCTACTGAGGAGAATAGTATCAATCCCTTCATGACCGGACTGTTTTTGGGATATTGTGCATTAATGACCGTGGCTGTTTTAACACTTCTGAGGTGTTTGTGTTTAGCTGTCATTTTCTTCTTTGTCATTTGCAGTACCAACACATATTATATATTGGGGTTTTTTCAAGACAAGAAGGGCTTTCTTTTGATGCCATTATTTTGTTCATATCATTTATTGTATTATTAAGAAAATAGAAAACTATGGTGAATTTGTTTTTAAAAAACAGCACTTTTCCTGACTTTTATTTGTAAAACCTTTTACTAAGCTACAAAAGCAAATGAAAAAAACTGCTAAACAGATTATAATATTGCGTCTGAGTTTAGAAATACCAAATGTTTATATGTTGTATTGCTTTTTTTATGTTATAGGGTAATAAATACAAGTAGCACTTTTCAAAACTTTTTTTTTTTTAAATTAGCGTTGACATTTTACCACCAATATGTTGGTGAATAACTCTAACCTCAACCCAAAAAATGAATGGTTTTGATAAATTCTAACCCAAGCGTTAGGGTTAGCACATTAAAAAATAATGATAATAAAAATTTTAAAAAAAAATTATTATTATTTCAAAAAAACCTGGGGGGGCTGGATGTGCTAAGGGGGGCCAGGGGGAGACTTCTATCACTATATTTAGTATCTTCTTGCCCCACAATTGATGTGGAGCAGGGAGAGACTATAGCCGTCAAAGCAAGTGCCCGGATTGGCTGTCACAGTACCCGGATATCCGGGAGGGGGGGACCTCAGCCAACATGGCTGAAAGGTCTCAATATTGAGAAACATAGCCATGTAATTTACGTCACAGCCATGGTATGCCAGTGGGGATACCGCGATCGTATCTGCATGACGGTCCAGGACGAGAAGAAGAGAAGCAGAAAGCCATCTCTTCTTCATTAAATTTGGAATTTTAATATTGCAGTAATTGTTCCTCTGGATGGTGCATCCTAGATGCATACTTCATAAACTACTTTAATCAGACAGATGTGTCCTAGAGCTTTTATGTAGAAAAAAAAACAGGATATCAACTGCTTTAGTTGAAATCTGGCATTGTTCTCAATCTATCAGACCATTCATTACTAATAAAGTTTAACTTAATTTCCAGCTCTGTGATATGACTCCACCGGCCCTACCTTGTGTATACAAAATTAAGTTCCAGTAATAAGGCTGAGATAAATAATTGCACTGCACTGTATGCAATTCATTGTTATAGCAATACTATGACCTAACAATGTATTGTTGCACTGCTGAGTGATCAGCCTTGGCCTGTACCATAAAGCTAGCTAGGCCTTTGAAGTATGAGACATAAGATGATTCAGTACTCTTCACGCTTTCACCCCAACTGTCAGAAGAAAATTAGGTTTACTCTGGCATACTGAGATAAACTCAGTATTTTAACCCCTTCACGTCCTTATGACGAGTTAACTCGTCATAAGAGCCGCAGCGTTAGCGACCTTATGACGAGTTAACTCGTCATGCAGTCTAGCCGGCGGTGCGCTCCGTGGGCACCGCCAGCTAGTCTGCAACGGGTCCAGGACTAAGCCTCGCACCCGAGGCAAAGCTCCTGGACCCGATCGGTCAGTTTCCGGCCATGTGATCGCGGTGATTTAGTCATCACCGCGATAACATGCAAATTAGATGGCAAAGTCAGTGTGTTCACACACTGACTTTGCCTCTAATTCACTCCCTGTGCTTCACATTCTTATAGTGAAGCACAGAGAGTGACCTGTAAGTAAAAATAAATTAATTATACACACATAGGTTAAAAAATTAAAAAAAAATTAACCCTTTCATTGCTGATCACAGTTTTTAACTGTGATCAGTTTCCTTCCACTTTATGGCCCTCATTTAGTTTTTTTTTTAACAGATTTTTTTATTTTTACAATTTATAAAGTTTTTTTGAATAAATAAAGGTAATTTTAATATATTTATTTAATAAAATTTAACCCCTGCATGCCTGTTGCATGATTTTTACTGATCTGACATCGCACTCTTCAGAGTTTTTTTCTGTATTTTTTGTTATGGGGGGTTTGGGAACCAATATTTTTCTTTTTTATTAGTTAGTTAATTAGGGGGGATAAGTGGGTTAGTGTTGCACTAGTTATGTAGCTTATTATTGGGAAAATAATGGGGAAAAACTTTTTTTTCCTCAAAAATTTCCTCTTTTATATGTATTTTTTAATACTAAAATGTAAATCATTTTTATGTATAGGGTATCAAAAGAAAGCTCTAACTGTCCTCTAAAAAACAACATATAACTTGTATGGGTACGTTAAATGAGAGAGAGGAAATTTATGTTTCAAAAACCGCGTATTAAAAATTGAAAAACGCTCTTGTCCTTGGCCCAGGAAAATCCCTGGTCCTTAAAGGGTTAAACTTGGCCCCAACTGAAGGGGCCGGGCTGAGAAGTGAAAACAAAATGCTCAATTTGAGCCAAGTTGAAAATTAGCCAAATAGCAGCTAGTTCCTGAGGAGTCAATCATGATCAATCATCCAATCTGGCAAAGAAAAGCTTGCTGGCACTGGTTCTTGTTTTAGAAGTAGACCAGTTTTCAAAACCATATTCATGCAGCAATATGGATCTTAATGAACACTCAAGCTATACTTAATAATGTGATGTGGTGATTTAAAAAATAAACTAGTCGGTCCTTCAGTTCATGTCAAAGAGCATGACGGGGCAGAGCTTGCACCCATCACGCTGTGCGCAATGAGACTAGGAGGTGCGATGTCCGCAGGTGCTCACCTGCTGACCGCACCTCTAGGATGAGGGAGAAAGGTCCTCATCGGAGCGCCTTTCCACCCCGTTCACCCACCCAGAATCGCCCCTGGTCAAACCCACCATGGATGTTATCCAGGATAGCACTTCTGGTGGTAGATCATCAAAAAGCAGTATTGTACTCCCAACAAACAGTAAAGGTTGCATATTTCTTGCAAAGTCAACAGCTTTTAAGTAATATAACAAAACTTCAGTATAACATCACGGATGCAAGTTGTAGATTTCTAGACTCTGTATTAGTCTCCTATGATGCGTTCTCTGTTGTTAATATCAGGCCACAAGGCCTCCCAAGAAGGCACAAATCGCGGTGGGCGTTGTCTCTCTCACTCATATATTTGCCTGCCTCAATTTGGTGTCTAGAATCAATACTTGTTGCAATCTATGTGTCGTTAGTGTTAGTTGGTTCATCTGGGACTTAGAATCGGGTCTCTCTTTCATTGTGGTCTCATTATTAGTCTCCAGGGCAATAACTTTAGTGTGGAGCAAGGTGACTTCCGTCCGCATGGCTACCATCTCTACCTTCAACACACCTTGTAGATTTAAAAAGAGTTTCTGAATGTCCCCTTTTGTCGAAGGCATCCGATGGCTGTTTGAGTTCCTGGTCTCATGAAGTCCTCCAAGGACTCCTCCGTGTCACTTTGTTCCAAAGTGTGGGAAGACCCAGACGGGGCCATCGGCAGTCTATGCGGCCATAAGATTAAAGGAATATGGAAACTCTCAGGATCAAGAGGAGCAGCTTTTAACTTTCAACTCTGAAGGAGACACAAGGAGAACTATATGGGGTCACAGCAAAGTGGCAAACAAAGAGGAGAAGTACTAAAAGTAAAAGAGAGGCATATGATGATGAAGAGAAAAAAAAAACCATAAACTGACTGTACAGTTGCAGATGGTATAAGGCTAAAGGATGAGGTGAGAGACACGCAACAAGACAATATACGGAGGAGTCAAAATAGAAATTCATAGTAATGGGACAAACAAAGCAGACAGAGTGATGAACAGAGAATATAAAAAAGAATGGAGACAAAGATAAAGTGTTTGATGCAGACATTATTCAAAATGATAAAAGCAGAAAAAAATTATATAAATGGATGTGTTTAGCAAAAGGCAGATACTGTGTGAAATGAAAATAACCTTAAAACACTCTTTGACGAGTACTGCAGGAACAGCAGCCACATACAACAGGGCCATTTGCGACCCCTTTGACTACAACAATACAACAACAACTTGCTTAAATATACACATTTTTCCCTAGCCATATATGTGCAGATTGTTTTTTTGTATAATGTTATTTTAAACAGTTTTAGACTGATTTTATGTAGTAATGGTTAATAAAGAAACATATTTTCTATGAAAAAAAAAAAAAATAGTCAAGCTCTACACCAGGTTGCTAAATATGAATGTTTCTCCCAATATGGCAAGTATTTGTGGATACATTTAAGTGCATGCATACTCTTTGTAGCAGCAAAGTATAAAAGGAAGGAATGCATTACAGTTGTTTCTCCAATTCATTGACAAAATGACTGTAACACCTTATGGGCGTCTGAAAGTGTTCAGCACGTAAGGTAGGTCCTTGCTTGTTCTACTTCTGGTATCATATGGGTGGAGACTACTCGCAGATAAATGAGTTATTCAAAGTACCGTATTTGCTCGAATATGAGACGACCCTGGTTATAAGACGACCCCCCAAACTATGGATATTCCTTTAGGACCCGGCTTCATCATAGAAGTCTCGGCGGTTGTGCCGGGTGGTACTGTCTCTCCATTTCATCATTATATAACTATTTCCTCTTTGTTTAATATGAACTAATCCCTATCATTACTTTATACCCCATATTTCTGGTTCTCTCTTTTCCTGTTTCTCCAATTCTAACAATGATACCTACTGTAATGACATTGCAATGAAACAAAGAAGGTGATTGTTTGCACCTTCTATAAGATCGATTTCCTTAGCATGAAGGAATGTATTTGGTATTGTGCTTGAAGTGCACCATTCTGTACTTGTCTGAAATCAGCACAATGGTTCTTGTTTTTTCCTTATTTCTCATAATTATTTCTTTACTTTTGCATACTTCCTTTGTGCCCTTACTGCCCATTAACCCCATCCACCAACTTCATCTTCCTTCCTTTTCAAAACACCAGTCCAGCAGATGTGTTTGAGAAGCTCCAATTCTCCCTCTTCCATCTTCATGGTCCTCATGGATTTCTTCTCTCCTCCAGGTACCAAGATCCATGGTATGCCCATATGTCGACACCACTGTCTCTCCCTTGAAGTATATGCCTTCCTATTTGTGTTCCTTTGTTTCTTTCTGTCTTTCAAGGCAAGGAAACATGTGTTCATGAAATTTTTTATTAGGACTGTCCTATATTATTTTGAGTTTTCCACCTCTGTTATACCACTATAAGGTAGCAGGAGAATTAAATTGTTTGAGGTAAGGTATTATTAAGCTGTCAAGTTGTTCCTGGGATGAATGAGAGTAAGACGTGACAATAAAGAAAACAACTGGCATGAAGAATAGACAATAATATATAATGTAATGTATTTTGTACTATTTTAATGGAATGAAAGTTGTTTTTTAATTAATTACCAAAATGCAATTATTTGTATGTTTTTGATACTTTGATAAATAATAATAAAAAATGAAATGAAAAAATGTTTTGCTTCTTCCTAAAAAACAATTTCCCTATGTAAATAAACCTGCCTGGTCCCAAAATTCTCCAATATCAACCTTTTACGCATAGGAGTGGTTTCCCATCCAGCCTTCTTTTTCCCCCTTTAAGTCATAGTTATATAGCTCATTAGCTTTCAATCCCTTTTCAAAATGGTTGGCATAAGAAAAGTTTTTATTTTCAAAAAGCAAATAAATTCCATATACAGGAAAAGTATCAGCATCTACAAGCAAGTCCAAAGGAGGAAAATAATTTAGCACAGTATGGGAAAACACCAGTTCTGTAATTTATGATTTCCGGTTGTAATTACAACTAATCCAATAGGAAAAATAGTGATCAATAACCATAATTGGACCATTATACCATTTTTGCATGGGTGCACAATTATATTGTATATTTTCACAAGGATTAAATAAAAAACAAAGGTGGGTTTTCTTTCGCTATTAATTATTATTCATCAATTAAAGTGACAACTGCAAAATAAAATTTACTCTAAAATAGAGAAATCTTTAAATTAAATACTCGCTACCCTTTACTGGCAGTTGGGTTTTCCATTGGCCTGGTGAGTCTCGCAAACATGTCACATGTTCAGTGGGAAACATCATACAAGCATCAAACAACGTAATTGTGTGGTTCGGGTCTTTGGCCACCAGATGGTAAAACTAGTAATGCCCATTAAAGAAGTTCATAGCTATGTGTATAAAGTGCAGCCATGACACATGTAGTTTAAGTTCATATTACTGAATGCAACACTCAGCACAAAGAGCTGTTCTGGCAATGTTTGAAAATACCCACAGCTTTTCTCATTCCTTTTAAAGTCATTGCTTTTGCATTTTTGTCACCTCTAAATTGGGGAGATGCTAATACATATGTTAATAAATATATGCAAAAAGAGCATTCACTGTGCAGCACAGCAGTATCTAAGATGCACATAAGCACAGATGGTATATGATCAATTTATCAGGGTGGAGAACTACCCTGATTAATTAATTTCATTCTATGTATCAAATATACACCCTACATACTATCCGGGCAGCACTTTGAATGTTCTTTCTGTAGGATATGGAAAAATGAGTCCCTGGAAACATGGCCAGTGTTGGATTGTATGACATAGGTGAATGGAATTTATCACTTGAAGTGACTTTGAAAATGGCAACACCCTGGCCACGTGTCATTTTTCTATTGCGAATATGTGATAAGAAGTACCAAAAAAAGATATAAAAAGACTTTTAATACCAGTATTCACCTAGTAATGTAAGAATCAGACGACAGAAAAAGAATCAGAGTAAACAAAAATAAAAAGGTTAAATACCTGGCATTAGGTGTGACAGACAGACAAAGGCAGTCCATGGTAGAAGAAATACGTCAAGTTTGATTTTAACAGCCATGTTCTGAAGGAAAAAATATTATTCTAGAGACGTCTGTCTGACATCTTCCCTCCTTAGCTATTAAGGTACTGTTACACTGCAGGTGATTGCAATTCCACACGTTGTGGTGACACACCCAAATCACAGTGTCCTTTTAGAACCTGGAAACTATTAAAATAAGTCACATAGCAACTGCAACTCCTATTTAACCCATGTTGTTTAGAAAAACAGTCAAGACATATTATTAGGATGGACTCAAACTGTTGAGTTTCTATTTCATGTAATGTGGTATCCTGATTGTGTATTAATAATGTTTTAAATGGCCTCCTGACTGTGTAGTAAGACTAGAGTGCTTTCTACGTCATAGAGACTGAACTTAAATATAGCAAAGCAAACAAAAATCTTATAGTACGTGATTACATTCCCATGTAGCAACAAAAATCTCCCAGTGCATACATGCTATTACATAGTTAGCAGTAAAAGCCAGTATAGGGCGTTTTAAAATCACAGGTCAGAGTCTTGTATGACAGGAGTTGGACTTGGGAAACCAGCCCTTCAAATAGTTAATTTGTGCTTCAAATAGTTAATTTGTTTGGGGTCTGCTCTAAATTTCGTTCTTAATAAGATTACTTTGGTGATCCAAATGGCTCAGACCATTCTGAGATCACCAAAGTGACCCTCAATCAGCATAAAAACCAGCCATTATGCTAGAATTGTATGCAATTTTCAGTGGTTATTATTAGCATGGGCAATGAAGGAGATTAGATCATCCTCTGTCCCATCTCAGATTATCAGGATATTGTCAGTAAAGCACTTATGGAGTGCTCCCCCCCATGGATTATTAGCCCAGATCTATTTCGACTCCCAAAATCCCATAAAAAGTTTGTCAGGGGACAGGGGGGCAAACTTAGCACCCATAGCTGTTCTTCTTAAAATAATTGTGGCTCAAGCTGAACTCCAGATAATCCATAATAAATTTCTTCTGAATAGAAGGCATAAATAGATCTTGATCAAGAAAATATTTCACGGCTTCCAGACCAAATCAAGTATATAAAGACACTCAAATGTAACTTTCATTCCATTTGATGTTCTGCAGAAGTTAAATCATCACATGAGTAATATCTTTTAAGTATGAAGGAAGATAACTGTCAGGCATCAGGTTCCCCAATTACCTTGCCCAGGGGGTCTCCATCACTGTGTGCAAGTTCCACTCCCAGATGCCGCCATCGCGCTGTAGCGCAGCCGTGAGGTAAGCCGCATCCCCGGTCTCGTGTTGCAGGGAATCCAATCACGGGTAACGCGAAGGTCCATTTGCAACTCAGGGGGCGTGGTCGCCTAGTGGATGGTGCTTTGTGATTGGTGGTGTCCCGGTGGGGGGAGATGGGGGTGGAATCTTTACCACTCACCCTCTCTATACTTTGTATGTGATGGGAGTGGATCCCATGTGCACAGGGGAGGGGTTCGTTGATGGATGATACTATAAAAACCCTGCAAGCCCTCTAGTACATGCTTACTTATTGAGCTGTGGTGCCTGTTATCAGTCCCATTCCTTCCTTGTTCCTGAGATTGATGTTTATTATGAATTCCCGTGTACCGACCTTTGGCCTGAACTTGACCTCCCTTATCTCTCTTCCCCAACTTGGATTTACCTAACCGCCTTTGATCCTTTGCAGCCTGCCTCGACCCTCTGGCCTGTTTTTGACTACTCTTTGCCTTTTTCCTCCTGTTGTGAAGCCAATAAAGAATTGTGACCAACTTCAAGTGTCTTCCGCTTCCTGCACAACGCTCCCTCTGCTCCAGCCCTACAATAACATAGGTGTGCACAGAAAAACCAGTTACAATCCTTTAAATATATATGTTTATATACAAGCAACAAAAAAAATAATTTTGGGATGTAGACAGTGGTGTATCTTGGTTTTGTGCTCTCCTAGTAGTGGCGGATCCGGGGGGGGGCAAAGGGACAATTTCCCACCCCCCCCCACCTCCGAGAACGCTTTAAAAAAAAAAAACACGCTTCCAGGCAGAGACGGAGGTGAGAGGGGATCGGAAGATCCCCCCTCACCATCGCTCTTCCTGCCAGGCTGCACGGAGAGCCAAACAGGCAGCACAGAGAAACATCCGTTCTGCTTGTTCGGCTCCCCGTGCAGTATGACACGGAAGTGCCGACAGGTCACGTGACCGGCGCGCTGACGTCATACGCGCGCCAGGTCACGTGACCTGTCGGCATAACCGCCTGGGAGCCGAACAGGCAGTATGGAGGAGACCATGCTGCCTGCCACTAGCCACCAGGGAAAGGTAAGGGCTGGGGAGTGGGGAGATGTACTGGGGAAATTGGCAGGGGCTTATTAATGGCAAATAACACTGGCATATTATTGGGCAAATTGGCTGGGACATATTAAATGGCAAATAACACTGGCATATTATTGGGCAAATTAGCAGGGGCATATTAATGGCAAATAATACTGGCATAGTATTGGGCAAATTGGCTGGGGAATATTAATGGCAAATAATATTGGCAATGAGTATGTAAATGGGGTAATGGAGGCATGTAAATGGGGTGATGGGGCATGTCCTTCGTATGCAACGTGGGTTATGGGTCATGTCGTGGGTGTGCATCGTGGGTAGGGGAGGGTGCCCAAATTTTGTCTGCCTAGGGCAGCAAAAAACCAAGATACACCACTGAAGGGAGAGAGAGGAGAAAACACGGGGGAGAGAGTAGAGAACACTGTTGGGGGGGGGAGAGGAGAGAACACTGATGGGAAGAGAGAGGAGAGAACACTGACAGGGAGAGGAGGAAAAGAGACAGCTATTGGGAAGAGGAGAGACACATACATGTTTAGAGGGACAAAGAGACAGTCATAGGAGGTAGAGAATAGAGAGAGAGATGGGAAGGGAGAGGAGAGAGATATAAATGGGAAGGGAGAAGATAGAGACATAAATAGGATGGTAGAGGAGAGACAGACAGACATGGGATGGCAGAGGAGAGACAGACAGATATGGGATGGCAGGAGAGATAGACAGATATGGGACGGCAGGCGAGACAGACAGACATGGGAGAGGAGAGACAGACAGACTTGGGAGAGAAGAGACAGACAGACATGGGAGAGGAGAGACAGACAGACATGGGATGGGAGAGGAGAGACAGACAGACATGGGATGGGAGAGGAGAGACAGAGAGATGGGAAATGAGAGGAGAGACAGACGGACATGGGAAAGAAGAAGATACAAAGATGGACATGGGAAGGAAGAGGAGAGAAACGGACATGGAAGGAAGAGAGACAGAGGGACACGGGGAGTGAGAGGAGTGCGACAGACATGGGAAGGGAGAGCAGCGTGACAGAAGGACATGAGAGAGAGGAAAAAAGACAGATGGACATGGGAGAGAGGAAAAGACAGACAGACATGGGAGAGAGGAAAAGACAGACGGACATGAGAGAGAGGAAAAGACAGACGGACATGGGAGAGAGGAAAAGACAGACGGACATGTGCCCCTCCCGAGATCAGACTCTGGATCCGCCCCTGTGCCCTAGGCAGACAAAATTTGGGCACCCCCCCTACCCACGATGCACACCCACGACATGACCCATAACACACGTTGCACACCAAGGACATGCCCCATCACCCAATTTACATGCCTCCATCACCCCATTACATACACATTGCCAATATTATGTGCCATTAATAAGCCCCAGCCAATGTGCTCAATAATATGCCAGTGTTATTTGCCATTTAATATGCCCCTGACAATTTGCCCAATAATATGCCAGTGTTATTCTGCAATTTAATATGCCCCAGCTAATTTGCCCAATATTAAGCCAGTGTTATTTGCCATTTAATATGCCCCTGCCAATTTGCCCAAAAATATGCCAGTGTTATTTGCCATTAATAAGCCCCAGCCAATGTGCTCAATAAAATGCCAGTGTTATTTGCCATTTAATATCCCACAGCCAATCTGCAAATAATATGCCAGTGTTATTTTCCATTTAAATTCCCACAGCCAATTTGCCCAATAATATGCCAGTGTTATTTGCCATTTAGTATGCCCTAGAAAATGTGCCCAATAATATGTCAATGTTAATTGCCATTTAATATCCCACAGCCAATTTGCAAATAATATGCCAGTGTTATTTGCCATTTAATATCCCACAGCCAATCTGCAAATAATATGCCAGTGTTATTTGCCATTTAATATCCCACAGCCAATATGCCCAATAATATGCCAGTGTTATGTCCCATTAATATGCCCCTGCCAATTTGCCCAATAATATGCCAGTGTTATTTGCCATTTAGTTTGCTCCAGTAAAGTTGCCTATAATATGCCAGTGTTATGTCCCATTAATATGCCCCAGACAATCTCCCCCCATTTCCCCAGCACTTATCTGTTTTCCCTGGTGGCTAGTGGCAGGCAGCATGGTCTCCTCCATGCTGCCTGTTCTGCTCCCAGGCGGTTGTGCCGACAGGTCACGTGACCCGGCGCGTATGACGTCAGCGCACTGGTCACGTGACTGTTGGCACTTCCGTGTCACACTGCACGGGGAGCCGAACAGGCAGCACGGAGGTTTCTCTGTGCTGCCTGTTCGGCTCCCCGTGCAGCTTGCCGGCAGAGGGCCCGATTTTTTTTTTCTTAATTTTTTTTTTCAGTGCTGGGGGGAACTGCCGCCCCCCAAAATTTTCTGCCCTAGGCATCCGCATCCAATGGATGTAGACTGTTGCTTACAAAAAGTCAAAGTTTTCAGCCCCTAGGGTAGTGTAAAACAAAATGGTCTTTCATTAATATGGCTTGTCATGCAACATTAAAATCTCAAAAAAAAAGTCATGTAAGGGCAACCTTTTTATAACCCAATTTTTATAAGTCTGCGTTTAATTAAAATGTAATATTCATGCTTATTTCAGGTATGTTTCAGTTTCTTTGGGAAATGATAAAGAATTAAATATATTTTCATGGAACTACAATACTACTGTTTTGAGCTTTCCGTGTTTCTTATTCATTGCAATAAAATAATGAAACCATAAAAACCTATCCACAGGCATAATTAGAAACCACTGGGTCCAGTACGAAAATTTCCTCAGGGCCCCCTTACCCTGCCATGCAACCATTGAAACCACTACGTGCCATACATCCACAGCTCCAGTAGCACCCCCTGTAGCTACAGTACTTACGTCACTGTATGTGAGTGTATATTAGTGAGAATGAGTGTGCATTAGTGAGCGTTATGTGAGTGTGTGTTTGTACATATTATGTGAGTGTGTATTAGTGTGAGTGTAAGTGTGTTTTGTTAGTGCACCACTTTTCACCATTTTGAAGTTAAACACTATCACTTACATAAGATGTAACTAGATAACCTGGTCATTTAAAACAAACACATATATAAATCATATGCCACTTGGTTTTTTTTTTATGATTGAATTAATTGCATATAAAAATAAAATTTGGTGTTTAGCTCCTGGCTCCATTTTGTGAACATTTGATGCAACATCGTCCAAAATCTTCTAGCCAGTCTCACTTTACAACTGTGGCCAAAGCCTGCATGATGATGTCATAAGATACTCCCTGCCCTCTTACTGGCTCCTATGTATCATAGTGGGCAGGACTAGATGGCTGTGTACAATTTTTCTCCCAACACAAAGAGAGGAGATTAACCTGAACAAACAGGATCATAACTCTGCCCCCTTGTGATGTGATAGTTAAATTACCCTCCCATTCAATGCAAGTCTATGGTCAGAATTCAGACTTAAAGACTGCATTCTGTGTCCCCAGCCCCAAAATGAGAAACATTTGCTGTAAAATCATTAGGGATGGCACCAGATTTGCCCAATACATGTATGTGCAGACATCCACCGGCTGCCCAAATCTCCCTGGTGGGTAGTGTCTTCATGATATCCTCTGCTGCTGCCCGGCTCTTCCGCCAGGACTTCTATGATGAAGCCGAAAGGTCACATGATCAGAGCATTTGCTCTGAAAAAAACCTTGTCTTATATTCAAGCAAATATGGTATTACTCATTGTCCTTCACACATACACAGCAGAAGACAAATTAACTACCACCAGCTCAGTTATTAAGTTGCAGGGCACTTAATCTTTCTATATAATGCCAGTGACAAGCAGTGCTGTATTTACCGCGAGGCATCCTAGGCGGCAAATTTTGGGGGGCGGCAGCGCCCCGCAGCACTGACATTTTTTTTTTTAAAAATAAATAAAAATCCGGCCCTTTAAAAAAAAAAAAAACACTGCGCTTGCAGGCAGAGACGGAGGTGAGAGGGGATCGGAAGAGCCGAACAGGCAGCACAGAGAAACCTCCGTGCTGCCTGTTCGGCTCCCCGTGCAGTGTGACACGGAAGTGCCGACAGTCACGTGACCGGGCGCGCTGACGTCATACGCGCGCCCGGTCACGTGACCTGTCAGTGAAATTGCCGGGAAGCCGAACAGGCAGCATGGAGGGACCATGCTGCCTGCCACTAGCCACCAGGGAAAGGTAAGTGCTGATGGGAGTCAGAGTGTGTGTGATGGGAGTCAGAGTGTGTGTGACTGAGTGTGATGGGAGTCAGAGTGTGTGTGATGGGAGACAGTGTGTGTGACTGAGTGTGATGGGAGTCAGAGTGTGTGTGATGGGAGACAGTGTGTGTGACTGAGTGTGATGGGAGTCAGAGTGTGTGTGATGGGAGACAGTGTGTGTGACTGAGTGTGATGGGAGTCAGAGTGTGTGTGATGGGAGACAGTGTGTGTGACTGAGTGTGATGGGAGTCAGAGTGTGTGTGATGGGAGACAGTGTGTGTGATGGGAGTCAGTGTGTGTGACTGAGTGTGATGGGAGTAGGAGTGTGTGTGTGATGGGAGTATGAGCTTGATGTGAGTCTGAATGTTATGTGTGATGTGGGGTCATGAAATGGAGGTGATGGGGCATGTCTTAGGTGTGTTACGTGGGTGTGCAGCTTGGGTAGGAGGGTGCCCGGATTTTGTCTGCCTAGGGCAGCACTAAATCAAGATACACCACTTGTGACAAGTATATATTGTACATAATGTTTCTATGTCATGTCAATGAGAAGTATATACATAACATTTCTACATCATGCCAATGAGCAGACACATTATATTTTAATGCTGGCCCAGAACCACGCTCCCTCCCCTTTATTACCTCTACCTCTGTATTTAAATTATCTGTAGATGCAAATTGTCTCTCATTGTTTTAAATACATCAGTGTTATCAATACTGGTATGCACACAATTCTTTGGCTCGCTGGTCTGTTCTTTATGTTCCACATCTGAGATATTTGAAAAAAAAATGTCTGCTATACCTGGCTGTTCTTTCTAGACAACACAAACATATTCAACAGATTTACATTTTACACTTAATTATTATTTTGCTAATAATTAGTGTTGCTAATTTGTCTTTTTTTATTGTGCAGGGATATTCAATCATGCTGCATGAAGTGCATACATCAAAGAGACGAAGTAGATGCCAGCAATGGAAAGCAAGAAAGGCAGGAAACAATCACTCAAAACATTAGCTGGATCCATGCTTCAATATGTGAAAAGGCTAGATGATTGCCAGGGTGCATCAAACAACTCTCCAATTGATCAAGATGATTCTTCTGATGCTAGCATGTACTCTGCAGAAGAACAAGGAATGGAAATGACTGATTCCAGTCATAATACTGTACATGAGACGAGTCACGTTAAGCAGAAATATTTGAACATTGTACATTATGTCTCTTTCTTGGAGATAACAGTTCCACTTCATTTTCAGATGAAATCATCAAAGAAGGACGTGCCTCTTGCCAGAACAAAGATGGGCCTTTTAGTGTTGCGGAAAGGCAGGATGCAAAATAAAAGGGAGATGTGCACCAACCTTCAAAAGAGAGGTTTTACAAGCTGATTTCAAACAACAAGAAATTTGTGTGGTCATAGATGGTTTACTAACTCGTCAGCAGGAATGTATACTGTTTTTGCTGCCGTTTCCCTTTACTGCTACAGATACGACATCCATATTTTTGACTGTATTTCAGGCATGGTTGAAACTGAGCCCGAAGACATCCAAAGAGTCTACAATGCCTTAAAAAGTGGAAAAACATTGGCTTACACTACACAAAACCATTGACACTGAAAATATGTCTGTCTTGGAAATGGAAAAGAAAAAGTGGAGGAACATCTTGCATCGATTGTTTGATATCACATTGTCTCTGGCCAAGCAGAATGTCACGTTCTGTGGCCACAACGAAGATGATTGTTCATTGAATAAAGGAAACTTTTTTTGACAATTCAACCACCTCTCCTTTTATTGCATTAGGTGCATTCAAAATATCATCTTGTTCTGAAAAAGCACCTACTGTGATTAAAGCAGAAGTAGAGCAAATGTATCTGTCTATTATCTTGCCCCAGAAAATCACGTGAAGGAGATGCTTTTCATTGACCTAAAGTCTGCAAAATACTTTGGAATCATGTATTTTGCCTTATGTCTGCAATTTCACATATATGTGCTATCTGTACTTCTAGTCTGATGTACTTAAGGAAGTTAATCTTACACAGCAGTAGCTACAAACTAAGGACTCAGCTCCCAACATGGTTTTGACAAAGCTGGAGGTGCTAAGCCTTTTTCTGCATGAACACAGTCAACTAGTGGACCATGTAACTGAACAAACACTTTTAAAATCAGAGGAATCTGGAATTGTGATTGAGGGAAGAGCCAGGTTCAATAAGAGAACGGCAGAGAAGCAAGCACAGGATGCAGGACTTGCTCTACAAGAAGAAAATAAGAGTGTGATGTTTGAGTGTATTGATCGCTTTCATTCTGAACTCCAGATCAGCTCTAGAGCCATCAAGAAACCAGCAGCCATGTTTGAGTGTGAACTGAAAAAGAGTTAATGGTGTCCATTCCAAAATAGAACACTTTCTATAATGGGGTATCTGAGAGTGAGCTTTTAATAGAAATACCAAGGCTGAAAATGGAACCTGAAAGCAGCAAAGATGGATTTTGACATTAATAGCTGAATGGCACTTCATAGAATCGCTCCCACCCCTTTCACTAAGCCTAAAATGATTTCTGACTATTTGTGTATCCATGGCTTCATTGGAGAGAAGATGTTAAAAGCCGAGACTCATAAAGAACTATTGTGTGATTTACAGTCAAGACTTTCTGATTTTTCCAATTTTATCACTTGAAAGTTAGTTTGCAAAAGATATTGGTTTTGTTGAAGTGATTCACAAGTTCGCAGTTTTGAAGGACAGGCAAGGAAAATTTCTGATTTAGTTGACATGTTCAGATAGTGATGTAATGCGTGTGGCCATGTTTCTGGGGGGGGGTTTGTTTGTTTTTTCTGAGTATGAAATGGAAATTTCTACGATATTAGGGCAATTACTGATTATGCAGACCTAATCTATTAATGTATTTCAGGTAACTGTAATGTTCAATGTTAAAATGAACACAACTTTGATGCAGTTCTTAAATTCTATTGTGTTGTTACTGGATTTAACCACATTAAACTATAGGGTCGACTCAATATACACTGATAATCAGCCCCAAAATGGTGACCCCGAATTGCAGACTGATTTGGATCACATTGGTGGATCATCGGTAGCCGAATGTCGAGTTACCCAGGTAGCCCTGATGTGCCTCCAAATATGTGTGCCGTTCAAACCTCATAACCAATTCCATTCCAATATCTTACCACACTAAAATCAGCCAAAATGCACTGAAACAACATGGTAGCCTCAGTCCTCCCCATAAAGGAAGGACTATGGATTATTTCGGGGTCATTTTCGGGGATAGAAGTCAATGAGAGTGAATAAAATAAAAATCATTAAAAAAAAAAAAATAACAAAGTAAATTAACATAAGATATAAAATATTTGTTCTTAAGAAAAATGATTATATTAAAGTAAATATAATATATAAAACACAAAGAAATTATAATTGTATATAAGTATTTTTGTGATTAAAATATGTTTACTTTAATTTTTCTTAAATGTCACCCATTTAAGAAAAATGTATGTTTACCAAATTTTGAACGTGTTCAGGGGCCCATGATGGGTAGCCGAAATTGTATGTTTTTGTCCCGATGCAA
Source organism: Pelodytes ibericus (assembly GCA_036172795.1). Taxonomy (NCBI): domain Eukaryota; kingdom Metazoa; phylum Chordata; class Amphibia; order Anura; family Pelodytidae; genus Pelodytes; species Pelodytes ibericus. The sequence goes on from CM069863.1 coordinate 53,184,104, forward strand.
ATGTTTCCAATGGTTAGGTTTCTTAACTACCCAAACAGCCAGTTTAGACCAGAATTCTGGGATAATGAGTAGCTGCATTTTGGAGATTTGTGGAATTCGGCTAGGTTGCCCAATCCAAATCCATTTCGTGACATTTAAGTGTATATTAAGTCGACCCTTCACTAAACATAAATACATTTAGACTGTGCATATGTATTGTAATTAAAAGGTGTCATTTTAATTTGGCTAGTGGTTTATATCACTAAAATTGCCATTATAGTGTGTTATATATGGTAATTATTATTTACAAGTAATATTAGTAGAAAAAAATATTACTAACGATTCAACCACATAATTTACAACACTGGGTAACACCAACTGTAATGACACCTTTAAATAGCTGTTTTGTGGATTTCTCTACAATCTGGCCAAATATTGGGCGAGAGCGGAGCCTATTAATAGAACGTCTATAAGCATGCTGTAATTATACTGATGTTAGCAGGTTTGGAGTCCAGCAGCCAGATCAGCAATGTCTTCTGCCAGAAGCAGCCATTCATTACCCAGGTGGGTGAGCCCCTGAACTTTGAGTGACAATCTGGTCTTTAGCAGAGCTGAGAGGCTGGAACAAAAAGTTAGAAGCGTAGTCAGGCAAGCCAAGGTCAGTAGGTAGGAGAAGGCAATGTAGTCAGATGGTCCAAAATTGGTAAAACGTAAATAGAGATCAGTAGTAAGTTTGATTATGATGCAGGCAGGAACAACAATAATCTGGCAAAGGTACAGTGACAGGAAGTGGCTTTTATAGGCAGAGAGTGAGCACATGATCAGACACAGCTGAGGAGAGTTGACAATGATAAGCACTTTTAACCCCTTAACGACAGATGACGTGCCAGGCACGTCACGGCAAATCGAGGACTTGCCGACAGCTGACGTGCCAAGAGCATCGGAAGTGAATGTATTTCACTTCGGATCCTCTAGGGGGAGCCAATCGATGCCGGCACAACAGATCTATGTGATCTGTGTGCAGGCATGTATGGTAAGTGCTCTGATGAGCACTTACCATACAGTCAAAGGCAATATTAGCAAATATTGCCTTTGACAAGTATTGATCTGCCTCCCTCACCTTACTAGTTATAGTAAGGGAGAGAGACAGATCAGATAAAGTAAAAAAATAAAATAATAAAAAAAATATTTAATAAAATTTTAAACACCAAGGGCTTTTATGAAAGCCATTTAACCCCTTCCCTGCCATTGATCGCTGTGTACGCAGTGATCATACACAGCAGCACATTTTTTGCTGTCTGTGCATTTTTTAGGGGTTCATTTTTTTTTTTACTGTAATTCATTACAGTATAAAAAAAAGCTCTTTTAAGAGAGATTAACCCCTTTCTTGCTGTAGCTCACTGCCTAAGCAGCGATCTGACGCAAATGCAGCAATCTTGCTGCAGAAGCATTTTTAATTTTTTTTAATCTTTTTTATTACACCCGTCACGTGTTAATTATACCCGCATGTATAGCGATCAGTAACAGCTGATAAGTGACAAAGGCGGGTTGGCGTTTGCTTAGATGAGCATCACCATTCGTCTGGTTAGATCAATATTTGACCCGTGCAGATCTGCCTCCCTCTCACTTGAGTTTTAGTGAGGGAGTGAGACAGAGCTGTATAATGTAAGTTTTTAATTATAATATATTTAATAGAATTGAGACCCAAAGGCTTTTATAAAAGCCGTTTCCAGTATTTAACCCCTTCCCTGCAATTGATCGCTGTGTACGCAGTGATCTTACACAGCAGCACATTTTTTGCTGTCTGTGCATTTTTTTAGGGGTTATTTTTTTTTACTTTGATTTATTACAGTATATCAAAGGCTCTTTTAAGAGCTATTAACCCCTTCCTTGCCGTATATCACTTCCTAAGCAGCACATATGGTCACTGCCTAAGCAGTGCATATGGTCACTGCCTAAGCAGCGCATATGGAGCAATCTAGTCGCAGAAGGATTTTTTTTTGCTATCAGCATTTTTTTTGTCAGACTCGCTAGGGGTTAGTTATACCCACTAGGGGATTACGTGTATTCCTTTTGAAGCTGTCTGAACGCGTGTATAGCGATCAGTAACAGCCGATCAGTGGCAAAGGTGGTTTGGTGATTTCTCAGATGAGCATCACCATTCGTCTGGTTCGTAAATATTGTTCTGACCCATATGGATCTGCCTCCCTCTCCTCACTTGAGTTTTAGTGAGGGAAAGAGACAGATCTGTATAACATAATTTTTTAATTGTAATAAATTAAATTAAATGTTAAAAAATTGTGAGTCCCAAGGGCTTTTATAAAAGCCATACCCTTTGTATAGTGTAGTGTATTAACCCCTTCCCTGCCACTGATCACTGCACAGCAGAACATTTTTTCTTGTCTGTGCATTTTTAGGGGTTAATTTTTTTGTACAGTACTACAAAGGCTCTTATAAGAGCTATTAACCCCTTCCTTGCTCTACATGTTCAAATTCCAAGTTTGAAAATCAAAAAGCGCACCTCTCAAATGTAGCCTTTCAACACCCAACAAAGCTGACAAAGCTATGCATTGGTGGTATCCCTGTGCTCGGGAGATGTTGCTGAACATATATTGTGGTATTGTTTGTCAGTGACACATACCGAAATATGTGAATTTGTGTCTAAAGTACAATGTATGTGGGAAAAAATACACAATAAAATGACTACCACAAACTTTGACAAAGGCTGGTGGTAGAATTGGTGCATGGAAAGTGTTAAAATAACACCATTTAAAATAGCCTAGGGTGTCTACTTTTACAAAATATATACTTTTTGGGGTAAAATACACTGTCCTACTTTAAAAAAAAGTCCCAAATGAAAGATGGGCTCAGGCTGGCTACACGTCAATATTCCAAGTTGAAAATGCGCACCTTCACAATGTGGCCCTTTTAGCCCCCAAACAACCCAACAAACCTATGCATGGGTGGTATCCCTGTACTCAGGAGATGTTGTTGAACACATATTGGGTTATTGTTTGGCAGTGACTGTAAAATCTGTGAATTTATGTCTAAAATACAATATTTGGGAAAAAAAAACACACAAAAATTACTACCACAAACTTTGACAAAGGCTGGTGGTAGAATTAGTGCATGGAAAGTGTTAAAATACCACCATTTGAAATAGCGTAGGGTGTCTACTTTTAAAAAATATATGGGTTGATGGGGTAAAATACACTGGCTGGTTTCAAATATGTCCCAAATGGGACATGGGTGCAGGCGGTCTGCATGTCAAAATTTCAATTTGGAAAACCAAAAACTGCACCTACCAAATTTGGCCTTTTACCCCCCAAACAACCCAACAAACCTATGCATGGGTGGTATCCCTGTACTCAAGAGATGTTGCTGAACACTTATTGGGGTGTTATTTGGCAGTGACACATACCAAAATCTGTAAATTCATGTCTGAAGTACAAGGTTTGTGAAAAAAAAACACAAAAAAATTACTACCACAAACTTTGACAAAGGCTGGTGGTAGAATTAGTGCATGGAAAGTGTAAAAATACCACCATTTGAGATAGCCTAGGGTGTCTACTTTTAAAAAATATATGGGTTGATGTGGTAAAATACACTGGCTGGTTTCAAATATGTCCCAAATGGGACATGGGTGCAGGCTGTCTGCATGTAAAAATTTCAAGTTGGAAAACAAAAAACTGCACCTCACAAATTTGGCATTTTAGCCCCCAAACAACCCAACAAACCTATGCATGGGTGGTATCCCTGTACTCAGGAGAAATAGTAGAATCTATTTAGCATGTTTTTTCGTTCGCTATTGTCGATGAGGAGAAGTTGTTTCAAATAAAAACAAAGACATTTGTGTATTTTTTTTTTTTTACCATATTTTATTTATTTTTTTTAATAATATGATAAGATATGATCAAAAATATGGCATCCATAGAAAGCCCTTTTTGTCCCGATAAAAACAATATATAATATGTGTGGGTACAGCAAATGACGAAGAAGAAAATTACTGCTAAACACAAACAGCACAGAAATGTTAAAATAGCCATTGTCCAGAAAGGACAAAAATGTTTCAAAGGCTCTGTCCTTAAGGGGTTAAGTAAACCCAACTTGTATCTTAATAGACAACATCAGGGTGCACACAGCCAATCAGAGCAGAGATAGACCTATGTTTTTGCATGGGATCAGCAGGGGGGACCTAGTTAAGAACCCCCCTGCTGATCCCATGCCAAAATAAGGGGATCTCTCTGCACAATTATGTCAGCAGCTACATCAACTTTACATGCCTGTGAGATAAGCTACTAGTAGGTGAATTCTAGTAGTTATTTAAAACAAGATTTGGGGAAACAAAAGCAAAAGAATCAGAAGGCAGTTGGGGTTTGTGAAAAAGAAAAGGTAATGTTTCTTATGTGACTTAATTGAAAATAATAAGGCCATCTGTGCAATGCCTGAAGAGTGATTGAATACGTATCCCCTTGTGATCCAACAAACTAGTGGCGGTTGCAAGCTTCAGGCAGGAAATGTTGTTTCTTGTTTTACGTTTTTTTTCTGGTAAAATAATTGATTTTCTTCATTTAGTTTTCAATTCCATTGAAAACAGCAATTTGTGTTCCTTAAAGAGGAAGTAATGCTAAAGATGGCCTAAAACCTTTGAAACTGCTTGTAACCATACACAAGACTTTTCTCACCTACATAAGCAGAGAAATATTGTAAATGAAACAGAAGGGTCAACGCATAATACACCGATTTGGCCCAAAATCCATTCAGATCAGGCAACCTAGCTGAATTTCACAAATCACCGTAATGCAGCTACTCACAATCTCTGAATTTATGTTTGAATCAGATGTTCAGGTTGTTTGGAAACAAAACATCAGATGCATTCAGATAGGGACAATGTCGCTATAAAAAGAATGCACTGTTTTTGCAAACCAATATGCGCCAATCACCTCTGAGCATGCTCTGAGTTTGGAGAACAACAAAATTTGCCCCCCATTTGAATTGTCCAGATTTTATAGAACTGAATAGAAACATGTACAATAATTATAGTTTAACACAAAAATATTTATGTACAATTATTATATATATGTAATATATTATACTAGTATGTTTACATAAATATTGTATATAAGTATTTCTCATTTTAATAAAAAAAATATTTTAGATTATTTTATGTTCATTAACTTTATTTTTATGTATTTAGTTAATGTATAATGGTTTTTTTTTAATGATGTTTATGTTATTACACTTCGGGCCACTTCGGGAGGACTTTGGCTATTTCAGCTATAACCAAAGTCCTCTCATTGACTTCTATTGGAGGACTTCAGCTATATTCATAAAAGCCAGTGTCCTCCCAAAATGACCCCAAAATAAGCCAAATTCCTTCCCATAGAAATCTATGAATAGGACCAAGACTACAACTTTGGTGCATTTCAGCTGATTTTGGAGTCAGGAAATATTGGTGTGGAATCGGTTATGATGTCCCAATTCCGAGCGTATATGGAGGCACATCCGAGCTACCTGAGTAGCTAAAATTCAGGTACAAATGTGAATCGAATACATCTGCACCATTTTGGTGCTGAAAATCAAAAGTACCTGAATCAACTTTTATAGTAAAAAGAGAAAAAGCAATTAAATGACCACAACACCTGTCATGACCTTATGGTGAATTCTTTAAAAAGGAGCAGAGTGGTTATTTCATCGTAGCAGTAAACTGATGGGAAAACTAAGGAGAAAACTCCAATGTTAATCAATAAAGCCCATTGAAGCACAATTTATATTCTATTTCTATAGCCTCTCTTCATACCCTTGACATTTCCCCATACACAAAGAGGATATGGTAGTTTTATGGATCTTCAGTAGTTTTGAAGTACACACGAAAACCACAGGAAATCTGGAAGTCCACAATGAGAATACAAAGCAGTAAAGGACAAGCAGTGAATCATTTCATATTTCATATTTTATTTGTTTCAGATTTTATCCATTTAACAGATTTTATAGTTTAATTTTTTCATAATTAATTTAAACACCTGGTTTGCAACATGTTTATTATAAGCAATAAGTATAGAGAAGGAGTGCTAGGCAGTAAGCGCTGGATGAGGACACACAGATGTTTTTTTTCTGCATTCACTCATACTTTAAGAAATTCAGAGTAGAGTAGAGCATAGTGGTAATGACACCACATTAAATTATTTCTGCCTCATTCCAACATGGTCATCTGTACTTCATCACAGCAGTTCATCCAGCCAACAGAAGGTAGAATGGTGGACAGCTATGTAAATGTAGAATGATGATTAAATCCACCAAATATACTTGTGCTAGAAGACTGTCTTTGAACTTGTTTTGCCATTACAAACCAATACAGGTATTACTTGCTGTCACAAGAATTGATATCTTACTTATTTGTAGAAATGTCTTAACATGTGAAACTGATTTATTGCTTACCAGTAAATTATGTTTTCTTCATTTGGTATTAGAATTAATTAAAACAACGGAACATCTGTTACATCCAACATTCCTAATGATATCTGTTGAACAAAATCCACCAACAATTCAATGTAGTCCTGCTATGGAATCAAAGGATTGTAATTGGGCTCTAGCCTTGACTCATCATAATAGCTAAAATTAAAAACGTCAGATTGTAATTGAGCAGGGTGAGAATGACACAGTTTTATTATATTCCTGAGGGAAATGAGAATAATGCCTCATTGCTATTTATTACATGACTAAATTACTTGCAATAAAACTAATTTACTATTCAATGCACGTACAGTAAAAGTGTAGCAATTGTTGCTTGTAACAAAACCCCTTGTTAAGCTATATATTTGCTGCATAAGAACTGAGAACAGAGACTATTCGTGTGGTTTCTTCTACATACGAACAGTCGGTCATGTCCACATTTTTACTAACTTCTGAACCCCTGGTCCAATTCATGCCATTTTTGGATATGTTGTTCCCATGAATGGATTGATTATGAAAATGTAAGTTTTGTTGAAATCCCATTCATAGTTTTGAAGTTATAATAAATGTGAAAAGTATATTTTTTAGCTTGGAGATAATTGAGCTGATACAAAGTTTAACTCAATTATCTCCCAGGCAGAGGGGAGGAATGTACTGTAACTACTGGGTGTGTTTCTATTGTAACATTGTGCCTGATTGGCTGCTGTACTTGCATTGTTGGTGCCCCCACAAGGTCCAGTGGGTGGTGACAACACTGTGAAATCCTGAATAAACGCTCAGTGGAGTCAGTTTTTTTTTACTTCACCCTTCAAAACGTAGCCTTGTCTCATTCTTGAAAGGGAACCTGCCCAGCATAAATCACTAGCTCTTTTAAGAGCTCTGCCTTACTCTCTATTTGGATCCAGCGGATGGGATAAAGCAACCCCACTATTGCACAGCATCTTGCCAGGAAGAAGGACATCCCCAACGGCTGATACCCCCTCTCCCATTGGGGTAGCCGTTACATTGCTATACATTCAAAATGTAGTTATTATTGCACATCGGCATGTTCATGCCTAAAGCCACAAAAAAAAACATTAGTGCTTAACCCTTTTGCCTCATAATTGCAATGCCTAACCATAATATTCTACTTAATGCTCCTTTAATCATAATGAGTAACCCTAAAGTCTGCACTAACCCTACTGCTTAACCACAATGTTCCTCCTCAGTATGCTAATATACTAAGGTCTACACATGCGGCAATAGTTGTGCAATATTTTGACATGTGACCATTCAGTAGAAAACCAATTAATAATGTGCCATCCACACAGGGATACAAGACAATTTAGGAAGTTTATATTCAAAATTTAATTTAATTTTAACGAACACTATCACTCACTCCTGTTTCTCTAATGATGAGGTTCACTCCATTTGGTAACAAAAAACATGCACATACTGCTCCATGATATGCAGGCCATGCTGCAAAGTTATCCACCAGCCTCATTCTTTATCCATCCCTGTGTTAAATGTTTTTTTGGTAGTTTTTTGATTGGGCAAAAATACTTTAAATGACATGTTCATGAACTCCATTGACAAAGCTCATCATTTAGCACTTGGACTGTCTCATGTCTAAAGCAAATTTAGTGAGGGTGAGTACATGCAACAATTAACATTAAAAGCCTGCTCTTCAAATTAATATTTCTCATAGGCATGAAGATAACGGTCTACTCAGTATAGACTGATTTGATCCGAATGAATCGCCCCCCAAAAAAAATTACTACTAAATATACAAGAATTTGACCCCGAATCAGTAATTTCAGCTGTTAGGTAAGGGAAGCATCGGAGGTCTTTGGATTAGAACATTTTTTGCATGAAATGCATACAATTTTGGCTAACCAATATGCAACGATCAGCTGAATTTTTTGGGGGGATGGACCCTTTCCCTGGTCTGAAGATGAGAATCAAAGGTGTCACATTTTAATTTTACAGACATCATCCCCACCCCATATCTGGGCAAGGTAGAGGTGGGAGGGGGGGGGGTAGGAAACATTTTGATTTTATTGGGTTCAAGGACCTTGGGGCAGCCCTCGAACAACCGGTGGCACGTTATTTTTATTATAGGTTGAGGGGCCTGTGGCCAGTCACTAAACACCCAGGGGTGTTAATTTATCTTAATGGGATTGGCATATCTTCAGCCCCCAGATCCAGGGGGGTATTACATTGTATGAGTGCCAGGGCAAGTGTCCTTCAGGGCTTCTTGCAGTGTCCCAACGAGTAATTTGTAAATTTTAGGGGCCCCACATGGTCAAGTTCTTTTCTATAAATTATTTTTTTAAGTTCTTTTTTTTTTTCATTTCGGCACTTATTATTTCCATAATAGTTGAATTCATCCCAAATTGAGTCTATATCATCCAGTGGAAGTATTTTTTTGTTTCGGTGTGTTTCAGGCTGCTTTTGTTTTTTGGAGCAATAGGCATGTAAATGGCCAAGATGATCAGCTGTAATGCTACTTAAAATATATGACACCTGACTACATTTTGTATTTTAAGTTTGTTAACACACAGATATGTTAGATTGTTAGGGGGTTGAGCTGTTCTGTTTTGGATAAACATGGGGACCTGGCCAGTTCCTTTGGTTGATTTCAACACAGTCAGTGAGAACCTTCTGGAAGCCAGCACATAGACAGGGTGGGATATTTTCTAGAATATTCCTCTATAAGTAATGTATAAAAGACAGAGAGGCTTGGCTCTCATATAGGAGCTCACCTTGTACAATGTACTGGTCAGATAAAACAGAACCACAGCACGGGCATGCAGGGGTTAACTGTAATTAAATAAATATATTAAAATTATATAATTAATATATATTTAGTGGAAAAAAACTGTAAAATTGCCCAAAAAAAGATAAAAAAACAAAATGAGGGCCATCAACTAGAAAAGTTTTTTTTTCTTACAGTCAGTATGTGAAGCACATGGAGTGAATTGAGGCAAAGACACTGCATAAAGACATTTCATTTTCATGTGTTCACTGTGATCCGGAAACCAGCCGATCCAGGAACATTTCCTCCGATGCAAAGCAGAGTCCTGGACCTGTTTCACACCCAATGGCTGTGAGCAGTGAGCGCAGAGAGAGCTGGCTTAACTGCATTAAGCGTTAACTCGTCATAAGGTCATGAAGGGGTTAAACACTAATGTGTGTCTGTTTTCACATTTTATAAAGATTTAGCTTCTTTTTTTTTTTCATTTTAAGTCAATCAAAACATCTGCAAAAGTATAAGTTAGCGATAAGCGCTAACCGTGTCAGGAACCACACTCAGATAATCCACTTTAGGTGCCATGAACCAAAGACTCTGCCAAGTCATATTTAAACGATAGAGAAGACAGAAAAGGGGGAGGGTGGTCCTTTATGTGAAAAATAACATAAAATCTAACCTATGTTCAAGAATGTATCATTAATTGATTTATTCATAATGGATCTATGAATTGTTTATCATCTCAAAACCAACATGTACAATAACATGCTGGCATAAAAATGTTGCACAGCGTGTTTTTATGCTAAAAGTATTTCTTTCAAACCACAATCATCAGATCAAGATAAATACAATATCATGCATATGTAATGTTCGGCTGTGCAATATAATGATACATTTGCAAAGAGTTAATTGGCTGTATTTAGAGGATCAGAATGTGGCAACTTTATGTCCAGATTTGTATATATGCTGTAGGAGGATCTGTTTTGTTATAAAGTATCAAGATGAAATCTTGTTTTTGAAACATGGTACTTTGGATTAACTGCATGGGATACAAACTGCATCATAAAAAGTAAAAATATTAAAAAGCTTAAAATGTTCATAAGATTGTCAGATCATGGAGCCCAAAATAGAGCATCATGTGCCACTAGCATTTTTAGACATTTTTTAGCAGAACCTACGAATAATAAAAAAATAAAAACAATGTAAAAATTGCAATGTTACAATATTATCAGGTTTGTGGCTGGGAGCCTATGGCAGGAAGGTAGCGAGGGGCCACAGGGGAGCAGCGGTCAGAGAAATACAAGGTAGAATCACCAGGGAATAAACAGTTCAGGCCAGGATCAATGGGCAGGAGAAATCAGAATGTCCAGGAGGGAAGCCAAGGTCAAAAATCCAGGAGGTCAATAGGTATAGGAGGAATCACAGGGAGAAAGGACTCTGAAAAGGAACCAAGGGTATACACCACTTAGCAGCTCAATACACAAGCACTGATTGAAGTCAGCGCTTGCTATTTAAGGGCTGCCAGGTGAACCTCCCCGCCTTCTCCAATTAGGGAAGTCCACCCCTCACATAGAGTAGTGTGACACTCACTAAAGTGAGTGTCAGCCTCTTTCCACACCCCCGCTGCCTCCACCAACGGAATGGCACCATCGCTCGTTAGCCCACGCCCCCCACCATCCAGATAATAGAAGCACCAGCAGCGGGACGCGAGCTACTAGAGTCCGGGGATGCGGCCTACCACTCGACGGCCTTCCCCTCCGTCGGGCAGCAACGGGAGTGGGTGCAGCTAAGGGACCCCGACTTGGAAACGGGGTCTGGAACCCCCACAAATATGAACAAGTCCATGGGTAAAAAGACTGATATATATCTGGTGACAAAATTGTCACGTTCTGATCCTTTGAATACAGCTATGAAAATTATCATTATATTGCATAGCCGAACATAACATATCCATGATATTACATTTATCTGTATCTGGTGATTGTGGTCTGAATGAAATACTCCCAGCATATTACAAACATACTGAACAACATTTTTAGGCCAGTGTGTTATTTTCTAAAATATGCATTCTAACCTAATACAAACTAGAGAGACAAACACAGAGTTAGTGTAGGTTACGTTAGAATTTTGTAATTCTACAGTATCCTCTGTAGATGGGATTTCTAGACTCCCTGGACAAGTAGAAGACTTACGTAATCTGCTGCATGAGGAAACAACTTCCCCCTTCAATGTCATTTTAGCTAGGTTGAACTTGATGGACTTTTGTCTTTTTCTCAACCTAAATTACTATGTTAGTATGTTAATATGTTACTATCATAAGTGACTTTAACTGGAAAACCAAAATAGCTGGTTGTGCCAGCAATGCAGATATTCTAAACTCCCTACTAGGATTATCTGCTCACAAATGGAGATTTGATATCAGATAGTGCTATAGGTAAAAGGTTGGGATCACCAGTGTGGTGTGGTTTAATATAAGAAAAGTAGAGTCAAGTTGATAACTGTATTGTTTAACTCAGTAGGTTTAGCTTACAAGGCCTCTCAGGTCTCTTCATGAGGCATGTTATACCAAATATATATGAAAACAATCAATAACAAAAGGTCAGAAACACCAGTGGGAAGTTAAATTAATGCTTCAATTTAATTCATTAAGTAATGGTCTCAACAGGGATAGAGAATTTCTGTTCTATTATGACATTTTAGATCCGCTGGAAAACCACACATCCAGATGCCACAAGAAGTGTGAATGCCTTCTGACAACTCCAAAGGATGACTGCAATTCTCATTATACCATCATTGACTGATCTAATCTTCTTACTATTCTTAACAATGTGATGTGTTCTTGCACTTAAGAGAGATGTTTTTCACATTTATTTTGTATAATATGCCTGAAAGCTTGCACTCGCACTCTAAACCTATTCTAATATCGAACAGAGACTGAGTCACACCTCATAAAAACAAAAGTTTTCACTTTTAGAAAACAACAACTTTTCTATATTTGAATATGTTGAAATGAGTTATTATCAGATTAAAGGGTTTTAAATGGACTCCAGGAGAAATTTAATTATTTAAAAGTTGTTTTAGTGGAAAATGTAATTAGGCTTGTCAGTAACATAGTAAAATAGTAATTATGGTTGAAAAAAGACACAAGTCCATCAAGTTCAACCCTTCTACCTATCATTCCAGCTTTTGATCCAAAAGAAGGCAAAAACCCCTAAGGAAGCTGTTTCAAATTTTGCTCCTAGGGGGGAAAAATTCCTCTTGACTCCAAAGGGCAATCAGATTTCTCCTTGGATCAATATGCTCTATTATTATTGCTAATTCTATTATTAATAGCCCTGTATGTTCTGCTTTTCTAAAAAAAAAAAAACATCCAGACCATGTTTAAATGCATCTATTGTAGTTGATAGCACTACCTCCCCTGGCAGTGAGTTCCATAATTTTATTGTCCTTACTGTAAAGAAACCCTTCCTTTGCCATCTATGAAATCTTTGCTCTTCCAGTCTCAGGGGGTGACATCTTGTTCTTTTTACATTTCTGTTAATGAATAGGTCACTGGAGAGATCTTTATATTGGCCCTGCACATATTTATATAATGTTATCATATTCCCTCTGAGATGCTTTTTTTCTAACGTATATAACTGCAATTTTTTTAGTCTCTCTTCATAACTAAGATCCTCCAATCCCTTTATTCATTTTGTAGCTCTCCTTTGCACTTTTTCTAGTTTCATAATATCCTTTTTAAGGACTGGTTCCCAGAATTGTACTGTATATTCAAGGTGAGGTCTTACCATTGACTTGTAAAGAAGCATGATATTATCCTCCTCCAGTGAATCTATACCTCGGTTCATACATGCCAATATCTTATTGGCCCTTGCAGCTGTTGAATGGTATTTAGCACTGTTGCCCAGTCTGTTATCTACAATTCTTCCTAAAACATTTTCATTAGTAGTTTTTCCCAGGGAAATACCATTTAAAGTATATGTTGCTTTGTTATAATTTTTCCCATAATGCATAACTTTACTTTTGTCTATATTGAACCTCATTTGCCATTTAATTGCCCAGTCCCCCACCAAGTCCAAATCTTCCTATAAAGAACAAACATCAAGATTAGTCTGTATTACCTAACCTAATTTAGTGTCATCAGAAAACACTGAGACATGGCTCTTAACACAACTAACCCTAGATCCGAAGCAGCCTCGGGGAATAGCTGCTGACATGTAGTGTTGCGCTAAGGAGCACAACGCTACATGAAAACTGAGGACGGATATATATACGTCCTCATGGTCCTCAAGGACCATGCTTTTCAGGACGTATATATACGTCCTTATGTGTTAAGGGGTTAAAAAGACCCATGAGATACTCAGCTCAATACTCTTGTCCAATTTGAGGATTTTCCATTTACAACAAGCCTCTGCATTCTACCTTTTAGCCAATTTACAATCCAAATACATACATTTGCCCCAACCCTATTTCTCTCAATTTGTAGAGTAACCTTTTGTGTGGAACTGTATCAAATGCTTTAGCAAAGTCTAAATAGATCACATTATCTGCCACACCTAGATCTATATCTTTACTGACTTCTTCAGAATGTTATTAAGTTTGTTTGACAAGACCTGTCTTTCACAAAGCCATGTTGACTTTTATTAATTATATTCTGATTCAAGATATATTCGTGAGTGTATACCTTTAGCAATCCTTCAAATAATTTCCCCACTACAGATGTCAAGTTTACTGGCCTATAATTACCCAGCAGGGATTTTGATCACTTTTTAAATATTGGAATGACATTCGCCTTTCACCAGTCTGTTGGCACTATAACTGAACTGAAAGAATCCCTAAAGATCATAAATAGTGGTCTGGACAGAATTTAGTGGTCTGGACAGAATTATGCTTAACTCTTGGGTGTATACCATCTGGCCCTGGGGTCTTGTCTATCTTAACAGAGTTTAATTGCTTAAGTACTTTTTCCTGTGTCAGCCAATCCCATGTTTGTGGTGACTGTTCTGTAACTTCCATTGGTTCTTCCTTATTATAATTGAAGGGAAAAAAAGTATTTAAGATGTCTGCTTTCTCTCTGTCCTCACTAATCAAATTTCCCATTTGGGATAACAAGGGTGCAACATTTAGCTTTAGCTTTTTTCCATTTATATACTTTTTAGGGTTAGTTTTACTCTTTAGAAAACCTTTTCTTTGGGGTTAGTTGTACTTTAGAAAACCTTTTCTCATTTACCAATGTAGCCATTTTAATTGCCTTCTTGCAGGCTTTGTTGGCATCTTTGTATTCTATAAATGATAATGTTGATCCCTTGCTTTTATAATGTTTGAATGCCATTTTCTTGCTTTGTATTTCCTGTTTCACATTACCGGTAAGCCACATTGGTTTTGATTTCTGTTTCTGTATTTGTTTCCCAAAGGTGTGCTTAAGGAATTCCACTTGTCGTCTGCGTTTAGTCCAGAAAACAATCCTTCCCAGTCTAATCAATGCCCTTAGTCCATCAAAGTTGGCACTTCTAAAATTAAGTGTTTTGGTGGTGTAGTAAGAGCAAAAAATTTAAGAAAATACTGTATACTCCACAGAGGAGCCAAGCAGAGCAAAACAAGTACAAAGGAATTGAGGCAGAGCAGAGCAGAAATACAGAGTGCAGGGCTGCAGGACAGAGCAAGGTGCAAAGGGAGAACTAAAGCATACAAGGAAAGGCAGAGGATAAGCAATAACTAAGGAGATATACAGAGATACATATATAAGACAGACCAACATACAGAGGACAGGGTAAGGGCTACAGGAACACAAGGGATGGAGTGAGGAGCCAGGATCCTCAGATGCTTCATAAGGGGAGCAAAGCTGGACATGGGGTTAAGGGAGAGGAGCTGAGATCCTCAGGTGCTTCAGGGAGTGTGGATAAGGGAACATATATATATATATATATATATAAACAAACATTCAGGAACTGACCTAACACTCTTAGATTAAACAGTAAGGATTTGGTTAATTATGGCCATAACGTTAAGCTTGCCAACCACATCAAGGTACCTTACAATAAGGCAAGTCCCTACTCTAAAACTGAATAGCAAACTAATAATACACAGACATACAAGGAGAGAAATTACCTGCAGATAGGGTTGCCAATGTTAAGTCTATGGAGACAGTAGCAAGACCGGTATTTTTCTGAAGAAAAGGTGGCAACCATACCTGCAGAGCTGAAGGAAGAAAACAGAGTAAATGGGTGTGGTTGCTTTTATAGAGGAAGTAAGCAAGAGGAAACAAAGAAAACCTGGAAAGAGCAATTGAGTAACAAAGAGCAAGAAAACCAGAAATGGATCAGAGCAGAAACTAAAGTAACAGAAACATGAGAGTTTAACACAGTACTGAGACAGGACTGAGATAAGACAGGGAATCAGCACACAGGACATAAGAGCAGACTTAGCCTACAATTACATGAGCAACCTCAGGAGGCGACCAGCACTACTGATTTGCTGGATAACTTCTTTAAGGGAACAGAAGTTATCACACGTACAGATTCCCTGGTCAAATGTCATGGAGTGCTCACAGGTAGGGGCTAACCTGGAACAGGGCAGGATCTGGACTATATTCGGATTGGGAAGGTGCCACTCTGGGGGAGCACCAGTCGGTGGCCAAGCAAGGGAAAGTTTTCCACTCTGTGATGCAACTCTGTGGGGTATACCACTATGTGGCCGAACTAGAGAGGGATGCCACTCTGTGGGGGATACCATTATGTGGCCGAACTAGAGAGGGATGCCACTCTGTGGGGGATACCACTGTGGGAAGGGTTACCTCTTTGTGGGAGTGCCACTCGAGAGAGGGATGAACAAGTTACACATATGCAAAACAAATGTAGGAATGAGAATAGGTAATAAGCAAGACAGAGAGGAAAGCAAAAGCGGGAGCGAGCATAGCAAAATAAACAAGCGAGCAAAGCAAAAGTATACTGAAATCACTGGAACAGCTTGAATGAGTCTGCAAACTGGGTGAGGCCTTACAGACACAGTCAGAAATGCCATAAAAAAGCAGCACAGGTTACAGAATGATAGACCAACCAAAGATAAGACACTAAAAAGGTCAAACAAAGACAAGCCACAGCAGCTGGAGAGATGATGCTGTGAGGGCAACTTGCCAGTTTATGGCAAGTCTTATGATCCACAAAAGCCACAAATCATCCCAACATGACCAAAAGTAAATAATTTGTATGATTACCACAAAAGCAAGGCTACCTACTTTTCTCTGAGCAGGCTTAAAAACACAATGGGGCTCATGTATAAACATGGCGCACATGCAGATTGTGCCAAATACTGGTGCAATCTGATTGTGCGTCAATGTATAAAGTAGACTCACAACAAACTTTGGGAGTTTATGCTGCCTCAGCTGAATATGTTCATTCTGGTTGTATAATAACTTAATATGGCGCTCTCTCACACTGCAAAGTGTCGGAATGTTTAAAAAGGCACAATCCCCATTATACATAACAAACAGTGCATGAGTTTTTATAGATAACAAATTGTAGCAAATTATCCTTTTTATAAAAAGACTACAGTGTGGTGTTGCACATCCAGTTATGAGACTGGAATTCTTTTGGAATTATAATAGAAGGAATAGTTTAAGAATTCTTCAACCGCATCCTGACAAGCTGTCTCTGCATCTCTGCCCATTTTAATTAATCTCATTCTTTTGTCTCTGCTCTTGCATACAAAATGTTTTTTGCATTACGCATGGCATTGTGTAAGTCAAAGCAGTGAGGTGGAAAACATTTGCCATTTTCTAAATATGAATAGCTTCATACTTCACAGGTCAGCACAGGGTGAGTTTCAGGGAAACTAAGTATGACAGCATTTCCAGTAATCCCTTTCTTTCTTACTTTCTTAATTATAACATCTTCATATTGTGACACATCATAATACCCATAGTGGGCAAGTTTAATACATCCTGGGGGAGTCCTAACTGCCAGGCCAAGAACCCTAGTGCATTTTGTGGAACATACACTACCATTCAAAAGTTTGAGGTTATTTAAAGGTATACACAATATACGCCAAACTTCGGGCTTGAAGTTCGGAAAGATGTGGGGTAAATGATAGTCATATCAGAAGCCAAATTACGAGCTACACAGTATTCCCCGAATAGTAAAAAATAAATAAAAATATAAAATCAGCCCCAGTTGGGCCCCTAAAACAATCATGGGGGGCCTGGTCAAGTAGCCGTGACACACCGATATATAGACCCTGAATGGTCCCTGCTGACATCCTGCTATACTTGGGCCGTTATATGTTATTCATTTTTTTTCATTTCACAGCTGGCGGGTGGCATGCCCTTGCCAGCCAGGAATAAGTAGGAAAGAGAGAAAGAAACAGGTGGTATAGTTCACTAGTTGGGTCTCAAATTCCGATATAACCCAAGTATGGAAGAAAACAGGAGCAAAACCAGTGGTGTTGTTAGTGGTGGGCTACTGGGGCTATAGCCCTGAATACCCGGAGCAAAGACTCGAATGGAGACTATGGGGCTAAAGTATACTTTCATTGTAAAAAAAAATATTCTCCTCAGAGATTTCCTACTTCTGGGACATGGAATCAGAGTTATAAACTTGTGCGAGGTGAGGTCTGATCTGGAGGAGAGATGCTGCTGTAGGGAGCACTCTCCCTAGCACCTCGTGGCCATACTGAGCACTGCACCATGGGGGCAAGCTGTGAGATAAGCTGCTCACCGTATGTCAAGTGACATCCAACAGAAGATCCTGAATGGCGGTGTTCTGAGTTGCAGACACCATCGGAAACATCCTCCTCACTGCAAATAGAGGTAACATAGCAGGGAGGGGGACCAACACTATAAGGTTTTGGGAGGTTTTTTTGGTAATAAAAAGAAATTGAAGAAATGTGTGTAAGTGTCTATGTGTAAGTGTGACTGTGTGTGGGTGTCTCAATGTGTGTAAGTGTGTGTCAGGGTGTCTAGGTGTGTGTGTAAGGGTGTTTGCGTATGTGTGTGAGTGTTTCAATGTATCTAGATGTGTGTATCAGGGTGACTGTGTGTGTGAGAAAATGAGAGAGAGAATCTAAGGCATGTAATCTCATGTATTATAATGATTGATGTTGCGGAGCTGCAATTTTATAATCCCAGGATCTCTGCTGGTAGAATGCAATAACCAAGTACAAAGCTGGAAGCAGGCAATATTACCAAATCCTCCCAAGAACCGGACGAAACACAGTCTGAGAGTCAACTGCCACTTTATTCAAAAAGACTGATATTTAAAGCAGGTCACTCAACTGTCACTTTCTACTTCAAAATATACAACTTAGTCAGTTTTAATAGCAATGCTAACGAATGGGAAGGATTCGAACAGACATACACAGTACAGCATAAATTAAACATAGCCGGAGATGCCACACTATACCGGCGCGCAGTACACAACAGAAAATAGGCACAACCATTCTATCTTAGGCATTCCCAAGTGGCTAGGTTTGCCACAATTGAGATATAAGATGTGTGGGGCAAACAAAAAGACTCCCATTCACCTCCTCATTGCTTCAAGGAAAGACACATTACCTCACAAGAGCATGGTACTAATCTACAGTGCATGAATGAATATTAAACTTTTGGTCCTCAGGATACATACTAAAACAATAACTGAAATCAAGTCATTGAAAAGCAAATTAAATGACAGCAAATCCTAAGAACTAAGAATTTCTTGAAGAGTTCATCATTCTTCTATTAAAAAAAATTACTCTGAACTGCAAAAATGTAAATGAGATGGTGTGTGTGAGAAAGAGAGAGAGACTATGTGTGTGAGAAAGAGAGAAAAAGACTGTGTGTGTGAGAAAGAGAGAGAGACGGAGTGTGTGTGTGAGAAATAGAGAGAGACTGTGAGTGTGAGAAAGAGAGAGAGATGGAGTGTGTGAGAGAGAGAGAGAGAGAGAGAGACTGTGTGTGTGTGTGTGTGTGTGTGTGAGACGCAGTATGTGTGAGAGACGCAGTGTGTGTGTGTATGTGTGAGAAAGACTGTGTGTGTGAGAGAGACGGAGTGTGTGTCTATGTGTGAGAGAGAGTGTGTGTGTGACAGAGCTCATCTAGCCCCAGATGATTTGGAGACCTAGCAACGTCCCTGAGCAAAACTAAACCAACACATTAGTAATAAATATATATCAATCGAAAGGCACTAAAAAATGATGCTATGTCAAAAATATTATGTAGACCTGCATGTAGAGAGTCCACAAATGGCCAGTCATCTGCTCTGTAGAGGTACACAGCAAGTTTTTGAGCATACATATATAAAAATCTCAGTAGAGTAATATATGAGTTGGAAAAATACACTAAAATATACAGATTGATTCTGCTACAAGCTTAGAGGGCATTGCCTTCTTATGTTCATATTGAAAACAAAATTATGCAAGACACAATAGAATGAAGAAGAAGAAAAGTTAGTTTGAAGAAACAATTAAAGAGGAAAGTAAAGAGAGGTGAGAAAATAAGTGAAAAAGTGCTTGGCACATCCTATGTAGGGAAGGGGTGTATAATGAAATATAAATATAATATAAATATGATTATTTTTTTTAAATGGGTATGCTATATGATAAAGTGACATCTCCAATATATTCAAGTTGTAGAATACTTATTTTAAATGAACATTGAGTAAACAGGATAATGACAGTAAAATAGAATTGTCAAATATTCCAAAAATACCAGTAGTAGTAAAATAACCGTGTATGATAGACTGCAGAGAAGACTCTTTTTTTCTGATAAAGATAAACATATAAAACAGAGAGATGGTAAACTAACAGTGTAGATGCTTCTCACATCCAAGCATTTCATGTAAAATAAACAATGAATATTATCACCATATTTAAGTTAAAGGCTGTCAGCTAATATTATTAACAAATGGGGAACAGTACCATCTGAAGACAACAGATAGACTATAGAGGAGAAGGGACAGGAAATAATAGTAGGAGAATGAAGAAAGTATAAGAAAAGAAGAGAGGAGAAAAATAGTGGGAAAAGGAGAGAACGATGGAGTAGGGGACTCCCAATAAAGGAAGGACTGGCAGTTATAAGAGGGTACTACCAAACAAAAAGCTGGGCTTAGGGCCACTCGGTGTGACCAGAGAATCCAAAAATCTGAATGTGTGGGAATGCCGGGGGGGGGGGGGGGGGTATACCAAATGGGAGCTTCACGTGAAATCAGCAGGGTGACCTTAGTTTTATAAAAATACCTCTTGGAGCCCCCGGGGGCAGCAGAGCATAGACAGAGGGGGCCTTGACAGGGTTAGGAAGTGGTTAAGGCATTGGGACAGTGGGATTTGGCTACAGTGGATTGGGGGCAGGGTATGGGTGGCATAAAAGGGTTGCAGCCATTTTAGTGAACAGCCTTTTTATTACAAAAATTCACCTACCTTGATCTTGGCTTTTTTTTCATTACAGGTGCTGTGTAGCTGCTGAGCTTCATTAGCGATGCCACTTTGCGCTTGAGCATTTCTCCTGGTAGCGGTAGAGTGTCCCGGAGCAGGTGTTCTACTATGGGTAACGGACATGGGGGGCATACCAGGGTGGGTACCCGCAGGGGTGTGGGGTGTGATCTTCCCACTTTCGTACCCATTCCTTCCACATAGGGACGGCCACTGAGACAGATCGCTTAGGGTTTCAGGATGACCTTATAAAGAAAATTGGAAGATGGGAGTCCAGACGCTTTCATACATATTTGAGGCCTGAGGGATTGTCTGTGTAGGGAAGGATGTTAACATGATCTTTTTCTCTTCCAGGTCTTGTAACCTGGATTGTCGGCCACTTGTACATATTTTGGGTGAAGAGGAGGCCTGCAGTTCGGGTAACAGATCGACAGCTGGGCTTTCCTGACCCCCTCCTTTCAGTTTATTGTTATATTTCATTATTTTAAGCTGTGGCCATATATTTTGCCAACATTGGTGTCTGTCATTATTGGGGTGTTTGGGGAACATTAGCCCAGATATTGACTATGCCCATGTCAAGGCGTGTCAGGAGGTGCTTTCGTTGCCTTCTTAAGTCAGGATCACATGTTCCACTCAGGTTAGCATAAGTTGCAGGACAGTTAGCATGTTCTGTATGTTCACCCACAGGTAGTGGGCCCGACCTCCTCATGGATTCCGTGTATGCATGCATTTGCTTGCCGTATCTCACTGTCCAACATTAGAGTTGAGCGGACACCTGGATGTTCGGGTTCGGCAGGTTCGACCGAACTTTGAAAAAATGTCCTGGTCCGTGCTCAAACTTGAACCCAAACTTGACCCCGAACCCGAACCCCATTGAAGTCAATGGGGACACGAACTTTTGGCCACTAAGATGCCTCTAAAAAAGTCATGGAAAGGGCTAGAGGGCTGCAAAAGGAAGAAAAATGTGGGTAAGAGTAGGACAAGTGCCCTGCAAGCAAATGTGGATAGGGAAATAACTTAAAATAACATAAAATACATACAAATTACAAAAACAGCTGAGCCATAAAATAGCACTAGTTGGAATCTTTGATTTTAGCTTTGGAAGAACATACATCTAAAGCTAAAGCATGGCTGCCAGGATGATCAACAGAATTATCCATTTGAGAGAGGGTTGGAGTGCAGTGTATTCTCTTTCAGTTTATACTAAGTGACCCATAGGTTGAGGAGGCGGTGACCGTGGCGGTGTAGGTGGAAGTGCCACTGGAGGAGGAGGAGGTAGCCAACACTGTTTTTTCTTTGTATTTTTTTTTGTTTTTTTTGTTTATTGGACTGCAAAAAATGCACCGCAAGACGTAAATGCACAACAATTATAATTTTTCAAAGTGTGCTGTAAGCAAAGTATTGGACTGTTCTATTTGACTGTCAGATATGAAGTGCACCGCAAGACACAAATGTACTATTTAGCACCCAAAACAATTTGAATTTTTCAAAGTGCGCTGTAAGCACAGTATTTGACGGTTCTATTTGACTCTCAGATATGAAGTGCAGGCCGTAAATGTACTATTTAGCACAACAATTAGAATTTTTCAAAGTGCACTGTAAGCACAGTATTGGACTGTTCTATTTGACTCTCAGATATGAAGTGCACCGCAAGACGCAAATGTACTATTTACCACCCAAAACAATTAGAATTTTTCAAAGTGCGCTGTAAGCACAGTATTGGACTGTTCTATTTGACTCTCAGATATGAAGTGCAGGACGCAAATGTAATATTTAACACCAACAAATTGCAGTATTTAAAAATGCATCGATGTTGCCCACTAAGCTAACAGAACAGGATTAAAGTCATGTGCCTGGCACACATGCAGTTGCAAGTGCACTGCACTCTCTGTGGCACTGGGCTCAGGGCAGGGTACAAATATGTAGTATAGCACCCACTATAGCCTATGATTAAGTGCCACAATGGCATGAAACGTGTAAGGCAAGCTGTCTGCCTCTCCCTGCCCGTCGTTTCCTTATTCTCCTGTTGATTATACCGAATAAATTACACTTTTTTATCACCATCAATCAATTCTCCGTTTTCTGTATCCGGACTGGTGAGTGCCAAAGTCGACTTCTTTACATTATTTGATTATAAGACAACCCTGATTATAAGACGACCCCCCAAACTTTGTATATTCCTTTAGGAAAAAAACTAAAAGCCTGAATATAAGACTACCCTATAGGAAAAAAAAGTTTAACTTGTATATATGTAAATTTCTTTTTAATATTTAATAAAAAATTGATATTATACAAATGCATTTCTTGTTTTTATTTCCTTTTATGTGTCAATGCGGCCTCTCTCCCCCTCCCCCGGCCTCTCTCCCCCTCCCCCAGCTGTCTCCCCCCCCCCCCCCAGCGTTGTCTCTCTCTCCCTCCCCCCCAAACTTCTCTCTCTCCACCTCCCTCGTCTTTTCCCCCCTCCCCTTGTCTGTCTTCCCCTCTCCCCTTGTCTCTCTCTATCCCCCCTTGCCTCTCTCTATCCCCCCCTTGTCTCTCTCTATCCCCCCTCCCCTTTTCTCTCTTCCCCCTCCCTCCCCTTGTCTGTGTCTCCCCCGTCCCTCCCCTTGTCTGTGTGTGTCTCCCCCGCTCCCTCCCCTTGTCTATGTGTGTCTCCCCCCTCCCTCCCTCCCCTTGTCTGTGTGTGTCTCCCCCCTCCCTCCCCTTGTCTGTGTGTCTCCCCCTCCCTCCCTCCCCTTGTCTGTGTGTGTCTCCCCCTCCCACCCCTGTCTCTGTGTGTCTCCCCCCCCTCCCTCCCTCCCCCTCACCTTGTTTCTTTCCCTGGTGGCAAGTGGGGGCAGCTGGGGGATGTCTGCACGATACATGCTGACATCCTCCATGCTGCCCGACACCTCTGTCTATTATGACGGACAGCTGGTCCGTCATAATAGACAGAAGTGTCGGGCAGCATGGAGTATGTCTGCACGTATCGTGCAGACATCCCCCAGCTGCCCGATTCTCCTGGTGGCTAGCGGGGTAGCGGAGGATGTCTGTGCGATGAACGCAGACCTCCCCTGCTGCCGCCCGGCACGACTGCTGGGACTTTTATGATGAAGCCGGAAGCGGCAGCAGTCATTGCGCAGACATTCCCCTGCTGTTAGAGAGGGGGATCCAGGTCCCCTGCAGCTCTGCGGGGGACCTGGATCCCAGTCTTATAGTCTGACCTCGATTTGAGGTCAGATTATAAAACGACCTCGAATGTAAGAGCATTTGCTCTGAAAAAAACCTTGTCCTGTGCTGGACTGGCCAATCACAGCCTTGCCATTAGTAGGCATGGCTGTGATGGCTTCTAAGGGCAAACGAGTCAAACACTTGTTGATTGGCTGCCCTGCAGCCTTTCAAAACGCGCCATTAAATCGCCGAAGGGAGAAGGACTTGCGTTACGTGTTTCGCATGAAAAAAACATGCTTAATCATAGGCTTGTCAGGCAGTGAGTGTAAAAGTGTTTAAATAAGGTATTACTACGAGTGAGTGAAAAGGTCACATCATTCATTGTGAATCAAACACCTGCTAAACAGGTTCTATTTTTTGAATGCAATGAATTTAAATACTCAAGGCTTGTGCAAAAAATTTGTGTGATGTTATTATCATAAATTATGACCACTAAATATATTGGTGTTTATAGCGGAAATTATTGTGATTGCTAGATAATTGTTAAAAAAAAGTTTTGCCATAATATTAAAAATAATAATAATATTGAGAAAGGATATATAATATGATTACCATTAATTATAAACATACATTGTGCGAGTGATATATTTACTAGCAACATAATAATAAACAATAAATATATTGTGACATTAGGTATACATGATACATACATAATACATAATAGTGTTAACAATCATTTTAAGCAAACAAGCATAATATATAGATATATAAAATGATTGAAACAACAATATTCTTATAGCACACCTGACCTCAGAGGTTTCTATCCTAATCTGGAAATTCCAGTCTGAGGAAGTTGGCTGCCTAGCCTATACATTGGAGCACATAGAAGTGAAAAGTGGTGCATCCCCAGTCCATTTTGTCAGCTTGAAGAGCAGCCCTCCTCTGTTTAGGACACATCTGACAGGGTGATATGGCTCATCAACAATCCGGTTCACTACCGAGTTTCTTCCCTGAATTTAATACAAATGTTCTAAATGCTTCAAATTTTTATTACCACTATTTAAAAGCACCTATGTTAGATGAAAAGATTATATATACGGTAACATCATATGGCTTTATAATGCTCAGCCCACTACTTGTCCACATGTTCCAGGACCTAGGCAGCCTCATTCCGGGACAATGCAGAGTCCAGAAACAATTGCTCTGAGTGAAGGAGTGATCAGCCAATCAGGAGAGCCTCCTTAGACTTTCTGATTTATTGCATTTTTTTTTTCTTATGTAGTCGACACTTTGTATAGTTTTATGCTAATCTTTTGTAATGGAAATATTACCCTTCCCCTCTGTTTTTTAGTAAGGCTAACTTTACTATATTTTATATTCTACATTTCCAGAGAACATTCTTTTGTCTAGTTTTGTTACTGTTGGTCCTCATGTTTTCTTAAAAACTCCAACTTAGTGATTTTATTTTCAACAGAAGTATATTTCCACATTCTCTCTTCTAATCTATAAACATTATATTATTTTCCCTAGAAGAATATAGTTTTTCCTGTCACCTTCTGTTGTGGTTCGTGGTTTTGGATAAATTAATTAGAAGTAAAGGATTCATGGATTACCCAGTTATTCATTAACCCCTTTGCAACCTTATGACAAGTTAACTCGTCATAAGAGCAGCAGCATTAGCAACCTTATGACGAGTTTACGCGTTATGCAGTCTACCTGGCTGTGCGCTCTGTGCCTCGCACCTGAGGCAAAACTCCTGGACCCGATTGACGGGATTCCAGGCATGTGATGGCGATGATCACTCAATCACAGCGATAACATGCAAATTAGATGGCAAAGTCACATTGACTTTGCCTCTAATTCACTCTCTGTGCTTCATGTACTGGGAAGAACATTTCCTGTAAAAAATAAAAATAAAAAGTTAACCCTTTCCTTGCTGATTAAAAACTTTTTTACCCACAATTTTCCCCTTTTACATGTATTTTTTAATACTAAATTCTAGATGTATAGGGTATCAAAAGAAAGCTCTAACTGTACTTTAAAAAACAACATATAACTTATATGGGTGCGTTAAATGACAGAGAGGAAAATTATGTTTCCCTGGTGTGAAATTAACCCTTCCATTGCTGAAAACTATCATTTAAAATGTGAAAACCTTGTAAGTGGTAGACATTACAGGTCAACAACTTGAGTTGTGGTCATAAAAAAACAATGTAACTGATATTTTCTGTCCATAACAAATTCCTATGTATGTTCTACCCATAACTAAAAAATGTGATGGCACCGGCAAGCTATTTGGGAGCCTAAAGAGGAAGGGGCAAGACCTAAAAAGGAAGGGGTAGATCCTAAATAGTAGACATGTGCAAAACTAAAATTTTCGTTTCGTTTTCGTCCATTCGGACGAAAATGTTATTTATTTCGTCTAAAACGAATTTCGTTCATTAGTGCATTCGTTTCAGACGAAATTCGTTCATTATTTTCGTTTCGTTAATTTTTTTTGTTCGTTTTATAGAATACAATGTAATACTATTGGCTTTCTATAAACCGAACAAGAGCCCCATTCATAAGAAATTCTTATGAATGGGGCTCTCGTTCGGTTCATAGAAAGGCAATAGTATTAATTGTATTCTATAAGCCGAAAGTCTATAAACCGAACGACTTTCGGTTTATAGACTTTCGGCTTATGGAATACATGTAATCCTATTGCTATTCTATAAACCGAACGACTTTCGGTTTATAGAATAGCCATAGGTTTACATGTATTACATAAGCCGAAAGTCTATAAACCAAAAGTCGTTCGGTTTATAGGCTGTCGGCATTTAACTAATAAGAGACAGAGTCTCCATTCATAAAATTATGAATGGAGACTTTGTCTCCGTGTAGTAAAATGCCGACAGCCTATAAACCGAACGTTCGGTTTATAGGCTGTGGGCATTTTACTACACGGAGACAAAGTCTCCATTCATAATTTTATGAATGGAGACTCTGTCTCCGTGTAGTAAAATGCCGACAGCCTATAAACCGAACGTTCGGTTTATAGGCTGTCGGCTTATGGAATACATGTATTCCTATTGCTATTCTATAAGCCGAACGACTTTCGGTTTATAGAATAGCCATAGGTTTACATGTATTACATAAGCCGAAAGTCTATAAACCGAAAGTCGTTCGGTTTATAGGCTGTCGGCATTTAACTAATAAGAGACAGAGTCTCCATTCATAAAATTATGAATGGAAACTTTGTCTCCGTGTAGTAAAATGCCGACAGCCTATAAACCGAACGTTCGGTTTATAGGCTGTGGGCATTTTACTACACGGAGACAAAGTCTCCATTCATAATTTTATGAATGGAGACTCTGTCTCCGTGTAGTAAAATGCCGACAGCCTATAAACCGAACGTTCGGTTTATAGGCTGTCGGCTTATGGAATACATGTATTCCTATTGCTATTCTATAAACCGAACGTTCGGTTTATAGAATAGCCATAGGATTACATGTATTGCATAAGCCGAAAGTCTATAAACCGAAAGTCGTTCGGTTTATAGGCTGTCGGCATTTAACTATACAGAGACAGAGTCTCCATTCATAAAATTATGAATGGAGACTTTGTCTCCGTGTAGTAAAATGCCGAAAGCCTATAAACCGAACTATCTGTTTATAGACTTTCGGCTTATATAATACATGTAATCCTATGGCTATTCTATAAACCGAACGTTCGGTTTATAGAATAGCAATAGGAATACATGTATTCCATAAGCCGACAGCCTATAAACCGAATGTTCGGTTTATAGGCTGTGGGCATTTTACTACACGGAGACAAAGTCTCCATTCATAATTTTATGAATGGAGACTCTGTCTCCGTATAGTTAAATGCCGGCTTTTAACTATACGGAGACAAAGTCTCCATTTATAATTTTATGAATGGAGACTCTGTCTCCGTATAGTTAAATGCCGGTGTTCTGACAAATTTCTGGAGCAAATTCTCCTGCGCAATCGCAGGAGAATTTGCTCACTGCGCATGCGCATAAAGTTACAGCTGATAACTCAGCTGTAACTTTGTGACCACCGCGCATGCGCCAGCTGCGCAACCCACCTCCCGCCCCCTCACACCCCCTGCACACCCCTTCTTACCAGATCATCGACCACAGCGATACACAGCGCATGCGCACGCCTATCCAGCCGTTTGGGAATGTGCGCGTCCGTTGTTGTGTTCTTAAGGTGGTAAGTAACATGGGGCGTCGGGACATAAGGGGGCAAGCATCCTGGTGAGGGCTGCCTCATCTTGATGGGATTTGTGATCCTCCTGCTGCATCAATAATACAAAGTCGTTCGGTCGTTCGGTTTATAGGCTGTCGGCATTTAACTATACAGAGACAGAGTCTCCATTCATAAAATTATAAATGGAGACTTTGTCTCCGTATAGTTAAAAGCCGGCATTTAACTATACGGAGACAGAGTCTCCATTCATAAAATTATGAATGGAGACTTTGTCTCCGTGTAGTAAAATGCCCACAGCCTATAAACCGAACGTTCGGTTTATAGGCTGTCGGCTTATGGAATACATGTATTCCTATTGCTATTCTATAAACCGAACTTTCGGTTTATAGAATAGCCATAGGATTACATGTATTACATAAGCCGAAAGTCTATAAACCGATCGTTCGGTTTATAGACTTTCGGCATTTTACTACACGGAGACAAAGTCTCCATTCATAATTTTATGAATGGAGACTCTGTCTCTGTATAGTTAAATGCCGACAGCCTATAAACCGAACGACTTTCGGTTTATAGACTTTCGGCTTATGTACTACATGTAATCCTATGGCTATTCTATAAACCGAAAGTCGTTCGGTTTATAGTTTAGCAATAGCATTACATGTATTCTATAAACCGAACGTCGTTCGTTTTAAAGACTTTCGGCTTATAGAATACTATTGGCTTTCTATAAACCGAACTAGAGTCGAGTCCCCATTCATAAGAAATTCTTATGAATGAGGAGGGACTCTAGTTAGGTTTATAGAATGCCAATAGTATTCTATAAGCCGAAAGTCTTTAAAACGAACGACGTTCGGTTTATAGAATGCATGTAATGCTATTGCTGTTCTATAAGCCGAATGTCTTTCGGCTTATAGAACAGCAATAGCATTACATGTATTCTATAAACCGAACGTCGTTTGTTTTAAAGACTTTCGGCTTATAGAATACATGCTGCTATTGGCTTTCTATAAACCGAAAGAGTCCCCATTCATACGAATAGGTCAATTGACCTATTCGTATGAATGGGAACTCAATTTCGGTTTATAGGAAGCTAATAGCATTACATGCATTCCATAAACCGAAAGTCATTCATGTCGGTTTATGGAATGTAGTACAATGCTATTGGTATTCTAAACCGACTCTATTTCGGTTTAGAATGTCAATAGCACGAATGGACGAATGGACGAATGAACGAATGATTTTCGTTTATTAACCATTCGTTCATTCGGATTTTGTTAGTTAAAATTTTCGTTATTCGTTTTTCGGACGAATGGACGAAAATGCTATTTTCGTCCGAAAATGCATTCGTCCGAAAACGAATGCACATGTCTACTAAATAGGAAGAGGTACAACCTGGACAGGAAGGGATGGGACAAATTAAGGGGTGTGTGAGTTTGGTCAGGCCTCGGGTAGCACAAATTCTAAATACACCACTGGTGCTAATGGTGAGGTTTCCTCTGTAATGGTGCAAGTGAGAAAAAAAAAGAAATGTTCCTCCCAAGTAGGTATTCTCCTATAGACTATTTTAGCACCATACATTCTTGGTTTGCAATGTGGCTTCCATTTTGTTCTTATCACCTTGGGTTAGATAGGGTATGCTCAGGCGTAGTTACCTGCACCTAAAAAGGACACCAGGCTTACCATAGTGACAAGGCCTATGAGCGTCTGTAACATGTGTGTGGTTGCTGTGATCCTCATGCAGAGCAGGGATGAAAGAGCAGGTCTGGACTGCCCTAATGGGTGGGACCAGTCTGATATGCAAATGGAGCGATCTCCTATGTAATGGTGCAAGTGAGCAAATAAAACAGTGATCCCCCCCCCCCCCCCAAAAAAAAAGCCCACCACAGTCATGATAATTCAAACTAAAATGAAACTTATCAGGAAGTGATAATTTAATGCAACAGCATTGTCCTGTGCTGGACTGGCCAATCACAGCCATGCCATTAGTAGGCATGGCTGTGATGGCTTCTAAGGGCAAACGAGTCAAACACTTGTTGATTGGCTGCCCTGCAGCCTTTCAAAACGCGCCATTAAATCGCTGAAGGGAGAAGGACTTGCGTTACGTGTTTCGCATGAAAAAAACATGCTTAATCATAGGCTTGTCAGGCAGTGAGTGTAAAAGTGTTTAAATAAGGTATTACTACGAGTGAGTGAAAAGGTCACATCATTCATTGTGAATCAAACACCTGCTAAACAGGTTCTATTTTTTGAATGCAATGAATTTAAATACTCAAGGCTTGTGCAAAAAATTTGTGTGATGTTATTATCATAAATTATGACCACTAAATATATTGGTGTTTATAGCGGAAATTATTGTGATTGTTAGATAATTGTTAAAAAAAAGTTTTGCCATAATATTAAAAATAATAATAATATTGAGAAAGGATATATAATATGATTACCATTAATTATAAACATACATTGTGCGAGTGATATATTTACTAGCAACATAATAATAAACAATAAATATATTGTGACATTAGGTATACATGATACATACATAATACATAATAGTGTTAACAATCATTTTAAGCAAACAAGCATAATATATAGATATATAAAATGATTGAAACAACAATATTCTTATAGCACACCTGACCTCAGAGGTTTCTATCCTAATCTGGAAATTCCAGTCTGAGGAAGTTGGCTGCCTAGCCTATACATTGGAGCACATAGAAGTGAAAAGTGGTGCATCCCCAGTCCATTTTGTCAGCTTGAAGAGCAGCCCTCCTCTGTTTAGGACACATCTGACAGGGTGATATGCCTCATCAACAATCCAGTTCACTACCGAGTTTCTTCCCTGAATTTAATACAAATGTTCTAAATGCTTCAAATTTTTATTACCACTATTTAAAAGCACCTATGTTAGATGAAAAGATTATATATACGGTAACATCATATGGCTTTATAATGCTCAGCCCACTACTTGTCCACATGTTCCAGGACCTAGGCAGCCTCATTCCGGGACAATGCAGAGTCCAGAAACAATTGCTCTGAGTGAAGGAGTGATCAGCCAATCAGGAGAGCCTCCTTAGACTTTCTGATTTATTGCATTTTTTTTTTCTTATGTAGTCGACACTTTGTATAGTTTTATGCTAATCTTTTGTAATGGAAATATTACCCTTCCCCTCTGTTTTTTAGTAAGGCTAACTTTACTATATTTTATATTCTACATTTCCAGAGAACATTCTTTTGTCTAGTTTTGTTACTGTTGGTCCTCATGTTTTCTTAAAAACTCCAACTTAGTGATTTTATTTTCAACAGAAGTATATTTCCACATTCTCTCTTCTAATCTATAAACATTATATTATTTTCCCTAGAAGAATATAGTTTTTCCTGTCACCTTCTGTTGTGGTTCGTGGTTTTGGATAAATTAATTAGAAGTAAAGGATTCATGGATTACCCAGTTATTCATTAACCCCTTTGCAACCTTATGACAAGTTAACTCGTCATAAGAGCAGCAGCATTAGCAACCTTATGGCGAGTTTACGCGTTATGCAGTCTACCTAGCTGTGCGCTCTGTGCCTCGCACCTGAGGCAAAACTCCTGGACCCGATTGACGGGATTCCAGGCATGTGATGGCGATGATCACTCAATCACAGCGATAACATGCAAATTAGATGGCAAAGTCACATTGACTTTGCCTCTAATTCACTCTCTGTGCTTCATGTACTGGGAAGAACATTTCCTGTAAAAAATAAAAATAAAAAGTTAACCCTTTCCTTGCTGATTAAAAACTTTTTTACCCACAATTTTCCCCTTTTACATGTATTTTTTAATACTAAATTCTAGATGTATAGGGTATCAAAAGAAAGCTCTAACTGTACTTTAAAAAACAACATATAACTTATATGGGTGCGTTAAATGACAGAGAGGAAAATTATGTTTCCCTGGTGTGAAATTAACCCTTCCATTGCTGAAAACTATCATTTAAAATGTGAAAACCTTGTAAGTGGTAGACATTACAGGTCAACAACTTGAGTTGTGGTCATAAAAAAACAATGTAACTGATATTTTCTGTCCATAACAAATTCCTATGTATGTTCTACCCATAACTAAAAAATGTGATGGCACCGGCAAGCTATTTGGGAGCCTAAAGAGGAAGGGGCAAGACCTAAAAAGGAAGGGGTAGATCCTAAATAGGAAGAGGTACAACCTGGACAGGAAGGGATGGGACAAATTAAGGGGTGTGTGAGTTTGGTCAGGCCTCGGGTAGCACAAATTCTAAATACACCACTGGTGCTAATGGTGAGGTTTCCTCTGTAATGGTGCAAGTGAGAAAAAAAAAGAAATGTTCCTCCCAAGTAGGTATTCTCCTATAGACTATTTTAGCACCATACATTCTTGGTTTGCAATGTGGCTTCCATTTTGTTCTTATTACCTTGGGTTAGATAGGGTATGCTCAGGCGTAGTTACCTGCACCTAAAAAGGACACCAGGCTTACCATAGTGACAAGGCCTATGAGCGTCTGTAACATGTGTGTGGTTGCTGTGATCCTCATGCACCAGTCTGATATGCAAATGGAGCGATCTCCTATGTAATGGTGCAAGTGAGCAAATAAAACAGTGATCCCCCCCCCCCCCCAAAAAAAGCCCACCACAGTCATGATAATTCAAACTAAAATGAAACTTATCAGGAAGTGATAATTTAATGCAACAGCATTTTGTCTATATGCAAAAATGATATGAAATATATTGTTGGTTGGCCATGATTAATATGTGTTCCCTAAATGTTTGAGCATTTAAACGTAATGTACGATATTTGAACAAGTCATGTTATAGGTCAGAGGTCCCATATAAATTTTTCCTAATTGCACAGCCTATTTTCTTATTAATGGATGTTTTACCATTACATTTTTTTAACCTCCTGGGTAAGCTCTTAGAAAAATATATTTTTTTATATATATCCCCATTAAAGCCCTTCTTATATTCTTAACCCCGGAGTTATCCCCGTGGGTGGCTAGACAGACATAGGCAGTGTCAAAGGAGTTAAACTATGGGTGGCTAGACATATGTAGCCCGTGTCAGAGGAGTTAAACCCTTGGGTGGCTAGACAGATATTGGCAGTGTCAAAGGAGTTAACCCATGGGTGACTAAACATATATAGGCAGCTCTGGGTTTTACTTCCTCATTCCAAGATCTCCACATCCTTCTCAGTCGCTCTTGAGTCGCATGATTGTCTGCTCTCTTCCTGTATGCAGACCATTTTGTCTGGGGCCCTTGCACCCTTGCTTCTCGTAAGGCAATGTCTGAAGGCTCATCATCTTTTGGGTTCCTATGACTGGATTGTCTCCACTCTTTGATGATGCATTGTAGATTCAGATGTAAGCTCCCTTCAATGGGGGGCATCTTGTGTGGAGAACTGTGGCCCCTGGAAGAACGTGGATTCCATATCAACTGACTGGATATGATCGGGTGTCCCTTTGTGATTCCGTGTTTCCTCTAAGACAGAACTCACTATTCATTGGTCCTACCCATTGGCACGTGTCCAGGGCAAACTTTCAGACACCAGCCTTCTTCTGCTGGATGCCAGACCTCTCCATGTCCCGGCGGCGGACATATTTTTCCAGTCATGGCCTCTCCATGGAGACTATGCCTTCCCACAGTTCTCTGGTCTCCCTATCTAATCATTCACCAGCAGGTAATGGTCTTATTAATCACCCTGCTGTGGAGATCACATCCTTGGTTTCCTCTCCTTCCTGTATTATCATGTGCTGATCCTTTGGCTCTCCCCCTGTTTCAGGATCTCTCTTGGTACTACAAGACAGATTGCTCTAGTAGCCTTGACTATTTTGAGAATATTGAGAATTTATATATGTGAAATTCGTGTATGGTTCGGAGCGTATTTTGGGGGTGATTGGCGCATTTTGGGTAGTCAAAATTCTATGCGTTTAATAGCAAAATTGGCCCAATCAGAATGCTTCTGAAATTTTGGTTTCTAAACGGCTCAGACAGCCAAATTTTGCAAATTCAGCTACTAACCCCGATCTGGTTCCATTTCAGGCCAGATCTGTCTAAACTGATTAGACAACTTTGTTAAAATATCCAAATAAAGGTGTCAGTTCAAGACTTTTGCTCACTAGCTAATAATCAGATTGATTCTGTAGTTTAAGGACAATGAGACAGGTGCTACAGGAGGCTTTTCTTCCAACCGGGAAATGGTTTATTCCATTAGTACATGATGTAGACCCATGGGAAGGTGAAGACTGTGCTAAATGTTTTCACCTTTATGTGGACACATCACTAATTTATTCAAGTACGCTTATGATAAATCCTGCAATATAATGCTGATGTGGTCACCCTAGCCACCATACTTTTCCCTCACTTATATTAGTAATCTATTCATTAGGGACATTTTACATGCTCTTCAAGAAAGAGTAACTTCCAATTTATTTTTAGAAATGGGTTGTGTTAATATATACTAAGCAGATTGTGAGTATCCTAGCTAGATAATACTTACAGTATATATTAAGCAGAACGCCAACTGACTGCAGATATAAACAATAAAGATTTTGGATCATTTATAACATTCCTGAATGGGGAGCAGCAAGCCAAGTACATTGAGGGAACACCTTGTATTTGAACTTGGCCTGCTCGCCATATATCTGACATTTCCAATAAATGGACACATGGCTATAGTAGGTAACTTTTAAAATAAAAGTGTTTACTGATTTGCTTGCTAGATGTTCTGAAAAGTATTTTATGCAACATTTTAAGAAATGGTTTATTTCAGATTGCTAGTTTCTTCTATTTTTACTCAGAGGCGTCACTAGGATTGGTGCCACCCTGTGTGGTAACTCAGGGTGTCACTCCTCTGGATTTCTTCCAATACCAGGACAAACAGATTCCTTAGTAATGCTAGTCAGATGGTCCATTATGCCACACAGGAGCCCCATAAATGATGCCACTTACAGGAGCCCCACAAAATATGCCACATACAGGAGCCCCACAAATTATGCCACATACAGGAGTTCCATTAATTATGCCACACACAGGGTCCCCATTAATAATTCCTTACACAGGAGCCCCAGTAATTATGCCACACACAAGAGCTCCTTAATTATGCCACACTCAAGAGCCCCATAGTTATGCCACACACAAGAGCCCCGCGAGGTGAAAATTCTAAAACAATAAATATCTATAACACATCTCTCTCTCTCTCTCACTGGTTAGATTTATACTTATATGAACCTTTTAATATTGTATTCAACTATTTTCATTTGTAATGAAAATGTTATTGAAAAATTGCATCTCTTGTTTTTATTCCCTTCTGCGCACCCACATTGCACCTAAAGGACTTAAGACAGCACCACACAGTACCGACAGCACTTGCCATGTGCCCATATTGCACCCACACAATTTGGCATGCACTCATATTGCACCCACACAATTTGGCATGCCACACAGTTAACTTGCCCCACAGAACATGTTATTTTGCCCCACAGAACATGCCACAGCATCATTTTTCCAATTAAAATAAGCCATTGTCAGGTACCAATTAACATGACACAGTCATATTGTCATTAATATATGCAACAGTCAGTTTGCCGTTTAAAATATGTCACTGTTTGTCCATTAAATATTCCATAGCCAGCTTGCCATTTAATAACCACAGCCAATTTACCCAATAATATGCCAGTATTATTTTTCCATTAATAAGCCAGCTTTATTTTGCCATTAATAAGCCAATTTTCCCATTAATATGCCAGTGTTACCTTGCCACTAATAAACCACAAGCACTGCTCCCATTAATATGCCAGTATTATTTTGCTATTAATAAGCCAATATTATTTTGCCGTTAATAAGCCAGAAAATTGCCATTATTATGCCCCAGCCAATTTTCCCAGTAATATTCCCGTATTATTTTGCCATTATTATGCCATAGCCAATATGCCCAGTAATATGCCAATATTTTTTTGCCATTATTATGCCATAGCCAATTTTCCCAGTAATATGCCGATATTTTTTGCCATTATTATGCCCCAGCCAATTTGCCCAGTAATATGCAAGTATTATTTTGCCATTATTATGCCACAGCCAATTTGCCCATTAATACACCACCACCCTCCTCCCTTCCCAAGTACTCACCTCCTTGTTGTTTGATGTTCCCAGTTGTTTCCGTGCATTCTTCCCGCCTGCACGGAGGTGGGAAATACAGTCGCCGGATATGACGTGATGTCACTGATTTTTTTTTTACCGGATGAAACCACCAGGTGAAAGCCCCAGGTGAAACCCCCAGCAGATGCGGCTTGGCCGAAAAAAAAAAGTTCAGCAGTGCATCCGTCACCCGGTGCAGGCCGCACCCCCCTCGGGACGCCAGTGGTTTTACTATATATGAAAAATACATCCAGGGTGCATACCCATTATATTAAAGGACAACTGTCAGAAAAAACTAAGCTGTGTCTAATTGAAAGATTGTGTGAAGCGTATTCATTTTTTAAAATAAATGTTTTAATGAAAGTATATAATTAATAAAATAAAATAAATAAAGTTAATAAATTCAGATACTAAAAAAGTAACACCAGTTATCATTGAAGAAATGTTCTTCGATTGTTTAACCCCTTAGTCACATGACTTATTGGCCGCGTCTTTCCCTTGGTGACATGGGCTGTTTTAACATGTCTGCAGTGTTTGTCATAATGGCATATTTATTATTAAAATGTTAATGAATTAATAAAATGGTGCAAATATCACATCAATGAATACATCATATAATAAATTACACATATCAAATATGTCACTTAGTAACCCCAATAAAAGTTAGGAAATAGCCATGTACACAAATATAGATTCAATATCATATATAATTGTATATTATATATATATTTATATATATATATATATATATATATATATATATATATATTTATATACCGTATTTGCTCGATTATAAGACAAGGTTTTTTTCCGAAAAAAAATTCTGAAAAATACCCTTCGTCTTATAATCTAGGTCGTTTTATAATCTGACCTCAAATTGAGGTCAGATTATAAGACAGGGATCCAGGTCCCCAGCAGAGCTGCAGGGGACCTGGATCCCCCTCTCTAACAGCAGGGGATGTCTGCGCAATGAGCGCAGACTCCCCCTGCTGCCGCCCGGCACGACCGCCGGGACTTCTATCATGAAGCCGGGTACATCCTCCGCTGCCCCGCTAGCCACCTTGGAGAATCGGGCAGCTGGGGGATGTCTGCACGATATGTCCAGCTGTCCGTCATAATAGACTGCCGTGTCGGGCAGCATGGAGGATGTCTGCACATATCGTCCCCACTGCCCCACTAGCCACCAGGGAGCGAGTTACAGGTGAGGGGGAGGGAGGGGGCAGAGAGACAGGGGGAGGGAGGGGGCAGAGAGACGGGGGGGGGACAGAGCAACTAGGGGAGGGAGGGGGGCAGAGAGAAACAAGGGGAGGGGGGAAGAGACAAAGACAAGGGGAGGGAGGGGGGAAGAGAGAGACAAGGAGGGCGCACAGAGTAACAAGAGGAGGGGGGGCACCCGGGGCAGAGAGAAACAAGGGGGGGAAGAGAGAGAGGCGAGGGGGGAGTCAAAGGGAGGTGGAGAGAGAGACAACACTTAGGGGGGGGAGAGAGACAAAGCTGGGGGCAAGGGAAAGAGAGAGGCAGCATGGAAATAAAAACAAGAAATGCATTTTTTGATATAACTTTTTATTAAAAAAGCAATTTACATGTGAATATATACAAGTTGAACTTTTTTCCTATAGGGTAGTCTCATATTCAGGCTTTTAGTTTTTTTCCTAAAGGAATATCCAAAGTTTGGGGGTGTCGTCTTATAATCAGGGTCGTCTTATAATCGAGCAAATACGGTATATATATTTATACATACTGTGTCCCTATTTTATTTTTGTGTTGGAGATGGCAGTTAATTCGTTTTTAGTATGTGAATAAAGTGTATTGTTTTCCATTAAAACCTAATTATCAACCCAGACATCACCCTGCCTTTCTTGTTGATACTGCAAAATGGAAGCAATGCATTTAAATACCTCTATCCCCCTCTGTTGGTGAAGGGTCAGAAATACATTTTATCAGTGTTCATTTTTCCAGTCGATGTCTACATACATTGGGGTAAATTCAATGGCTCCCATTAGGAAGAAAAGTGGCGTTAGTGGTAATTTACTGGGCATTTTCGATTCACTGCCTGCCATCAATACCACTACAAAGCTCCATGCTTTCTATAGAGGATTAGTGGAGCAGTTTAAAAAAAAAAGGCATTGAAACTGTTCTATGTGGTTGTGACGAAGTGCCCTTCGCCACTTGGTCCTGGAGAGGCCTGTTTGCCAGCCTCCTCCCCTGTGACTATGGCCCTGGGGTGTATGGCCCTTTAAAAATGCTATTTGGGCCTATGGACTGTGTATGGCACATTAAGAACATATTTGGGACATGGTGAAAATGCCCCAAAAAGCTAACTTTTGAACTACTGGGTGGAATTGTTTGATTTTTAGTTATGTTCATATTTAAAGTATGCTGATTCTGAAAATGTATGTTTTATGTGAATGTGATGCATATTTTGAAAGTTATTAATATTGTATAAAACCTGTATATTTTAGCTTGGAGATAATTGAGCTGATACAAAGGTTAACTCAATTATCTCCCAAGCAGAGGAATGTACTGTAATTACTAGGATCCAAGTTTTTGTCCTATTCACTGTGCTTTCCTCAAGTTAAGATTGGATCCTATCTTTTAATCCCTGTAATTATTGTCACTTTTCCCATTGTCTTATGTAAATCATTTAGTTTCCTGTGTGTATCTGAACTTGACACCTTTGTATCCTGAAAGGTGTGAGGCAGGATTTCCCTTTGTATGTCCTTAGGTTAAACTTTATTCCTGTTATAGTTCCTTTGTCCAATTTGGTTTGTCAAGATGTTCAACTGTATATATTCTGTGTTTCTGAATCATTAAACAGTTCTGGTCAGTTCTTGTTTGATCTTCAAATCGCAGCCTTGACTCGTTTTGTGGGGAAAGAGTATCCTAGCTGTAAAATAGCTAGTGGGATTGATCTACACTTACAAGATCCGTCTGGATATCGAGACAAAGTGGCTTCTCTCTCTCTCTAAACTGGGATCCAGACTTTCTAGCGGTCCAGCTTCCAGCTAGCCTGGGAGTAACAGTGGTAATGTAATTACCACACAAACAGTGATTCAATGATAGCCGATAAAAGTTAACATAAAATTTACACACAAAAAAGCATGACTTAAATGTGTATCTGCTTAATGAAGCCAATATTTGCACATTTCAGCATTTTCAGTGCTGTAAGTAACACAAACAGTACTCTAGATAGCACTGAAAGGGTTAACCTGTTAACCCCTTAGTGACATGACTTTTTTGGCTTGTCCGACACTTGGTGACATGGGCTGTTTTAACATTTCGGAGGTGTTTGTGTTTTGCTGTAATTTATTTCTTTCTCATTTAGTGTACCCACACCAACTATATATCGTTTTTATCATCATAAGAAGGGCTTTCTTTTGATACCATTATTTTGATAATAGCATATCATTTGATGTAAAAAAAATATATATATATGGCAAAAAAATGGGCAAAATTTTTTTTTATTACTTTTATTTGAAAAATCGTATACTCATGTACAAGAGACAACAAAAAAACACTGCTAAATAGTTTCTAATATATGTCCTGAGTTCAGAAATAGCCCATGTTTTATGTTCTTGTGCTTTTTTATTCATATTACAGGGCCAGAACTATAAGTAGGGCAAAGCTATTTTAAAATCCTTTTTTTGAAAATTAGCGATAGTGACATTGTAACACTGATATCTGTACTAAATCCATGAATGACCTCAAACATGTACATATTTTTTGAAACTAGATCACTCGGGGCATTTAACTTGGGGTATTTTGACACATTTCATGTAGCCATTTTACCACCAATCTTTGCCAAAGTTTGCAGCAAAAAAATCTTTTTTTTAAATTTTCACATAGATTGCAATTTAGGTAAACATTACCTTAAAATGTGAAGTGGTATTTCTAAATAACACCTCAATATGTGTTCAGCAACATCTCCTGAGTACAGGGATGCCACCCATGCATAGGTTTGTTGTTTTTTTGGGGGGGCTAAAAGGCCACATTTAGGGGGTGCGCACTTTGGTTTTCCAACTTGGAATTCTGACATGCAGATAACTTGCGCCCATGTCCCATTTGGGACATTTTTGAAGCCAAAAAGTGTATTCTACCCCACAAAGCCATATATTTTTGAAAACTAGACACCCTAGGGTATTTCAAATGGCAGTATTTCAACACTTTCCATGCACTAATTCTACCACCAGCCTATGTCAATATTTTGGATAGTAATTTTTTTTCACATACATTGTATTTCGGGCATGAATTCAACATATCCTATTATGTGTCAGTGCCAAACAACACCTCAATATGTGTTCAGCAACATCTCCTGAGTACAGGGATACCACGCATGCATAGGTTTGTGGGGTTGTTTGGGGGCTAAAAGACCACATTTGGGGGGGTGCATTTAGTCAGCCTGCGCCCATGTTCCATTTGGGACACTTTTGAAGCCTGTCAAAGTATTTTACCCCATCAAACCATATATTTTGGAAAACTAGACATCCTAGGGTATTTAAAATTGTGGTATTTTAACACTTTCCAAGTATTAATTCTACCACCAACGTATGTCAAAGGTTTGGGATGTTATTTTTATCCCACACACATTGTAGTTCAGGCAGGAATTTTTAGATTCTGGTATTTGCCACTGCCAACCAACACCACAGTATGTGTTCAGTAACATCTCCTGAGTACAGGGATACCACCCATGCATAGGTTTGTTGGTTTGTTTTGGGGCTAAAAGGTCACATTTAGGGGGTGCGCATTTCCAACCTGGAATTTTGACATGTAGTCAGCCTGCGCCCATGTTCCATTTGGAAATTTTTTGAAGCCGTCCAATGTATTTTACCCCATCAAACCATATATTTTTGGAAAAAAGACATCCTAAGCTATTTCAAATGGTGGTATTTTAATACTGTATATGTACTAATTCTACCACCAGCCTTTGTAAAAGTTTGTGGTAGAACTTTTTTGGGAGTTTTTTTTCCACATGCATTGTACTTCAGGCATGAATTCACAGATTCTGGTATATGTCACTGCCAAACAACAACCCAATATGTGTTCAGCAACATCTCTCGAGTACAGGGATACCACCCATGCATAGGTTTGTTAGTTTGCTTTTTGGCTAGAAGGCAACATTTGTGAAATGCGCATCTCAAAATTCCAACTTGGAATTTTGACATGTAGTCAACCTGTGTCCTTGTCCTATATGGGAAATATCTTTGAAGCCAGCCAATGTAATTTACCGCCACCAACCCATATATTTTTTAAAGGTAGACACCCATCACTCCTTGTGGCAAGGGCTCAGCAGCCACCGATACATCACTAGATGGTCAAAATCGAACCCTGAGTCCGCGGCCTCAGAATCAGTGCCTAAGCAGTGATCTTGAGCAAAGAAGGGGTTAATAGCTCTTAGAAGAGCCTATCTAGTACTGTAATACATTACAGTACAAAGAAATGAATCCATAAAACAGTGCAGACAGCAAAACATACTGTTGCTGTGCAAGATTACTGCTTATACAGTGATGAATGGCAGGGAAGGGGTTAATACACAGTGAAAGACTTTCATAAAACCTGACAATTTTATAAAATGTTATTTTATATCACTAATACTGATCTGTCTCTTTCCGTCACAAAAATGTAAGTGAGGAGAGGGAGGAAGATCAATATTTGTGAATATTGATCCGACCAATTTTGATCTGACCAGGGCGAATGGTGAGCTTATTTAAGCAATCACCAAACCGTCTTTGCCACTTATTCGCTGTTACTGATCGCTATGCGCTCAGACAGCTTAAAAAAAAAAACTCAAATATTTTTACTTTATACGTAATCCCCTAGCGAGTATGTGTAAAAAAAAATAAAAAATATGCAGACGGCAAAGAAGGGGTTAATAACTCTTAGAAGAGCCTTTGTAGTACTATAATAAATTACAGTACAAAAAAAATTAACCCCTAAAAAATGCACAAACAGCAAAAATAAATGCGCTGATGTGCACAATCACTGCTTACGCAAGATTAGTGGCAGGGAAGGGGTTAAACGCAGGGAATTTTTTTTATAAAAAATGTTTTATTGTTTTATTATTCGTGTGTTGTGTATTTTTTTTCTTTTTTTGTACTTTTACTTACTTTTATAACTTTGATCTGTCTCTCTCCCTCACTAAAAAAAATGTGAGGAGAGGGAGGCAGATCCTAACTGGTCAGATCAATATAGGGTTAATATTGATCTGACCAGGCAGTGGGGGTGCTCATCAGAGCATCCCCACTGCTTGTCAGTGTGCCTGCATTCACAGATTGCCTCTGGGAAGAGGCAATCGTGTGACTGCAGGAAGAGCACTGGAAGCAGGTACTTCCTACCTCCTGTGCTCTTGCCCTTAGAAGGGCAGCGCCATCTTGGTCACACAGTGACCAAGATCGTGCATTTTTTTGGAGTGTTACTGATTGCCTCGACTTGTGAGCAACACTTACTGAGCAAAAAATGCACTTCCTATGCTCGTTTTTAAATACCCGCGTTTTAAAGGCACTGTGCCTTTAAAACCGGCATTTCAATCGCTCTCTGGAGCGATCGAAATGCCGACGGGCATTTTTTTCAGTATTGTACGATGCTAACACACGGAAGCATCGTTACAATACAGCTTGAGCACTGAAAGCGGAAAAACTCCGCTTACAGTGCTCGTTTTAACACTGTGTGTCACTAACGCCTCAGCACACAGGACGGACCTAGCACGTCCTTTGTCGCCAACGGGTTAAAACAATGTCGGGGGGACCCCACATCCTCTCCAAATAGAAAATTGGCTTCCCTGGTGATAGTGACCTCCAAGTGACTTTGAGCTAGCGCCATGCCTGAGGTCAGTAAAACATAATTAATTATTGGCCACCTGGAGCCACGGGCCAGCACAATGCCCATGGACCCAGATGCTAAATAAAAGGATTTAACCAACCGCTGGCACAAATGTGTGACTATTAATTACATTTTATTTCAGACTTGAGGCATAGTGCCAGCCCCAAGCCCCGGGGGCCAATAATCATGTTTATGCTGGGGCCACGGGCATGGTGCTGGCCCGTGGTCTCAGACACATCACGTGTTTATAAGGGGAGCACTGTTGTAGGAGCACTCTTTGTGTTTCCTACAGCACTGAAAGGGTTAATGTGCATACATTGACT
Source organism: Pelodytes ibericus (assembly GCA_036172795.1). Lineage (NCBI taxonomy): Eukaryota > Metazoa > Chordata > Amphibia > Anura > Pelodytidae > Pelodytes > Pelodytes ibericus. Next base: position 53,227,305 of record CM069863.1, read on the forward strand.
GTGTTAAAGGGACACTACCACTTTCATAAGCTGTAACTAGATTACGTATGCATTTAAAACAAACACGTATGAATCTACACCTCTAGCTGATAAACACCCATATTGTTTTGAAGGGTACCCGAGACCATGGGTGTCCAGAGGATGAAAATTGGTGAGACAAATCCATGGAATTAATAACTGCCAAAGTGATATCATGAGGGGGCAGAACTCAACTTCTGAGAGCTAAACGCATATCATGCTATTAGCACTAAGTATTCTCCCCATGCCCCTAAAACCTCCCACCGCCTCCCCATTGTTTACCTTTGTTGGTTCAAAAGAGAGATTTCCTGGTGGGAGGCAACTATTACAAATGTTACCCATTTTTAGGACAATTATAAGACCACGGTAGTAGTAGCAAACATACCAGCATCTACCTGGGCATCATGGGAAGTTCACAATAGCTGGGATGGTAAAGGTTAGCTACTATTACCCCAGTCTACAATTCCTATAGTATTCCGTCAGTAATCCTCTGGCTGTATATGTTAACGCCATTTTTCTTTTAGAATCCAGCCCTCTGGTTGGTTTGGCATGAAAAGAGTTACAAATAATGATCTTACCAGTTAACAGCCAATCCCGAGGTAAAGGAAGTCAGAGTGAATGGGAAAGAGACCACTAGGATGAAAAGAGGGTTCTAAGGGTAGCTGGCCAGTAGGTTATGTTAATGTTAATGGCCAATGGGTTGAATGAAATCAATGGTAGTTGGAAGAAGCTAAGGGACATTTTGCAATACCATAATGAAAGGGGTTTAGTGGTAAGTGAGGGAAAGAATAAAATTAATAATAGTTTAAACCAGTATACTGTCATCCACCTTGGCAAGTAAGAATATATATAAAAAAAAAAGGTTCAGAAACTGTAAGAACCAGTGGATCCTGCTGTCGGGTCCAGGACCCACCACGGCCACTTCTGCAAGATCCCTTACCTGAATCTGCCGCTTCCAAGCTCCAGGCGCCCAGCAGGAGGGCCACGCGAGGTACGCCGCATCCCCGGTCTATAGTAACTCGCGCCCCGCGATTTGCGGGCACGAGTACTGGATTACCATCAAGGGGGCGTGTCCTGCACTCGGCTAGCACACCTTCATTGGTCAGAGCAAGGAGGAGTGTCTAGGAGGCAGGAGCTAGGTCCTGGCTCCCTCTCTAAGCTTCCCAGGTACCGTAGTGTTCACCTGGAGAGTCGTGGGAGGAGCTAGGTAACAGGCAGGCTATAAAACAGGCAGGCACTGTTCATTCAGTGCTTGCTTGTTTTCAAACGGCAGTACATTGTATTGTTCCCTCTGAAGTTCTCCTATCCCTGCTACAGTTCCTTATTCCTCCTCCTTATTGAATTCCCGGCTATTGACCTGCTTTTGGACCTGTTTATTGTCGACTTCTCCTCTGATTGTGACTGTCACGAAGTGAATTCTGACAGCCTGCCTGACTGGGGTTCTTGGAGGGGCCTGAGGGCCAAACACCTCCCTGTTGATTATGGACCCTGGCTTATGTACCATAACTCTATACGTTAAAATTGTTAGTTAGTTAGTTAGTTATATTCTGTTAGTGTATTGGTTTATGTGTGACGTTTAATTCTGTCAGTAGACCACTCTGAAGGTTTATAATGTGACAGTGACTCCAATAGTTTACTCCAACATCCACTGTTCTGTATTAACTGGATTAACTGGTAAACTGATTATGTTGTGTACATTACTGTGTGTATTGTAATTAGGTCTACTCACTCTATGTTAATTCCTATTTGGTTTGCAGTCTGAATGTCTAATGTTTTCCTAGCCCCAGTTAGTTGGAGAACTATGTTTAGTTCCATTCCCCCCCCCCCCCCCCCTATTGTATACTAATGTCTGTGATGTCATGTGTATGTCTTTTTATAAGTCTGTGTTGTTACACAAATAAAGGAGTTGTTCAATCTTGCTGTACCTAACTGCTAGATGTCCTGTCTATTTGGGTACAAAGAGCAAGAGTCCAGGAAAGACGTGCTGGGTGAATGCTGAGCTGTAAGTGGGGGCTAAGGAGGTGATTTCCCACAACGGACAGAGGGTCTACTTCGTCCGGTAGACGGTCCGTTACAGTGACCCCGGCTTGGACTATTGATTGTGACCCTTCTCTGCCTGCCCTGACCATTCTCTTGCCTACTTCTCGGATACCATTTTTTCTGGACTTTATTGTTTGGTGGCTCTTCACCCTCAGTGGTAATCCCTGCGCTGTGCTCCCTGTCTCACCAACCCCGACCGACCCCCGACAGAACGAGCAAGCCATTATGGAGCCTGCAGGGGTAACGGAAGCCATCCATGCCCTTACCCAACAACTTGGAGTATTGGCACAAACCGTCCAAAATATGCAGGAACACCAGCGTATGCTCCAAGGCCAGTTAGAGGCTCTTCAACATGCACCACATCTAGCTCCAGCTCCTGTGATGCCCCCTCCTCCAGCTGTGGTACCACCCCCGGAGGGTGCCATGGCAGCACCTGAACCTCAAGTGAAATTACCTGACCGTTTTTCTGGTGACAGACGTTTGCACCGTTACTTTGTGACCGCTTGTGAAGTCCTCTTCATACTTAAACCCAGGACATATGACACAGAGTTTGTAAAGGTGAGAACCGCAATCTCGCTTTTATCCGGTACCCCAATGTCATGGGCACACCATCTATTACAAGTGGATAATCCAGCACTCGAGGCCTGGGCTGCATTCCGCTTAGCCATGGATGCTCTATACGACGACCCTCATCGATCATCGACAGCAGAGTCCTCCATTCGTGCCTTGAAGCAAGGCCGCCAACCGGTAGAGGAGTACATTGCAGAGTTCAGAGGATATGCCGTGGAAACACAGTGGAATGAACCGGCTCTCTTACACCAATTCAGATTAGGCCTCTCCGAAACCTTGAAAGATGAAATAGCTCGAGTGGGGTTACCTGATACTCTGGAGGAACTCATCAACTTGGTGACTCAATTGGATCGACAGCTTTGAGAACGTCGCCTAGAACGAACCTCTTCATCAGTACCGATACGCTCGACCCACCCGGTTCCTACCACTGCAGGGCCTTCAACCTCGTCCCAAGAGGAACCAATGCAGATCGGAGTCGCACGGGGTCCCCTCTCTGCCACCGAAAAGGCTCGTCGCCGAGAGGCTAACCTATGTCTGTATTGTGGTGGAGCTGGACATACCGTAAAGAACTGTCCCACACTATCCTCCTGAGGTAAGCAATACGTTCCTCTTTCCCGCTGTCTACTGGGTACTCACCTATCCGTTCCTGTCTCATTTCAGTGGGGAGATAAACACATCTGTCAGACCTCCATTCTAGACTCCGGGGCCAGTGAAAGTTTCATCCATGTCTCCTTGGCCTAAGACCTTGGGATACCCACGCATCACAAGAAACAACCCTTAACGGTTTATCTGGTGGACGGTAACCCCATACAGTTTGGCTTTGTTACCAAAGAAACCATCCCAGTAACCCTAACCGTGGGGATAGGACACCCGGAGACGATTTGTTCTAACCTAATTCACTCCCCTCTGTTTCCTCTTATCCTTGGACTTTCGTGGCTACGTCACCATGACCCTTCCATACAATGGAATACTGGGTTATGCCCTTTGGATTGTGCAATTCCAAACTCCTGTGTCATTGCTTATTTGGACGACATCCTGCTCTACTCATCCAACATCTCAGAGCATAGGCGTCACATGTTGCAAGTACTCCAAAGACTCCAAAGACTATATGCAAAGCTGGAGAACCAAGATGGCTCACTTCGTCCCTTTTTCCAAAGTCCCCACGGCAGCCGAGACCGCAGAATTATTCACTCATCACATCTTCCGATTGCATGGAGTACCCCGATCGATTTTATCTGATAGAGGAGTGCAGTTCACCTCCCGGTTCTGGAGAGCTTTCTGCCAGGGTCTACAAATCCAAAGGGTGCTCTCCTCCGCTTACCACCCACAGACCAATGGGCAAACGGAATGAGTGAATCAGATCCTGGAACAGTATCTAAGATTTTATGTCACTCACCAACAAGACAACTGGTTCCAGTTACTACCTATTGCAAAGTTCCTCCACCAGACTTTTCATGTGTCCCTTCTCAAGGAATGGCATTAGGATACTACCATGGGTAGACATCCGTCGACGAGCTGCCCGACCTACATCGACAATTCCGGAGAGTTCGAAGTGGATAGTTTACTCAATTCTCGGGTCCGCCTTGGACGTTTGGAATATCTGGTCGAGTGGAAGGGATTTGGCCCAGAAGAATGGTCCTGGGAACCCGAATCCAATATCCATGCTCCCATCCTGGTCCGTGCTCTCCACAGACGCTATCCTGATAAGCCTGCTCCTAATCGCCCCCGGAGGTGGCTTGTAGGGAGGGGGGTCTGTCGGGTCCAGGACCCGCTGCGCCCACTGCCGCAGGATCGCTTACCTGACTCTGCTGCTTTCAAGCTCCAGGCGCCCAGCGGAAGGGCCGCGCGAGCGCGAGTTAGGCCACATACCCGGGCTGTAGTAACTCGCGCCCCACGATTTGTGGGCACGAGTACTGGATTACCGTCAAGGGGGCGTGTCCTGCGCTCAGCTAGAGCACATTCATTGGGCAGAACAAGGAGGAGTGTCTAGGAGGCAGGTGCTAGGTCCTGCCTCCCTTCCTAAGCTTCCCAGGTGCAAGTAGTGTTCACCTGGAGAGTGGTGGGAGGAGCTAGGTAACAGGCAGGCTATAAAACAGGCAGGCACTGTTCATTCAGTGCTTGCTCGTTTTCAAGCTGCAGTACATTGTATTGTTCCCTCTGAAGTTCTCCTATCCCTGCTACAGTTCCTTATTCCTGCTCCTTATTGAATTCCCGGCTATTGACCTGCTTCTGGACCTCACCTGTTTATTGTCGACTTCTCCTCTGATTGTGACCCCGGCTTGGACTATTGATTGTGACCCTTCTCTGCCTGCCCTGACCTCTGGAACGTACCTGACCATTCTCTTTCCTACTCCTCGGATACCATTTTTTCTGGACTTTGTTTGGTGGCCCTTCACCCTCAGTGGTAATCCCTGCGCTGTGCTCCCTGTCTCACCAACCCCGACCGACCCCCGACACCTGCAGTGTGTCCACTCAGGGCAGTTTCCCCTTTTTGCTCTGTGGTAAAGAGAGCTCTGAGAGAACAGGCCAAACCACTCTGTCATGGGGGGAGTATAAAATAAAATGTTGCTGCAATTTACTGACAGGTGTTTTTAATGACCTTTACGTCTAGTTAACCTAACCCAAGTAGCCTACTGCTTCTCCCTCCCTTGCTGCAGGTCCAATTTCAAGGGAGGGGGAAGTGCCCCCCCCCCCCCTTGCCCTCCCTTTGTGGACACCCATGTCTGAGACTACTAATAGATTTCAGGTTCATCTTAACAAACTAAAACCAAAGACCTTCACAGCACAGTGACATTATGTTGATACGTGCTTCTGTTCGTTTTAAATGAAAGTGCTTGTTCTGTTTCAAGCTGCTATAGAGGCATTATGAAATGATGTGTTCCGATCGACGCTGATACTAATTCAATTTGCTATAAAAGGGCATGCATCTAGCAGAAGGGACCTTCACATTTGTGTGCCCCATCATCCAATACCCACGCTCTTTTGTGCACAAGACAACTCTGTGGGCAAGTAACAATATTCCTTCTACTTTTTTTCTATTGATGTATAAATGACTTGTGTAATGATCCTCTCATCTGAAAAGGAAGGCTTCCAGTATCTGAAGACAACAACAAAGACAAACCCTCTGCTTGCTCTCTTCACATTTTTTTCATAAAGCTTTTTACAAAGGGCATCAATGTTAATATATATTTTTGCAAGCTGAACATATAAATATTTGTCTTTACATAACAGTGAGCTATTGATAATTGTCAATGCAGTCAAAATAGCAGAGCTAGAACATTTTCCAATTCACATTTTGTTTGTGCCACTATTTTGGCCTAATTTTTGCAATTTGGTCAATTCATAGCAGATGTGTTTGGAAAGGAGTGGGATAGAAGGGCATAAGCCTTGTGATTCACGGGCGCCAGCCCTGAATGGTGATTATGGGGCTACCATGCAGGGCCGGACTGGCCCACCGGGACACTGGGAAAAATCCCGGTGGGCTGCCTTCCCTTGGGCTGCTGTAGCCACTTGTGACCACAAGCGGCCGCCACCGCCATAATGAATTAGGCAGCGGCCACACCGCTTTAATTAATTTGTCCCCGCTGCCGCCGGATGTTGCAGCGACAGCATTTCGGCACGTGGGGAAGGCAAGCAGTAAAAGAGACACGGAGGAGGAAGGGAGGGCTAGGGAGAAAGAGACACTGAGGAGGGCTGGGAGAAAGAGACACGGAAGAGGGCTGGGAGAAAGAGACACGGAGGAGGGCTGGGAGAAAGAGACACGGAGGAGGGCTGGGAGAAAGAGACACGGAGGAGGGCTGGGAGAAAGAGACACGGAGGAGGGCTGGGAGAAAGAGACACGGAGGAGGGCTGGGGAAAAGAGATAAAGACACAGAGGAGGGCTGGGGAGAAAGAGAGAGAGGTGTGGGGGGGGAGACAGAGACACTGGGAGGAGGTAGAGAAATGAAGAGACACTAGAAATGAGAGAGAAACGCTACAGGAATGGGAGAGAGAAACAGAAACACTACAGACATGAGAGCGAGACAGACACACTACAGAAATGAGCGAGACAGATACTACAGAAATGAGAGAGACAGACACTAGAGAAATGAGAGAGAGAGACGTACACTACAGAAATGAGAGAGAGACGTACACTACAGAAATGAGAGAGAGACGTACACTACAGAAATAAGGGAGAGAGAAATACACTACAGAAATGACAGCGAGAGAGACTACAGATATGAGAAAAATACAGACCAACATGCGCAGTTCCCCTTCTGGAAAAAAGACTATGGATCCGCTCCTGTGGTGCAATCTCAGTGCTGGGCTGGGGTGAATCCTGTGAGTGCAATCTCACTGCTGGGGTAAGTCCTGGGGGTTGGGTCAAATCTTGTAAGTGCAATATGGGTGCTGGGTCAAATCTTGTATGTGGAATATAGGTGCTGGGCCACCTCTTGTGAGAGTAATATGGGTGCTGGGTCAAGTCCTGTGAGGGCAATCTGAGTGCTGGGGTAAGTTCTGGATGCAGGGTCAAATCTTGTAAGTACAATATGGGTGCTATGGCAAGTCTTGTGAGAACAATATGGATGCTTGGTCAAGTCCTGTGAGGGCAAACTAGGTGCTAGGGTACATCAGTATATCCAGCCAGTATGTACATAAAGTTATGTTTTACACACTGCACAGATATACACCTCTGCACAGGGCAATTCATATAACTTTGTGTACATACTCTTCAGATGTGCTTTTAAAATGCCTGGTTTTCCCTTTTACGAACAAAAAAAATAATGTTATGCTATGGGGCTGCTATACAATTTTTTTCCAGGGCTGGTTTTTGTTCCCAGTCCAGCCCTGCTACCATGCCCTCTTTTGCTGTGAACCAGAGACTGAGATCTGAAACTTTGAAACAGACAATGAAGTTGTCAGCACAGGTCTAAAAGGCAAGTGGAAAAGAGAAAGACAAGGGTGGAGAGAGAGATATGGGGGAAGAGACAAGGGGAGGTAAGGAGAGACATTTAGGGGAGCCAGAGAGATATATGGCAGAAGAGAGAGACATAGGGAGAGGGTTATGGGGGAGGAAAAAAGACACAGGGAGGTAAGAGGGGAGAGAAACGTGTGGGACAGAGAAAAATATGGGTAATATGGGTACCTGTGTGGGAGAGATATGTGTGTGGGAAAGAGGTATGGGGAGGTAAGGGAGAGAGAGACATATGGTGGTATGAGGGAGAGAGAGACATTTGGCGATATGAGGGGACTAAAAAGACATAGGGTAGCATTATTGAGAGAGACAGATATGGAAAGGTATGGGGGTATAGAGGCAACTCATTTGAGTTCAGTCTTTTAATGTCTAATGTGTGTACATCTGACATTTTAGATGCATTAAACTTGTTAGAGAGCAAGCTATTATCTAACTAAATTACATCAGAGTGAAAGCTTCGTTGACTAACTAAATTCCATTAGAATGCAAGCTTTATTGACTAACTGAAATACATTACAGTGTAAGCTTTATTACTAACCAAATAACATTAGAGTGCAAGCTTTGTTTGCTAACTGGATTAGAGTGCAAGCTTTTGTGGCTAACTGATTCCTTTAGGGCACATTACCTAAGCAAATAATATTAGGGTGCAAGCTTTATTATCAAACCCGATTACATTCTAGGGCCAGCTTTATTATCTAACTGAATTATTTTAAAGTGCAAATTGTATTTTGCTAACTGAATTCCATGAAGGGAAAAGCACATACACATTCACATTCAGCGCAAATGTATGGGCACAAAGATGTATTAAAATACCTAAATATAAATCTATATGTATATATAGACATTAGAGTGACCACATTTGATTTCTGCCATTAAGGGACAAAGTATTTAGTGAATGTGACTACACACAGGGGCATAATCTATCTATCTATTTACATATGCATAACATTACGACCAATGACAGGTGGCAAGCCGGCAGAGGCAGTGTGATGATTTGGGCAACGGTCTGCTGGGATACCTTGTCCTTCATGTGGATGTTACTTTCACATGTACCACCCACCAAAGCATTGTTGTGGACCATGTACACCCTTTCATGGGGACAGTATTCCCTGATGGCATTGGCCTCTTTTCAGTGGTGTATCTTGATTTTGTGCTGCCCTAGGCAGACAAAATCCGGGCACCCCCCTACCCAAGCTGCACACCCACGTTACACACCTAAGATATGCCCCATCACCTCCATTTCATGACCCCACATCACACATAACATTCAGACTCACATCAAGCTCATACTCCCATCACACACACACTCCTACTCCCATCACACTCAGTCACACACTCCTACTCCCATCACACTCAGTCACACACTCCTACTCCCATCACACACTGTCTCCCATCACACACACTCTGACTCCCATCACACTCAGTCACACACACTGTCTCCCATCACACACACTCTGACTCCCATCACACTCAGTCACACACACTGTCTCCCATCACACACACACTGACTCCCATCACACTCAGTCACACACACTGTCTCCCATCACACACACTCTGACTTACACACACCCATCAGCACTTACCTTTCCCTGGTGGCTAGTGGCAGGCAGCATGGTCCCTCCATGCTGCCTGTTCGACTTCCCGGCGATTGTGCAAACAGGTCACGTGACCGGGCACACATATGACGTCAGCGCGCCCGTCACGTGACTGTCGGCACTTCCGTGTCACACTGCATGGGGAGCCGAACAGGCAGCACGGAGGTTTCTCTGTGCTGCCTGTTCGGCTCCCCGTGCAGCCTGGCAGGCAGAGCGATGGTGAGGGGGGATCTTCTGATCCCCTCTCACCTCCGTCTCTGCCTGCAAGCGCTGTCTTTTTTTTTTTTTTTAAAGGGCCGGGTTTTTTTTTTTTTTTCAGTGCTGGGGGGCGCTGCCGCCCCCCAAAATTTGCCGCCCTAGGCATCCACCTAGGATGCCTAGCGGTAAATACAGCACTGCCTCTTTTAGCAGTGTAATATGCACTGCCACAAAGTAAATATGGTTCAGGAACGTTTTGAGGAATACGACAACGAATTCAAGGTGTTGAATCCAAATTCCCCAGATGTCAATCCAATCAAGCATCTGTGGGATGTGCTGGACAAACAAGTTTGATCCATGGAAGCCCCACCTCGCAACTTACAGGACTTAAAGGATACCTTCCTTGCATACCTTCAGCGGTCTAATGGAGTCCATGCCTCCACAGGTCTGGGCTGTTTTGCTGTCAATAAGGGACCTAGCCGTGCAGGCTGCACTTCCAAATATTTGCAAAAAAAATGGCTTGTACTAAAAAACTTAGTGAATTCAAGTGTGGTACTGTGATTGGATGCCACCTTTGCAATAAGCCAGTTCATCCTTGCTAGATATTCCATAAGTGGTATCATTGGAATGTGGAAGGGTTTAGGAACATCATCAACAAAGCGGAAGACCACATAAAGTCACAGAGCTGGGCATAGAGTGCTGAGGCGCATGGTGAGTAAAAGTCACCAATGCTCTGCTGTATCCATAGTTGAAGAGATTCAAACTTTCGTTGCCATTAATATTAGAGCACCTCACATCTTGATTGTAATATTGTATTAGTCTCTCCCAGCACTACTGAGTGATTGTATCTTGAATTGACTTTATACCAGCGATGATTAACTGTGGCAATTTAGAGGTTTGGGATCTACTACTCATACCATCAGGCTCAGTATTAATGCTGAGTAAGCATCATGGGATATATTGTCCCCAAACATCAAGCAAGAAACAAAAACATGAATTGTCTCAATACCATTTAAAAAAAATAAAGTCCTTTAACTTAAAGGGACTGCCTGACACCCAACATGCATCTACCAAATGTCAATGCATTTAAATGTGCCTTCAAAGTACTTTAAAATGCATGTTTTACATTTTTCATTGATTAAAATATAAAAACAAACAAACATACAGTTAGATGAATTTGTGAAATTACAGAAGTTTGCAAGGAACCAGGACTGCCCACTCTAGCTGAGCAAAAAGTAAATTTCAGTTTCTTTTCTTTTTTTTGCTGCAGGACCCGATGAGTATAATTTCATTCAAATGAATGGAATTTCCTGTCTCTCTAGTAATGTCATCAGACAACATGTTACACTGTCAAGAGATCATACTATGTACAAGAGGAAGGTCACTTAGAATCCACTCCTGTATTCCAGGAGCACATTAAGTGAAAAAATGAAACAAAACTTTAAATGCTCAGTGTCTATATAATCAGTGCTACTGCACCTGTAGTATACATGCAGAGTAATCACTAGGGGAGGGCTTTTACAATGTAAAAAATGTGATTCATGCAGAATGCTTGCATCAAATCACACTGGGAAAAAATAAAAAAATGTACAAAAATCCTTTTTTCCAAAATGTTTTGTCTTGCTTATTGCACTTTTTCTATGTCCATGCACACTCCATTTACCATTTATTGTGATTTCAAGTTTTGGTAAAAAAACAAAAACGTTATTTTTACATTTTTAATCCAATTTTTAATCGTTGTTGAAGTACACTTATTCTTGATCAGTCTCTAAACATCTATAGTGCCAAGGTTTTTTTTAATATGAATATATAATGTACTATAAATAAGATTAAAGATAAATCAAAGCTGAAACTTACATTTACTACGTAAAGGAAACATATGAACACATAATAAGATAAGTTTTTTCTAAAGCTTTAAGACTATGTATTCGCATTCAGCATACACCTCAAATAACCTGTAAACCATTAATTGCCGATGTATCCTATAACATAAATGCCCCATTAATTTAAATACTCAACTTTTTATCAAAATACAGTGATAGTTTGTCAGTTAACAACTATGTTACATATAGGCCTAAACATTAAGCATTTAGAATGTTACAGTTTGCTAGAAAAGTAATTGAGCTCACAGTGTGTTTGAAGGCTATTCTTGTTTGACGAAAAATGTTTGAAAAAAATTAACAAAATGCTAAAATCCATTCACATTTACATATTATGCATTTGTGGACTTCATCTGCTTCAGAGTTGAAAAATGCTTCATAAGGACAGTTTTGAAAAGGTTTCTTGACTGTATTTTGCTTGTAATTTTTGGACAAGATGTACTCTGTTGGCAAACAATTGGCGATGACAATGCTGTCTTCTTTACAATTTCGTTGTCTTGGGTGATATATGTAACAGGTATGGATCTGCTTCTTTGCAAGACTAATATTTTGGGATCCTGGTTCTGGACAAAATCATGCACTGATGACTTTGCTGCAGTTAGTGAAGTAAAATTTTCTGTGCTACTGTTCTGTTTCTTGTATTTGTCAGGTGTTCCTTTAACCTCAGTAAACCATGAACCTTGGAGACTGGAAGATCTGTTGATTGAGGTACCTTTGAGTACAGACACATCCGTCTGAAAGAATACAGATTCCTTGTTTGCCACTTGTGGACTTTCCCCAAGAGTTACAAATCCATATGGGGTGACGACCCATTCAAGATGAGGAAAGGACATTGCTGCTCTTGTGATAGGATCTGGTATATCCACCATCCTTGAGTATGACTCCCGATCCTGCTGGCCATGGTGATCAGAACAACTCCTTCTAGTCTTGTAGTCCCACATACCTTCATCATAACTGTGCCACTTGTTGGACCTCCATGCCATGGATTTCTTGGAAGGAAATACACGGTGAGTTTCTTCTATGGCTAGAGATGGGATAGTGAACTGAGGAATGCTCTCTGGAGTCATAATAGGACTGAACGCATCTCTGCCACTTTTTTCTGTCACAGTCTGTGAGGAATGACAGATCTTCTTTGTTTTTTCCCATACAGACATCGTATTTCTGTCTTTCAGTTACAGCTGCCTGTCTTAGCAGTCAACACTTTACAATACCTATATACCCATCAACGCAAGGGAGGCCAGACCTAGCTCAGCGTCACTGTAACTGCTTCAAAGATTCTCCTCCTTCCACATCTCTTGACATTACCTTCAAGTGCTGAAACACGCTCTCTCTGTCATCTGTAAATTCAATTGTGCTCAATGGAGTGGACTCTCTAACAGCTGAGGTCTTTCCCACATTACATCTCCAAACCTTAGCTTTTCCATTAGAAAAGGAAGTCATCCAGAAAGTTTTATTATGACCCAAAAACAAACTATCTACATGAGTCACACCAAAGCAATGCAATAGATGCATCATAAGTGACGTGTTTATAAGCTAGAAAGACTTTCTGTCCAAAAAGTGGTATAAATAATGGACATGCCATGCTCTTAAAGGACAACTGTATCAAAAAATGTATTTATGTTTAATTAAAAGATTGTAGATGATTTATAAAGGAATTCTGTGAAGAAAGAACACAAATTATGTGTCTTATTAAGCCTTCATTAGTATACATATAGTTTTCTTAGGGGCAGACATGTTGTTTAGAATCTTGGGTCAGATCTCCACTCACCTTGGTTAAGATTAACAAATATCTGACCCATCTGACCAAAGATTCTAAACAAAATGTCTGCCTCCTGGTAGAGCTATATGAAGCACTGAGTGATCAATAATGTACTTTATTTGTATTCGTTCATTAAAACATTTCTGTAAAAAGTGCCTACACTTAAAGCCATCTATCAATTAAACAGAACTTTTTGTGCTACAGTTGTCCTTTAAGCTACCAGATTATGATTTTTGCTGCTCACATTCATTTATATTTTTCTTACTGTCTTTCAATGTCACCTCAATCTATGGTTAACCAGCAAATTATGCAGCCTACACATTTTCTGTTTGTTCGTTTGAGGACAGTGCACCACACATGCGATAAATTAAAATGTTATTCAAAGTTTAAACAAACAATCCCTTTGCTTAGTTATTGTTGAGACAGATGGCATAGCAATCACTTAATACAATATCCCACTGCCAAACAGGACAGCAAGAGCAGCTCAACATAAAAGACAATCATTCTTAAAGGGACTCTGTATGTGAGTCACTGTACATACAAAAATAATGTATATATCAAGTTTAGCAGAATTGCAATAAAATGCATAGATTAAGTGAGAGAGAAAAAAATAAATGCTTCTACACAATAGTAATAAATGGCCATGTTGCCAGGGACATCTCACAGGACCTATAATGACTATGTAATTGGATTCTGTCTATGTATATATGCATCCTACATACTACCTGGCTGTACTTTCCATGTTCTTTCTGCTACATATGGAATACATAGGCGTCCCGAAAAATATGGCATATGTTGGCAGCTGTATGTCTTTTGTGTCTTCTGTTCATGACATCATCCTGTTGTTTGATATGAAATTAACTTATTTAAAAGAAATATGTAGTTTGCACATCAAGCCATGAGCTGATGTCATAAACAGGAGACAGTACACACATATTAGAAGCACTTTTTCACTTAACAGACTTGCAAGTACCTTAATAAATGAATACAGCATGTAGTTCTGATATTTTATTCTCCACAGTCACAGTTTAAACAATTTGTATGATGGATAATGAAGACCTCTTAATAAAATGGAAAAAAAATGACATAATGCTTAAATTGAATGATCTGCTCATTGCTTACTGAACACATTGGACACTGAATCCAGCACAGCAGGTGGTTTCAGCAGAAGTGTTATCTCAGAAAGAAAAAGAATGTCAGTGGTGTGTCACAAATCAAAATTTCCATGCTTCATATGATATTTTTAAAAAGTATGTTGCTGGGTACTAGAACTACCACATCACTGTATTATTCAGAAGACGCTTATAATCAATTAGCATAGTTCAGAGCTCAACCAGTCACAATGAATTCTTCATTATTACCCAGTCTTGCTTTGAAGCTTGTCCCTGAAGAGGTCACCCTAAAGGGCACATCAAAATCATTATTTCCCATCAGAATTGCTCTTTAAAGTATATATAAGTTTGTATAAGTATTGTATGACATATGATTCTCTAAATATCATGTGTATATTGTGAGTTCCTCTCGATTATTCGATTATAGTAATCAGATGTAACATTCAACCTTTTCTCCAACCAATAAAGTTGGAGAAAAGGCAACAAATATTATTTAATCTAAATAAAATACGGTCCTAATGTGTAGAAAAATTATTGGGACATGACCATTACACCAACAGGGACTTTTATGACTTTGCATTCTAAATACATAGATATTAATATGTAGTTGGCTCCCCCTTTGTAGCGCTAACAGCTTCCATTCTTCATGGAAGGCCTTCCATAAGATTTTGTGTTTCTGTGGGAATTTGTGCCCATTCATCCAGTGGAGCATTTGTGAGATCTGGCACTGATGTCAGACGAGAAAGCCTGGCTTGCAATCTTCGTTTCAGTTAATCTGAAAGGTGTTTTCACCAGACTTATCCAACTATGTATTTATGGTGACCACATGTCCAGTATTACCTTGGACTGTCCAGCAATGGGACTTTATGTCCTGAGCAGACCCAAACCATGACAATGCAAAGTCCCGGAATGAGAGATGTGAGTGAAAGAGGTCTAAACCAGTCATTTGTTTGAGTGAGTTTATATGCCTGTGTAAGTGACTCTGTGTGAGTTTGTGTGTAATGATGGGTAATAAAAGGTTAATTCTCTGAAACTGCATCTGTCTGCTAGTAGAGAGGTTAACTCTTTGAAACTGCTCCTGTCTGCTAATAGAGGAGTTAATTGTCTGAAACTGCCTTTGTCTGCTAATAGAGGGATTACTTCTTACCACTGCCTATGTCTGCTAATAGAGAGGTTAATTCTCCAAAAAACTGTCTCTGTCTGCCAATAGAGGGGTTAATTATCTATAACTGTCTTTGTCTGCCAATAGAGGGGTTAATTCTCTAAAACTGTCTCTGTCTGCTAATAGAGGGGTTAATTCTCAATAATTGCCCCCTGTCAGCTAATAGAGGGGTTAATTTTCTGAAACTGCCTTTGTAATGATATATAGCTTTCGGTTTCAAAAGCAATCAGCGTGTATTCGGTGTGTGTTGCAAGCTATTCACATTCACATTGGGGCATATTTTGTAGTTTGAAATTTGGCTTGCTGTATATGATGTACTCTGAATCTTTCTGAACTTTAGGCCAATTACTTCGGTCCTGAAGTTTTGGATATATTGTGTAGACCACTCACTGTCCAGAAGAGTCGTAGCACCGCAATCAGGAACAGTGGAAGAGTGTGACATTGACATCACCTTGATGGGCCGGTTGCCAGAAGAAGAAGAATGATTCGAATTAGCAGTTAGCTGATTTTGTAAAGACTGACATGCAGCATTTTAAAGGGACACTACCACTTACGTAAGATGTAACTAGATAACCTGGTCATTTAAAACAAACGCATATATAAATCATAGCCACTGTTTTTTTTTTTTATATGATTGAATTAATTGCATAAAAATGGAAAATAAAATTAGGTGTTTATCTCCAGCATCCATTTTGAGACTATTTCCCATGATACAACATCATCCAAAATCAGCCAGCCAGTCTCACTTTAAAACTCTGCCACTTGTGATGTAATAGTTACATTACCCTGCCATTCAATGCAAGTCTATGATCAGATTTCTGACTTATGGACTGCATTCTGTGTCCCAAGCCCCAAAGTGATAAATTTGCACTGTAAAGTCTCTGAGGGGTGGCACCCAGAAACACTATATTTCACAAAATGGTGGAACCCAGTCACACTTGTTTAGTTACATATTTTATTAAATATAGTCACATAAGAAAATATCTGAAAGCAACAATACAAAATAAAAAAAAAAAGTAAAACCTTTTCATTTTTTGGTGGGAGTGTTCTTTTCATGATTTTTTATGCATGTTAGTATTTCGAAAAACTGCTACCCGCAATCCAGAACATTATTGCAAATATTAAAAACTGGCAAGGACGAATTACATTGTGCTCAAAATAGGACATGGTTGTGGAAACAAAGAGAGGCAACAGAGGGAGACTTTCTTTTTAAAAGTTGCTCTCCATTTTGCTAGATATGTTGATGAGTGGGATATGCATTATCCCACAGTGCAATGCAACCAATTGCAACCCACAGTGTGGGTGCTTAGCCTGCTTAAATTCCTGTCAGAGACTAAAATTGTCATTCACAATTACTTTAATCCTTTAATATTAGCACCAACCTCGAACAGACTCACTCCCCTCTCAAATTATCAATTTTCAAATGATCATGGGAGATGTCTGATTGACTCCAACAGCCAATCAGAAGGCTCCCTACCCCAGCCCTACCAGGAGATGACTTTCAAACCAGCCTACTATTGGCTGGTTTGAAGGTACCACCAATAGTAGGGCTGGGGGCAGAGAGGATTCTGATTGACTGACAGTGCCAGCCAATAAGAAGCCTCTTGTGTGCGTTTGAAAGCCCAATCCTCCTGGACCGAGCAAACCATTAGATTTTCAATGCCCACTTTCATGGCACTCAGTGGGTGTTTTTTTTATAGGTATGGGGACATACTTAGGATTCTTTCCCCCTACCTGACTAAGGGAGAGGTAGGGGGTAAGTAGGGTAAATGTAATTGTATTTCATTTAATTAATTATGAGGTGAATGTTTTTATTATTATTTCATTTTCAGGGTATAGGAGTGGTTTATTATAACACCCCATCATTGTGGTGGGATATTTTTTTTTTATGGGCAAGTTCCTGGCCAATTCATTTTAAGGGGGGCTCCCAGTCTTGGTATTAATAACAGGGGATGGAGCCAGTAAGCAGGCTCCCAGTCCTGACTTTTGCTAGGTTCCCAGCCACAGTATTTCTATTGAGGAGGGGCTGGGAGCCAATAGGCAGCTCCCAGCTCCGTTATTAATAACTCACTTTTTAGTCATACTGGACAAGTCCCTGGTACATTTTAAGGGGTCTGGAAGCCATTTGGCAGACTCCTAGCCCATGTACTAATAGCAGAGGCTGGAGCCAATAAGCAGGCTCCCAACCGTGTTTTTTATTCCAGGATCTGTGAGCCATTTTGACTCACAATCCCGGTATTAATACCGGGGGAGCGGGCTGTAAGCCAATAAGCAGGCTTCCAGCCTTATTAATAATAACTCACTTTTTAATCATACTGCATGTCATATATTAAAAGGAAAATTGTTCCCTGCGAAACCCATTATTTGCCATTCCTGTATTTAAACCTATTATAGATTTAGGTGGATCTGTTTGGTTTACACAGTTCTCCCTGAGAGCTTAACATGTGAGCTTAACATGTGAGCACAATGTGCTCTAAAAACTGTAAGTGGGCCTGCAAGAAAGCCAGAGTACACAAGAAATTTAAAATACAGATCACGCTACTTTTATTTTTTCCTCTTATATTCCTTTACATGAATTACTGACTGGTTCCCTTTGATTTTGAAGAAACAATACAGCTCCAATAGTGCATATGTGTCACTGAGTGTGTACACAGGGCAATATCTTTCTTTTTTCACCTTCTTCATATTGTGTGAATAGATTATCCTTTAGTTGCTCACCCTATGTTGTTGTGAAACTGTATTGTAAACTTGCAATACATGGATGGGGACTCTGCTTACGGTTTGTAGCACATTATCTATAAGCATTTTTCCCCCTACTATGAGAGGCATATACTAAAAAAATGCAAACATATTTTATGTGCAAAACAATTTTTGCACTTTGCTCCTTTTGCAATGTACTAAACATTTAACATTTAAATAGTAAATATGAGCGAATTGCGAATAAAAACGGGCATAATTGCGAATAAAAACAAGCAAGTTCGCAAAAGTCTATAGCGTGCACAAATATAATCACAATATATTAGCACAACCAGAAAAATGCACACTACATAAAAATAAACAGAAGAGGCGCAAATTGGGGGAAAAAAGCACAAAGTGTTACAAATATTTGCAAATTGATCCTTACTCATGTTATGCCAAATTTTTCCCCACTGCACTTGTTTGGTAGATGACCCACTATATTGTATATTTTCATATTGCTACTCATGCCTGATTTTTTTCCTATTCATTGTTTAGTGAATAGACAAGAGAGTTAGTTGGTTAATCACATGCTAATTAATGAATGTATAAAATTCTGGTGGAAAATACCATTTACCATGGCACTAAAGAACCATAAGTGTCATAGTTGGACAGACATTTTTTAGAGTAATGTGAAACACATGATCTTACCTTATACTCTACTGAAATACTGAATTGCTAATCTGCAATTAACCTGATTCTGTCTCCTATATTCAACAAATACTATTTTCACTATTAGACAGAGACCCAACAAATACTCTTAGAAAATACATGTAACTTATTATAGTAGTTATACTACTTATTAGCCTCATTTGGCAAGTTAAAGGTTAAGTTAATGAGCCTATTTGTGACTTGATTGGTACCTAAATTGTTTTCAGGAGTGGTTATATATGAGGAGAGAGAGCTTGCTGATATTGTGTCTGCTCCTCCTTAATTGTGTTTGGATTTAATTCTGATTTGTTTCATTTCTGGTATTTATTTTTAGTAGGAAGGAGATGGCTTGCAAGTCTGAAGGTCAAAGCGGTGTGGACTCAAAGGTATGGTTTTGTTGACTATTTTAGTTGTAAGGTGGTTGTTATATGGTGCACATCCATGCAATTAAATTTGAGGTATTCTTATTCACCAGTTGGTGATCTGCCAAATATATATCAATATAGGATGAACCTGTAGTTCAGTGCATACTGGATGACTTATAGGTGTTGGGTGGGATGTCACTGGTCACCACAAATGGCAACAGCATTCAGTGTATTTCAAAAGTAAGCAAACTGGAAGGAGGGCCCCCCCCCCCTCCCTTTTTTTTTTTTTTTTTTTCTTCCATTGTAGTACATGATGCTCTTTACAAGTCACTTGTGAAATACATTTAGTGAGTAGACTTAATTGTGCAAGTTAATTTAAGTGCTGTTTGAAATCTGAACTTCTAGATGTGTATACCTTGGGTCGTGTATAAAGATCCCACTCCTAAAGGCATTGGGAAGTTTTTAAAAGGCGGTTATTGCTGCTGCTGCTACTAGTATCTTGTGTATTAAGTGTCACCTTTTTTTCTTACATCTTGTGTAGGCATTGTGCCTTTTTTTTTTTTTTTTTTTTTTTTTTTTAACCTAGGTAAAACACTAATCACAAAGAACTTACTGGGCAACAGAAACCTAGAAAGTGTTTGCAGATGAGATCTATTTAGCCCAACTTCTGCCTGATTTAAAGAAAAAAAAATCTGATTAATTTAGATCCTGGCATTATCGAATAACTAAGATATTATTAAGCTTATCAAATGCTTGAGTGCCTTCACTGTATTGACCTCTATAAATTCTGCTAGAAGACTATTTTATGCATCCACTACCCTACTTCCTGATTTTTTTTTTTTTTTTTTTTTTTTTGTTACCTTTGCCCCTATAACTTTAAGACCTGTTCCCTTGGTCAAGTATTTGTGTGGGTGGGGTTTGTGTGTTTTTTTTTTTTTTTTTTTTTTTGTTTGTTTTTGGGGGGGGGGGGTTTGTAGTGGTTGCCATTCGATTTTATTCTTGTATAATGAAATATAGCTAGATTTCTGACCTAGCTTTTAGTTTCCCATCTACATGGGAACCTTTTTATAGTTTCAAACACGTGAAAAGCAAAGTCTTCTAAATGATGATGATACTTGCAATGTGTGCAGACGCATACTGCACAGGAGCTTTACAAAGCCTGCATCTGGTGTATAGTGAGGATTGCCAGATCAGCCAGTTACTTGATGGACATGTATGTATTTTACATGCTCTCACATGGAACGCATGTGTCCAGAAGGAACCAAATAAGTTAATCAAGGAGTGGATCCCAGCATGCAAAGGTTATAGGGTCTATTCATTAAAGGGAGAAGTGCAGGGAATGGAGATGGGAAATTCAATGTCCACCTAGCAGAGTTGGAAAAATTCTCCAATGCAGCTGAATGGGAGACTTCCCAACTCTGCTACTTTGGCCTAAGGTTTGAAATTTCCTTTGAAATTCTTTTCGTGCAGAACAAAAATATATAATTTTAGTTTTGGTTTTTTTGTGTTTTTAGGATTTCCAGCCAGCATCCTCTGGTACTTGTGAAAATATCTCTGAAGAGGTGCTTGGGACACCCCATCGGGGGTCTCTTAAAGAGGTACAGGAGAATGACAGGCCTGCCTTAAAGGGATTCTGCTTATTTACTGCTTATACTGTCAATGTACAGAATATAAACTGATCTAAACATTGTGTTGACAAAAATTGTAAGCAAATGCATAAATTAAGAAGTTTCACATGTCTTGTATCTCCTCTTTTATGCCCTTGCCTGTCAAAGTACAGAAACATTTCTCTTTGCTCTAGAAATTGGGGGGGGGGGGGGGGGGGGACTCCAGTTCGGGTTCAAATATTTCCATTAAAAGAAATAGTATGAGACCCAGCACTCGGTGTCAAAGAGTTTTAATAAGACAAAGGCGACGTTTCAACCCACTCTGGGGTTTTTTTTCAAGCCTAGGCTTGGAAAAAACCCCGAGTGGGTTGAAACGTCGCCTTTGTCTTATTAAAACTCTCTTTGACACCGAGTGCTGGGTCTCATACTATTTCTTTTAGGAGTAAAGGACTTGGGAGACTTCCTGTGACTTCGGCACCAACGGATTAGAGTGCGGTCCGTATCTACTACTTTTTACAAATATTGCCATTGGGACAATAGATACACATTTGGTAAAGTAATTTCTGAATGAAAACTAAATGAGTATTTGTTTACTCAGTCTAGAAAAAATATACATGTTTCACCTTGATGCAGACCATTGTTTCCTTAGTTCTTTTGACATTGTCAACCTGTTACACACAACTTATTTATACAGATTTCTTTCATAGGATGAGTCACCATTAAAGCCAGAAAGTCATGGCTATATAATGACTATTCTCTTGCGAATCACTCATATCTGGCCTCTAAAATATGTGGTAAGTGAACCAATGTATGCCTGAGAACAAATAGATGTTCCATTGAATGTGCATAATTGTTTGAAGAGTTGGCTCATTAGTTGTACACTGCTAAAACTAATTTATTTAATTTTTGTGACATTTTCATTTGTAGTTCAAGATTCTTAAGAAGATGGCATTACTTGCTGGGCTTTCTACAGAGGTAGAGAATATGTGTGCTGCAGAACCAACTTCCCCACGTGACAGGCGATTTCTGTGTGGCAAGAAGAGAATTGGTCGCTTGACACGGTTTATCCTCTTTATCACACCTCACAGACTGCAATGTGCATTTGGCTTCTATTCAGCTGAAAGCTTAGGACAGGCATCTGGCTCAGATGGTAAGCCTTTTGTATGTTGTGCTGGTACTTTCAATTTCCAGGCCCTGGTTTTGTCTGACCAACAATCTCCACAGATATCAGGAAGTCCCCACTTAAGCCATATGGGAAGGGCAATAAAAGGAAGAAAGATGACCTAGATCTAGAAGAGCAGCAAAGCTGGGTTACCTTCATGACTGAGGATCTTCCAGATGAGGACCAGGATGATGACCCCACATATGAAGTGAGTAGTAACTCACCACAGTAATAAACTATCTTAAATCAGTGCCAACAATCTTGTATCTTCCTCTTCAAATGACTCAATTGTGCAATAAATTAAATATATGCACAACCACTAAAATGTGTGGGGTTTTTTGAGTATGAACACTGAATGTACCCAAATATTGTGTCAATGTCACACTGTATAAATGTATTGCAAAATAACATTGCTAAATGGCATGAATAACTCTAACACGAGTGGCATTCAGTGATAGTGCAATTCTAACTTGACACTAATTTACTCCTTTCCTGAATATGTCCCTGCCAAAGGTAGCCACTAGTTTGACTACTCTTCGGCAAACTTTGACCGCTACGGGCGTCACAACCACTAGTTGCCAAACTGGATTAGGGCAATAATATGGTTAAACACTTGAGGTATAACACGTAAATCTAATCCCAGTATATTCATGTCCTGTGTATTGAAAAATAAAAAAATTGTGCATATAAAGTGACCAAGAAAATTGTGAAACTATGCATATTGTTTACAAACTCATTTTAATTGGGTGTTTTTTGTTTTAACCAGTACATGGCTGTCCTAACAAGTTGCATAACTGTCCTTGAGCTGTGTTCTGTAGTCTAATGTGTTACATTCCAGCCCAGCAAGTCTGACACAGACAGTGAAGAGAACCACTCCAGGAATGACACTGAAAGTGACCTTGAAACTGAAGTGAAGGATGGTATTATAATGCTAAAAGAATCTGTGGACCAAAAAGAGGTAAGTGGGGGACCAAATGCTTCTAAGATATCATACACCTTGGTGTCTAAAATAGTCCGATCACAATCGGGCACACTAACACTTTCATGTACAAAAATTGTCTTGTAGAATTTACCCAATGTAACTAGATCTGGCATCAAACTCATATTGGCTATCGGAGGAGGAAAAATGCACAAGTGGGGTCATTTGCAACACCAATTTTTTTTTTGTGTTTTTTTTTTTTTTTTTTTTTTTTAATGTAATTATGGTTGAACTGTTGCATTGCAGTGAATGAATTGACTCCAGTTTTTTTATGATTTGGTTTCCTCTGTATTGATGTCATGCTTCAGGTCAGAGGCCTTGTGAAACTTTAAACTTATTCTAACCTAGAGTTCCTGTAAAGAAGAGACAATGAATGGAGAGAAGACTAATACAGAGGAGCAGAATACAGAAGAAAATCCATCAAAGACGGATGGCGAGGATAAAACTGAACCACCTACTGGTTCGTATGACTAGCGTAAAGGGACTCTCACCTAAACTTTTTTTTTTTTCACTGTAAATTTAGAAAATAAAAACAAATATTCAATGGTGTCTACATTGTTTACAAAATATACTTTTCACATTGGGACTTTTACTTTACGGTTTGTCTACAAAACTTGGAAGTTTTGTAGACAAAAACTTAGGAAGTCCCTTGTGGACTTGGTCCTGGCACATGAATAGAACATTTAAAAGAAATGCCTAATGTAAAAAAAAAATAATAATTTCAGGCCTGCCATCAAATTGCCAAGGCCCTTACAGAACAAATATTATGGGCCTACCTTCCCAAAGTAATTAATTTAATCCAGTTATTTTGTAATGTGCAAGTTTAAATGCATGCCCTGTCGCCAGGGGTCAAGTCCTGGGGGAAAAAGTGTGGGAACTCACTCAAAATCTACTGTAACAACCGCCGCAACCACTTTCTTCCCCCCCCCCCCCCCTATATTTTGCAGAAAATTCTGTGCAATGTATTGCACAGGGACTTGCAGCAGGATCTTTTGCACAGCTGCTCCAGCTTCACTTCACCTTCAAACCACAGACTGTCCACATTGATTGGCCAGCGTTGTGAATTCTGCCCCTCTGTATGCCAGGATTCTGCCCCTAAAAAGACCAGGATTTTGCCCCTCTATAGACCAGGATTTGCTCTTTTAATCCACCCTCCTACCCCTTCCCCAGACAGTACTTACTACCGGTCGTCTCCTCCGTGCATCTTCTTCTCTCTTCTCCCCCCCCCCCCCCCCCCCTGCACAGAGGAAGGAAGCTCCAGGTCATCACTTTTTTTTTTTTTTATATTTTTTTTTTTTTTTACTATTGAGGTTGCGCAACTTCAATAACATGAGAAAAAAAAAAATTGACCGGAGCTTCCTTCCTCCGTGCAGGGGGGAAGATGCACGGAGAGGACGACAGAGCAACAAGGAGGTAAGTACTCGCCATCTACTTAGTGCTCCCTGTCTCATCCAGCTCCTCCGTGCGGTATTCTTCCCTCCTGCACGGAGGAGGGAAACAACGCCACCGGATATGACTTGCTGTCAAATCCGGTGGCAATAACAATTTTTTTTTTTTATTTTTTTTTTTTTTTTTTTTCTCTGACCGCATCTAGTGGATGTGGCAGCCGGGAAAAAAAAAAGGCTGCTTCCCTGGTCCTGCAGGAGCGCCGTTCCTGCAGGACTCGAGTCCTGCCTATCGCCCACGTTGCAGACTCAGGACTTACCTCTGGTGTCTAGTGGAGGCAGCTGGATGTTTGTGCAGCAGCACAGACATTCCATGCTTGTCTCTCATCCTCCTGCATTCTAAAGTAATTTGACTTAAGAGCAGTGCAGGGAGTGCAAGAAGAGGCATGGGAGTGTCTGTGCTGCTGCGCAGATATCCTGCTTGCTGCAGAGCGGTTGATGAGGGGAGATCACTTCAGTCAGTGACTCTGCTGGCAAGTTTTTATAGGGTGTGCCAGGCCTCTGACAAATGTATAGCCTATCACACCCTGATGGCAGCCCTGACTGTCTTTGGCTGTACAAATGTGGTCATGGTGGTTGGCTCAAATGAACCCCATGTGTATCCAAAACCTCTCCTGATGGATTGGTATGGAGGCACTCTACGTGTCACTCACAGTATGCCAGCAGGCATACTACATTCAGAACTGCATGACCTGCCAGGACAGTCATCTGTCTTATAGGCATGGTTCTTGCTGTGGCAGGTTATGAAACAATACAGATAAAGTACCCTATTGGGGTGGACTTCATTAAAGTTTTTTTTTTTTTCACTTTTTTTGCTGTCCATTGTCCTTTTAAACATCTATGTGAAACTCGATAGCCAGCTGTAGTAGCCTTCAAAATTTTCATAAACATTTCTAGTTCACCAGCAACAAGAGGGCAGCCCTAAGATCTGTGCAAAGGTAGTTTAAATACCCTGGCCAAATGTACATTACATCTATTATCCACATAATTCAATGTTTTATTTTTTTGGTTTTTTTAATGGTTTAAGGCTGTTCTCCCAATATTTGGAAACTAAAGACTTAAAACTATACTGAATCTTTAACTTTTTTTTTTTTGTTACTTTTACAGAGTGAGCTTTAACTGCACAAAATGAAAATGAAGAGTTGACTCTAATTTGATGGCTGGTATTACTACTATATGTGCTCTATGTGAAATTTATCTTTTATAAATATTTTGCGTAGATGAATAAAATAGTTTTTCACTGACTGCTTCTCAAGTTTCTTCTTGGTAATGGTCATGCCAACAGAAGACCAATTCATAAACTAATGAAGGTATTAAAAAAAATCAGCTATGCTTAATTGGACACTTCCAATCTGAGTTAAAGTGGCAAAATGCTAATAATCCAGTACCCATATTGTGTTTGCTAATTGGTATAATGGGCTTCATAAGCATGGAGTACACCTTGCAACCAAGGCAGCTGCTAGACATAGCTGACCACCAGCACTCTGAACTCTTGAGATGCACACAATGGCATATATACCAATTGAGAAGGTCCATGTAGTATAACCACATATATTCCTTGTAATACTGTACTGCAGCGACATTTGTGTGTTTAAAAAAAGTATTATATAATTGTATTACTCTTCTGAGCTGCTTAATCAAGTACATGTTTTAAACTGTTCAATATTGAAGGAATTGGGAAGCTAATGCTATGAGGCCCCTGCTGTGAGTCTGCAGTTAAAAATTGGGCAATGACATATTTCAGGCTATAATGAAATTGATTTTACTCTTTACTACTGTCATGTTGCACCTGCTCATTCCAAGACTCCTCTGCAGCAGTGACAGTGCTCAAGCTCCACAGTGATTGGACCTTAACCAAATTTGATGAAAACAAAAAAACATATGTAAAAAATCATTGCACATCTGCCTAGCAAAAGCTCACACAGTTCTCAATTATGTGTACAGGATTCTGAATGGCTAGGTTTCCGTTGCGGCATACAAGCAAAGCTGTAAGGTAAACTGTTCTTGGTCTTAGGCCTAGAGACTAAAGGCTGAAACATAAATATCTTGGGCTCTGTGGCCACTTGGTCGCTTGTATCTATGGTTTGTACATGCAAACTGGTTTTAGAGAATGGCAGATTTGTGAGGAATTGGGGGGATATATATATATATATATATATTTATATTATACTCATGTTACATTAATTGGTTAGAGACTACTCTTTGTTGGTCCTGATGTAATTTGTAATAAAGGAGGAAATCGAGCATTCTTCGAATATAATTGTTTTCCTGTAAAACACTTTGTATATCCAGTCAGGGAGGGAGTAATAGCTCAGAATAAATGCTTCATATTTCTGGCATATTTTATAGCCATGCAGTGCCTTGGTCTGTGGGAAATCTTAAATGTGTTCATAGAGTTCAACTGGTGACTAATCGTTTAGGTTGTGTCTAAACATGCTGTAAAACTTTTTTTTTTTTTTTTAATTTTACAAAATTGCGATGATGGCTTTTGTACCAACTAAAGTGTTCTGAAGCAAAAATGCCAAATATGACCTTAAACTGAACCTCCAAAGGCAACAACCCCCCCCCAAAAAAATAAAGCAATAAGTTGGCAGGGGCCAGGACACTGGTAGCAGAATGGGGCAGGGCATAGAGGGGCTTTTGTTTTTTAATCTTTTGTAGAGAACAAGGCACTGGGGAGGAAGCTTTGACAAGGTGATGGGGTAGCAGCCAAAAAGGCAATCCCTGAGGAGGATTGACATCTGGCAGGAGATCGTAGATTGTCAACAAAGTTGGTGGGAACATTCAGTCGGAGGGGGGTGGGGGGGAGGTACATGCATTTAAATACTTCTGCATCATAGACCACGTCTAGACAGGAGGCGACGAGGTCGATACTCAGAGGACCCCAAACATGTGATATTTGTTGGAAAAGGGATTGGTGAAGCCTCCAATTGCTGGAATCCTTGAAGTGATGGGAATTCCAATCGTCCGTATTTGAAAAACCTGGAATGTGTTTGGCTTGCACGGATAGATTGTGGGCTAGGCAAAAATGCCAAAAGTTTGTTTGATGGGAGAGGGCCAGGGGTCCCATGCCACAAAGGTGGTTGTAACGAACTGCTGAAGTGTTGTCCTGGCATAGAAGTATGGAACAATTCCGAGATGTCTGTGCAAAACTCTGCACCGTAAATTCTCCAGCCAGACGTTCCAGGCAATTGATATGGGGTTTCTTTTCGTTAAGAGACCAACATCCACCTGTAGATGAGGGACTGCACTGTTCACCCCATCCAAGTAAACGTGCATTGATTCCACGACCAGTTCTGGTACTGTGCTGAAAATTGCTCTCCCATTCCATGTGGGTCAACCCCCATGAAAGTTCCTCCTTTGCCTCATAGTCCAATTGGATGGAGTGGTCGTAAGACATCCCGTGGCGTAAGGACTGAACCTTCAGCTGCCCCTTTTGAGAGAAGGTTGGCAACCTCCCTTGAAACAAACCCCCTGTCTCCAGGTGAGACGTGAATCATATGAGGGGAAGAAACCTGATCAGGTGTGGACAGGAAATTGATATGATAACCCAAGGGTCGGACGTGATGTGGGTCCACGTCTGTTGGAAGCGACAGATTCTGTCACCTATTTGAACAGGAGAAGAATGGTGAGTTAGTCGGGTTCTTACTGTAAGGTCGTCCGGTCTGATAAAAACCCTGCCACGGTTCTGCCATGGTCTGCTTCTCTCTGGGAAGCATGCAGTGGGTACAGGTCTGTGGTCCAAGAAGGATGCTTTTGAAGTCCCAGGGCCTCAGGATCCTCAAAATTGTCCCCTGGAGCCACGGCCAGGCAGATGGCCCCTGAATCTGCCGGCCCCACCAAAAACTTTTTGCTGAAGACTCACTTCATGTTAGATTGAGCCTTATCTAGTGCAGTGAACATCTGCACGAATTAACCTAGTTCCTTGACAAAGTTGTGCCCAAATAGCATGCCTTTTGTTTGGGGACCTGGTTTAGTGACAGCCATATTGACCAATTGCCTTTCTCCTTTCAGTGGCTTAAGTCACATTGGCACTGCCGATAAAACATATGACCCATTGGATCCAGCTTTTGATGGTAAGTAAATCCATGGGAGTATTGGTAGAGAGGCCACTTTTGACCAACTCAAAAATCTTGGCACAGGGCCCCATGACGTCTAAGATTTTATCTTGACATATCCTTAGTGAAAAAATCCAAACCCTTCTTGGCTTTCCAGCCAGTTTTTCCAAGGAACTGGGCAATTTCCTATCTCTGGGGTGTCATATGCCATATCTGGGACCATAGGTCTTGGGCGCTCGCAGTTTGTTGTGTCAAAGCTGAGGTCTCAGTAGGGACCAAAAGAGACTA
The DNA here is from genome assembly GCA_036172795.1 of Pelodytes ibericus. Lineage (NCBI taxonomy): Eukaryota > Metazoa > Chordata > Amphibia > Anura > Pelodytidae > Pelodytes > Pelodytes ibericus. The sequence continues at coordinate 53,255,884 of CM069863.1, forward strand.
TGGCTAGCAGTAATCTGACCCCCTGGGATTTCGTCCTCAGATGGGGAAAGGATGTTAGGGTCATCTGACTTCCCTAAAGCCTCCGACGACATTGACTCAGATTGTGATGAATCAGGTTCGGCTTTTGCCGATTTCCATGTCCGTACCGATTTAGACCGGTACTGAGCTCTGTTCCGTGGTGTAACCTTGGCCTCTGTGGCAGACGCAGCCATGCCCTTCTTAGATTTTTTGAAGGCATGAGGTATAACGTGATGCATTTTGCAGGACGCTTTACAGCCAGGGCAAGTTGGTAATGCCCATTTCACCTTAGATGAGCGCACCCCTCACGTGACTGTCGGCACTACCGTGTCACACTGCACGGGGAGCCGAACAGGCAGCACGGAGGTTTCTCTGTGCTGCCTGTTCGGCTCCCCGTGCAGCCTGGCAGGCAGAGCGATGGTGAGGGGGGATCTTCCGATCCCTTCTCACCTCCATCTCTGCCTGCAAGTGCATTGTTTTTTGTTTTTTAAAGGGCCAGATTTTTTTTTTTTTTTCAGTGCTGGAGGGCGCTGCCGCCCCCAAAATTTGCCGCCCTAGGCATCCGCCTAGGATGCCTCGCGGTAAATACAGCACTGGTCCAATGCATTGATATGTAAAATGTATGATTTTGTCTTTTTTTTGTTTTTCATCTATGTTGTTTATATTAAAGTGTGCACATTGTTTTCTCTTGTATACATATGTTTATGTGTTATTGATTGTTTTTAGGAAGATTTTTAATACATATGTACAAACAAATAATTGCAATATTATCTGATATGAGGAGCATCTGATATGCTAATGGAGAGGTTTCCTCTGTAATGGTGCAAGCAAGCAAAAAAACGGTGATTCCTCTCCCGAGTAGGTTACATCCTATAGGGCTGGCTATTTCAGCTTTTGCCAGTTCTCGCTGAGAGGGATCCCACATCTTCGTTTTTTTTAGCATTCATACTTACACTTTTTGAGAAAGTCTGGCGAATATAAATTAGACTTGATTTGTAACACAACAATACTTGGCAAAGTTATGAAATATCCTGCATCTAGACTAGCACAAAAGAGGATCACAGCTCCTAGAATCAGCTGTACACAATCACATGATTAGAATTAACCAATCATTTCAATGGACAAGCCCAGGAGGTTCCTGAAGAGCATTACCCTGAGATATTTCTTGCAACCTGCACATTTCATGTTCTTCAAGGAGCAGGAATGTTCTGACATTTCCTCCTGGAATTCAGATCTTACCATCGAGTGAACCACACATGTGCCTGATCCCTCAAATCACTGATTGGCAGGTCCGTCTTTTGGACCCTGGGCAAGCATTTGCTTGGGCCCCCTGGACCCTGCCCCCTCTCCTGCATGCAATCACACCATCCATCGCAATGTTACCCCCCCCACACACACACACAAAAAAACCCATAAAAATAAGCACACACACAATTGGACTTTTCTTGCAGTGAGTATTTTTATTGCATTGTAAAGAATGTGTATATTACGTGTATAATTGCAGTCTATAATATGTGTATATGGATCAAAATGTGTATATATGACTGCAATATGTATACCATCTTACTATACAACACTGCAGTACAACTACTCATTACCAAAATTACAAAAATATACGCCGATATTACAGAGCACTTACATATGTTCATATATTTATAAATATCTATACACATCTAACTCTCTCACTAGTTGCATTTATACTTATATGAACTTCTTAATATAATATTCAACTATTTTCATATGTAATAAAAATGTTATTGAAGAGTTGCATTTCTTGTTTTTATTCCCTTTTTCTGCACCCACATTGCACCTAAAGGACTTAACCCAGCCTCCTAGAGTAGCCACAGCACTTGTCATGCACCTATATTGCACCCACAGCCCTTGTCATGCACCTGTACTGCACCCACAGCACTTGTCATGCACCTATATTGCACCCACAGCACATGGCTTGCACCTGTATTGCACCCACAGCACTTGTCATGCACCTGTATTGCACCCACAGCACTTGTCATGCACCTATATTGCACCCACAGCACATGGCTTGCACTCATATTGAACCCACACAATAACAGTGTAAATTTGCCCCACAGAACATACCCCAGTGTCACTTTGTTCCACTGAACTGCACATGCAGAAAAAAGCCACATTGTCACTTTCCCCCATAGTACATGTTATTTTTCCACACAGAACATGGCACAGTCACTTTGTCATTGCATATGCAACAGACAGTCTGCCTGTTAAAATATGCCACCGTTTGTCCATTAAATATGCCACAGTCAATGTGCCCATCAATATGCCAGTATTATTTTTCCATTAATATGCCAGTATTATTTTGTCATTAATATGCCACAGACATTTTTCCCATTAATATGTCAGTATTATTGTGCCATTAAGATACCAGTAATATTGTACAATTAAGATGCCTCAGCCAATTTGCCCATTAAGATACCAGTATTATTGTACCATTAAGATGCCATAATTGTTGTGCCATTCAGATGCCTGTAATATTGTGCCATTCAGATGGCAGTAATATTGTGACAGTCAGATACCGGGAATATTGTGCCTGTCAGATGCCAGTAAGATTGTGCCATGCAGATGCCAGTAATATTGTGCCAATCAGATGCCAGTAATATTGTGCCAGTCAGATGCCAGTAATATTGTGCCAGTCAGATGCCTGTAATATTGTGCCAGTCGGATGCCTGTAATATTGTGCCAGTCGGATGCCTGTAATATTGTGCCAGTCCGATGCCTGTAATATTGTGCCAGTCAGATGCCTGTAATATTCTGCCAGTCAGATGCATGTAATATTGTGCCAGTCAGAGCCCGGTAATATTGTGCCAGTCAGATGCCTGTAATATTGTGCAAGTCAGATGCCAGTAATATTGTGCCAGTCAGAGCCCAGTAATATTGTGCCAGTCAGATGCCAGAAATATTGTGCCAGTCAGATACCAGTAATATTGTGCCATTACTGTGCTCGTTATTTTCCTCCCTCCTCTCCCCATTCCCTAATACTTACCGCCTGGCTTCTGCTCCGTGTCCCTGGCCGGACGTCTCCTCCGTGCAGTCTTACCTTTTGCACGGAGGAGGGAAACAGTCAGTTATTTATTTATTTTTCCGGTCGTCGCATCCAGCGGATGTGGCTTGCCGGGAAAAAAATGTTCACCAGCGCAATGCACTGTGAACAGGGCAAGCAGGGGCTGGGGGCCCACTGGACAGCTGCCTGGGGCCCCCAGGAGTAACTGGCCCCAGGAGTAACTGGGCCCAGGGCAGCTGCCCCGTTTTCCCCGCATTAAAGACGGCCCTGCTGATTGGACAGCTCAGAGGAAATGCAGACTACTGGCCACCACGCCTGCACAAGTGTCTCGGTAATATCTGAGATGCTGTCAACTACACTTTCCATGATGCCTTCCACCTTCAACAGTATGAAATGTGAGGGATTTAGGCCAAGGGGTTAGAGTTAAGTCTAGGAGGGTTAAAGTAAGGTTAACTCTGTAGATTACAGCTTTCCCTAACCCCTGGTGTAATATATGTACCTGTGTTTAAAATGGCGAATAGCATTAATCCTAAACCTTACCCTGACTCTAACCCTTACCCTTCTGGTTCAATCACTCACATTTCATACTGTTGGATGCGAGAGACATCATGGGATTGTTGGCATTTTAGACTCTAGCTAGATGCTCCCACATGCATGGTGGCCGGTAGTCTGCATTTCCTTCAACCTGTCTAATCAGTGATTTGAGTGATGCATGGTTCACTCGATGGTAAACTTTGAATGTCATCCAAACCTGTCATCCAAACCTGTCATCCAAACCTGTTTAAAATTGGCACTGACAAGTGCTGTGGGGCAAAGCTGGTAGTGTGAAAACGGGGGTTTATTGTACTGCTGTATGAGGTGTCATGAGGTTTGTTGTCAGGTTGGGGCTCATGGCAATATTTGCACCAGGGTCTGGTTATAACTACTTACACCCCTGTCTAGGAAGTTATTTGGGGGGCATTTTGAGCCAACTTGTGTAAAGTTTTGTTTTTTTAAGATTGACCTCAATATAAATGAAAGGATTGACTTTTGGATCTACAGCTTTCTGAAATCTTCCTCCTGCTGCCTCATAACATTTTCGTTCATCCATTTGTAACCACAAGGTGGCTGTAGAGTACCATGAGTTTCCTTCAGCCATGATGTTTACTATAGTGATCATTAGTTCTTGATTTGACACTGGCTACTGTTGGGGAGAAGAAAAGCATGGAATTATATATATATATATATATATATATATATATATATATATATATATATATATATTAAAAGAAGCTGAATTGAAGAAAGGTCAAATCATTTAGCATATTGTCTATTATAGCTTCTCTTGTGCTATTCGTATGAATGGGGACACTCTTACCCACATTTTACTTCATTTTGCAGCCCTCTAGCCCTTTCCAGGACTTTTTTAGAGGCATTTTACTGTAGTGGCCAAAAGTTTGTGTCCCTATTGACTTCAATGGGGTTCGGGGTCAAGTTCGAGCACGGACCCGGACATTTTTTCGAAGTTCGGCCGAACCTGCCGAACCCGAACATCCAGGTGTCCGCTCAACTCTACTCTTGTGTGCTCTCTCAGTTCACATCGCCAAAATAAAATACAGGACACTAGAGTAATTAAATATATCTAGCACTGGGAAGAGGCACATGCAAATTATCCCAGTTTTCCATGGTCAGTCCCAATTGTTCATTAAATTTAGCACCATGCCAATATTTAGTTACAATAATGCAGAATGTATTGCTATTTTCTAATTGTGATCTATTTATTGTCTCTTGCTTACACTTGCACAGGGGACTGTTTGTCTTTACCCCTTTCTATGTGATGATGTGTTCTTTCGCCCAGCTGTTTGGCATTATTTTTTTAAATTGATAATGTACCTTTACTTACAGTTGTGCCAGGATCATTCATTTCTTATCACCCTTTCTGTTCTCTTCCAGCTCTTGTCTCCTGATACTGAACTAGCATTTCAAGCGTTTGCATGTTAAATACCTTCCTTAGCAATGGAAACAAACAGACAACAGACTGCACTGCTCCCAACATTTATCATCTTTATTTATTATCCTCTTACATGTTGTAAATGTCTGCGAGTTAACAGTTTTGTGACATTGTCTGGTCTATATCACAAGTATTGATTTGTTTGTATACCTTTCTGTTGGCTTCACACTATGTAGTAGAGTGATGGCACTCCAGCTGGTTTATTGTGAATTTCCCACAATGTTGGCTGGCTGAGAATGATGGTAACCATAGTGGCATATCACGCTTTAGACGTTTTTGAAATGGCTCAATAAATAAACTTCTCTCCCCAACAGCAATGTGACCTGACAAAAGATGCATGTAAGTGACCCCTTCCTCCCAAGAACAGGGTTTTTTGAGATGAAAACCCCAGAGGCTGATCTCACTTTTTATTACCAGACCTAACAGCTGCTGGTACACTTGTTTTATCATGAACTTGCTGTACTGCCATGCTCTCTGTAAAAGAATTGTCACTGTATTTTCAGTACATAATAATGTCTCCTGGCTTTCTCTGGCATGCCTCAACATTAACGCTAATAGTCCACCAGCTGGCCAAGTCATATAAAAGACTAGCAAGGGCATTCAAGTCACATCTGCCAACTACTCTGGCATGCAGAGCCGTAACTACCTACTTTTGCAACCGAGGCAAGAGCAGCAAATTGCGCCCACTTCAATAATGCTACATATATATATATATATATATTACAAAGTATTTATATATACATATGTATAACATATTTTTATTTGTGTCAGTTGTCGTGGATTCACAGTACCACATTTTTTTAATGTTCAATATCAGAGGTAATAGATATCTTTCTCAAAGAAGGGTGCACTCAATTTATTCCAGAATTGGCAAGAAAAAGAATGTTTGTTGACATTTCAGTTCCACTTTAAAACGAACAACAAGATTTTAGGCCGAACCCCGGATTGTCCCATAACCCTTGGTACAGCATAACTCCCTTCATTATCCCCTTAACGCAGATGGGCATATATCTATATTTATATACAGTCAGGTCCATAAATATTGGGACATCGACACAATTCTAATCTTTTTGGCTCTATACACCAACACAATGGGTTTGAAATGAAACAAACAAGATGTGCTTTAACTGCAGACTTCCAGCTTTAATTTGAGGGTATTTACATCCAAATCAGGTGAACGGTGTAGGAATTACAACAGTTTGTATATGTGCCTCCCACTTTTCAAGGGACCAAAAGTAATGGGACAATTGCCTGCTCAGCTCTTCCATGACCAGGTGTGTGTTATTCCCTCATTATCCCATTTACAAGGAGCAGATAAAAGGTCCAGAGTTCATTTCAAGTGTGCTATTTGCATTTGGAATCTGTTGCTGTCAACTCTCAATATGAGATCCAAAGAGCTGTCACTATCAGTGAAGCAAGCCATCGTTAGGCTGAAAAAACTAAACAAACCAGTCAGAGAGATAGCAAAAACATTAGGTGTGGCCCAATAAACAGTTTGGAACATCCTTAAAAAGAAAGAAAGCACCGGTGAGCTCAGCAACACCAAAAGACCCGGAAGACCACGGAAAACAACTGTGGTGGATGACCGAAGAATTCTTTCCCTGGTGAAGAAAACACCCTTCACAACAGTTGGCCAGATCAAGAACACTCTCCAGGAGGTAGATGTATGTGTGTCAAAGTCAACAATCAAGAGAAGACTTCACCAGAGTGAATACAGAGGGTTCACCACAAGATGTAAACCATTGGTGAGCCTCAAAAACAGGAAGGCCAGATTAGAGTTTGCCAAACAACATCTAAAAAAGTGTTCACAGTTCTGGAACAACATTCTATGGACAGATGAGACCAAGATCAACTTGTACCAGAGTGATGGGAAGAGAAGAGTATGGAGAAGGAAAGGAACTGCTCATGATCCAAAGCATACCACCTCATCAGTGAAGCATGGTGGTGGTAGTGTCGTGGGCATGTATGGCTGCCAATGGAACTGGTTCTATTGTATGTATTGATGATGTGACTGCTGACAAAAGCAGCAGGATGAATTCTGAAGTGTTTCGGGCAATATTATCTGCTCATATTCAGCTAAATGCTTCAGAACTCATTGGACGGCGCTTCACAGTGCAGATAGACAATGACCCGAAGCATACAGCAAAAAAAATCAAAGAGTTTTTTAAGGGAAAGAAGGGGAATGTTATGCAATGGCCAAGTCAATCACCTGAATCCGATTTAGCATGCATTTCACTTGATGAAGACAAAACTGAAGGGAAAATTCCCCAAGAACAAGCAGGAACTGAAGACAGTTGCAGTAGAGGCCTGGCAGAGCATCACCAGGGATGAAACCCAGCGTCTGGTGATGTCTATGCCTTCCAGACTTCAGGCTGTAATTGACTGCAAAGGATTTGCAACCATGTATTAAAAAGTGAAAGTTTGATTTATGACTGTTAATCTGTCCCATTACTTTTGGTCCCTTGAAAAGTTGCAGGCACATATATAAACTGTTGTAATTCCTACACCGTTCACCTGATTTGGATGTAAATACCCTCAAATTAAAGCTGAAAGTCTGCAGTTAAATCACATCTTGTTTGTTTCATTTCAACCCCATTGTGTTGGTGTATAGAGCCAAAAAGATTAGAATTGTGTTGATGTCCCAATATTTATGGACCTGACTGTACGTCCTGAAAAGAATGGTCCTTGAGGACCATAAGGACATATATATACATCCTGAGTTTAAATGTAGCAGTGAATTCTGGTATTCAAGGCATATCAAATGCAGCATAGAACTCTGTCACTAAGGAGTTATAAAATGAGCCAGACACTGACAGTGGTACAGCATAACTCCCATCATTTTATAGTGAGCCAGACACTGGCAGTGGTACAGTATCACTCCCATCATTTTATAGTGAGTCAGATTCTAAAGCTGTTACAGCATAACTCCCTTCATTATGAAATAAGCCAGCCACTGACAGTGGTAGCGCATAACTCCCATCATTTAATAGGGAGCCAGACACTGGCAGTGGTACAGCATCACTCCCATCATTTTATAGTGAGCCAGATACTGAAGCTGTTACGGCATAACTCCCTTCATTATAAAATAAGCCAGCCACTGACAGTGGTACAGCATAACTCCCATCATTTTAAAGGGAGCCAGACACTGGCAGTGGTACAGCATAACTCCTATCATTTTAAAGTGAGCCAGAAACTGAAACTTTTATAGCATAACTCCCATCATTGTATAGTGGGAAATGGCATGTAAATTTTATGATACATGCTAATTATTATCCTCCGTGAAGTGTGCAGCTTGATTGGGTTGGAAAGCGTCCCTACTAAAGTGAGACCCTTATTTTAATCTGTAATAATAAAAAAAAAACAGGGGACTCCAATGTAGCCCCCTCTCTTGATTGTATGTAAAAATTAGGGTATTCCTCTGCACTTGCCCGCTCCTGAGGTATTTATTTAATTAGCACAATATTTGGAGCCTCTTGGGAGTTTCATAAACATAATGTTTAGTGTTCCTGAAAAATCCATTATTCATAAGGACTTTTTTTTTCTCTTTTATGTTTATCCTTTGCGTGCTGGCATCTTCATGAGTGCTCTACTAACAGTATAAACTTTATGGAGTGAAGTTAGAGGTTCTAATGACTACTTCAAACAAGGCCAGTAAAAAAAAATGTCAACCTCTCCTATAGTCTAATACTATAGGATGTCCCGAAATTGAAACAGAGAATTATCTACTGCATGGAACAAAAAAAAAATGAATTTGTGAGGTGTACACTGATATGCTGCACTCAGGAATCAGTGAAAGCAGACAGATACCTTTTGGTTGTGTTTGAGGTGACATTGTGGCAAGCTATAGTTAGCATTTTGGATTACTTGTCACAGCCAATTTAAAGTGGGACATTGATTTCCATTGGGGACAAGAGAACTACAGCATCCTAGCGATTAGGTTTTGCACTCCTGTGGCAGCTCAGGCTCTATATATTTTGTACCAGTTAATAAAACAGTCAGTAGACTGGTGTTGTGTGATGTCATTTTTGGATAAGAGGCAGGAAATCTAGCTCATATCTGCAACATGATCAAGGACAGTAGTGAGGTGGGGGTGGAGAATGAACTGGAGCGTTCCCTGGAAGCTGGTGCTTCATTTCCCCCACTCAGATCAAAGATGTCATGCAAGGCTGCTGAATACATCATAAAATGGGTTTTCAGCATGCTTGGCTGCTGACATTTACCCAAAGTGGCGTGGTAGGGCTGGCACATTTAAGCATTGTCCTTGAGGAATGCAAAATACTGATCTAAGACAAAGGACACTGAATAATATCCTTGCACTTGATTAGAGGCTGTTCAGCTTAGAGCATGATAACAATGTGTTCAACACCAGTATCAGAATCAGTACAGTGCTCACTGCCAGCACTGGGTAAACTGCGTTTTATAGACTATAATAAACAATTATAGGCAGTGACCTTATGCCACACAACATAATAGAGATTTAACCCTTTATTTTGTGTAGGAGTGAGTTGGATATAGCCATCCATTTTCCAGCGGTTGATTGGTCGGTGAGTCACCTGTGCAAATTAATTAACCTTACATTCATTTATCTGGGACACTAGTCAGAATGACCTGATTTGCAATAATACACATAATGCAATGGGGATTTAATAGACGTGTCCCGTTACTCCATCTCTCTCCCCAAATGTGACATCTCTCAAAAACTAAATTGCTGTTATTAATCGAGTAAGAAATGCCAACACAGTGTTGTTCAATTTGGACTCTTTCATAAAAAAAGAAAAACAATTAGCTCTGTATGTAAACAAAGAAACAGCAGGAGAGAGAGAGGCCATCTCTAGAGCTAACAAGCTGACTGTTAAGCAATACGAGAAACAGCAATCATTTTGTATCAGACACATTTAGAACACACTTTTTTTTTTTTTTTATTATGCATTTGCTTGCAGTTCTAGTAAAACATAATTTTCAATATTTTTTAATTTTCCTCATACACATTAAAAGCACATGTCCCTACAATGGACGTGCCTGACTCGTCCTGTGGTTAAACTAACGGTTTTCATGATCAACGATCGCGAAAACCACTCTGATGCCTCGATGTTGAGGCAATAGCCAGCACAGAAATACCAGCTCTGGGGCACCCACAATTGCTCCACAGAGCATTCACTGGCAATATGGCTGTGCCCTCTAGTGGCAGAGGCAGTCAGCAACATTGCAATGAAACAAAAACTTAATTAGCTTCAATTAAAACATATTAAGGGTTAGTATAAGGGTTAGAGTTGGGGTTAAATTTAGGGTTAGGGTTAAATTTAGTCTACCCAACTTTCTAAATACTTTTATTAGTCCCCAGTTCCCTATCTTATAGCTAGGATAGCCATGTGCCTATCCCACGCATGCTTAAAATCCTTGACTGTGTTTACCTCTACCACTTCCTGTGGAAGGCTATGCCATACATCCACTACCCTCTCAGTAAGGTAATACTTCCTGATATTACTTTTAAATTGTTGTTCCTCTAATTTTAGAATATGTCCTCTAGTTGTGGTAGTTTTCTTCTTTTGAATATACTCTCTTCCTTTACTGTGTTTATTCCCTTGATGTATTAAATGTTTCTATCATATCCCCCCTGTTACGTCTTTCCTCCAAGCTATAAATGTTAAGATGCTTTAACCTTTCCTGGTGAGTTTTAGCCTGCAATCCATGAACCAGTTTAGTAGCCCTTCTCTGAACTCTCTCCAAAGTATCAATATCCTTCTGGAGATACAGTCTCCAGTACTGTGTACAATACTCCAAGTGAGGTCTCACCAGTGCTCTGTAAAATGGCATGAACACTTCCCTCTTTCTACTGCTAATACCTCTCCCTATGCAACCAAGCATTCTGTTAGCATTTCCTGCTGCTCTATTGCATTGCCTACCTACCTTTAAGTCCTCTGAAATTATTACTCCTAAATCCCTTTCCTCAGATGTTGAGGTTAGGACTGTACCAAATATTCTATATTCTGCTTTTGGGTTTTTACGCCCAAGTGCATAATCTTGCACTTGTCCACATTAAATGTCATTTGCCACAACTCTGACCATTTTTCTTGTTTAGCTAAATCATTTGTCATTTGCATATTTTATGATTTTTTTTGTAGTAAATTATAATATATGGGAAAGTCAAGGTCAAGGTCTGGGCAGTGCACAGACACTATGTTACCTGCTCGCAGCATAGTTGCCAACATCGGCCATCAACATATATTTGTTCAACATGCTGCAGAAAGAGCATGCAAAGTGCAGCCCAACAATCTGTAGGATGCATATACACAATCCAATTAATTAATCATGGTAGGTCCTATGAGATCTCCAACCTGGTGCACAAAATATTAGGATATGTCTTTTTCCAGTATGGGCGCAGTGGGTACTTCAGACCTGATGAAATGTCCATCTACATGATTTTCAGTTAATAGCTCTTATCATCTAATTTCAACTTAAAATAATGCATTTGAACCATTCTTTTCAATAGAGGAATAATTCCAAAAACTAAAGACAACCAAGGGTCTATTCAATTAAGAGAGAATTGCAGGGAATTGGGATGGGAATTTCAATCTTAAAGCCAAACAAGCAGAGTTGGAAAAAATCTCCCATTTAGTTCACGGGCGGATCCAGAGTCTGATCTTGGGAAGGGCACTTCCAGATTATACTGAGGCAGCAGAAAATATTATGTTACTTACAAAACGGACAATATTTTATTTCACATAAGTACGGTTTGAAACAGTACCATGTATGTTCTTCATCAATTTTCACAATGTCATGGATGCCCCAATTTCACTATCCACAGTGTCATATACCACAATTCACTTTGGATTCTGAAAATATTAGTGCTGGCTGGCTCTCAATAAATAAAATAAAAATCATATAAAATTACAGCCTAAAAAAACTTGCAGCAAATACTGAATAGGTGTATATATATGTACTCTACTTTAAAGTGACATTGAACCTTGTTTACTATGGAAGCATGACAGCTGTCAGTCAGAGGATAAACTGGCATGTACTATCAAACGTACACACCAGTTCATCCTCACAACAGGAACAACTCACATTTCACTTGTGCTTCTATATTAGAAGCACAAGTGAAAAGTAAGGTTTAGTGTGCCTTTAAAAGAAACATTGTTATAGGGGCTCCCCTGTAAGCCACACTTTATAAATATAGTATAAGCACCTTTACCTGATTAAAATATCCACCTGGCCTGGTCACTTGAACAAAAAATATAGATGGAAGACCAGATGGTTCTCACTGATATAAATATCACTGATTTTAAAAATTATATATTACTGATTATTTATGTATTTTTGTCAATCAGCTTTAAATGCATAAATTTTATATATCACGTCAATCAACTTTTAATATACATAAATGGGTACTACAGACTGATACATGAGGTAGAGAGCGCTGCTTGAAAGGTTACAATCTAGAAGAAGTGGGGGACATTTAAGGTAGTAAAAGGGTCAAGGGAGAAAGTGGTAGTACCCACTTTGCACATTAGACTTTTATTTGCCATTTTTTTTTTTGCATAATCAGACTCTACAGGATTAAAAAGGCACAGCCTACCATCTGTGTGTTACAGCAACATTGCTGAAAGGGCATCTAATTAGATGGATCTGTTGTCACGCCCTTTACAGTATTGGAAAGAGAGCCAAGTTGGAGAACTTTTCAATCTCAGCTGTGAATTCCTGATTTTTGCAGTTCACTATTCAGTAACTATTATTTAGGAATTCTAATGAAAACACTCAGAGCCCAATCAGTGCTGCCTTGCAATCCCCACACATTGTGATGATGGAGTGAGCAGCAGTACTGATTGAGCTCTGAGTGTGTTTAACCTTCAGGAGATGAGGAAGCTGTGACTGCTGCTCCAGCTGCTTTTATCCTGTGTAATGTTTATCTATGTTTGTCCTCCAGCTCCCGCTGTCTTTTACTTCATCCAGCTGAGTATATTTATGGACTTTTATATGCCAACTGTTTCTTCTGCACTTTGTAAGTGTGGTTCACCCGTTATTCCTGTTTACCGCAGCCTGCGATCTCCCCGGTGCAAACTGCACCTGCTCTGCAGCCCCCGTTATGGGGGGACAGGCTGTTACCGGCCACGAGGCCCACCTAGAGCGGTGCCAGGATATTACCCACCCCTTCCCCGGTACCACTTACCTCAGCACCGGCAAGGTCTGGTCTTGGAAGGGGCACTTCCAGATTATACTGAGGCAGCAGAAAATATTATGTTACTTACAAAACGGACAATATTTTATTTCACATAAGTACGGTTTGAAACAGTACCATGTATGTTCTTCATCAATTTTCACAGTGTCATGGATGCCCCAATTTCACTATCCACAGTGTCATATACCACAATTCACTTTGGATTCTGAAAATATTAGTGCTGGCTGGCTCTCAATAAATAAAATAAAAATCATATAAAATTACAGCCTAAAAAAACTTGCAGCAAATACTGAATAGGTGTATATATATGTACTCTACTTTAAAGTGACATTGAACCTTGTTTACTATGGAAGCATGGCAGCTGTCAGTCAGAGGATAAACTGGCATGTACTATCAAACGTACACACCAGTTCATCCTCACAACAGGAACAACTCACATTTCACTTGTGCTTCTATATTAGAAGCACAAGTGAAAAGTAAGGTTTAGTGTGCCTTTAAAAGAAACATTGTTATAGGGGCTTCCCTGTAAGCCACACTTTATAAATACAGTATAAGCACCTTTACCTGATTAAAATATCCACCTAGCCTGGTCACTTGAACAAAAAATATAGATGGAAGACCAGATGGTTCTCACTGATATAAATATCACTGATTTTAAAAATTATATATTACTGATTATTTATGTATTTTTGTCAATCAGCTTTAAATGCATAAATTTTATATATCACGTCAATCAACTTTTAATATACATAAATGGGTACTACAGACTGATACATGAGGTAGAGAGCGCTGCTTGAAAGGTTACAATCTAGAAGAAGTGGGGGACATTTAAGGTACAGCAACACGGTTCATCACATTGTGATGATGGAGTGAGCAGCAGTACTGATTGAGCTCTGAGTGTGTTTAACCTTCAGGAGATGAGGAAGCTGTGACTGCTGCTCCAGCTGCTTTTATCCTATGTAATGTTTATCTATGTTTGTCCTCCAGCTCCCGCTGTCTTTTACTTCATCCAGCTGAGTATATTTATGGACTTTTATATGCCCACTGTTTCTTCTGCACTTTGTAAGTGTGGTTCCCCCGTTATTCCTGTTTACCGCAGCACGTGCTCGCGGGCCCCGAGGCCTGCGATCTCCCCGGTGCAAACTGCACCTGCTCTGCAGCCCCCGTTATGGGGGGACAGGCTGTTACCGGCCACGAGGCCCACCTAGAGCGGTGCCAGGATATTACCCACTCCTTCCCCGGTACCACTTACCTCAGCACCGGCAAGGTTTGGGCTTGGAAGGGGCACTTCCAGATTATACTGAGGCAGCAGAAAATATTATGTTACTTACAAAACGGGCAATATTTTATTTCACATAAGTACGGTTTGAAACAGTACCATGTATGTTCTTCATCAATTTTCACAGTGTCATGGATGCCCCAATTTCACTTTCCACAGTGTCATATACCACAATTCACTTTGGATTCTGAAAATATTAGTGCTGGCTGGCTCTCAATAAATAAAATAAAAATCATATAAAATTACAGCCTAAAAAAACTTGCAGCAAATACTGAATAGGTGTATATATACCGTATTTATCGGCGTATAACACGCGCCGGCGTATAACACGCACCTAATTTTAAGAAGGAAATTTCAGGAAAAAAAACTTAAGAACTTAAATTAAGAACTTTGAAGCCCAATATGCCATTTTAATATGCCAGGATATTGCCCCCAATATGCCATTTAATATGCAGGATATTGCCCCTAATATGCCATTTTAATATGCCAGATATTGCCCCCAATATGCCATTTAATATGCAGGATATTGCCCCCAATATGCCATTTAATATGCAGGATATTGCCCCCAATATGCCATTTAATATGCAGGATATTGCCCCCAATATGCCATTTTAATATGCCAGATATTGCCCCAATATGCCATTTAATATGCAGGATATTGCCCCCAATATGCCATTTAATATGCAGGATATTGCCCCCAATATGCCATTTTAATATGCCAGATATTGCCCCAATATGCCATTTAATATGCAGGATATTGCCCCCAATATGCCATTTATTATGCCAGGATATTGCCCCCAATATGCCATTTAATATGCCATGATATTGCCCCCAATATGCCAGGATATTGCCCCTTAGTATGCTCGTTATATATAACACTATATATATCACTGATTTTAAAAATTATATATTACTGATTATTTATGTATTTTTGGCAATCAGCTTTAAATGCATAAATTTTATATATCACGTCAATCAACTTTTAATATACATAAATGGGTACTACAGACTGATACATGAGGTAGAGAGCGCTGCTTGAAAGGTTACAATCTAGAAGAAGTGGGGGACATTTAAGGTACAGCAACACGGTTCATCACATTGTGATGATGGAGTGAGCAGCAGTACTGATTGAGCTCTGAGTGTGTTTAACCTTCAGGAGATGAGGAAGCTGTGACTGCTGCTCCAGCTGCTTTTATCCTATGTAATGTTTATCTATGTTTGTCCTCCAGCTCCCGCTGTCTTTTACTTCATCCAGCTGAGTATATTTATGGACTTTTATATGCCCACTGTTTCTTCTGCACTTTGTAAGTGTGGTTCCCCCGTTATTCCTGTTTACAGCAGCACGTGCTCGCGGGCCCCAAGGCCTGCGATCTCCCCGGTGAACACTGCACCTGCTCTGCAGCCCCCGTTATGGGGGGACAGGCTGTTGCCGGCCACGAGGCCCACCTAGAGAGGTGCCAGGATATTACCCACCCCTTCCCCGGTACCACTTACCTCAGAACCGGGAAGGGCTTTGCGCTCAAACTGCACTGGCTGCTCCAGGGACGCTGCTAGGCCGGCAGCTCCCCCTCGCCCTTCCCTCAGTGGTCTTCTCATCAGTGGTCATGCTTGGCAAGGGCTCCGGGGTATTCTTGCGGGAGGTGGTGGGTTCTGTGGTTTGCCCGATGGTCTGCCTGGATCATTACCTGAGGGTCTGCCCCTCTACCCCAGGCTCGTTACTTCATCTGGATGGTACCCCTTTGTCTCGTTTTCAATTTATTCAGATTTTTAAGAAGGCGCTGGAGGCAATGGGTAATATGGGGGACATTCATTCTGGATAGGGGCTGCCATTGAAGCTTCCAGGTTGGGTTTCTCAGACCGGGCTGAGCAATGTATGGGGCGGTGGGAATCTCAACGATTTCAATCCTATGTGCGTCCGGCGGGTTTAATTTCCCCTCTCCCTCTTGTATCCTTTTAGATTCGTTGCCAAGTAAGGTTTGGCTAATCGGCCATTCCTACATATACCGGGCGCAGCGGCGTGCAGCAGTTTGTCCTGGTGGCGAACGTTTGAGTTTATCTCCCCTCGGGCCGAGGTGAGGTGGTTTGGGAATAGGGGCATGAGGTGGGCACAGCTTCTTCCGGAGGTGGTATAGCTTTCACAACTTTTAGGCCCGCCTGATGTCTTGGTGATCCACTTGGGGGGGAATGATTTGGGCACCGTCCCGGTTTTAAGTTTGGGGGAAACAATAAAACATGACTTAGCCAGGTTGAGGGTTCTTTTCCCGGAGGTTTGCCTAATATGGCAGAGGTGGTTTCCAGGAATTTTTGGAGGTGTGCGCAAAATCAAAGGGCTCTGGAGAGGTCAAGGATCAAACTTAATAAAAGGGTATCAAATTTTGGTTTAGGGTGGGAGGGATTACAGTTCGTCACAGGGTGTTTGAAAGAGAGGCTGCCATTTTCTTTAGGAGTGATGGTGTTCATTTAACAGAGGTGGGACTGGATTTATTTAATTTGGCTCTTCAGGAAGCACTGGAACAAGCCATGGCGTTGGGTGGGGTCACCACTGATTTAAAGGGTTAACCAGTGGTGCTTGTGGCTGGGTTGTCCTTGCCAATCAAGTTTAAAAATGGAGGGATTGAGTCATGTGGATGGATTGGGTGACCCCTCACCTTAACCTCAAGAGTTAAGAAGGATAAGAACAGTCGTGCCCACCGAGCTAACAGCCGGCTGGTGGTTAGCATCAGGTTTGAAAGCAAGTGGCAATATCATATGGACGAGGGGGGAGGGGTTAACTTTAGGGGGTTCTTAGTTAAAAGGTTAGAGACTTATAGATGTTGTTTGTTATAGATTGGCAAGGACCAGGTATAACTGTATTTTGCACTAGCATTCGTTTTTTTTGCCTTGGTTTTGCTATTTATATGTAAATATATTCATATTTAAGTTATGAAAGTTTTAATAATAAAAAGGAGATAGTTTTGATCATACAGTTATTTGGAGATGTCAATAAAAGCTGTGGCCTATTTAACTCCATACATGTCTAGTGTTTTTATTGGGGGGTATGGAGTTTTTGTTATATATGTATATTTAAGATATAAGATAGCATTCCCCTTTACTACATACATGTATTTATATGTTTTAAGGCTCAATTTCTTACTGAGCCTTCCTGATCCCTTCCCTCTCCCCCATCTCTTCTGTATATTTTAGCACTTTGGAAGAGTGCAATAGGGGGCTGTGTGCAAGTTGTTTTGCAAGTATATTATTGTTATTTGCACATTTTTTTCACACACATCCCTTTTTTGTTCAAGTAAGAAGTGAAGACATCCATCTTAGTAGATGGCTTTTCTAGTTTGTGCAACACAAGATTGTGGGCTGTGCTTTTTTATAGAATCTGATTATACGTTTGCTCTACTACACATGTCTACACACCCAGGGCCGGCCTTTGGGGTGTGCGACCTATGCAACAGCACAGGGCGCAACACCCATGGGGCACCAGATGAGTGACTTGCCTACCGGCAGCTCGTCATGACAACAAGAAGTTTAAAAAAAAAAAAGTATTTCTAAGTGAGGTACCGATCATCAGATCGACACCATCACCATTAGCATGCAGCCCCTGAGTAACAGGGAGCTGCACTGCCCTGTGAGAAGCAGCAGGTCTCTGCCTCTTCCAACAGAGACCTGCTGCTGTCAATCATTACAGGCCACTCAGAGGGGAGCAGGGAATATGACTCACCATATCCCCGCCCCCAGCCCTGACCACAAAGAGCCTGCATGGAGGGAGCAGTTCTCTGCAAGTCAGAGATTAACAGCTCCCTCCACAGCAATGATGGCCAGGAGGGTGCTCCACAAGCCACCAGGGACTAGTTTCTCCCCCAGGCCAGAAAGGTGGGATCCTGGAGGGAGGCTAATCCTATTTTTTTTTTTTTTTTTTTTTTTTTTTTTTTTTTTTTTTTAATTTAGAAAAAATCTCTGCTGCTGTGGACAAATCCCATGGCTGGATGAGCATCATGGGAATCATAGTTCACAGCTGTAATCTGCAGCATTAGCTACTGCTGACTGCACTTCCCATGATGCTCAGCCTAGTCATCATGGACACCTGGCTGGCTGAGCATGGGAATTACGAGTTCGCAATTAACACCTGTGAGTGCAATGGCAAGAGATGTAGGTGTAATAACTGGGGGTGGGGGGCTCAGAGGAAGTAAATAAAAATCAGCCATGTATTTTTTTTTTAAATATGTTTTATTATCTGTTAACTATACCTGACCACTGCCTCTGACTAACCTGTGGAGGGTGGGGGGGCACCGGAGGGATGGCCCGCACATGGCGCCTGAACGCCTAAAGCCAGCCATGTACACATCTTCCTAATACAAGGTGTAGCTAGAACAATCTACCCATGTTGTGAGTGAGTGTGTGTGTATGTCAGTGTAAGTGAGTGTGTGTGTATGTCAGTGTGAGTGAGTGTGTGTGTGTATGTGAGTGAGAGTGTGTGTATGTTAGTGTGAGTGAAAACGTGTGTATGTCAGTGTGAGTGTGTGTGTATGTCAGTGTGAGTGTGTGTGTGTGTGTGTGTGTGTGTGTATGTCAGTGTGAGTGTGTGTGTCTATGTCAGTGTGAGTGAGTGTGTGTGTCTATGTCAGTGTGAGTGAGTGTGTGTCTATGTCAGGATGAGTGTGTGTGTGTATGTCAGTGTGAGTGAGTGTGTGTGTATGTCAGTGTGAGTGAGTGTGTGTGTATGTCAGTGTGAGTGTGTGTGTATGTCAATGTGAGTGTGTGTGTATATCAGTGTGAGTGAGTGTGTGTGTATGTCAGTGTGAGTGAGTGTGTGTGTATGTCAGTGTGAGTGTGTGTGTATGTCAATGTGAGTGTGTGTGTATATCAGTGTGAGTGAGTGTGTGTGTATGTCAGTGTAAGTGTGTGTGTATGTCAGTGTGAGTGAGTGTGTGTATGTCAGTGTGAGTGTGTGTATGTCAGTGAGAGTGTGTGTATGTCAGTGTGAGTGACAGACTGTATATGTGTGATGGAGTGTGTGGATAAAGGGGTTAACTTCTGTGACACTGCCTATATCTGTCTAGCCACCCAAGGGGTTAACTCCTCTGACACTGCCTCTGTCTAGCCACCCAAGGGGTTAATGCCTCTGATACTGCCTAGATCTCTCTAGCCACCCAAGGGGTTAACTCCTCTGACACTACCTCTGTCTAGTCACCCAAGGGGTTAAGGCCTCTGACACTGCCTAGATCTGTCTAGCAACCCAAGGGGTTAACTCCTCTGACACTGCCTAGATCTGTCTAGCCACCCAAGGGGTTAACTCCCCTGATACTGTCTATATCTGTCCAGCTACCAAGGGGTTAACTCATCTGACACTGCCTATATCTGTCTAGCCATCCAGGGGTTAACTAATCTGACAATGCCTATATATGTCAAGCAATCCAGGGGTTAACTCATCTGACACTGACTATATCTGTCTGGATTTTGTTACAGGCCACTGGTCACATTAGGTGTGTTCGCCCCCCTAACCCCCCCCCCCCCCACCCCCCCCCACCGTCACCACCACCTTGATAGTTTATCAATTAATATGTGACATCCAGCAGATGTCAGAATTTATTTCTTAAGGGGCCCTGAAATTTCTGATGGCAACAACATGTTGGGCAAATAAGACAACACACATTTTTTATTAAACAGTAGTCATTGTCCAGTCAATACAATAATAACATTTCAAACCTCAACATATTAATACAATAAAACTGACAACATGATAGACAAGGACAATAAAATAAATATAGCCCAACCCAAGCTTGCTCCCAGGGATACACCAATTAATCAGTATCAAACGATTGACAAGGCAAATCCGCATGCCCTGATACCAACCTCAGGTCAGGAGCTACCCTTCCAGCTACAACCGTCATGCAAACCTTGATTAGAATAAAATGACCATCCCCGGGAGCAAATTACTGCCACACTCCCAACAAAAGGCAAGTTGAAAATAAAGTTTAGTTATCCTTTAAAGAACCATGAAATCAGGAAATGCAGATTGCTGCTTATGTTTTTCCCTGCTTCATGCCTTTTTCCAAGCTAAGAAGGATATCCAGTCTTCCTGCCTTTAGCTAAATGCATCCTCTACAGTGTTGCACCACAAATAATAATGACAGTTTTCTATCGCTTAAGAAATGCAGCTTCTACCAAACACTTACAATAGCTAAATCTTAGTCGCCCCCATACCTGCCCTCCATTCTTCTCCTATCAAAGTCATTACATTAGGGAATTTCACACAATGAAGCATTTAATTAGCAGAGATTACTGCAGTCTACAGCACAGATCCATTAATAAGGCAAGACTCTGGGGAACTGCAGTCCTGTACATCCATGACTAGATTTAACACAGACTGGTACCTCTAGGACTAGAGGATGCGAGGAATGATGAAGCCTATTCAAGAGATCAATTATTCAGTCCTAAACATACAAGACAGGTGACAAGTCCCTTTAGGAGTGGGTAGGGGTAGTTAGACCTGGCAGCACAAAAACAGACTAATTCATCAGTCTCAAATCTTTAGGAAACAAACACCTCCTGGAACTGGAGAGACCTGCCTCTGACTTTTCTGGAACAGACAGTTTATTGAGTTTAGCACATCTAGAACAGAACACTGTCATCCAGGCAGGAGTTACCAGAGCATGACATGGCTAGAACATACCTATTAACAAAACTAGATAAATTCAGCCTAAATGTTTACTACTGGTGCCAAGCCTTTTGTTATATTAATATCTATGGCTAGTATGATTTCAACTTCTAAAGTCTACATGGGCCTTTCTAGTCCTGACTATTATCCAGTCTCACAGATTTTAGACAGGGAGTTGACACTTCTAAAACTAATCTGAAGGCTGACACCTCGAGAACAGGCAAGTTGTTCATTCTTACACATATAGAACAAGGATCTGGCACCTCTAGGGCTAAGTGGACATGAGATTGGACGCATTTAGCACAATACAATCATACAACCTGACACATCTAGGGCAGGAGACTACTGGTGACAAGATAAATGCACATCTGGGCATGAAATTAGGATAATCACTGCCTGAAAACCTCTTGGGCAGTACATTACTGCAATCCATAAAACTGAAAAACCTTTCATTTTTTGTTGGCTCAGATTTAGGGTTGTCACCTATTCTACAGTTGCTGCCTTGCTGTTGCCTACATTGGCCTTAAGCCTTTTTTTTTCTGGTCAGATTGTCTGTTACAAATAGATAGGCATTTCATGTATTGTTTTTATGTGTACAGCATAGGTGTGGGTCAGACTATGGTGCACTTGCATTTTATATACAGGTACATATCACAGTGAGTGGGAGTTGGCAGTGAGGCATTCCTCCAGGGAAGGTGGGTGCTGACACTGTATTTATTTTTATTTTTTATGTGCACATGTCATGGCAGAGCATCATGTGTAAGAGGGTGATGCTGGCATTCCCTCTGACCGCAGTCTACCTGCACTGTGTATACATGTCATGGTGTCAGTTATACAATGAAGATTCAGCCCAGTAGAAAAACGATTTGTATGTTAATTTCTTTCAAGAGCATCAGGACTAACCCCCTCCACTTATTCATCTCACTCTGCTGCTTTTTATATGCTATTTCTCCTTGTACAGTGTTATTCGTGTTCGTCCTTTTCCAGCACCTAGTGCCCTCTCATATCTGTTTATCTTTCCCTCCGTTTTGCTTTCCTCATCTCTCCCCCTCTCAACCAATCCTGTTCTATAATCCCATTTATCTGATGTAGAAATCAAAGAATCCCCTCAGCAGTGAAAATCCACTATCTCTCCCAACCTTCTCACCCCCTCTCCATCTAACTCTCATGTCTCCCTTTGTGTATTCAGCTCTTTTCATCTCTTTCAGAAGCTTCTATTAATTCCACTTCTTCATTCTCATTGCTAATGAGAAGTTACATAAATAAAAGCTTAGTTGTTGATATAGGCACATATATTTGGTGGCAAATTCCTTCACCCCCTGCTTTTGCTAATTATATATGTCAAATCGTTTCATGCATTTCACTTTAATTCTAAATATTTTTTTCTGCCTGCCATGTTCTTTGACTCTACTTCTATTCCTTCTTGTAAATGTCTCTACTACCTCACAGTACATTGTTTATCTATGCTTTAAAATGTTACCTATCAATGAATGTATCTGTCTGTTCTTAGCACTCCAGTATGTCACATTTTTTAAAGTGAAAGCATTATTACTCTTTTTTCATGCTTTATTCTCACAAGAGAAATGTGGCATATTTAAAATGGCTGTCACAATAAAGTGCCACAGTAATCACACATAACATTGTTTCTAGGCATCTGATACTTCATTTACATCAGGGTGTCAAATTGCAGCCCTCAAGCTGTTGATGACCTACATCTGCAATAATACTCTGTCATCTAAGAGACTGCAAGATAACCACCAATTTCACCCTTAACACCAGAATGCCATGTTTGTTTATTCTTCTGCTACTGGTTATCCCTGTGGCCTCAATCCTGTAATAATAATAAGTTAATATAAGTGAAGAAGACATCCTGAATACCTTAAGATGTAAAAAAATTTAATACAGACGACTGAGATTGCCCCTAAAAGCAAGGAGTGAGAAGTGTGCCTTCAAGGAGTCCTTACTGATAAGCAACAACATATATGACAGTATGCTTAACACGTTTCAGTAGCCAATGGGTCCTTACACAAAAGCAACACTATGTGGCAATTTATGAATAAGGACCCGTTGGGGTATTCAATGATCGCGAGTGAACTCTGTGATTGTGGAGTGAGTTGCTTAACTTCTGTTTTAATGTGGATGCCCGATTTCCGATGCTCCATTGGCTTTATGGACAGGCATTACAAGTTGTTTGGATGTTTCAGAAATCATTCCCTGAATTATTACATCCGGTAATGTGATTAAAATTGTGGTTAAAATCTCTCATATCCCTTTTGAGAAAAAAAGACACAGAATTCTAGTATCTTCATAGATGTCATAAATATCATTGTAATGCCAAACAATGGTCTTTCATAGCTGTAGCTCTCATTGAACTTCGCAAAGAATGCAATGCGTCATAAAATTCTGTAATGACAGGAAGACTTTTATACACATTGGGACGTGTTTTCATTTTTTACTAGCCAGCCATGATGGCAGTCATGTTTTTATTCATACTACGTGGCACAAACCTAAAAATGGATTGATAAACCCACAAATTGCCCCATGGGACGTAAAAGAAGCGAGCAGACGCCGGCATATCAAAGGGTAATAAACCAAAGAACAAGTGAGTTTTTTGCCTTATGCCGACACGCAGAAGAGTTGCAGACCACACTTTCCTACCAGACCTCCCAACCCGCCAGGAAGTGTTTTGTCTGTTGTCCACTAAGCAAGACATAGTGGAAGTTATCGAGACAGCACTCCAGCCATTATGTGCCAATATAGCAGAACTGTAGCATGATTTCGAAACTATGAATGAAAGGGTCCAATATTTGGAAGAACAAACTCCTCAAATCTTGGACACAGTGGAAGCAAGAAATCCAGATATGTACACTCCAGCAACAGGTGGAGGAGCTGGACAATAAAAAACGCAAATCCAACATATGGGTCCATGGGGCCCCTGCACAGCAAAACAATGCTGACTTAAAAGCTAAAATACAAAAAATATTTGATCCCATCTTACATAGGGCTCCTGCTGAATCGTATGAAATAGATAAAGTCTATCAAGCATACAACATCATGGAGACACCAAACTTGCCGTCCTGGATGTCCTGTGCTGTCTGCAAATACCCTGCGGAATAAAATGACTCACTGATGGTCTATCGATCTAGGCCACCTCCTAAACTTGACAAGAGGGAAATATCCTTGTATGCAGACTTATCCCGAATGACCTTCGCAGGGCCCTCAGTGTGATAACATCGGCACTGAGAGATTCTGAAATTGTTTATTCTTGGAGCTCCTGTTTCACTATACATTTAAAAAAGGAAAATAGAATTTGCACACTTCGCTATCCACGTGACCAGTTATTGAAGTAAGATTAAGTGCAAATGTAATAGAAGAGGAATTTTTATTAATCTAACAATAAATAAATAATAATACTTGACACCTTTTTAAGTACAGCTGCTTCTCATATTGCACAGAGCTGTCAAATAGTCTTTCAAAACATACAACTAGCAGGTAAGATAATAACGTATCAATTAAGGAGCCAAACAAAGGAAATGTTAGTATTTTGGCTATAAAATATGGCTGACAACGAAAACTAATGTGAACTAGCTAAAAGAGAGAACACTCAAATTAGCAGCACTCAGGATGGACAGGAAACGTGAATTGGGTAATATCAGATAATGTAACAGTGAATGTGTAAAATAATAGAGAGAAATAAGGTATAACAGTATGAATAGCTAAGAAAAACACACAATATCAAGGAATATTCAAATGACAAAAATAAGCAAGACAGTAAAGCAAGGCAACCTAATAAAGGGAAAAGCAAATGAAACATCAGAATGGAATAAAAATACAATTAAAATGAAAACAGGCATCAAGAAAATAAATAGCCAAAAAAGAAGAAAATTGAACAAACAAAGTAGACAAAACATTCAATAAATATTAGTATGATAAAAAATGTCAAGTGGCACCTTAACGTAAAGCACACAAATAGAGCATCAAATATAAAGTGCAGCCAGTAAAGCAACACAGTTAAGACATCACTATATTATAATGTTCAACAAAAAGGTAATTAAATGTGTATACAGTGCTCTGTGCCCTATCCATATCAAATGAAGTGGTGCTCAGTTCATATGCGTCCATATGTAGATGTTAGATAGCGTTGATCCCACAATCTGTATCTGTCAAAATGTTGAAGACGCATTTATCTCACGCAGGCACCAGTCCGATATAGGAAAGCTTAAATCATCCAAAGGAAAAACACATTATTAAGGATAAAACATAATATAAGTTATATATCATTATGCACATAACAATATTACTAATATTACAGTACTAATAGTTTAAAAGATTTGAATGCTATGATAATACAATCTGAAGCAGCTAAAAATAGAAAAAATCGCACTACATAAATCCCAGCTGGCTAAAAAGGTGGCCACTTCAGCACACATGATTCACATGTGTTAAAAATAAGGTTTAGCAATTCAATATATGGAGACCCCCTATAAGCCACTCAGGTCTTGGAACAAATTATAAAATAAAATAAAAACAATAATAAATCTACTCATAAAGCTCATAAAGTCACAGTTGAATAAATACCATACAATGAAAGAGTGATACAAAGAACAAACAAAAGTAATGAATACATAAATAATAAAATAATAAATAAAAATGTGAAAAAAATAATTGAAATTATTTATTTACTATTATGTATTTCTAGTTTTTTATTTTTTATTTATTATTCATTCATCACTTTTCTTTGTTCTCTGTATCATTGTTTCATTGTATGCTATAGATTCACCTATGATTGATTTATAATTAGATTTATTATAGTTTTTATTTTATAATTTGTTTAAAGTGCTGAATGTCAATGGCAATCTACAATCTATTACATTATTAATTTTGTTGTCCATCCGGAATGCTTCTAATTTGAGTGTTACCTCTTTTAGTTAGTTCACACTATTATTATTCATTTTTCACTATATTCTAGAGGTTTTGGTGGTGTACCTAGCACTCTTGTAGGTGGGAGTGATTTTCTATTACTCAGATTACCTATACTAATACTTTTACTGGTTTTTAATCTTTTTTGCATTTCAGCATGGCTGAGACTGGGTCAAAATCAGCCATTTGAGTCAATCATGAGGCGACAGATGGGCCTCATTAGCTTCCCCCTATTAAAAAAAGTGCTTATTACATCTGAAGTAGGGCAGAATCCGAAGTTTGGCCATTTCAATTCTCCAGCAATTTTTCGGAGAAATGAACTTTAAAAGGCAACAAATTCCGTATAATAAAAAATATTTCAAAGTCATTATTTGATTTGGAAATTTCTGTTGTCTATTTTATATATTTCTATTTATTCATATTATTATTAAGATTGTAATTGTATATATTATATGATTTTATGATGTTTTGATATGATGTTATTTATTACCTAATATATATATCATTAGTATATATATACTTTTATTTAATTTGTTGTATTTATTTTTATTCACTTTCACATTTCGGGGAGAATTTCTGCTACAAACTTTAATAAGAGGATTTCGTGCTACTGCAGAAATAGCCGAAATCCGGGGATGGGACACTTCATCGCGACTGCTTCCGCGCAGACGCTTCACCGCCGACTCTGCACCGCAAGACAGCTCGTCGCTGGAGATTTCATCGCGGGACATTTCATCGCTAAAGGTAAGTATTTTAGCTATTTTAGTTTATTTTAGTAAGGGTGGTTAGAATTAGGGTTTAGGTGGTTAGAATTAGGGTTTAGGGGGTTAATTTTAGTATTAGGGTTCGATGTTAATTTTAGTATTAGGGTTTAGGGGGTTAATTTTAGTTTTAGGGTTTGGGGGTTAGTATTAGGGTTTAGGGGGTTAGTAATAGGGGTCGGGGGTTAGTATTAGGGTTTAGTTGGTTAGTATTAGGGTTCGGGTGTTAGTATTAGGGTTAGTATTAGGGTTTAGGGGGGTAATTTTTAGGGGGTGTTAGTATTAGGGTTAGTATTAGGGTTTAGGGGGGTAATTTTTAGGGGGTGTTAGTATTAGGGTTAGTATTATGGTTTAGGGGGTTAATTTTAGTATTAGGGGTCGGGGGTTAGTATTAGGGTTTAGTGGGTTAGTATTAGGGTTCGGGTGTTAGTATTAGGGTTAGTATTAGGGTTCAGGGGGTTAATTTTTAGGGGGTGTTAGTATAAGGGTTAGTATTAGGGTTTAGGGGGTTAATTTTAGTATTGGGGTTAATTTTAGTATTGGGGTTTGGGAATCATTTATTAGGGGGGGAGTTATTTTCGTTTTACTTTTACATTTGTAAGAGCTGACAGTTCAGCGCTGAACTTTCAGCTCTTACAAAGCCGCGCCGCCATGAAACGGCCGTGTTATTCTTCATTGCTGACAGTTCAGCGTTCTAACTGCCGCGCTGAACTGTCAGCAATGAAGATGCGGCGCCGAAGTGTCCTAGACCGCCGAAATCCTCCCACAGACTCCATAGGCTACCATTTCGGTAATGAAAGTTTTACGGACCACTTTGCGTGTACTTCGGTGATACCTGAATAGCCCAATTTAAAGGATGATCCTATAATTCAGAGCTCAGATTTATTATGCAAAATATTTGTGCTACCTGAAAAACCATATAGCGTGTCTCGTATACCTTTGGTTACTAAAAAGGAGCTAGAACGTAACCCTCTCTATTACCTGTATCCTGTGCTTCGGGATGAGGAGAAGCAAATATTAATATGGCCCAGGGGGTGCTTAGTGTCCAGTAAACACAATCTCAGTAATGTGCTTAAGCCATTCATCAAAACTGTGTTAATGCCAGTTTTAACACGGGCAGAAAATCGGGCCCGAGGCGCTTAATCGATAATCCAGATAATTAAATTATATCAGTATGCTGTTGAAAGAAGAAATAACAAACCAAAAAATGAACCTCAGTAAAAAAAAAAAAAAAACATTTTGATAAAAATCTCCATAAAATATAGAAAAATATTTCTCAGCACTCTTCAGACAAATAATTAATATTATTGTCTTGTTGTAGAGAATATTCTGGGTCATTACATGGTGAAGCTTTTTTTTGTGTAAGCATTATGGTATTAGATGCATGATATAGATCAATATATATGCAGGGTTTTGGTTCTCAAAATCTAGACCCTCGGCATCAATGCATAGTACAAAGTATCCATAAGCAGTGCATTCACACATACCTTCTTTAGGTTGCGCTAGTACATTAAGAATACAGCAACATTACAGAGTGCATCTTGGTCTGTTTAAGATTACAAATATACAGAATAATGGTACAGATTGTGTATTGTCAGTGTATTGTTATGAAAATAACACCATCATATTCTGCTTTAGTTGTTAGTAGTTAGGTATTCATCTCTGTTTTAAATTGTGCTTTTTACCGTTATAAAAGTAGCCATCATAAGCATAAGCGTATGCCATGTTCTTTATTGGTACACAGATATTTATCAGCATTACAGAGTAGAGCATTTTCATTAACAGCATATAAAGTCTCATTATAGATCACAATGTGATTATTGCCCATTCAATAACATCCAGCATTGTGTCCTTTATCAATGTCTAGATGCCCAGTGGAGATGCTCATCGTCATTACATGCCTGATTCTAAGCACAATTTCAGAACAAAGTGTTTTCAATTTCAATTTCTAGTATAATAGGTGCAGAGCACAGCATGCTCTCAGTGTGCAGATACTGAATGTCATTATATTGATGTTAGTGCTGATTACCAATATGCAGTACCTGAGCACCATTGTAGGACAGTTTCACAGTTTTTATTGCAGGTAATCTGCAAAGTGAAGATGCTATGTGCAACATTTCAGATAGTATTAGGTACAGTGGAATTAAATTAGCACATTGTGTTTATCACATTTTTAATAGAATAAAATTACATTATGTTTTGTATTTATTTTATTGCAATAGTAAAAGAATATAAATAAAGTTAAGTGCTTCTTGCTATGGAAGTGGTACTTTTTTTCCTGAATTTAAAGACATATGTAACACGTAAAGGTGTATCTTATAAAAAGCATTTTGTTATTAAAATAAAAGTAAAATTGAATGATATGTCTTGTGTAGGTCTCTTCTCTACATACTCTAATGGGTACATTTTTTTATTATCCTTTTTCAACATTTAGTACAATCTAAATTATTTTTTAATAGCTTTGGAGCAAGAAAGCTGTCCAATTTCATAAAACTTTATCAATGTGATTCTCATTACAAATTACTTGTGCTTAGATCTATTTAACTTCTAGAATATAGCAAAGCAAGTCGGGTGGCAATAAATTACCAGCAATTCTAATCAATGGACGAAATTGGGTGTAAGGGATGTCACTGAATAGACAGAGTCCTTTCCTTGGACCAAATTAACTCCCAACTTTTAATAATTCAAAGTCAGTAAAATTACATCTAAAGAAGGGAACTATCGATCTGTACCTCCTAGAATATATCATGAAAAGCCATTCAAATTTAGTATGACTGCATGTTTTAAACACTACCCTACTATATATAAATTAAGTAAATGTGTCTGATTACCTTGGCCTTTTTTTTTTTTTAGCAAAACAGAAAACAAGCAATAGGTGCACTGTGTGCACACTCCAAGGACATATCATGTGCACTCACACGTGAGATAATATAAATACAATATTTATGAATCCTTCTTGATGTCTCATGAGGCCCATGTAAAAAAAAAAAAAAAAAACAGAAATTCAATACAAAAGCAAATATAGGGTAGTAAATTCATATTATAAAAAATGAATTTCAGATAAAGAAGGAGCACAATGTGTTTCATACAACCTAGATGCTGGCAGGGCCGGCCTTAAGTGTTCCGGCGCCCTGTGCGGGATTCCCCTGTGGCGCCCCCCCAGGTATGTATCTCTCTCCCCTCCCATGTTTGTCCCTTTCCTCTTCATTGCCCTGTCTGTCTCTCTCAAACTCCCCCATACCTGTACTCTCTCTCCCTCTGTTCTGTCTCTCTCCTCCCCTTCCTCTGTTCTGTCTCTCTCTCCCCCCCCATTCTGTCTCTCTCTCCCCCCCCGTTCTGTCTCTCTCCCCCCGTTTCTGTCTCTCTCTCCCCCTGTTCTGTCTCCCCCCCCGTTATGTCTCTCTCTCCCCCCTGTTCTGTCTCTCTCTCTCCCCATTCCCGCTGTTCTGTCTTTCTCTCCCTCCCTCCCCGTCTGTCTCTCTCTCCCCCTTCCCCCTGTTCTGTCTCTCTCTCCCCCCCGTTCTGTCTGTCTCTCTCTCTCCCCTTTCCCCTGTTCTGTCTCTCTCTCCCTCCCTCCCCCTGTTCTTTCTCTCTCCTCCCTGCCCGTCTCTCTCTCCCACCCCTCCCCTGTTCTTCCCCCCCCCCTTCCATTGCCTTCAAAAGTGGATACAGGGAGGGGGCGGAGCTAACCGGCTGAGCGGTGTGGCTCCGCCCCCACCCTGTGAAGCAGAGCAGAGTCTGCTTCACTGGGAGCCCAGGGCAGCAAGAGATAGTGCTGCTCGGCTCCCCATGCTTTATGCAGGCATGGGGAGCCTAGCAGCACTTTCTCATGCTGCCAGTGTCTCCTCATGAAGCAGACGCTGCTCTGCTTCACAGGGTGGGGGCGGAGCTACACCGCTCAGCCGGGTAGCTCCGCCCCCTCCCCAGATCTAGAAAAGCATGCCGAGCAGAGGGCTGGTGAGGGGGGATCTTTTGATCTCCCCCAGCCAGTGCCTCTACCGGCTTTTTTTTTTAACGGGCGGGCAGGCGCCCCCTTGGGTGTTGCGCCCTGTGCGCTCGCACAAGTCCCACACCCCTAAGGCCGGCCCTGGATGCTAGGATCAGTCTGAGGTAGCCACAAGTAGATGTGGCGAAACGCGTGTGCTCCTTTATCTGAAGCTCCACTATCTGCAAACAGGACTTTATCCTTTGGGACATCAGCTGATATTTGGAACTTTCTCTTAAATTAGATCATTTCAGGACTGCTCGTGTATAACTGTGTATATTTGGACTATGTCTCCTTTTTACTTGAAAGTCTCCAGTTTTATCCAGTTCTAGAACACATCCAGGGAGCCCTTTACACTATTTGTGGGCCTGTATTTTCAAGGAAGTGCCTACACACCGGAGTAAGTTGTGCTATGTATAGAATAAGAGGTCCTGCTGCTGCTCAAGGGCCCCATATTAAAAGTGATGTTGGAGTGCTATAGTGTCCAGTCTTTGTGTGTGTTTTTTAGAAAAAGTGAAGGAGATAAAGACATGAATGCAAAGTCCAAGAATTATGTTTTTTATTTTACAATATTTGAAACTGTGCTTATACATCAATAGGAGGCTAAAAATGTGTCTCGTAGTGTGCCTTCAAGTAGCTGCTTAAAAGACAAAAAAAAAAGTCTAAATTATGTTTAATTGAAAGATTGCATCAAGTATAAAAATATTAAATGATTCGGTGAAAGGATACAAAAAAGTGACATACTGTGCATGCTTTGCTCTGTATCCCTCTGTTAGAAGGCTGACTTGTTACTTTACATTTGTCCTTTATACTATATGATATTGTCTAGGTATGTATTTCTTGTTTTGGTAAAATTATTCACAAACCCAGATTACTCATTTGGGACTGTTCACTAAAAGGTGAGTTGTAGGTGAGATGAGGTGCAAGGAGGTAAGATGAATGTTACCTCACCAATATAGCTATACATTGTGAATGGACAAACCTGATAAGTTTAGTGGGGGAAACTCAACAGGTTTGGCCCTGCACAATGTATAGATAAATTGGTGAGATAAAATGTTCATCTTACCTCAATTCACCTATTAGTGAATATCTCCCATAATGATTTAACCCCTTAAGGACAGAGCCTTTGAAACATTTTTGTCCTTTCTGGACAATGGCTATTTTAACATTTCTGTGCTGTTTGTGTTTAGCAGTAATTTTCTTCTTCGTCATTTGCTGTACCCACACATATTATATATTGTTTTTATCGGGACAAAAAGGGCTTTCTATGGATGCCATATTTTTGATCATATCTTATCATATTATTAAAAAAAAATAATAAAATATGGTAAAAAAAAAAAAAATACACAAATTTCTTTGTTTTTATTTGAAACAACTTCTCCTCATCGACAATAGCGAACGAAAAAACATGCTAAATAGATTCTACTATTTCTCCTGAGTACAGGGATACCACCCATGCATAGGTTTGTTGGGTTGTTTGGGGGCTAAAATGCCAAATTTGTGAGGTGCAGTTTTTTGTTTTCCAACTTGAAATTTTTACATGCAGACAGCCTGCACCCATGTCCCATTTGGGACATATTTGAAACCAGCCAGTGTATTTTACCCCATCAACCCATATATTTTTTAAAAGTAGACACCCTAGGCTATCTCAAATGGTGGTATTTTAACACTTTCCATGCACTATTTCTACCACCAGCCTTTGTCAAAGTTTGTGGTAGTAATTTTTTTGTGTTTTTTTTTCACAAACCTTGTACTTCAGACATAAATTTACAGATTTTGGTATGTGTCACTGCCAAATAACACCCCAATAAGTGTTCAGAAACATCTCTTGAGTACAGGGATACCCCCCATGCATAGGTTTGTTGGATTGTTTGGGGGGTAAAAGGCCAAATTTGGGAGGTGAAGTTTTTGGTTTTCCAATTTGAAATTTTGACATGCAGACAGCCTGCACCCATGTCCCATTTGGGACATATTTGAAACCAGCCAGTGTATTTTACCACATCAACCCATATATTTTTTTAAAGTAGACACCCTAGGCTATCTCAAATGGTGGTATTTTTACACTTTCCATGCACTAATTCTACCACCAGCCTTTGTCAAAGTTTGTGGTAGTCATTTTTTTGTGTTTTTTTTTCACAAACCTTGTACTTCAGACATGAATTTACAGATTTTGGTATGTGTCACTGCCAAATAACACCCCAATAAGTGTTCAGCAACATCTCTTGAGTACAGGGATACCACCCATGCATAGGTTTGTTGGGTTGTTTGGGGGCTAAAAGGGCCACATTGTGAAGGTGCGCATTTTCAACTTGGAATATTGACGTGTAGCCAGCCTGAGCCCATCTTTCATTTGGGACTTTTTTTTAAAGTAGGACAGTGTATTTTACCCCAAAAAGTATATATTTTGTAAAAGTAGACACCCTAGGCTATTTTAAATGGTGTTATTTTAACACTTTCCATGCACCAATTCTACCACCAGCCTTTGTCAAAGTTTGTGGTAGTCATTTTATTGTGTATTTTTTCCCACATACATTGTACTTTAGACACAAATTCACATATTTCGGTATGTGTCACTGACAAACAATACCACAATATATGTTCAGCAACATCTCCCGAGCACAGGGATACCACCCATGCATAGCTTTGTCAGCTTTGTTGGGTGTTGAAAGGCTACATTTGAGAGGTGCGCTTTTTGATTTTCAAACTTGGAATTTGAACATGTAGAGCAAGGAAGGGGTTAATAGCTCTTATAAGAGCCTTTGTAGTACTGTACAAAAAAATTAACCCCTAAAAATGCACAGACAAGAAAAAAATTTCTGCTGTGCAGTGATCAGTGGCAGGGAAGGGGTTAATACACTACACTATACAAAGGGTATGGCTTTTATAAAAGCCCTTGGGACTCACAATTTTTTTAACATTTTATTTAATTTATTACAATTAAAAAATTATGTTATACAGATCTGTCTCTTTCCCTCACTAAAACTCAAGTGAGGAGAGGGAGGCAGATCCATATGGGTCAGAACAATATTTACCAATATTGATCGAACCAGACGAATGGTGATGCTCATCTGAGAAATCACCAAACCACCTTTGCCACTGATCGGCTGTTACTGATCGCTATACACGTGTTCAGACAGCTTCAAAAGGAATACACGTAATCCCCTAGTGGGTATAATTAACCCCTAGCGAGTCTGACAAAAAAAATGCTGATAGCAAAAAAAAAATCCTTCTGCGACTAGATTGCTCCATATGCGCTGCTTAGGCAGTGACCATATGCACTGCTTAGGCAGTGACCATATGTGCTGCTTAGGAAGTGATATACGGCAAGGAAGGGGTTAATAGCTCTTATTTAAAAAAAAAAATTACGTTAAACGTAGTCCCCTAGCGGGTATAATTAACACGTGACGGGTGTAATAAAAAAGTTTTAAAAAAATTAAAAATGCTTCTGCAGCAAGATTGCTGCATTTGCGTCAGATCTCTGCTTAGGCAGTGATCTACAGCAAGAAAGGGGTTAATCTCTCTTAAAAGAGCTTTTTTTTATACTGTAATGAATTACAGTAAAAAAAATTAACCCCTAAAAAATGCACAGACAGCAAAAAATGTGCTGCTGTGTATGATCACTGCGTACACAGCGATCAATGGCAGGGAAGGGGTTAAATGGCTTTTATAAAAGCCCTTGGTGTTTAAAATTTTATTAAATATTTGTTTTATTATTTTATTTTATTTTTTTACTTTATCTGATCTGTCTCTCTCCCTTACTATAACTAGTAAGGTGAGGGAGGCAGATCAATACTTGTCAAAGGCAATATTTGCTAATATTGCCTTTGACAGTATGATAAGTGCTCATCAGAGCACTTATCATACATGCCTGCACACAGATCACATAGATCTGTTGTGCCGGCATCGATTGGCTCCCCCTAGAGCATCGGAAGTGAAATACTTTCACTTCCGATGCTCTTGCCATTAGAAGGGAAGCGCTGCCTGTATAGGCAGCGTTCCCTTCTACTGAGCAGATGGGGTCGCTCAGGAGAGCGACCACCATCGGCTCTGGGGAGCAGAACGGTGTTGTTAAGTGCCTCGCTGGCGAGGCACTTTAACAACACCGGAGATGCTTAGAAAGCGAACGATCGTTCGCTTTCTAAGCACATGTGTGCAGCCGGCGCAGCCATTTTTAAATGGCTGCTACGATCACTCCGTGGAGTGATCGTAGCGCGCCCCTGCACTTTTGGGGGGTGTTGCACAATGCCTCTACCTAGAGGCATTGTAGCAACACCGTTAGAGTAAAGAAAGCGACCGCTGGTCGCTTTCTTTACTCAGTTTAGTGCATGACGTGCCAGGCACGTCAGCTGTCGGCAAGTCCTCGATTTGCCGTGACGTGCCTGGCACGTCATCTGTCGTTAAGGGGTTAAGATGTGCACATACTCATTATCAAATAGTCCTTCATATCATCTTGTTGGTCAACACAATACTAGGTGAGAGATTAACTGACAGAACCTTACTTTAGATATCAATAAAGATATCTACTTTAGATATCAATAAAGACTTGGTGAACCTAGAGGTAATTAATTAACATAAAGGCTATTTAATGCTTGGATATTGTGGAAGTGCAACTCCCATCACCTTCATTCTTAAATAGCTAGTTTAACAAAGCAGGGATCCTTAGTTTTGAGAAATGTTACTTCTAATTCTTAAAGCTTGGGGAAAAGATGACTTCTTGTCAGGGTTTAACACTGACCTTCTGACTCATGCATTTAAAGTAATTATTTATGTGCTTATATTCCTCCTGCCTCCTCTAGAGGCCTCCCTACCTTACTTTGCTTGTATTCCTTCCCCTCTGTTTGGTGTCAGGTGGGCTCGTTACCTTTTGCTCACACCCAGGTTAAATAGCTGCAGTTTCTGGCAAACAGTGCTTTTGCATTGAACTTGGTGCCTGATTTCTGAGAGCTGCTGCTTCTGTTCCTGATACTCTCCTTTAAGCCCATTTGTTTTGAGACCTTGTCCAGGAACTGGGAATCTGACCCTGAGTGGCTCAACCATCTCAGTAGATGATTTTCAGCATCTCCTGAGACCCTCTGAGTACATCAAGATCTCTTCAGCTAAGTTCTTACCTTTAAGCTACCCTTCTCATTTCTCACCCTTCCCAAGGTATTCCTGCTTAGTCACCCTCTCCAGGGTGTTCCTGCTTAGTCACCCTCTCCAGGGTGTTCCTGCTTAGTCACCCTCTCCAGGGTGTTCCTGCTTAGTCACCCTCTCCAGGGTGTTCCTGCTTAGTCACCCTCTCCAGGGTGTTCCTGCTTAGTCACCCTCTCCAGGGTGTTCCTGCTTAGTCACCCTCTCCAGGGTGTTCCTGCTTAGTCACCCTCTCCAGGGTGTTCCTGCTTACTCACCCTCTCCAGGGTGTCCCTGCTTTGTCACCCTCTCCAGGGTGTTCCTCCTCAGTCACCCTCTCCAGGGTGTTCCTCCTCAGTCACCCTCTCCAGGGTGTTCCTCCTCAGTCACCCTCTCCAGGGTGTTCCTCCTCAGTCACCCTCTCCAGGGTGTTCCTCCTCAGTCACCCTCTCCAGGGTGTTCCTCCTCAGTCACCCTTCTAAGGCCTCACCCCTACCTTTGCTTTGTCTTCAGTCCCTACTATAGCTCTTTGTTCTTACTGCAGTTCCTACTCCTACCCTTTTCCTATTCTGCAGTTCTTTGCTAAATTCCCTCTTGTCTCTCCTTCAGTCTCTATTCCAATACCTAGCTCTGTTTCTTTATCTGTTCTCCCTTTGCATTATATTTATCATGCAACCAGACACCTCCACTGTCCCTGCACTTAAACTCCTACCTGACCTGGTAAAGGCCCTGACACTTCTGGACTTTAACATTTGCCCATGGCTCGCTTTAAAACGGCAAATTAGATATATAGAATGAGTGTCAAACCTCTTGCGAAGTGTGGCCCCCTCCCATAAGGGGTATGACCGGCCGGCGCCCAACAAGTATCATAGGAGAGAAAGAGTCGAAACAAGTCAATTTTCCTGTCTTTGTCAATGTTGAAAAATGAATTGCATTATGATTTAGGTAGGACCCCAAGCATAGGCCTCCCTCCCTTCTGGAAGAATGGGAGGCAGGGATATTAATGGGGTCAGGGGGGTGGGGGTGCAAATTGAGAATAAATAAAAGGGATCCTACACAGAAGCATAGGGTTAGATTTTAAGAGTTACACAAGATTATAATTATTGCATGGACTCTACTTTTATACCTATCTTCTATAAGAACTATGATGAGTCCACCCTGATGCAGAAGGTATGGACAAACCCTGTCTCTATCGGGAACTCTGAGTGATTGTAAAAAGAAAAAGAAAAAAAAACATTTGCCCAAGGAATGCCAAAAAGGGTTAGTGATGGCTCCTGAAGCCCATTCTAAAGAGGCCAGTGATATACAATAGAAGAATGGGAAGGTTATCTGCAATAAGAACTCGGCTGGTAATGGTAGAGCAACAATTACTAGGGTTTCACTATTTATTAGTATAGTAAACCAGGAAATGTGGTAAACTGATATGCATGCAACCTGCAATAATGCTGAGTTATCTTAGTGTACCGCACAATGAGTTCATTATGCCTCCAAAGGGAAACATGTCCAAGTGGCCAATACCTTCCTTTCTTCATGTCATACATTAATGATGCTCATATACAGTGCTTGTTTCTGGATATTGCTTTGGGGTTCACATCATCTGAATTCTGCTGTCAGCAACCTCAGCAACATGAGATGCAATAATCATTCATCATAAAAAATATGTGATATCATTTTTGTCTGTTACATTTTAATCGCACACTTAATTTGTGTATTATCAGAGGTTGCAGGGAGCAAAGTTAGGCTTTAATTTCAAATCAAATGATGAAACATTTCGTTTTCAGGTGCAAAAGATGTTTATAATGAAAAAAACTATCCAGAAAAATGACTAGTGAATATGCAGTTTATATGGTTTTTATGAAATTTTCCTGCTTTTTTGGGAAAAGGCTAATGCAGAATGTGCAAGACATATTTGAAAATGTTATACGAGTTCATTAAGACATTTGTTTTATAGTAATTCCATTATTGAATTAGCTGATCTACAAAATGCTACCAAACAGTTTATGCTAGGCCTTATTATCTACAGTTCAATAAAACATTACCTTTGATATATTATGCCTGCAAGAGACTACTATTCAGACCCATAGACTTCCTTAGAGACGAATGAGGACTTGCAGTTTGATTGATGTGTCCAATGCACAGGCACAGTGCTTTCCAAATTACCTTCAATGGCGAAAGTGATGATCATAATCAATTCTAAGCAGAAAACTGTAGGCTTCGAATTTTTGAAGAAGACTTTGGGGTTTAATAATCTTATTTTTTTTTTCATGTAGATATAATACATTGATCATGCAGAAGAAAGAGGATTAATAAATGCAACCTTTTCTACAATACTCATAGAAAATAGTACAAGATTATATTTTTCTCCAGGCACCTGATGTGCTGCAATCTGGAGGGGGTATAGCATGCTAACACGTTTAAGCATGGTCTCTGTCACATAGATATGATCGCAGACTCCTTACCACGGCAGTGGTGATTGCAAAGCGGAAAGAGAAAGAATTATTGTTTACGGTTTAAGGAGCCCTGTTTATCTGAAAAGAAAAATGTGTTAAACTGTCCGAAAGAAACATCCAGATATCTGTAAACTAAGGTTGTCTATTTTAATTAAGTTAGTAATCATTGTATTTGAATTTGTTTCTAATGATTGCTATAAGAGTGTTTCTGGAAAAGACTTCAATGGATCCTTGGCACTGAATATGTAGTTAGATTTGTGCAAGTTTAGAATGAGAATTATAAAAAATATTGTATAATCAGATTACAAAACAAAAGATGAATTGCAAATAGTATTTTTATATATTTTTATATATTACCACATT
This sequence comes from Pelodytes ibericus, assembly GCA_036172795.1. NCBI lineage: Eukaryota > Metazoa > Chordata > Amphibia > Anura > Pelodytidae > Pelodytes > Pelodytes ibericus. Next base: position 53,294,615 of record CM069863.1, read on the forward strand.
GATACATATGTGAGGTTACATTCTTAACATTCATTGTAAAGCCAACTATCAAAATGAATACAAATTTCAGAACAATATTTTTTGAAAAGATGTAAGTAATCTATCTAAATAACTGCAGTTTATGTGGTGATGTCATCCATACTGACTAGTCATTCTACCAGAGCCTGTTTCTTTACTTGGAGTTAATTTATGGCTAAAGGTCCACTACAACTTAATGTTTTTTTTAGCGTTTGGTGGAGCATATTCTACTAAGTGTGGCGTATTTTTTGCATGTTCAAATATGCATAGTCCTTGCATCATTTAGTAAGCAGTAAAATCGCATGATTCACTCCCACCTAACATTTGGAGATTCTACACATATTGCCTTCATGAACTGCTTTCATGACTTCTTGACACTCTTATGCAAAGTTATGACATGCTGGTTTTAGAAATATTTCAATGATCTGATGATTATTTTACTTTTAATCACTGAATATGATACACAACAAAATACATTAATCGTAATCTTATTAAAATAACTGAATCTAAAGTTAGCTTTCAGCAGAGACATGTTACACAACCATATATCCCATGTTATTTAGATACCAGGTCATGGTTGAGTAATAAATTAACTCTAAATATTATAACATAATTAAATCCCAATTATCTATTCTATAGATACTCACCGTTAGTATGAATGGGACACTAAACTTTTTAAAGGTACATGCTAAGTTATCCTTTGCAGCTTCCATGATCCTCTGAAAAGTATGCAGTGGCGGCCAGTCAGTCCGATTGGCAGTGCGAGAGCTGAGAATATTGGCACATGTATCTACAAAGATACACAAGTTGGTTTAAAGCTAAAAGAAGGGTTTACTTCTAAAGACAAAGCTACGGGGGTGTGTCTGGCCGCGAGACAATATGGCAGCATAAAGACGGAGCTCCGTGCCGACGACCCGAATAACGAGCATTTCTAGCACACAGACTAGCGATGGGACGCAACAAACGATCCCCCACAGACCCCCAAACACCCGGGATGACGAGGAAACCGACTGAAACCTCGGTGCGGCATTATTTTTACGCACCAAACGAGTGTCCCGCCACCAGAAGACTCTAATATGGCGGATACTCCGGCGCTTTCCCCTGAATCTGGAGAATCACTGTAACAGTCCCCACGGGCAGTGTCGCCGCAACAGGTGATCCCACACCACATACTCACCCTCCTACAGTCGATACCATCAAAAGATGATTTCACGATTTTGGCTACCGAGATAAAGCAGGCGATTGGGGAGGTCAGAGCGGATGTGGCTGGCCTACGAACAGAAATTGCGGAACTAGACTCCAGAGTCACAATAGCGGAGCAGTGTGTGGCTAGAGCAGAAGAGCAGTCTGTAGCAGCGCACACGGCTGTATCGCTTTAAAATAAGCAAACTATAGAGCTGAGAAGGGCACTGGAGGATCTAGATAATAGAGACAGGAAGAACAATATAAGAATACGAGGCCTCCAGGAGGGAGGACCCTCTTAAAATGTGATTGAACGCCTCACTGCTTTATTTAACGGTATCTTGGACAGACCACCAGACACCCGTATAGAATTTGACCGTGCACACCGTGCCTTGAGACACCCAGGACCCACGGGAAGCCCGCCCCGAGATATTATCTGCTGTATGACCAGCTATCGCCTCAAAGAAGGGATCATGGCAACAGCACGAGCCAGGCGCCTATGGCCCTTTGATGGATCCGAAGTTGCACTGTTCCAGGATTTATCTTGAATTACTCTACAAACTCGAAGAGCTCTTCAACCGCTAACCAGGGAACTGACTGCAAAACGCATAACATACCGTTGGGGCTTCCCATTAATTCTTACGGCCACTCTGGGGAACGCGGTACATACAATACGCTACCCAGCAGATACCCCAGCGTTCATGAGGGCAACAGGGATCACAGGAGTTAATGTTCCAGACTGGCTGGACCCCAATTACATGGCTCCACCTAGGCCGCAACGCCCAAGACGTGAGAGATCTACAAGACCACCACCCAGGAACTCGCCACCGCGCTCCAGATCCCCTAGGAATGCCTGGACACGAGAGGAATGAGGATCTACCCAGGGACACTGGAAGCAACATTGCACTTCAGTCTAGACCCGAATCATCTCGAATCTACTGACGAGGGCAGATTTCAATCCTAGCCCCTGAGGCCTTCTTTATTAGAGGACACCACAAATCTGTAAATACTACCACTGACCCTGAGACAGGAGAACTCAGGGGTAAAAACCCATGCGGAAAGAGGACAGACGAGAGATAAACCCCCCTTTCTTCTTTCTCCTTATGGACTAATGATCACAATCTGTTCTCACCGTGACAGATGAGTATATACACACCATTCATATACCCTAAGGTTCACGGCACCCACTTCAGGAGAACTCTCGCACTCTCATGTAATTGAGGCGAGACCCAGTAAGGGTGGGGAAATCTTGATGCTTGCAGATACCACGCCGAGTGACACAGGGGCCATAGAGATACCCGTAGCAGGTTAACTGACACGCGCCTACTGCACCCCCACCTAATCAATAGGATATACATCTTCGCACCTTTAAATATGCGAACATAGAGGGGCGAGTATATAACTGTATGTACACGAGAGTACCCCTCCTTTCCCCATGACAGGCAGCACTTATTGTTATATTTACTATAATCAGAGGCACAAATACAGTTCCCGTATTTCTGCATAGTCCGGGTCATTACCCCACTAGACAATCCTGTCTGTTACACATATTGCACGGGGCCGTTGGCACGAGAGTACCCATCGGCTCCGATTCTTTATTGATTGTGTTGAAAGTTATTCATATATTGCTCAAGTTGCATTACTATACCGTATGACACTGTTCAGATATGTTTTTATACTGATCTGAATTGTTTGTTTTTTGTGTAGTCTACTATATTGTCTCTGGACAACACACGTTTCCCGTAAGGGACTGAGCGTCTTAGTCAGACACCACCACATTTAGTCATTGGTTAGTGTCAGACGGACTTATCCACTGTTTTGAGTTTCCCCTCCCACCACTACCCCACCCCACCCACACCCTTTATAATTTAATTTTAGAATATTCCTGACCAGATTCCATCATCTGGGATTTAGGACTTATCAGACACATATACTCATTAAACCGGCTCACCTCACGCTACCCAACCCAATTTTAAAGAGTCACAGACACAATGGCAGTGGCCCCCAGCCCACTTAATATTTTAACCTTAAACGCTAGAGGTTTAAATATCCCGGAAAAAAGGATGAATCTTATGCGAGACCTCAGAACACAGAGAGTCTCAGTGGCATTAATTCAGGAAACCCATTTCCTAAACAACAAACACCCAACATTATCGAATAGTCTTTACCCACAGACTTTCTACAGTAACGATCCACTACACAAGAAGAAGGGAGTTGCAATACTAATCTCCAAAAATTTCCCCCTCTCAGACATTGTGACTGAGACAGACCCAGAAGGGAGATATATACTGTTGAAGGGATCACTACTGGACAAGAAATACACCTTTGCTAACGCTTATTTTCCCAACGACAAACAGCTCAAATTCACAAGAAAATTACTAAACAAATTAAGCATTTTCCAAGAGGGCACATTGATCCTGGGAGGGGACTTTAATGTACCTTTGGATCCTAAATTAGATTCATCCTCCTCGTCCCATAGGCTACCAGCAGTGATCCCACGAAAAATGAAAGTCCTGTTAACAGCACACCAGTTAATAGACAGTTGGAGAGCGTTGAACCATAACACAAGAGATTATACATACTATTCTGGCCCACATAAAACTTATTCCAGATTAGACTATATCTGCATAACGCATAGAGACCTAGACGATCTTACCATGGCAACCATAGGTCCAATCCCCTGGTCGGACCACGCCCCAGTCCTGATCCAACTAATCTCTCCCCACACTAGGCCGAAACAGACCACTTGGAGACTGAACGAGTCTCTGGTCTCAGACCCCGTCTTATCGACTGACACAACTACGGTACTCCAACAGTATTTCACCGAAAATGCCACCCCCAAGATGGCCCATTCGGTCTTATGGGAAACCCACAAATGTGTCGTGAGAGGACACTTCATAGCACAGGGAGCAAAACTAAAGAAGGAACGTACTGCGAGACTTATCGCAATAACAAAAGAAATCGTTACACTCGAAAACACACATAAACAGATCCAACAAGCCAGTACATACCAAACTTTATTATCTAAAAGGAAGGAATTGGCTGATCTCCTGAAGGCTAAGAATCATTTTGTACAACTGCGAACCAAACGTTATTTTTTCGAACATAGCAATAAAAGCGGTAGGTACCTGGCCCGGGTGCTTTGGAAACGTGGACACCTAGCCCATGTACCCAAGATTAGAAACGCTACAGGTCAAACGGTTCTTGGCACTACGGGCATAGCTAATGTGTTCCGGGTCTACTACGAAAATCTATATAACTTAAACACGCATAACCTTACACCACCTACAACACAGGGTTCACAATCCATACAAGACTACTTAGGAACACACACCCACACCGCCCTCCCACCGGAGGTTGCAGATTCCCTAGAACACCTCATTACCACTGAGGAACTACAAGCAGCGATCCAAAGCCTCCCAAAAGGGCAAGGCGCCCGGCCCGGATGGCCTCCCACTAAGTTAGTATAAAACTTTTTTCTCCATGATAGGCAAACATTTAGTCGATTTATTCAACTCTCTCCTACACACCGATACGCTCCACCCCCACACACTCCAAGCAACCATCACGGTTATACCCAAGGACGGGAAAGACAAAGAAGTCTGCCCTAGCTATAGACAGATATCACTACTCAACACAGATTTGAAGCTCCTTGCAAAAATACTAGCGACCCGCATCTCCCTCTACATAGCAGACCTCAAACACCCGGACCAGACTGGTTTTGTCCCTGGACGTGAAGCCAGGGACAACACCACTAAAGTCCTCACCCTTATCGAACATGCCCAACGATCCAAAACGCATATGATGTTGCTGGCGACAGACGCGGAAAAGGCGTTCGATAGGGTGACATACCTGATGGATACCCACCTTAAAGCAGGCTTTGGCCAAAATATTACGAAGTGGATTGGAATGCTCTACACTAACCCTACTGCAACGGTGAGGGTTAATGGAGTGCAGTCGCGCCCATTTAAGATCACCAACGGGACACGACAGGGGTGCCCACTCTCTCCCCTTCTTTTTGTACTCTCTCTTGAACCGTTCCTAAATGCAATCCGTAGAAATCCGGAGATACACGGTATACAGGTTGGACAATCGCAGTACAAGGTTTCAGCCTTCGCTGATGATATGCTCTTTACCATATCACAACCTCTATTATCCCTCCCAGCTATTCAGTCCGAATTATCATGTTTTGGCCACCTCTCTAACTTAAAGATTAACATAACCAAGTCAGAGATGTTAAATATCTCCATACCCCCAAACCAGGCGGAGCAGATCCGCAGAACGCATCCTTATAAGTGGTGTACTGGACAGCTGACGTACCTGGGAACTAGAATTACCCCAGATCTGACTGATCTTTATAAGGCCAATTTTGCCCCTATACTCACTAGGTTGCAGGATGACCTTAAAACATGGGACTATTCTCACATCACCTGGATGGGTAGAATTAGCGTGGTGAAGATGAACCTCCTACCACGTCTATTATACCTCTTCCAGACAGTACCCATCACGATACCCAAAAAAAAAATTCAGCACATAACGTACCGCGATCACCAAATATGTCTGGCAAGGAAAACACCCACGGCAGAAACACGCACAACTTACCCTACCTAAAAAACGTGGAGGCTTAGCCCTCCCGGACTTGAATCTATACCACAGAGCATGCCATCTTATACGTATAGTGGATTGGGCGGTTTCAGCTGACCATAAACAATGGGTACGATTAGACCACGAACTGACTGACCAGGCAATAAGCGCTACGATATGGCTACCAACAGACAAAAGGACACATAACTTGGGCCAACACACCCTGATACAGGCGACTATGCGAATTTGGAACATTACCAACATAAGATACAATATGAAATCCTTCACGTCCCCAATGACACCCCTCCATCATAATCCCGACTACACGCCGGGAATCTCGGGAAGCAGACTCTTCCCCATGAAAGAAACCCAGAACAAACACCTATATCCGGTAATGCAAGGATGTGCCATAGCCCCCATCACACAGTTGATTGCTAACACTCACCCCACTTTCTTAGACACTTTCCGATATCACCAATTGACTCACTATATTAACTCACTCACCCCCAAACACAGAATATTTAGAGAGTTGACAGAGTTCGAAAAGGAATGTACACAGACAGACCCCGCTAAACGCGGTATCTCCAGACTGTATAACCTACTTCTACAGGCAAGTAATGCCACACATCCCCCTTTCATGGAAAAATGGGAATTAGCGCTAGACACCACGATCATTCCTGCCCGCTGGGAAAAAATACTATATCTGGCGCACCATACCACACGATCCACTAAGTATCAGGAATCTGAATACAAGCTGATATCGATGTGGTACACTACCCCAGTGAAATTACAAAAGATTTTCCCCACGAACGATGGTTTCTGCTGGCGATGCTCTCAAGCACCTGGCACCCTCCTCCATTTATGGTGGGGATGTGAACGCATACAACCCTATTGGAAAAAGATCTATGCCATCATCACCCATCTAGTAGGCCCCCCACAATATAAAACAGAATTCCTCCTATTCCACAATACGCCTCTCAAACCCTCACAATATAAAAAAAACATTATTGCCGAATCTGATCATAGCTGCTAATAGCCTGATACCATTACACTGGAGATCAGTGGTCACCCCCACTATAAAGCAATAGATAGACAGAGTAGAGGAGTTATGCATGATGGCGAAAACCCCCCTACAAACCACAGAGGAAAGAAACAAATATACAGGAATTTGGTATTATTGGCTTGAGTATCTAGAATCACCCACACTACTCACTCATGTAGAATAGTTTGATGTGTTCTCTTTCAGAACTCGCTATATTTCGGGTTTAATACCTAATGTTATTCATTCAATATATCAATGTATGTAATGTACGAAGAATTTGCACATTCACCCCTTTTCTTTTTTGTATCTATCATAATGCCTGAGCGACATGTAAACTGGTATATGTTTTGGAATTCAACTGCACTTATCCTTCTCCAATCCCCTCCCCCCCTATCTTTTCTGTACCCCCTTCCCCAGACCTACCCCTCCCCAGTTTTATTCACCAAGAAAACTTCTCAATAAAAACTTATTGAAATTAAAGACAAAGCTACAGTTAAAAAAGTTTAAAATCACTTTATTTTATTATCCTCATCATCTTTGTGATGCTAGATATTTTGTATAACATGTAAACACCGATTAGCCATAACATTATGACCTCTAACAGGTGGCAAGCCAGCGTGAGACAGTGTGATTTTTGGGCAATGTTCTACTGGGAAACCGTGAGTCCTTCCATTCATGTGGATGTTACTTTGACACTTACCACATACCTAAGCATTGTTGCAGACCGTGTGCACCCTTTCATGGAAATGGTATTCCCTGATGGAATTGGCCTCTTTAAGCAGGATAAGGCACATTGCCAGAAAGCAAAAATAGTTCAGGAAGGGTTTGAGGAACACAACCATGAGTTCAAGGTGTTGACTTACCCTCCAAATTCCCCAGATCTAAATCCAATTGAGCATTTGTGGGATGTGCTGGACAAGCAAGTCCGATCCATGAAGGCCTCACCTCCCAACTAACAGGACTTAAAGGATCTGCTGCTAAAGTCTTGGTGCCAGATACCACAGCACACCTTCAGAGATCTAGTGGAGTCCATGCATTGATGAGTCAGGCTGTTTTGACTTCAAAAGGGGACCTACACAATAGTACCCAGTTGGTCATAATGTTATGGTTGATCATTCATTGTAATGGATCCATTGTAGGTAATCACCATTATCATAGATCAAAATATTTAAATGAATTGTCACAGAAGACAATGAATCAATATATACAGTACATATAGGTATTCCCAACATTAACATAAACAATAGGTTCAGAGCATGTATGTAAAACAAAAATGTACTTAAAGTGAAACACTACCTTTTTTTTTTAATTCTTCCACAAATACAGTCTGTAGTACAAATATCTTCACTGAAACAGAAATGAGAGAGTCCATAAACAGGAATGGATGTACTGTAGCAATGTGTCCCTATGGTAAGGGTCCTTAAAATGGGGTATGCCTGTATAAAAAGATTTTTTGAAAATACTTTTAAATCAGATGTTGTCAACATGACAGTGAGGCAGAACAGCCATGAGCATAATAGAAAATTAATTAGGTTGATATTAGATACCCATACATACATCATTATAAATTCGAGCATTTGTACCAGAGCATAGATTGCACAATCCAGTAATCTCATTCCCAGTGTATAGATACTTGGCATTATGCTCATTACAGAGTACAGCATGATCATTATAAGAGTAGAGATACTCTGCATTAATGGAGCCGAGTTTTTATAACATATTCATTTACATATCTATAAACTCATCGTATATGGCATTAACATAGTTATTAGTGTACACATAGCCGGTGTCACTTCACATTAATAGCATAGAAAGAAAACGCTCAGACTCCTCTTCCAGCCCCAGGACGACCTGTAGGTCTCAGCTTGCTTTGATTCTCTCCAGTTCCCTTAGGTTTCAAAGGAGTAGCACTATGCAGCTCTATGGCCAGCCGGAAGGTCACCCAATGTCACCCACCCAGTCTGGCGTGAAGAAAGAGTGGCAACAGAATCACTAAATACTTTCATAAGGCTGTCAGTGATCTGCAGGAGCTCATTTTCTGCCCCCTTCTTCTTATGTACAGCTAGGGGATTAAATCTCTTTAGCTTAAACATTCTTTGTGATGCCTGCAAATTCACTTACTAAATCTGTACAGCATACATTTCTTATTAATGTGCAAGGCAATCACGGGATCAGAGGTGTTTGCTTGGGCTTTAAAAAAAAAACTGTTTGGGTAATAATACTAAGACATAGGTCTGTCTTTCACTATTTATTTCATCTAAAATTATGGTGGGTACACATACAGTAGAATACTAATTTGGTTTCTACTAGTATGTTAGAAAGAGATCTAAAAGAAATATCTAAAACAGTCATCACTGACATCTGCCACGTCTCTGAAAATTAAAGGTTGCTCAATTAAAGATTTTGCAGATACTTTTAACAACGGTTCTGAAAATGACAATAAAACAAAAAGAGCATGATGTAAAGTTTAATTAGCAGGTGAAAAAGAATACCACCCCGTAAGATCTCTATGAAGGGTACCTAACTTCAAATAAAGCACTATTGCTAGCCAAGAGTGTGTAATGTAAAAGAGACACATATTGCTTATCAAACATATATCACTCCCTAATTGTGTTGTCAAGATGCCACAATTAACAACTAAGGCTTTCACACATGCCCCATCTTCACTGCGTATGTTATACACACTAATCGGGGAAAAAAACCTCACAGTTAGAGTACAGAAACCCCAACATACAGAGTTGTACTATGTACGCACATTGGTTAAACAACTCCTAACTTACAATTATTGGAGTACCAACATCTTGTTAGCAGTTGATTAATATATGGTCAATTCATCCTCTACTTAAAGCTTTTTTTCTCTCCCATATGGAGTCCTTCTTAATTTATCACATCTACAATTCTACAAGAGAGCTTGTTATCTTTTACACCTACATACCTCCAAGGAAGCCTTTGAAAGTGAAATGTGTCAGGTTTTTCTGCACAATGTTTCTACACAATCCCAGCACTTGGATGTTATGTTCTAGGACCAGATAATTCTTTTAGATTATATTTTTATGACCATTTGTGCACGTGAATCTTTTTATTTATGTCATATGAATTTTATTGTTGTATGTAAATGATCTTTTAATCGTACATATTAAAATTAGCATATTCTCTTTAGTTGTGCTCACACCAATCTTTCTATATTCGCGCTTGTTCTTCTCAGAGCAAGACGGACCGTTCACTTAGAGGTCAGCTCAAGACTGGATAATCTGCTCCCAATGATTTCTAGTGGAGATTGCATGCCTGGGTGCTTGGTTTTATATGTCAGCAATGCATATAGCTGAAATAGGCACATTGTCTTTTTAGAAAGGTTTCCGACGCATTTTTGGTCATATGGTGTAGCTCCTTGTTTTAGGGAGAATTCAGCATTGTAGCGTATAAAAGCTGCCATCATCACCTGCAGTCTACTTCACGCTTAACTCCAACAAGATATTTTAGGATTTATCTGGCTTTTTGATAACTCCATGTTCTTTTCTACCTGCCCATACACATCATGGAATACTAGAGTTCTAGTTTTAATGGACTAATTTTTAACCAATATAATTGTATTTCATTTTGTATGTTTCCGTCTTCTTTGTATTTCGCCAGCAAGATAACTCTGCTCTCACTTGGAGAATTCCCTATCATCAGACTGAAAGATAAAGATGTCTTGACAGTTTTTCTGTGGGCATGTCTGTCTCCCATCCGCCAGCTTCACTTTCCCACAACGTTCTTTTTCTCAGAACTGTTTGTGAATGAAAAAGTGAAAAAAATAATAATTCTACAACCTGCCATTCTTATATAACCTTTACGAAAACTAAACTCTTTACTGTTCTGTGTTCATCTTATGTAATGACAATAATATCTCCTACATGAAAAGATAAAACTTAACTTGCAAACATTTATAACAAGATGGTTAGTGACCCTGAGTGTAAGAACTCTCGTACTAATTACATCTGTTCTTCCAATTATACCAAGGTCACTGCACTCTTCTTCATTATGTGCATAAGCACATTGCAAAGGGGCTAATTAGCAGATGTTGGACTCATCCCGGGAAGCCCAAGGGTTGTTTTCGTTTCCTGGCCAGTTTTTCCTCTTCTTCTAAAATACACTTTCATGCAACCACTTAGGCTTCCCCCTCTGTCTCCACAGAAGGACCTCAGTAAGTTAATCACTGTAAAAAAAAAAAAAAAAAAGAGGAACTGCTTTAAAAATACATTGTTTATTTCATGTTTATTTCACAACATGAAGAGATTGGAACTAGTATAGGGAGGAAAGACATGATATGAATGATACATCTCAAAACAGAAGGCTGAGTAAAAGGTCATAGAATCTAAATGTCCAATAGAAAAAAGGTTTTAAACTCCAGTACTATAACAAAACAAGCTGCACATACTAGAAACTGTGAGATGATTGGGTAGGTATAGGTACCAGTGAATGTTGTTGGTGCTGAAATACCATGTATTCATGTAAAATTGTGAACTGTTAATGCAATTTTATTTTGTGACTGGAACTAGACTGACAGAGAAATAGGTGCTTATGCAGGGGAAGGCTGGAAAGGGGGGTAGGAGGGCACAATTGTTCACCAGGCTGCTCTTTAATCTCTCTCAGCATCACTTTTAACTTCTGTAACACTTTTTGATTTTTTTCCTATCAATCTGTCCCTATCAATCTGTGTGTCTTATCTGTCATCAAATCTGTCTTGCCTGTCTATTTGTGTCTCTCTCTAATGCTGTCAGGCTGTGGGCTGATGAAGGGCAACTAAATAGTTCTTGCCCCTTGTGGATATGAAGGCTGGCAAGAGTGCAATTGGCCCTATTTAACTTGCCTCAGTGTGCTTGATCTGCATTACTTTTTACTTCTAAATACCCCAGTGTGCAGCACTTTTCTATCCAATCTGTCTATTAATCTCTGTACCTTATCTGTCAACACACCTGTCTAATTGTGTCTATCTCTGCTGATAACAAATTGGCTGAATAAGTTACATAATGGACCACTAATTCATGTTTGCCCCCCCGGGCCAAAAGTTGCCAGCCCTCCCACGTGCATGTGGCTGTAAAAAAATAAGTGACGTTTAGGATAGGAAGCAGCCAAGATTAATGTTAGATAAAGCCATAAAGTAGATATGAGAGGCAATGAGGAGATGAAAAAGACATGGGATGCAAAGGTAATGACACACCAAAGTGAAGGAGAAGTGTGTCGGCGAACGAAACTGTGTGACAGAGGGCTTGTAACAGAGTGAAGAGAGAACAATAGGTAAGAAAGGGAAAACAGAAGGGGGCAGAGAAGAAAAAGGAGAAAATGGGAATGAAGAGAGGGAGGGCTAAGGAGGGAGTCAGTGACTGAGACGCATGCTGCAGATTAACGTTGTGTGTGAGCAGCAAGGGAACAGAGCAGAGTGGCTAGGAGGAGGGACAAGGAACAGACAGACCGGGACACATAGCCACAAGACTGGGACACAGATATACAGGAAAAAAAAGACTGAACCTGACAAGGATGATAAGGAGAGAGTGGAGCAAACAGGAGAAGAAGCCGCCACAGTGAGTGTAGAAGCAGCAATGTGTGTGTGTGTATGTGTGTGTGTGTGTGTGTCTAGATTGGGTGCCAGAATAGCCAACAGGGCTAAATGGTTGGATGAAAATATAGAGCCGTGTGCATGTGAGTTGTGTACAGGAATGGCAGAGCAGGTTGCAGCATTGAATTGTGGAGTGGGAGTTAAGGGGTTGGCACTGGAACATCAGAAAGTACAAAGGTGCAGTGGTATGTGGCACTGTGTAATATGCAGCAACCTCAATATTCAAAATGCAAAGTAAGGGGGGTGCTTGATTGAAATCACATGTTTAGTACAAAAGGTTATTATTTGCCCAAAACACTTGCTGCTGCCTTTGTTACTGCTTCAATACAGTGGACAGGCTGGAATTGCAGAAGCGCAATAATTACACATTCATGAATCCTGAGGTTTATAAATTGTCTAAATGTATGTATTATCTATTACGGATGGATACATGCATTTTTGTGTATGAATTTATATACAAATATATATGTGTACACTTATTTAAATATGTGTATATGATATATATATATATGTCTGTGTGTATATTTAAATATATACGTATAAAATCATAGAAAAATGCTTTATATACCTACTCTATTGTGGTGATGAACCGTTGTGATAACAACTGTATTTGTATTATTTCTTTGTTATGCGTAATTTGAGTTTGGGTTATTTAATATGTACACTGGTTCAGTACACCAACCATGTGTGTACATATCGAACATATTGTTATACATTTGTCCATAATATATGTAAATAATACATTGTGAATGTATATGTGTAGATATATATTATGGATGTATAAATATGTGAATAAATAAATGTAAAAAAAAAATATATATATATATATATATATATATATGCGTGTGTATGTATATATTGCAGTCACACAAATAAGCTAAAAATATTTCACACACTGAATCTGCTGATATATTATAGGATTTAACACAGTGCTAAGTAACTGTACATGAGATTGGAAATACTGATGCTTCCACTGCCATCAAGTGCACAAACCATATTTGGTGTAACAAGTCACACAACTGTATGCTAAAGTGACGCACGATGTACATCAAATATACTATAGTGACTCCATTTCACTGCTGCATTCCACCATGTACAGGAAGCAGAGGTTTTGGAGTAGCTAATGTTTCACGTACATTCACTCAGTTTCCCATACTCAACCTGCTAATAGCAGATTATTACAAGGGACATCACAGAATACAGCTTACATAAGAATGCAATGCATGCTGCTATCATACACACAGCCTCTGATAATAACAGTATGCCACTCACATGCCATCTGCTGATAACAGTATATCACAGACATTTCGCTTAATAATAACAGTGTATCACAGACACTCCGCTTACTAATAACAGTATATCACACGCTTTCTGTACAAATATACATCACTGTCAAACATCTTGCTAGTGACAAAGCCACACACAAAATCTCATTCATTGACACGCTACAAACAACAACAGTACACCAAAAACAGACAGGAAACAAATACATACACAACATGCTAACAAAATAAAATATCCCACAGCCACACACATATGGGTAAATATTTTCATGTCAAAGGAGCACTTGTGGGGAAAAGTCAACAATATAAAACTGATGTTAATAATGATAATAAATAAGATTATTGAGAAAAGGGACTGAATTGTCAGTAAAACATTCTCAACCTTATGGTGGCTAAGATACTATGCTTTGTACCAGTAAGCCCCAAAAGGCAAAGTATATCGTAGTTATGTAAAAAGGTCAATTGTTGTGGGGCGAAGTTCTTAAAGTGGTCCAGTCACCATGGAAACCAGTAGAATGTTCCAGCTGATTATATCTATGACCAGAAATTACCGTTATACATAACTAAAATGGTATCAACTGTGCTTAAAAGGATCAATGCAGAGCAATTGGCAATTCAGCATATGAAGTATGTTCAGAAATCACACAATCTGTATAAAGGGATGGAGAAAGAACCACATACATTAGATAGATTTACCCCTTGGTGACACGATTTCTTGGCTGTGTCGTTCCTTGGTGACAGGGGCTGTTTTAACGTTTCTGAGGTGTTTGTGTTTAGCTCTAATTTTCTTCTTTCTCATTTAATGTATATTGTTTTTATCGCCATAAGAAGGGCTTTCTTTAGATACCATTATTCTCATAATATAATATAATTTACTACAAAAAAATAATATGAACAAAAAAAGGTTTAACCTGAAAAATCTCTTACACAATTACAAATGGTAAAAAAGACCCGTCCAAATAGTTTCGTGAATTTTGTCCTGACTTTAGAAATATGCAATGTTTACATGTTTTTATCTTGCTTTCTGTAAGTTATAGGGCAATAACTAAAAATAGGGTTTTTTGTTTACTAACCATTTCTCCTATAGATAACCCCAATCCTAACCCTAAATCTATCCCTCATGATGACCCTAACCCTAATACAACTCTAACCCTAACCTTTATGCTAATCCTAACCCTTATGCTTACCCTAATACTAGATTTAAGGCTAATTTAGCCAGGCACATCCTATGCCGGCAGCAGAGTTGTAAAGTGGCTGCTCACCAGTACTGGTAACAGGAGACCCTCAAGGGACCAATGAAAACATCTTGAAATCTCCAAATGATCTTGTTTTGTTGCACAGTGTGACAAAAAAGGAAACAGAGGAGCAAGGGTTATAAAAGCATCCTAGATCTGTTGTCCAAAAACACATTTGTTGCTTATATTTAAAAAAAAAACTCCATAAGGAGCCACTGGAAGAACCGCCAAGATTGAATAAAGCACCAGTGTGTAGCACTTTGTTCCTTTTGCTAGCGTGACCTCAAAGTACCCACTTCCTGGTTGGGCAAGGCATACTACATGTTTTGCCCGATAGTCACCCGATAGGTAGGTGCCATACTGGTCTGAGAGAGCCTGATCCTGTTCAACCTCAGACGTTAAGCAGAGCCAGGCCTGGTCAGTACCAGGTACCTGGTCTACTACCTGGTCACAAACCCAGGTAGTAGATACACTGAGGTCACGCCAGCAAAAGGAACAAACTGCTACACACTGGTGCTTTATTCCATCTCAGCGGTTCTTCGAGTGGTTCCTTGTGGAGTAGAGCTTTTTTACATTTAAGCAACGGATGTGTTTTTGGATAATAAATTTATGATGCTTTTTTAACCCTTGCTTCTCTGTTTCCTTTTCCATCACCACTTATTTTTCAATAATTATGAGCACTTTGTATTACTTCTTTCTCCATGTAATTGTGGGAAGCCTGTGATATTTATTAGCAATTCTCCAAAATAATGTCTCCTTTTATCTCCATATTTGGAATAATAAATTATTACATTACAAATGAAATAACAAAATTGGTTTCATATTCAACAATATTTTTTTTTATCTGGGGACCAGAGCACCCAGTAGATCAGATACAACATTATAAAGCGAGCATTGCTATAATCATCCCTTACCTACATGATAAATGTAAACACAAAAAATCCAGTCAAGAGCAGCTATGCATATGCTGACCAGTAAACATACTAACCAGGTCAATATTGGGTGATGCAACAAAAAGAGAAATAGCCGGAATAACCGGAAACAGAGAGAAGATCTATTCAGGCGAGCAGTGTGTGCTTGGCTGCATCTTGTCGTACATATCTTCTCAGAAAGCTGCCACCGCTGGCATACATTTCAAAAATAAGTTAAGTCCAGGAGAAAACAGACACCCTGTTCAAAGTAATAGCCCACAGTTTGGTTCTTTGCCTCTTACACGTATTACTATAACACTAATGCGTTGCAGTTCTAAGAATCTTTAAAAACGGCTCAGCCACCAGTCATTGACAAAAGGGGCAGATTTGCCATTATGGTTGCCAAAGACAATATCTGTAAATTAGGCATTTTACATGTTGTATCAGTCATATCAGTCATATCATAAGGCATATCAGTCATATCATGTTTGTAAGGTCAGTTCTTCTGTCCCACGCCGCTTCCCTCGCAACGCGGTTGTCAGCGCCACCGGAGCTCCTCACCGCCGGCTATCCCCTTCAGCACGCACCCGGCACTGGAGACAGGCGCGTGCACGCCGCGAGGCTCTTTCCCATCTGTCTCGATCCTCACTATGGCGACGGGCAGCGTGGCGCGCACCGCGTACGTCACGGGGGCGGAGCTATGCCCTTTAAATCTATAGAGCTCGCAATTCAAACTTGCTTGATGATTTTTCTAGCTAGCTCTACGTGGTTTGCTCCCTGCTTCTTCGTTTTTGCTTCCTGAGTGATTATTTTGTTTTCCTGTTCTACTGGACTCCTGACCCGGCTGTTTCCCGACTATCCCTCTCATCTGTGCCCAGATTGTACTGCTGTCTATTGGATTCTGCTGATCTCCATTCTCCCTGACCTGGCTACTGTTTTTTGACCCTCCTGCTCTCTGGATCCCTGAACCTGGCTCACCCTTATACCCTCGCACCATTTCTGGCTGCCTGACTCAGACTACTCTATATTCAGACATTCGTGCCTGCTACCAGCTATTGAAGTCTGCCTCCCCTGTAGCCCTCGGTAGTGGTGGTGTCAGGCAAGGACTGTCTATATCTGCAATTGGGGTCCCCCCCCTGCGTTGAATCACTGTACGTTGTTTTCACAACCTGACAATGTTATATGGATGTACTACTATTATTTAATATTTACATGGATAGTCAAAAAGAATGTCCCGACAATACTGAACTTTATCGATCAATGATATAGCAGCTTCAGCGAATTAAGGGTCGTTCAGTACAAAGGTAGCACTACTTGTTTGATGTTCTATATATATTGTTCTAGACCAACAGTGTACTAGATATAGCAATTTAAAGTTGTGGAGCTCCTGTTATATTTTCTTGGGTCTATTCACTAAAATTTGAGAACAGCTTGAGGTGGTCAACTTTAGAGGGTGATTTTCATTTTGAGACTAATCAACTTCGGCACCCGAGTTTGACTAAGAAAAAAAATCCAGGTTCAAATCTTCCCCATTGAAAGTAACAGGAGGTAAAATGGTTGAAGCTATTTTTGATACTAAGTGAAACTCAGGTGCCGAATTTGACTTAGTCTCAAAATGAAAGTTAACCTCCAAAGTTGAATTTTAGTCAATAGACCCATCTGAGTCTGTATTTGTGTGATGCCAGTAGACTTTTTTTTTTTTTATGCTCTGGATTACAGTGCAGCCTCACAGCAGGCAAACTATATTTCTCTGAGATTTCTGTAAAATCCTTTAGAAAAAGCCATGAGTCAAAAGAAAAGTGATATAGTATTACGTTCTTTCTTAATCCTTTCAACAGTTTGCATGTGCTGTGATATTTAATAACGACTTGATCTGCTGCCCACAATTACATGGTGTGTATGCAAATAAATGTTAACCCTTCAGGAAGTAAACTTTTAAAAAAGCCAACCTTTAAGATATGTTTGAATGTTTTCAAAACATGCTTCTGCCTATGGTACAATAGGCTTCTGTGTTATGCCTCTGTATAGAAAATGTAGACGAAATTGGACCCTTTTTGATAAATCCACATGGCCTGTATCTACCTGCTTTATGGAGTTCGTTACCTGAGCCTCTGAAGGAGGATGAAGCAGGAAGTGTTTCTACTGCACAGGAAGTTTTTATTTATTTTACTGTCCAACATTTTCTTATTTCAATTTTCAATAGCTATAGTAACCTATGATGCCTTTACAATAGCTGAAAGGCAATAGTCATGTTGCTACTGTTAACTGACCCACTATGTTGTGGGGAACAAAAACACAAATACTACTACTCTGTTCATATACAGATTCCCACCTCCACATACCGTATCCTCTCTAAATTCCATCCATCTGACCACAAAACGAGTATTTGCCCCAGCTTACCCTTATGGAGCATTCAGCTATCCAATTAAAGTGTTCTCATAGATATGATGGAGATGCCCAATTTGCAAAGTCAGTGTTGTGGGGCAATGCATACAGTTTGGTTCCGCGTGGTCAAATATGCATACTTAGTCATGAAAAAACTTGAGCATGTTTGATGCGGAAAGCTGCTGCACCATTTGCATACAATAAATAGACTATGTCTTTAACAAAATAGGACCTCTTTATCTTCTTACCTTTACACAGTCACTGGTTATAGGGTGAATAGTTACGCAAGTATTAGTGCATCTGTGGTGCTGAAGAAAGCACATTCCTTATTCCCTCTCTTCCACATATGTTACTTTAAATGACTATAATCCATATTTCTGACATACACCGAACTTGATAATAACTGCAATGTTCCATGGTATTCTTTATTGTAGTACTCTATTCTTGGTGCCCAGCTTTTGTTCCTGGTTAGGAGGTGAGTATTCTTATGCCCTTTAGCGTCTAATATATGTAGAATAAAAGGTCTGCTCAATAAAGAGAGAATTGCAGGGATTTGAGACAGCAATTTCAAACGTATGGCCAAAGTAGCTGAGTTGGAAAAATTCTCCCATTCAGCTGCATTGGAGACTTTTTCTAACTCCATTGGCCTAACATTTTAAATTCCCATCTCAGTTATGTCTCTGATTAACAGTTTATCATGCACAACCTACAGAAAGCAGTCTATCACAAACACAGTCTGGTAATTACAGGGTATCAGACACACTAGCTGCTATTTCCTACACCCACACATATATTTTAAGCTTATACCAGTCACTGTACATCATTTGCTATTATAAAATACAGGCATAGCTGTTGTCAAACAGTGCACTCTCTGTAAAGTCAGATTAATGCAGGTGGTTCTGTAAAAATTACATTGAATGAACCCCTCATGCTTATGTCAAATGATGCTAGAAACCAAGCAACATGAGACCAACTTTCAGAACCTATGACTTCATCACAATGTAATGCACTGCACACAGGCCCAGCCTATATTGTAAGTAGGCACAATAATAACTCTAAATTGCAAATTTCAATATGCATTTTGTTGATGGCAATGTGTATGTTGATATTATTATTGATTTGTGCCAGCAGCTCCTACATTGGTCATGTCATACTCCAATACATCCTAATGGTATTTAAATAGCCCCTGAACAGCTGGAACCTGTCCAAACTAATTTATGAGATTACAGTTTTCTAGTAATCACTAAATATATTAGCAACGTTTAAAATAACGGTCGCCCTTTGGATCGGAACTATTTGAAATAAATATAGTTCTAGATGCAGAGGTAAATTCTTCTGTAATAAATAGTCACACAAATCAATGTATTCAATCAGAGCTCTATGTCAGAAAAAAGTAACCAGCCTTGTCAAACTATGTACTCTTTGCCCATTTTTCTCCAAGAAACCTTTATTGTGTTGTAAATGGCACAAAATAATGGTATGCAGTGGGAAGTAAATCATTTGTTCTCATCTTTCTTTCCTATGTTCTATTTTGAGTGCACAGTTCTATTGGATTGGTTTTGATTTTTCGTGCGATGGTTCATACTGAGCCTCCAGGGCAGGCAGTGAATAATGTGTAGTTGTGTGAAACAGTGCAAGATCACAGCAATGTCACTTTTATATTTTGTTTTATTTTCTAAGGTCCACCTTGCAGGGTTTTAACTCACCTAGACGACTGTTTAAGGTGAAAAAATGCCAAGTATCCCATAAAAGAGGAAGTGTAAATTCCACTAATTGGTGTCCACTTAAATGACACAGTAGGCAATCCTGTATTTTGCATACTCAAACAAGTTTATTTTTTGACACATCCTCTACCTTGAAAATGTACTCTACTGATGGCGAGTAATTTCCCATAATTCAACATGGCTGAATAATTACCCCACTGCACATGTGCAGTGATTTACTAGCATCTAACAGTAAAACCACACATGTACTGGCACATCTTTATATAGTTATGCCATCTGATGTCCCAGGATGGCCATGCACATATACATTTTAGAGTGCATTGTAGAGTCTGGGGAATTTAACATCATCTACAAGGACCCAACCCTGTAAGCAAAGCAGCAAAATGGAAAGTTTTAAAGCTATGTATTCCTTAATTATTTGTTTTTAATGCATAGACTTTAAAACGCATGAACCGATGTATTTAATTTTATACGTCCCAAGTGTCCCTTTAAAAGGTTCCTTCACAATGTATCATGCACGCAATAAAAAACAAAGTAAACATACATTGAAAACACACTGCTGATAGAATAGATCCCATGCATCCCAATTAATTTGTAACTACACTATACTGAGCACAGAAGACAGAAGCATAGTAATAATAGTAAATCTCAAATACATCGCCTGTAAATAATATTTTATGTCAATAGTGCAGGCTCCAATAAAAAAGCAAATGTAAAAAGTGTCTCAGTAAGTAGCCAATGTGTCATGCTATCCTTTACGATAATAATGCATTAAGTAAGTATGAAATATGAGCCTGCTTCCCATTTACATATAGATGCCAGCATTTTTCTGGCCATTCTCCTGTATATACATGAATAGATGTTGTTCCTGCTTTGCAGTTATAGCTGTGTTCTAGCATTGTCTGAGTAATTGCTTCTCAACATCAGGCCTCACGAACAGCCCAGGCGATTTTTGATCTTTTCACATCAGCACAAGTGGCTCTTTTATCTATCTGCTGGTGCTCATAGTGCCAGGATATCTCAAGCTGCTTCTTAACTCTTTAGCACAGCATGATGTTGGCAAGTGACCTGCTGTTGTGAATATGGCAGTCTACGGCTGCTGCTATCGCTTTCACATGGCGGGAAAGTGACCTGCTGCCGAGACTATGGCAATTGATGAATACAGTCTCTGTCACATGATGGGAAGTAATTGCTGTTGTGATTGTGGCTTTTGAGGAATGCTGGTGCCTCAATCACATGAGGTGACTATTTCAAAATGACTATGGATTAATCACCCTCTGCTCATTTGAACAGATCTTCAAATTGTGAGCTGAACAATGAGCCATGGGGACAAACTTTTCAAATAGGATTTTTAAGGCATAGGATGTTTTTAGATTTTTCTCTAGTATTTGTTTGTTCGAGTTACTGACATAATGAAATCACAACACTCACTACTACTAGACAGTCACAGAACCCATTTTACTGGACTGGGTGTGCACACTGCACATAGGACCAATCAAAATGACCACTCAATCAATTTCACAGGAAACCTTAAACAGGCAAGGCATCCTGGGAACTATATTTCCAAGCTAATGCCTGCTACTTCTACTGTTGGCTACATTTTCCTTGATGCATGATCAGGACATTTTGTCTTTCTGAGCATCATGAGAATTGCTGAGAGACGGTGTGAATCACTCAGCACTGTGAACTATGGTTTCCATGATACACCACTCTCTGTTTGGCTACCTATATACCTAAAGATGCTATCTTCCTATGGTAAATCACCAGAAGATGGTCAATAATATATGGCTAGGAGCTAAGATGTGCCATCTCTGTGTCTAGCCAACCATGTAGTGATGTGAGCAATACTGTACCATAACTCCAACAAGCTCTACACGGACAATTTTATATGCATAAGTATACCATACACCATCTGCTAGGCCTGTAAGAAAAGCATGCATTTATCTTAATAATCACCATGAGCTCTAGTCCTGTAGCCTGCCAATTTGCACCATTAAACCCTCTCTCAGCAGGGATTCCATAGCTGTGATAAAGAGGAGGGAGACAAGAGAAAAGGAAAGGGAGGGTGGTCCAATATAAAATATGAATCCTAGGCCTAGGTCAGCAGTCAGTGTTAAGTATATAAAGAACTAAGTCCATATATATACCGGAGGACCCTGCTAGAAATCCAAGAAAAGAAAAGCATGTTGTGTAGATGGGGTTTGGGAAAACTATACAGTGCAGGTATGTGCCATAGACCACTTTGTGCAGAGAGAAAGAGAAATGGAGAGACAAGTGTTGCAGGGCATATGAGAGCACAGATGTTTAGAGGTGATGCAATATTTAATGGGAAAACTAGAAAAGCTCTTAGAAGAGTTGGAGCAAACTGTATTATGAGAAGAGTGGGAGATTAGTCAAGCGGAAGAAAAATAGGGTAAAACAGGAATAGATAAAAATAGAAGATAGCAATAGATGGCAGCAATATGGGTTAGAATAGATAAAGGCAGTTATGAATAAGGAGAGGTGAGTGACAGATTTTAGAAAGAAACGGTTCAATGGGGGCTGAGAGACATTAAACAGGCTCCAAGCTCCAGCAGTATTGATAGGTGGGTTTTTGTCAGGCTTCCAGCCCCCATTCCCTGAATCCCCATATGTGTTAGGAATCCCAGGGACCATTTGGGGCGCCCCCAGGATCCTGGTTTTGACAGGAGATTGTCTTCTTTTTTTAACTTTTGTATGCGATGTCAAAGTTCATCTAGCCCCCCAATTCAAATTCCCTTTTGATTTTAGTGAATAGGAATTTTTTTTATTGCTTTTCACTGAAAGGAGTTAGAGATAGGAGATTAATTTGGCGAGAAGGGGGGAGAGGGAGGTGGAGTTTGCATTAGTGAACAGCGTGAGAAGATTGACTTGGGAGGTCGACTTTTAAAGTGAAAGTTGACTTTTAGTAAACTCACCATAGAACAATCTCAACTATGGGCATCCCACATGGGGTCCATCTGAGGAGTAGCCCACTTCACTTAACCACCCATATTCTCATTAGTCTACAAATATGTAGTTTTGTTTGAATAAAGTTGTAGTAAAAGACTGCTTTTGGATTACTGCTAAATAATAACAAATATAAAGGCCAATAAGCTATTCTTTATTAATACAGTACATAAAGAAAATCTAATACAACCCAATCCACATATACATTTCAACCACACAGTTCTGGACCTTTATTGTTTATAGTCATGAATTGCCCCCAGCCTGTGTAAGTCTGTGTATGCATGTACAGTGGTTACAGACTGTGTTTCAGTACAGGGTACACTGCGAGGGCAGATATAATGTTACAGTCTCATTCATGTATTACAAGCTCTCTTGTTTCCCTTTGGCCGTTCACACAATACAACAGAATGACCAGCGCGACTCTGCCTGTCTGCCATGAATAATTTCATTCACGCTTCCTTCACCAAACCCTTTGTGATTCATCCAAGAGTTAGGTTACTAACTGGCTGTGAGGCTCTCATATGGCATATATATAGCTAATAAAACAACTCCTGGAGAGTTCATTAAACACAACATTCATTTTTCCTCCATTCATCCATTTTTAGCTCGTGTTCCTACATCTGTCTTTTTTTTTTTCATGCTGTCGACACATTCTCTGTTTCTACTTTTTGACAATATTCTCCACTGTACCTTCTATCGTCCGCATCTTCTATGTCCTGTCCTTTATTGTAAGCAGTTTTAATTATGACTGCAATTTTTGATTTAATTTTAGTCATAGTCTTTTAACTAAAATGCCATTTTAGTTTAGTCATATTTTAGTCATCTGAATTGTTTTAGTTTTTTTAGTTGACTAAATCTCCAGCAGGGAGGGAGGGAACAGGTCTGAGAAGGTGGTTACATAGCCTTGCAAGGTGTTGTTCCAGGGGGCAGACAGGCACAGTGAGCCTGTGTCTCAGCCAATCCAGCTACAGGTAGAATTAGGGGACTGGGCTTTGGCAGAGATCCATGGGAACCAGAAAAAATAGGTAAATAAAATAGTCCTTCCCTAACATTTTAGTCAGCTGACCAAAAATCGCAATGGATTTTAGTTATAGTTTTAGTCAAGTTTTAATCAAGTGTTTCCCTTGGTGAAATACTCAC
Source organism: Pelodytes ibericus (assembly GCA_036172795.1). Classification (NCBI taxonomy): domain Eukaryota; kingdom Metazoa; phylum Chordata; class Amphibia; order Anura; family Pelodytidae; genus Pelodytes; species Pelodytes ibericus. Next base: position 53,318,682 of record CM069863.1, read on the forward strand.
TTTATAGTAACTCCCTTTATATCCAGATATGTTCTCTTACCTCCTACTGTAAGACTTGAGGCTGTTAGAGTATGGTGTTTTGGGAATTAAAAAATGCTGGAGGGTTAAAGTTCACAGTGAACTAACACGATGGCTGACCAAGTCCCCAATGTCCCATGAAAAATGTAAAAGATTGACCACCAGGGGCTACGGGCCAGCGCTATGCCTGTGGCCCCATAAATAAATAACCTTCCTTAGTGTTCTTCTGTTAGTATATGCAAGTTTATCCTCTTACCAGCAGCTGCCATAGCACAGAAAGAGGCCCTAGTCTTTGCATGGGATCAGCAGGGGGGGCCTTAACTGGCAGCGAGAGACCCCCGCATTCTGTGAGCCCCCGTCCTGATTGGTTGTGCACGTGCTTCCACTTTGAGGAAGCGAAGGTTAAAAACTGTTTAGTTGTCCTTAAAATTTTTGTCTAACTTGGCATCTTGGCCTCAAGTTATTCTCTTCTTCTTTCTACTATCACTGTGTTAACATATTTCTCTTTTCTAACTCCTCTCCCATCTGTTTTTTTCCCTGTGTCTAGCCTCTTTGTTACTTACATGACCCTTTCCTCTCTCTAGTTTGTTAGTTATCTGTTATAAGAGACTGTGTCTATATATTGATTACATGTGGTGATTTCAGGACAACACATGTATCAGGATCTTTTTACCTGCAAAGATAAAACAAATATTTTATTAAACAGGTGCTCTACACTCACCTTTGTGAATTAGGGTTGCTCTAAGCCAAAATTTCCCATCAGGCCACAAGGAAATTACGTATAGCCTATTTTGACTATGCTGGTACAATGGCAAAAACAATATTTTTATCCAAAAAAACGCCTACTGTAAATACGTTGCTAAATGTATCTCCTTCTAAATATTAACATTTTCCATTCATAAATTATGTCTAGCCAAATTTAGAGGTTTCTGTGTTTATCATCCATTTCATAATTGAGTACCACCAGCTACAGATTTTTACAACCAAATACCCCTTGTAGTTAAACTTTTAATGTAAGTACCCATTTCTAAATTTCCTGTGAAATATTAATACATTCTGAAATTAAATTGTGACATACTCTCTGCGCACACATATACAGTGAGGATATTTACCAAACTCTAATTCATGTTGCTACTGAGAACATTTTGCTACTATATACAGCACTTTCAATGTTGGGGGATATATGACATTGAGAAAGAACAGTTCACTCATTTGCTTTTTTTTTTCATTTATTTTTCATGTTCAGTCAAATAAATTACAGTGCTGTAGAGCTGTAGATAACAATCATAACAAAGGCATTTGTGCCAGAATTAAAACAAGATACTTATACTTAAACGAGTACAGAGATATTTAGTGCTTACACCTAGTCAGGCTTCAGTATGTTAACCAGGCCGCATTGTCCTTCTGATTGATGGCTTGACAAATGAATTGGCAGTGCAAGCCTGTAGGTTCTCTCATGATTTTGTTATTCTTGCTCTTATGAATGTAAATTTATCGACCCTGACAGACAGGAGAAAGACCTGCGGCTCGTCCTGGCACAATTATCATGTGACATTACTGTGTCATACAGTGTCTATATTCTATCACATCTATCAGTGTCTATATTTGTATCATAGAGATTTGGTGACTAACAGAACAGGAAAATCCTAATTTGAATGTTTTGGCCACCTTATTGACACTAAAATTAATGCACACAAATAACAAAATGGCAATAACAATTTCAGTCTAGGCAAGGTAGAACTATCAGGTCAATATATATGCATGCCTAGTGGAAGTTACAATCTGGTTAGGGTTGACACCTTCTGTTAAAAAACATATGAACCATGCTATGGTCTTGTCAGACTTATCATTAACCTTGAGCCAATTATTTGGATCTGGTACTGAAATGTCACAGTAATGATTTAGACAAAAAGTGTATTCGACACATGTGTGGGTGGGGTCACATTAGAAGCTTAAAAGGAGCTTAAAATGTGCCATTTTTGAAGGTGACTTGCTCAACAGAAGCCAGTGGCAACTTCATGCCCTTGTCAAAAGAGAATTTGGTTCGAGCAGAAACTGGAAATGTGCTAAACAAGAAGGTCAGTCACTTTGTCCACTCAGGAGGTTGTTACTAGGAAATGCACAAGCCACTAAGTCTCATATGGTGGTCTGTTGGTTAGCATTTAGGCCATATTACCCTCACCTGCCTCTAACATAGTTACCTATTTTCACTCATACCCCCAACTGAGAAATCTTAGATTATGTGGAAACCATTTGTTCTATGAATTAAAAAAAATATATATATATTTTGAATGCCAGTACTAAGACTGTGAAGCTTATTTAGCCGCTTGTTGGCAATTAGTTAATTAATACAGATCTAAACAGAAAAGAATAAATCAAAGCTTGCTGCTCTCTTGTTTGGACGCTCATTATAAACCTAGCAGATGTATTATACCTCCAGAGAGTTTCTGTCTAATTATAGCCACAATACATAGGACTATCAAAGTTTTAGAGAGAGAGACAGAGAGAGAGAAAGGGAGAGCTAAACTGATCAAAGAAAAAAGTATTGTATTCTCAGTAACCCCTTCTCTTAAGAAATCTCTATACTGGCAGCCAATATCGTTTAGGAGAGAATTTTAATTCCTTGTTCTCATCTAGCACTTCATAACTTTCCCCCACTTACATTTCATCTTTCATCCCTCCTGAGGTCTCTACTTTGCTTATAACCTTCATCTGTCTTCTTCTCGCTTTCAACATTTTTACTCTTGCCTGTACAATCTCCATAGTTCAGGCCAAATCCTATGAAATGTTATACAGTATTCTAATATACTCTACTCTACTTTCCAAACCTTCACAAAATCTTCAAATATATAAACTTTAAAGTACTATATAAATGTTCTAATTAACTCAGCGCCTGAGTGGCTCACTGAACCAAATTCCTATCACTTGTCCCTACCATGCCTTTCAGCTGTATAGTCGTATAATTTGACTGAATGATGATTTCAACTTGATACTGATTGTAAGTGTCATTGTATCCACCCTTCTAGTTTATGAGCCATGACCAAACCACTTCTAGCTAATCTGCCCCCAGACTTAGAAATCTGCCAACATGTCCCCAAATTTCACTGGTGTCTAGTGGAGGCAGTCGGAGGACTTCTGTGCGCATTGAGCAGCGCACATAAATCCTCTGGCTACCTGCAAGGAGGGGGATATATGGAAAGTTAATATCAGGGGCGGCAAGTGCCCTCCCTTGCGTTGGTCTATGGGATCTACTCAATAAAGAGAGAATTGCCGGGAACTGAGACTGGAAAAGTGAAGATTTCAACAACAAAGAAAGGGATTCTATACAGTAAGGTATGTAATTCATGAATAATGTAGAGGGGCTAGTGTTCACCTATTGATATAAAAACTTAGTTATCCTCATATTCACTTTAACCTCACACTGCTCCATATCCCTCTGGTTGTTAGCACAGCGCCAATAATTACAGCCACAGCCCTATGTCCATCTGATCCCAGTCCAATGATGGCCCAACCGCTGGCGGAACTGCTCATCAAACCTCCACCACCCTGAACCCCCGTACACCCAACATGCATGCCCTGATAACAAAACAAAGCTGAACACTGCTCAGGGGTCTTTTCCCCTATAAATAGTATTTTTCTTTCTCTGAGTCTTTAAGCTCCTCTTGGGGAATGAGCCAGTACTTTTCCAAAACTTCCCTATTCCAAATACGTTTCCGAACCTCCTTTTTAATATGTCCAGACCAGCACATGTACATCACCCCATGTGCCACAGGTGCCACTGTCCTCATGGGGCCGGCAGCCGCAGTCAAAGGTTCAGGTAAGGAACCTGTGCTGCCGGCAAAGGGTTGGGCCCCTGAAGATGGAGGTGACAACGCTGGGGGGATGGCAGGGGGAACAACTATGACCCCACCTGTGGAACCGACTGACACCGGAGACACCACCACACTAGTCCTAGGAGGGGAACCCCAAACCGCCCCGACATGGGAATCAATCTGGTTAGCTTTCCCACCCTGTGGCCCCAGCTACGCCTGGTCAAAAAGCCTGCACAAGCATTGTAAAAAAAAAAAAACACCCACATCTGACTCTGAGAACCTTGTGCTCACACTCACTAACAGAGCTTGCAACATGGCCCACTGAGCTAGCCATGGAGGATAAAGCCATTAGATCCCCTGCATGCTGCAGAAGCAGATTAGGGATGTGTTGGACTGAATTGGAGTTGAAGAGTCCTGAAACAGAGGTTGTAATGAGGAACTGGACCACCCTCCCTCTGTGGGATTAGGCCCAACAGCAGGAACCACATTGCCAGGCTCAGGGAGATGACCAAGGGGCAAAGGGGGACTGGCAGCACAAACCTCGCCCCCAGAGAACCCACTATCAGATTGGGTGCCAGAAAAATCCCGTCCGCTGGCACCCAGAGGTAAACCCCGTGCCCTCCATTTTTGGGCCTGCGGCTTACTCACGTGTTGCAATGCCCGTCTGGAGGCCCTGATCCTGGCTGAGCTAGGAGCAGGAGGAAGGGGGGTCAGCGGGACCACTATGGTCCCTGGAGGTGGAGCTAACAGCCTCCGTCAGCAGCATGGCAGCAGACCGTGTGAGTGGGCAGAGAGTGAAATCCAGCCACAGCAGGCGTGGGTCTCAGAGATGCAGCAGAGGGCATCGGAGCAATGAGAACTGCGCTCCAAGCCCTAGTGCAGGCAGAAGGAGTTCGAGGCCCACCAGCAGCAGGCCTGGGTCTCGGGGGCATAGTGCTTGTCACCAGAGCCCCAGTGCCGTGCTCCTGCTTATCAAGCAGGGGGAGACGCCAGCATCGAGGCTAAGTCTAGTAGACGGACGAGACCATCACCTGATGTCACCGCTGCCTCCGCTCGGTGCACAAGTCACCACTGGGGCAGCTTGCAGCCATGAGAACTGCGCCCCAACCTGCCTGCCACCATCCACTAATGTCTCAGCCTTCAGAGCAGCGAGGCTCCCCTACACATCCATGCTCCAGGCTTAATGTACTCCAGACAAAGTAAGGAAGCTATTTACAAACTTTATCTGGTTGATTTTGGAAAATGGCTGCTGGAGGGAGGGGAGCTTAAATATACAGATACCCCATAACTAGGGTTGCAACCTTTTCAATCAAACAATCAAATCCAATATATACCTTTAAAAAGAGTGTATATATTTTTAGTAGAAAAGACAACATACAGAGCTATAAATTATAGAATCACATTAATATTCGCAGCTTGTTGCAACCAAGGAAAAATCTGATTGCCATTGATGGACTTAAGTCTCTCTTCAACCTAAATTACTATGTAATTTTCAAATGGGAAATGTGTAATTTGCTTTTCAAGCCATAAGGTAATGTCATAAACATCACAGACACATTTCAAACATATTTTTATGTTGCAGTTCTGATAAAAAAAAACCTCTATAGATGATTTCTGGCCATTTTTGTTATTCGCTAAATTCACAGTATAAACAATGTTTAGGTACCAGTGAACTTCATATTTTGACCCAGATAAAAAATCCCAGCTGTATGAGAACCAATTAAAAAATCTCAGAGTTGCAAAACTGCTGAGTGCTTCTGAATTGCTAAGGCTTTAACCAACCTACTCAGAGCTGATCGGTTTAGCAAAAAAATGAAACAAACACTTTTTGTTTTACAAACTGTTCATCGGTTCCCAAGAATCCCTATAAATAAGGTAGGAAATAGTATTCCAGCAGTTGCCAACAGTGCCAGATTTGATGGGACAGTCCCGTTTTTTGGGGTTTTATCTGGTTACATTTGGATCTGTCGGATTCTCTGCTTCCTAAATGTGGAAGATGAGAGGCCCATAAACCCAATACCTGTACTGATGATCCTGGAGCTCAATGGGGTTCCGATGTGTGATTTTTTTTTTTTTTTATGTAAGCCCAACCAGTGAGGGCCAATAAATCTCTGTATATTTTTTGTACACTATGGTCTGCTTCTCCTATCCCCTATACAGAGTCTATGGTTCTATGCATTGAAGGTCTGAATGTGGATGAAGGTGGGATCTGCAGTCCCGCAGTGCCTACTATCGTTACATTTGTCGATTTTAATATCTGAGAGGTTTTTGCTCCATATTTGAACATCAAGCATATCTTGAGATGCAGTGTGGATGGTGGGGATTGTAGTCCCACAAAGTGAATATACTAGAGCTAGTTTGTGGGCTCTGCTCTATGTGAGTTCCTTCCCAGGGGGGTATTAAAGGAGTACCCCTTTATTTATTTATTTACAGTCGCACATTGTTGTTTTTTTTGTTTTTTTTTCTGTGTCTTTTATTTGTGATCTGCATAAGATAAGTATTCACTCACAATTTTTTTGTGCAGCACTCTCAATGTATTATTTGTATTTATGTGTTTTGGGTGACAACACCAGTGTCTGCAGCATGATATATATACAAAATATTTCTTTATTTCTTAACTACACTTTTTCCCATGTACTATTATTAATGCTATATTTTGTAGCACAGCAAAGTTTGGGGGTGGAAATAGATGCCTCTATATGCAAGTTGCCTACTTTAAAAAGTAAGATTTTTGTTACTAGCTTGACTGTTTTACTTAAGTTAGTTGTCAAAGAAAGCATTTGCAGTATAATGCAAAGGTCCGTAAGGAACTGTGCTGTTTGAAAATTGCAGGAAGTTACTTAAAAGAACTTCCTGGTATGAAAGTCTTGCAGATGAGAAAGTGTTCCTAAGGGCTTTCCTGTTTCTGAGACAGCTAATGCTAGAGATAGAAAAGACACAACTAGGGAGGTCTGCTTTTTAGATTTTTTGTTCAAACTTAAAAGAGGGTCTAGATAGTACTATGCCAAGGGTTTTATAACATGACAGCCATAAATGTGATTTTTTTTTTTTGTCCACCATAGAGATTTTACAAATGAACTCTATCGGGAAATACCATTATAATTCAGTGCTTTGTTAGTAGTAACAATACTACTAGATATTACCTTTCCAAAAAGATGGAAACACTGAAGGAGATAGATAGATAATGAAAGCAATAACCCCAATTATTTGATTACATTCAGTTTAGAAAAAAAGATCCTATTGCTAAATTGATTGAGGTTGTGGATGTATTAAATTTTCAGTGTTGACCCTGAGTCGGTCTGCAACATTATACTGCCTCCACAGTCTTCGCATTGTCCTTGAGCCATTTGGTTGCGGCCTACTAGTAAAATAAGGGCTTGGTAGCAATCCTAACTCTTAGAAGAAGAAAGCAAGACTGCAAAAAAAAAACTTGCTTTCAAAGAAAAATGTGGACAGTATTTACAAAACAACTCTTTACAGAAATGTCATGTTTCAACAGACAATTTGCACCAAGGACATGCAGCTTAAAGGTTTATCATAATTACACAAATGGCATTAAACTGCTACAAACTATTAACTAAAAATCCTATTATACAAGAATCAGTGCTATTATTTCATGAGTTAGAGCCCAACATTTGAACAATAAACTACACCAATAGCAAACATTGCTTTACATTGTTTTACCTTGCTTTACAGATACAAAACTATTTTATTTCTCCATCCAATCTAACACTGAGGAAGACTGAGAGTATTCAGCTGATCAAAGTCTGGATCAGGGCCTGATTCTATATTCTGCAAAACATGCAATGATACTTTATCAGCTATTTTACTATAGTATACGCTCCCATAATGAAATAACACACATTAAAAACAAATGCTAAGGTTTATTTTCTCCTTCCATACAAAATACATGAGAAGGCAATATTCTATAACCTCCAAAAGGCCTAGTAGATGAAAACTGACGTTGAATTAATGTCATCATTTTGGTGTTCTAGAGCAGCTCTACAGGTTTATCAGACAGTAGAACAACTACCAATCTGTGGTGACAACCTGCCAAAAGCAGACTCACTTCAACTGAATACAGAAGAAAAAAAGATTGGATCTGCAAAGTCCAATTTGTGAAGGTTCTGTGATTTGCAAGGACTCTCATGAAAGTGCTGACTTTACATGTTATAGAGTCAGGTTATAGCTACCCCTAGGCGCAAAGGAGCCAGAACTCCTCATAAAATTGTATCTTTCTTATGTAAATGTAAAGTAAATCATATTTTTATAACAAGCGAACAAATAACAAAATCAGACCTAAAATATTTATCTCACTGGGATTTATCTCTCCTATAATGTAAATTATGTAGGACTCTTTAGGATTTATCATAATCATAGCTTTAATTATTTTTTGGCCAGAATTATACTCCCAAAAAAAGCAAATCAAAAGCTATGATAAATATAAAGTAATAGATTCTCTCTTATTATAATGCTACCATTCAGGACAGAAATATAGATTGTGATGGCAAATGAGAACCAGTTAACCCATCTAGTCTGCCAATAACATCATTTCAGATTTCTATTAAGTTCAGGTAAACCTATGTAAATCCTAGGGATTCTTGGACTCCTTTGAAAAGTAAACTAATTCATATCCTGTTTAGTTAATTTTCATTTTTTATCTCTCTGGAAAAAAAAGCAGAAATTTCATTTGTAATGTGTATTGTCTTGAAGTTTTGGATATTCTGTCTCCTTCTCCAAAATTTACTTAATACCATTAAAAAAAATAACACATTCTGAGTGCATATGATTATAATGATCACTTATCTTTGTCCTACAAAACTTTAAATTAAGAATAGTTCTATAGTGCAGTGTTAATTTTGAAGGCAAATTTTGATTTTGTTTTAGTCATAGCCTGTTGATTAAAATACTATTTTAGTTTAGTCATATTTTAGTCATCAGAATTTGTCTTTTTTTTTTTTTGTCTGTTCTTGTCCTTCTGCTTGATGTTTTTACTTACCTTTGGATTATAAATAAATATTTTGCAACCTACTATGGACTGACGCTATCTACCTTCCGGATGATTTTAGCTGGCACACTCTTTGTTTGTTCTGGTGTTAATTTGGGTTGTGAGTAGACCCATTGTGCTTTAGCACCTGAATGTGATTTAAACTCACACATCTTTAACCTGAAGGTTGGAGCCGATCAAATTTGCTTGGAATTGCTTTAAAATAACCAACCAACCTATGCCAGCCAAGGCAAGCCATGGGCGTGTACCAATGACCAACCCTGGTCATGCAGGGTGCATGTGCCTATACATAAACCATTTACTGGCAAGGCTCTACTCTGCCAAGCTGTGACAGTCAAAACAGAGGATAACATACAAATAACAATGAAATACAAAATTGACTTGATGTCCTCCCTAATGACTACTGATGATTTCTTACCCGCCTAGTTTACTTCCAACTAAGTAACACTTCTCTTCACCTTCCCCTTTAGCCATGACATCCATCAAGCTGTCAGGCTTTAACCTGGCTGAGGGAAGGAGGAGAAAGAGAGAGCCCAACCCAACTCAATGAAAACTCATATGCAAAGTTAGGGTGGGAACGGTCAAAGCTGTTTTTATAAACATCCTCATACCAGTACCTTGAAGAAGCCTCATTTCCGGGCGAAACGTGTAGGTCGTGACGCTTGGACATCAGGAAGTATGCAGATTCCCCTGCCGGCACTGCAAAGTCTGGACCATAAGTTGACACTGAACTTTCACCACAGAACATACCAGATACATCCTCTGTCACTAGGTGACAGCTTTACAGTGAAAATCAGGAGAAAAGTTTAAAGATTTTTGGGAATGAAAGGTACCAATTTTCCACAGAAGATTATGCAAAACCATGTAATATCTGTTATATTCATTGCTTAGAAAATGTAATAAATAAGATCTCCATCTAACCAGTAATGAGACGTCATTGAAACACCTGGCTTTCATCTAACAAGCATGCAAACAGGGAGATATTTCTGTTTGACACTTTCCTACTATCTTCCAAGCACTACCTTAGGCACATAATGTGAAGTTTTGATTCCTGCTGTCTGCTCTGGGCTCCCATTAATTTTTTTCTTTAAAACTCTGCTTTTATAATAGACAGCCCACACTGTCCAAGCCTTGCCTGTGGGCACTTCTTTTCTTCTTTTAGACTTCCTGTCTAGAAGTCATCTTAGAACTATACTTCTGCTTTCTCATGTCTTAGTAGTTGTTCATTAAAAAGGTGTGATTGTTTAGCAGATGGTTCAACTGTGCTGTAAGTTAGGTTCCATCCCATTCATATATGCAGAACAGATAGACATACACATAGATAGACAAAATGAATTGTGTTACAGAGTTCCAACCTTTTCTTTGTAGCTTGGCCTTGCGTGGGCATTAAATTCAATATAGTTAAGTACATGTGAAAATGATGCAGCAATGCCAAGGCTATTACGGAAGATTAAGGAGTGTGCCATTGTGTTTACTGAATTATCAATGCTATTCCCGAAGACAATTTTGAACAATACTGAATAATTCATTGTTTTGTTCTATCTAAAAACCGATCGGTTATGATTATATCTAAAAAATGGCATATAATTATTTTTTTTCAATTCATTTATTTCGTTTAACCACTGATTAATACTTGCACCACATTATGCAATAGAGACAAGAAGAACATAACCTGCAGTTAAAAAAAAATAATCTCTTGATGGGTGGTTGTTTCTTATACTACAGACAGTAGCATGTGTCAGTTTTGTTGATAAAGTGAGTTTTTCTATTTTATAAAAGGTTACATTAGCAATCTGGGGTTTTAAACAAAATCACGGAGACTATTTCATTAACTTATACCTTGAATTTTACCTGCTGGTAGTTCTGACAGTGCTAATGTGCCAAAGTTTGTCTTCTTCATTAAGCAATAGAATCTCACTTCAGATCTAGCAGTGTTGGAAAAAAGGTAGATCAGTTTGCTCACTTTTAAAGGTGCTGTTTTTTTACATTATAACCTTATCCTTTTTTTTTTTTTTAAACCTCCTTTCTTCTGCAGTTTGTTCTTTTTTTTGATTTTCACCCAGGAACGCATATTTTGTCAGTCAAACTCTCTCAGCACCTGTGTTCCCTCCCATCACATCTGACATGACAACAAGCAAAGCTCAGAGCAGAAGCCTGCAAGGTCCTAAACCCATACCTCTCCTCCAATACACAAGGCAGCCATTGCAGCCTTGATGGGAATCTTATGTCAGAAGTGCAGTGGAGATCTGCACTCTTACTGACCATGTCTCCATTTAGAAGGAATAGCTGAGCCCCCTCCCACATTGTGCAAATGCCCGCCCTGCTCAACTCATGCTGCCATGTGGTCTCTGAACGTACAACAGCATTGCAGGGATTAAACATACCCTCTGTAGTGCTATAGTCCTACTTGCTGACATGAGTTTGCAGCCAACGCCGCATTGGATTGCCATGTTCCCCCACTTAGGCCTATTAAACTAAATAGCTTAGAGTAGCTGTTTGAGCAATCAGAACAAGCAGGGACAAGCTGATAACCAAGAAGTGTCACCCCCCCACCCCCCCACCCCACCTCCCGGATTTCCCCCAATACCATGCCAAACAGATTCCTTAGTAATGCCACACACTGGAGCCCCATAAATGTGCCACACCTGGGACCCCTATTAATTATGCCACACACAGGAACCCTGAGAGGTGACTGCGGGCCACATTCATCTATTGTATAATTATAAAACAATAAATATATATTTATACACACACACGCACACATCACAAGCCTATCTATACACACATACATCTCTCAATCTCTTTTTCTCTCTCTGTATATATGTATTTAACTAGTTACATTTATATTTGTTTGAACTTTTTAATATTATATTCAACTATTTTTATTTGTAATATAAAATGTTACTGAAACATGTTTTTATTCCCTTCCTCTGCATACCCATTGCACCTAAAGGACTTAACATTGCACCATACAGTACCCACAGCACTTGCCATTGCATCCACAGTACTTGGCTTGCACTCATATTGCACTCACACGGTTTGAATGTGACAGTGTCAATTTGTCCCACAGAACATACCACAGTATCATTTTGCCCCACATAGCTGCCCATGCAGAACAAGCCTCAGTGTAACTTTCCCCCATAGTACATGCTATTTGCCCCACAGAACATGCCACAGCATCACTTTGCCAATTAACATATGCAACAGCCAGTTCACCTATTCAAATATGAAACAGTTTGTCCATTAAATATGCTGCAGTATGCCCATTATTTATTTATTTTTTAATAAACATTAACAGATTAACAGAGGTGTCAAATGTTTGTTATTAGTTGATCATTTTCATTTTAGGGGTTCAGTGATACAGAAAGAGAAGGGGTTTGGGTGACTGGCAGGACTACTGCTAAGAAACCTCAGGAACTTTCTATATGGGTTTGGGTGACTGGCAGGACTATTGCTAAGAAACCTCAGGAACTTTCTATAGGGTCTACCCAATATAGACCAATCTTACTTGGAATGGAGCCAGATCAGGCAAAGTAGCCGAATTTGTACTCAGTACAAATCAGTACAAATCAGTACAAATCGGCTGATCGAGAACCAAAGCATCAGAAGTAGTGTTGAGCAAACCCGAACCGCAATGTTCGGGTTCGTACCGAACTTTACGGTTTTTGGACCCCTGACCCGAACACAGACATTTCACTGTATGTCCGTGTTGGAGTTCGGGGATCGGCGATTACATTGTATGTAATGCTATTGGCTTTCTATAAACCGAAATAGAGTCCGCATTCATAAGAAATTCTTATGAATGGGGACTCTATTTCGGTTTATAGAAAGCCAATAGTATTACATGTATTCCATAAGCCGAAAGTCTATAAACCGAACAACGTTCTGTTTATAGACTTTCTTTTTATAGAATAGCAATAGCATTACATGTATTCTATAAAACGAAAGTCTATAAACCGAATGTCTTTCGGTTTATAGACTTTCGGTTTATGGAATACATGTAATGCTATTGCTATTCTATAAACCGAAATAGAGTCCCCATTCATACAAATATGTCAATTGACCTATTCGTATTAATGGGGACACTCACCCACATTTTACTTCATTTTGCAGCCCTCTAGCCCTTTCCAGAACTTTTTTAGAGGCATTTTAGTGGCCAAAAGTTCGGGTCCCCATTGACTTCAATAGGGTTCGGGGTCAAGTTCGACCTCGAACCCGGACTTTTTTCCGAAGTTCGGCCGAACCCGAACATCCAGGTGTCCGCTCAACTCTAATCAGAAGCATTCGGATCCAGACAATTTCACTACAAAAGGCATGGAGCTTCAGTTTCCCAATATGCACCGATCAGCTCTGAACACACTCTAAATTCTGAAAATATAGACAGAAGAATTAAAGTAAACATATTTTAAACACAATAAGTCATATACAATTATAATATATTAATATTATTATTATTATAGTATATTTACATTATTGAAAGTATAATTTAAAAATTTTAATATTTTTTTTTTATTATTTTATGTTCATTCAGTTTAATTTTAGGTGTATGATGCTTTTTTAATTATTATTTTATTAAACTTTGGCCTATTTCAGGAGGACTTTGGCTATTTTGGCTATTGTCCTCCCAAAATGCCTTTGAGTCTACGGATGCGTTTGGTGTCAGTGTGGAATCTAATCTGATGTCCAAATTGTGGACTTATTGGGTGGGACATCAGATCTACCCGAGTAACTCAAAATTCGGGATTTCTTCTGTGCCACTAATGTAATACATCCGCAATTCGGATGCACCTTATTGGAGCTGATTATCGTTGCATATTGTGTGGCACAGGGAGCACAAAATAAAATGCAAATCTGTTTCTTTATCTTCCCTTTACATGATGCAGCATTTATATGGAGTATTGCTAAGTGGAACAGCACCTTGAAATACAAAATTACATTTATATAGAAAGCAGCATGCTCTCTTTGTCTTAAAAGCTTCTTGCTGCACTTTTTTTCATTCCTTTAATATTAGTGACATGTGTATTCAGAGGACAGTTTCTTTGGTGGCAGAAGCTGTTCAATTTCTTTGGTGTTTTAGAATTAACAAGCAAGTAAGGAATCTAAAATGATTGAAATTTGAATACCCTTTACTGTTTTTACAGTGTGAGTCTCCTCCTTGGCTGTGGGTAGATTCAATTCCAGCTGATATGTTGTCAAGGCTGTACAAATTAGCTCCTCTGGGGATGATTTGTAAGGACTTTGTGCATAATGCTTCAACAAACTCATCATGAACATTAAACTTAATCCCTTCACACTGGATGGTGCGTTGGTTCTTAAAGGGACTGACTGGTGCCCAAATGTTAATGCATATTAATGAGCTTTCAAAGTACTTTAAAATGTATGTTTTACGTTTTGCATTGCTCAAAATAAAAACATATTTGAAGCTAGATGAATTTGTGAATTTACAGCAGTTTGCAAGAAACCAGGATTGCCCACACTCTTTGCTGCAGGAACCAATGAGAATAATTTCATTTAAATGAATATAATTTTATGTTTCTCTAATGATGTCAAAAAAGAAGAGAGGAGAATCGGGCGCTAGTGTTTGGACACTTCAATGTGAATGGATAAATGAAATAAACTCTATAGTGATGTGTGATATAGCGCATAGAACGTGCACACAATATCGACAAGGTCTTGTGCAATTATGAGTGTATAAACAGAAAATGATATGCTAACATAAAGTTGTGATTATAAAATGACAAGTGGTATGCAACACTGCAAAAAATAACACCAAAGTGCTAAACACGTGTATTCAAAAATCAATAAAAAATTATACTTATGATTTTGATAGGAAATGCATCTGTGAATAAAAATACTAAAAAATAGTGCAATATGTACTGTACACATATACGTCAAATGATGGTCGTAAGAAAAGGACTCACAATGTATAGCTCCTTAGAAAACCCAGGAGCATGGAATCAGGTTAGTATATGACAGTGGAATACTTGCCCCCTTCCTAGGGATCACCTCCTCCAATAGGACATGGAATAATGGAGAACCTCTTAATCCAGATCCAGGGTATTCAGTAACAATTTATTCCACAGAAAAAACAGAAACTGTGATGTAGTGGAAGCAATCCACAATAAACACACAGATAAAAAGCAGGAAAAAACTCAGTCACTTGCTCCAGTTATCCGTGCGCCTCGGGGCTGGATGCAAAGTCCAAGTAATTAATAGTCCACACAGGACAAAGTTTTTGTAGTCTCCAAATTGAGAAGCAGAGCTCACCCAACGCGTTTCGTCCTTTGGACTTCCTCAGGGGATATGACAAAAACCGGAATTTATTCACCCTTATATACACTTCCGTATTGAAAACGTCATTACAGTTTAAATAATGAGCAAATGTCCGTACAAGTAAAAAAACTCACATTAAAACACATTAAAAGTAGCAATATATAGTTCCATTCATAAAAAACGTTCGTACAATCATAAACCGAACTGAAAGAACTTTCGCGTTAGCTTAATACGAAAGCTATGTGTATTGTATTCATTGAATTCGTATTGCGCATGCGTATTGTGTTCGGATTCGGATAAAAAGACTCTAAGCCGAAAGATTGCAAAATCCGAGTGCGTTAAACCGAACAGGGGTAATGTATCCATTCATAAAATGTGAAAGGATACTGTAGTGGAGATGCAATATTACCCAGGTTATCTCCGCTTATAATCCAAGTGAGACTCAGGAACAAGTAAATAGTAAATCCAAAGGCAGGGTTTCCAGCAGGTAAAATACAGCAATATCCCAACAGCAATCCCAATAACTGGACGACACACAGTTTCAGGAGCCTAACTGACCAGAACTGTTTAATGATACAGAAACACAGAATATATACAGTTGAACATCTTGACAAACCAGATTAGACAAAGGAACTATAACAGGATTATAATTTAACCTAAGGAGATACAAAGGGAAATCCTGCCTCACAGCTTTCAGGATACAAAGGTGCCCAGCTCAGATACACACAGGAAACTAAATGACTTACATAAGACAATGGGAGAGGTGACAAAAACAGGGATTAAAGATAGGATCCAATCTTAACTTGGGGAAAACACAGTGAATAGGACAAAGACTTGGATCCTAGTAATTACAGTACATTCCTCTGCTTGGGAGATAATTGAGTTAACCTTTGTATCAGCTCAATTATCTCCAAGCTAAAATATACAGGTTCTATACAATATTAATAACTTTCAAAATATGCATCACATTCACATAAAACATACATTTTCAGAATCAGCATACTTTAAATATGAAAATAACTAAAAATCAAACAATTCCACCCAGAAGTTCCAAAGTTACCTTTTTGGGCATTTTTAAAGGGCCACACACCCCAGGGCCATAGTCACAGGGGAGGAGGCTGGCAAACAGGCCTCTCCAAGACCAAGTGGCGAAGGGCACTTCGTCACAGATACATTACCCCTGTTCGGTTTAACGCACTCGGATTTTGCAATCTTTCGGCTTAGAGTCTTTTTATCCGAATCCGAACACAATACGCATGCGCAATACGAATTCAATGAATACAATACACATAGCTTTCGTATTAAGCTAACGCGAAAGTTCTTTCAGTTCGGTTTATGATTGTACGAACGTTTTTTATGAATGGAACTATATATTGCTACTTTTAATGTGTTTTAATGTGAGTTTTTTTACTTGTACGGACATTTGCTCATTATTTAAACTGTAATGACGTTTTCAATACGGAAGTGTATATAAGGGTGAATAAATTCCGGTTTTTGTCATATCCCCTGAGGAAGTCCAAAGGACGAAACGCGTTGGGTGAGCTCTGCTTCTCAATTTGGAGACTACAAAAACTTTGTCCTGTGTGGACTATTAATTACTTGGACTTTGCATCCAGCCCCGAGGCGCACGGATAACTGGAGCAAGTGACTGAGTTTTTTCCTGCTTTTTATCTGTGTGTTTATTGTGGATTGCTTCCACTACATCACAGTTTCTGTTTTTTCTGTGGAATAAATTGTTACTGAATACCCTGGATCTGGATTAAGAGGTTCTCCATTATTCCATGTCCTATTGGAGGAGGTGATCCCTAGGAAGGGGGCAAGTATTCCACTGTCATATACTAACCTGATTCCATGCTCCTGGGTTTTCTAAGGAGCTATACATTGTGAGTCCTTTTCTTACGACCATCATTTGACGTATATGTGTACAGTACATATTGCACTATTTTTTTGTATTTTTATTCACAGATGCATTTCCTATCAAAATCATAAGTATAATTTTTTATTGATTTTTGAATACACGTGTTTAGCACTTTGGTGTTATTTTTTGCAGTGTTGCATACCACTTGTCATTTTATAATCACAACTTTATGTTAGCATATCATTTTCTGTTTATACACTCATAATTGCACAAGACCTTGTCGATATTGTGTGCACGTTCTATGCGCTATATCACACATCACTATAGAGTTTATTTCATTTATCCATTCACATTGAAGTGTCCAAACACTAGCGCCCGATTCTCCTCTCTTCTTTTTTGTACTTTCATGCAGTTTTTTGGAAGCTGTCTGTTTTGTGTAGTCAGGCTGCTGGAGATAGTGGACACCGAGTTTCATTGTGTATAGTATTACATCTGAAACACACTACTTTTGCTCGTCCCTGTTCTGTTCTTTTCTCTAATGATGTCATCAGACATTGTTTTGCACTGTTAAGAAATACTACTGTGTACAAGAGCAAGTTTATTACACCCCACACAATGTATTATATTCCACCCGCACAGAAAATTACTAAATGAAACAAACCGTTATATGCTCAGAGTCTATTTATTTGGTGCTGCAACACCTGTAGTATACATGCAGAGTAATCACTGGGGGAGGGCTTGAGTATATAAAAAATGTGATTTATGCAGAGTGTCCAAGTTTTTTCTGAAGAAGGCCATTTCACCAGCAATGTATGTGTGCATGGGCCACATTCATTTTTCAATGTGTCTCTTGCAGTGCAGACTAATCCAGCATGCAGAAAGTGGATGTGATGACAGCATGCAGCGATCTGATCAGATGATCTATCACACTTTTTTTGCCACTAGCTGTGGGTTACCTGCAACTAGCAGTTTTTCAAAGGACAGAAGGCCTCGGGCACTAGGGTGACCACATTTGATTTTTGTCATTCAAGGACTCATTTTATATTATATCAATTCTTCTGAAGCCTTGAGAACCATATTGATTTCAGATGTAATAATATATTTAAAATGCACATACCGACATTACCAGACAGGAGCAGTTAATCCATATTAGCAAATATGCAGTTTCACAATTTCTCTAATTTCTCTATTAGCATACATGAGCAGTTTCATAAAATGAACCCCCCTATCAGCAGACAGAGGCAGTCTCAGAGTTTTAACTCCTCTATTAGCAGACAGGTAGTTTCAGAGATTTAACCCCTTTATTAACAGACATGAGCAGGATCAACTAATTATACTGAGCTGCGTGTGAAGGAGGCACTGAGCCAATCAGCAGAGGCTTATGAACTCGGAGCCAATCTGGTTAGTGTTGAGAAGTCTCTCCTGGTTGACTGAGACCTCCTTCAACCAGAACTCTAAATCCAGGACTTTTGACTTTCCCGGATTGAGGCGCCTAGGACCATGAAACGGGGCGTTGCTAGGTCTCCAAAAGACCTGGGGCTGGAGCCCAGGGCAGATTTGATAGAAGTGGAGTGAATGCTTAGGCGGGCATACAGATGGATATATGAGATGCCAATTAACAATAAGTATATTTGGGTATATATCAGGGCGCAACAAATCCCAGGCACCACAAAATTAGACATGGCACCCGGGTATTATTGTCCCCACATGGTGCCCTCGCTGCTGAGATCATTTTTTGTTTTTGTATTGCACGAGTGCACTTATTCACAGACACCATTACACACACACAGACACCATTACACACACACAGACACTGTTATGCACAGACACACACACACAGACACCCTTACACACACACCCCCAGACAAACTTACACACACACACACACACACACACACACACACACACACACAGACACCCTTACACACACTGACACACTCAGAAACACTTACACACACACACCCCAAACAAATACAGACACACACATACAGTCAGTAACATACAGACACACATACCCATACATTCAGTAACATACAGACACATAAACAGTCAGTAACATACAGACACACACACACATATATTCAGTAACATACAGACACACACACATACATTCAGTAACTTACATACAGACAAACAACACATAGTCACAGACAGACACACATACAGCTAGTCACACATACATATTCAGTCACAGACAGTCACATACACACACATACTCACTCACACACACTTACACACAAGCCAGCAAATTTTTTTTTTGCTGTTTAAGATTAAAAAAGTACATATATCAATATGTCCCCCCCCCTCTTGCTGCCATACCTCATTCCAGTCTGGTCTGTGCCTCTCACACAGACACAGACCATCATTGTTTCTATTCCTGCTGAGCTCACCCGGCACTCATTATAGTGTGGTGCGCATGGGGACATACCAGGAAGTAGGTGCACACAATTCCCCCTCGTGCTCCACTGGATAATACAAAAACAAAAAATGATCTCAGCACCATGTGGGGACAATAATACCCGGGTGCCAGGTCTAATTTTGTGGTGCCTGGGATTTATTGCGCCCTGATATATACCCACATATACTTATTGTTAATTGGCATCTCATATATTCATCTGTATGCCCGCCTAAGCATTCACTCCACTTCTATCAAATCTGCCCTGGGCTCCAGCCCCAGGTCTTTTGGAGACCTAGCAACGCCCCTGATGATTGTTATGTCCCTGGTACCAGCAGGCAACAAAAAAGTTAGTGACTAGTGTAGGCCTCCCAGTCCTGGTCTATACATAACATAAATGTGGCTGGCTATATCATATCATTGGAGATGCAGTTAGCAAATACTGTGTGTTTGGGCTATAGACTTACAATTCCATGATAATCAACCAGCAATTTTGCTGGCTCCACAGCCAACAAAGGTTAGAGAACTGTTGTGTAGTGTAGCTCTGTGATCAACAGCAAGCATTAGAAGATATTACAAAAAAGAGGGTAGTTATAGCATGGTAAAGAAGGAAATTGGGGTTTGGATTCAAATAGACACTTGGTAGTTATGCAGCAGTGATGGCTAACATTTAGTATTCCAGGTGCTTACTTTTCTCATCATGTTCACTCAACCAAATGGATGGTTGAGAACCAAGATATGTGCATTCCACTGCAGTTGTAGTAACAATACATAATGATATGGTAACTACCGGAGGGCCAAAGGTTAGCCACTCACTTTCTTTTGATGCTTAGCATGCCTAATGGCTGGCTGAGAGTCGTGGGAAATGTAGTATCAATAGCTGGAGTATTAACTAACCCTAGCTGCAATACTTGGTTTAAATAAACTACCTTGTGCCTGCACTACAGAATGCAAGTTGTTTTGCTAATCAAATTAGCCCCTTTAAAGCTACTGAACTAGATATAATACAAGTTGCATACTTAACCTATTTGGAGTGTTTGAAATTATTTTCAATTTTTTTCATTTAGTGTAAATTTATTGGGTTTTTTTTAAGAACATGATGGTCCTTTGGGGGGGGGGGGGATAGTTTAATACTCTTGCCTCTTAAAAACTTTACTTGTCTAGTACATGTCCAGGGGGATGGGACTCTTCATCGCGGCTGCTTCCGCGCAGCCGCTTCACAGCCAACTCTGCAGCCCAACACAGAACGTCGCTGGAGATTTCATTGCGGGACATTTCTTCGCTAAAGGTAAGTATTTTACCTATTTTAGTTTAAGGGTGCTTAGAATTAGGGTTTAGGGGTTTAGAATTAGGGTTTACGGGGTTAATTTTAGTATTAGGGTTCGGGGGTTAATTTTAGTATTAGAGTTTAGGGGGTTAGTATTAGGGGTTGGGGGTTAGTATTAGGGTTTAGGGGGTTAGTATTAAGGGTCGGGGTTAGTATTAGGGTTTAGGGGGTTAGTATTAGGGGTCGGTGGTTAGTATTAGGGTTCGGGGGTTATTTTTAGTATTGGGGTTATTTTTAGTATTGGGGTTTGGGAATCATTTATTAGGGGGGGTATTTTCGTTTTACTTTTACATTTGTAAGAGCTGACAGTTCAGCGCTGAACTGTCAGCTCTTACATAGCCGCGGCCGCGATGAAACAGCCGCATTATTCTTCATTGCTGACAGTTCAGCGTTCTAACTGCCGCGCTGAACTGTCAGCGATGAAGATGTGGCGAAGAAGTGTCCTAGACCCTGTCCAGGTCCATGCTTTGCCCTATAATAGGAGTAATGTATGTCTCTATGATTTTAATCAGTCTTGCTAGACACAGCTAATTTTGTAGCTTTGGAAATAGCTGTGCTAAGGTTGCAAATGTAACAACAGTCAATTCTGCATGTTCAATTATACATAGTGTTTAGCACTAAAAAATAGAATGCTCCACGTACTGGGCCCACTTTTGAAAATGTTGTATGTACAGCTGTACTATACTAGATAATACAAATCAAATACACTGAAATGTGCTTAAAATGTGCTTGAATAATAAAACGAGACCAAAAAGGAGGTACGTGAACAACGAAAAGACAAACAAAAAAAACGCACCTTACGCCTTTCGCGAATTACAACGCTTAATCATAGGTCCTATGATTTAGCATTGTAATACGCGAAACGCGTAAGGTGCGGTTTTTGTTTGTCCTTTCGTTGTTCACGTACCTCCTTTTTGGTCTCGTTTTATTATTCAATAAAGCACTTTATTATATCGCTTACTGGAGTGGAGTGCACATCATCTTTTCGTTCATTTTCCAAAGATTAATAGACAAACCAGACAACTGGATATAAAGATTGGCACACGGGGGCATTTAGAAGCAAAAAATGGTGAATCCTAAGTCAGGATAGAAAGTAGCCCGAGGGGGGGGGGGGGTAATTGCTCCCTTGACCCCCTTTCCAGTCTTCCCTTGCTGCTTGATTTAGTAATGCCTAATATAACCAATAACATCTTCTAAATAAAATACAAGAAAGAGAATTTAGTTTAGAAAGAGAAAGTGATCAGCAAATTATTAATAGTTTAAAAGTTTTGTAATGCACACAGTAAAGCTATACAATCATCTTTGGATGCACTGTAGTAAATAATAAGACAAGCAACGTAACTGTAAGGTGTTTAATATGCTAGAATCCGGTATTATGAAAGATTACACATTTTTAGTGTTATTGACTGATGCAATAGGAAAGGGGCTTACATTGAAGGTTATGTATTAGCATGATGGATGAAGCAAAACGAGTAAATATGAAGCTTGATCTTACGTTGAACAGAACTTAAGAGCTAAAGATTCTTTGCTCCTTAAAAGCAGCTGTCTTCTTCCAGGAAACAAATGGAATCTCCACTGTGTGGGGATAAACATTGTGCCTTGTCACTGACTATTTATAGTCTTGGGGGCTAAGAGTGACCCTTCTGTCTGCTCAGAAAAAATTGTTTGCCAGCTTTAAATGTTCTAGCAGCTCTGTCATAGCAAGGACATCAGAGCCAAAATTTCCTTTCAACAATGTATATCTACAAATAAGGACTTTATATATTTAATGATTATTATTTTTAAGAGTTACAAAGATGCCACATTTGAAAGTCAGTATGGAAATAATGTTATATGAATTCTGTGAAGTTAAACTTTATATTGTGAATGCAAAGAATAAACAATAATCATAAGCTTTTTTTTTTACTTAGTGTTTTTCAACACTGAGTCAATAATTACCTTAAACATATTTTTTTTTTTGGAGGGGATGGACTATCTGTATACTTTATTTGATTCATAGTGTCCCCAGCTCCGCTTACTTTCATTTCTGACCCCTTGGCTCAGTTGTGTCACCGACACAAATGAACCAAGGAGCTAAATGTGGCATCCGAAACACATATCAGTCTGTGTCAGGACTGTATGATGCCCAAACTGTGCGCGCATCACGTCTTTTAAATGAAAGCAGAATCAATGGGAACTACATTTCCCATGATTCTGCTGTGGAAGAAGCCTAATTGACGCGTGTGTACAATTCGGCAGTCAGGTATCTTCCGAATTGCATTGCCAACACAATTGTCAGCAATGCAATACGCATGTAACATTCATAGAGTCCCCAGCCCCTGCTAGGGACTGAATGAATTAAATAAAGTATAAAGTAAGTCCCCTCCACTCCCCCGAAAAATAAATAAGTTCACTTAAGTTAGTTCTTGATTTAGACTCTCAAAAAAGTTTAGTTGTTCTTTAAGAGAAACTTGTTTTCGATTTTTCAGTGTTGACTCCCGTTTATGACATCACATGTGGCTTTGTTATGAGAATGAACTACTTTCAATGGGATCAAGCCACAAGGTGGATTTTGGGACGCCTGCGTGATGTCACACGGTCTTGCACTTTTTCGGCAGGGACCCATAGGGTCTCTTAAGACTCTACAAATGTGCCCTGGCTACCGATCACCTTGTGATACAGGTCAGGAACACAAAACCGTCTTCTGGGATGCAAGTACCATGGGTCGCGAGGTGGTTAAGTAATCCCACAAGCTTAAGTTTTTGCAGTTTTATATTGTGCAAAGCTTAAATTACAATTACAATACCACATAGGGTATTCTGAACCAGGTCAAGTCATTTTTCCTCCCCCATAGAATCCTGTATCATGATATTTCTCACACTAATGCCAGAGAGAGATAAAAGCAGAGATGCGCTGTAGGATTTTGTTATGCAATAATACAGAACATCCAGAGACCTGGAGCAAATAAACTGCCACATTATAATCCTTATACTAAAAGGGATCCAGGGATTGGGATTTCTCTGATACGGATGGAGGAATCAATCATTTATAAATAGAGAATATAATTAACTTTGAGAGTACAATAATCCATCTCAAAAAATGATCCTAATAATCCATGCAATATTATTTGTATTTGTTTTATTGCAATACATTCCTGTGTTGCACACATTATGCACCTTAAAAGTGTTATTCCTTCATTGCATACATAGAGCAATCATGGTTTTATCTATTTTAAAGGATAACTGTTAGCATAACCATATGTTCTGTTTAACTGAAAGATTGCCTCAAGTGACAGAATTTTAAATAGAAATGCTTTAATGAAAGAATACAAATAAAGTACCTTACTGAGCCCTCTGTGCCTGCATAGCTGCATCATTGGCTGACTTTTGGTATAGATCCATTTAAGCAAAACAAATCTCAGTAAGGTGCTTTATTTATATTTCCCCTTAGAGACAGGACAGTTTTAAAATGTTTGTACCCTTGGTGAAAGAGGCTATTTCTGCGGTGTTTGTGTTTAGCTGTAATTTTCCTTTTTTGCCAAGGGGTTATAATGCCTACAATTGATGCAATCTTTCAGTTAAACATATATTATTTTTGCCAAACATTGTCCTTTAAGTTTTTGTCTGTCGTAAGCACAGTGTAAATTGTTGGCACTATATAAATAAAAGTTAATGCAATCTAATGTAAATTAATCTTATCAGAATATCCAGAAAAACATAATGGCCTTATATAGTCCTGAACTAAAGTCTGCAACAGAAAAACGTCCCTCTTCTGCCTGCTCACCTCCCAAAAATACATGGTATTATGTTAGAATCCATTAACTTTACTATAGTGCTTTCATGGAAGAATCCAGGTTTCGGCAATAGTTTTTGTTGATTACTCAATGTTGAACCATACAAATATTATAGGTGCAGGTTAATTGTGGAAGAAAATTTGACATGAATCACTTAATAAACCTACATATCATCTTAATACATGTGCTCCTGTTTCTCATGACGTTTCCATTATACTTGCTACATCAAACTCTACAATAATACCTTCTTAGAATTTTTTTATGATTGTTTTAAACAACCCCTTCATATACCATCTTTCTTGTTCTAGATTTGCCATTATAATGCTTTCATTTTGGAAAACCCTTCAATGACTGTATATTGTGCAAGTAATGTATATTTGACTTCTCCTTATGATCAGGGTTCGCTCTTTTTAACGTTTTTCAAATGTACTTTCCGAATCAAAGCTATCACTAAATCTCCTCTGTACAGCTTTGTGCCATTGCCCTGCAGCTCGTTGGTAGTGAGAGGGTTTAGCAGATTAAACAAACAGCACATAAATCACCAGTGGTTGGAAAGCGCTCAGACTTCAGCCTGATGAAGTCGCTCCTGCAGATTATATCTCTCGGATTTATATATCACATAATATTGCAGATTTTCAGACATTAGACAGGATTAGGGAGAAGCAACAGATGTCATTTCTCTTCCACTGTAAATTTCCTGCCTTCTTAGTGTTTCCAGTAGAAGGAACCCTTTAGTAATCCACAAGAGTCCTGGCATACCCCCAATCATTTTGCTAGGAGATGTTATGTAAGTTTTCGGGCTCTGTAAATTAAGTTGCTAATCCTTCCCATTAGAAACTTGTGTGAAAATATTTTATTAAGCAGAGATAAGCAGGACAACATTTACATATGGCAGTATTTCATTTTCTCTAATGCACTTGATATAAGATTTTATCAGCGACATTAATGGCCCTCATAGATTCATCAAATCTATTTTTGACTGCTAAACATAGGACCATATCAAATTAATTATATTCTGAAAGTCCTTTG
The DNA here is from genome assembly GCA_036172795.1 of Pelodytes ibericus. NCBI lineage: Eukaryota > Metazoa > Chordata > Amphibia > Anura > Pelodytidae > Pelodytes > Pelodytes ibericus. The sequence goes on from CM069863.1 coordinate 53,344,174, forward strand.
TATTTTTAAAGTATGCACAGCACCACCATTAGGGACATACAGCAAGCAGTGTGCTTCCAGGGACTGGCGAGTGTCCAAAATCCAAATATGAATGCCAATTAATGTGATTTCAAAGTGCTTAAGATATAAAATACTTACAGCTAGACGAAATTGTGAAAGTACAGCAGTTTGCCAGAAGCCAGGACTGCCCACACTAGCATCAGTCATTTCCTTTTTTTTTTTTTTTTTTTGCTGCAGGAACCAATGAAAAAACTTTCATTCAGATGAATCGAATTTCCTGTCTCCCCAGTAACGTCATCAGACAATATGTTGCACTATTAAGAGATCCGACTGTGTACAAGAGCAAGTCTATCACAGTCCACATAATGGATTCAATCCCAGGAATACAGGAAGTGACTAAATGAAACAAAACTTTATATCCTCAGTGTCTATATAATCAGTGCTGCCGCACCTGCAGTAAAAATGCAGAGTAATCACTGGAGAGGGCTTGAGTCAGATATAAAAAATGTGATTTATGCAGAATGCCTGCATCAAATCACAATAGAAAAAAAGCCTGTTCACTATACAAGCAGTAATCTTCATCTTGCACCAAAGTGAGTTTCTGAACTAGACTGTCTCTTTAAGGCTCCACAATACTTGCACCAGTGTACAAGGTAGAGCAGCATCTGATGTGTGAGCAAATTGAACATTTCTAGACAGATATTCATATTTTAAGGAATATATTCACTTTTAGAATTATTTAACTTGATATATATATCTTTATATATTTCATATATGAAAAAAATCAAGTTAAATTGGTCCTTCAAGGACTTGTGAAATATTTAGATGGCTGTTATTGGAGATGCATGAAATACAGTGAAGAGCATTGTTATATTTAAACCCTTGGCGACAGATGACGTGCCAGGCACGTCACAGCAAATCGTGGACTTGCCGACAGCTGACATGCCTGGCACGTCATGCACTTAATAGAGTAAAGAAAGCGACCAGCGGTCTCTTTCTTTACTCTGTCGGTGTTGCTAAAATGCCTCTAGGTAGAGGCATTGTGCAACCCCCCCTAAAAAGTGCAGGGGCGCGCTATGATCACTCCCCAGAGTGATCGTAGCAGCCATTTAAAAATGGCTGCGCCCGCTGCACACATGTGCTACACACATGTGCTGCACACATGTGCTTAGGAAGCGAGGCACTTAGCAGCACCTTCGGCTGCCCCAGAACCGATGGTGGTCACTCTCCTGAGCGACGCCATCGGCTCAGTAGAAGGGAACGCTGCCTGTACAGGCAGCGCTTCCCTTCTAATGGCAAGAGCATCGGAAGTGAATGTATTTCACTTCCGATGCTCTAGGGGGAGCCAATCGATGCCTGGACAACAGATCTGTGTGATCTGTGTGCAGGCATGTATGATAAGTGCTCTGATTAGCAAATATTGCCTTTGACAAGTATTGATCTGCCTCTCTCTCCTTACTAGTTTTAGTAAGGGAGAGAGATAGATCAGATAATGTAAAAAAATAAAATAAAATAATAAAATTAAATATTTAATACAATTTTACACACCAAGGGCTTTTATAAAAGCCATTTCAAGTGTTTAACCCCTTCCCTGCCATTGATCGCTGTGTACGCAATCATCATACACAGCAGCACATTTTTTGCTGTCTTGCATTTTTTAGGAGTTAATTTTTTTTACTGTAATTCATTACAGCATAAAAAAGGCTCTTTTAAGAGCTATTAACCCCTTGCTTGCTGTAGATCACTGCCTAAGCAGCAATCTGACGCAAATGCAGCAATTTTGCTGCAGAAGCATTTTTACCTTTTTTTTTTAACTTTTTTATTACACCCGTCACGGGTTAATTATATCCGCTAGGGCAGTGATGGCGAGCATTTTTGGTCCAGAGTGCCCAATTTTTGACCGACACAAATTTGCAGACCACAAAGTGCCAACACTGCATACTCACACACGCTTATACTCATACACACACACACACTCATACACACACACTTATACTCATACACACGCACACTCATACACATACACACTTATACTCACACACACACTTATACACACACTTATACTTATACTCATGCGCACGCACACATACTCAATCTCACACACACATTTATACTCACACATACACACACACACACATATACTCATACACACATATACTCATACACACACACTTATACTCATAAACACACTTATACCCATACACACACACACTTATACCCAAACACACACACACTTATACCCAAACACACACACACTTATACCCAAACACACACACACTTATACTCATACTCATACACACACACACACGCACTTATACTCATACACACACTTATACTCATACACGCACACTTATACTCCCACACACACTTATACTCCCACACACACTGATACTCATACTCACACACACTTATACTCATACAGACACTCATACTCATACACACACACACACAAACTTATACTCATACTCGCACAGACTTATACCCAAACACACACACTTATACTCACACACACACACACTTATCATACTCATACTCACACACACACACTTATCATATTCATACTCACACACACACTTATCATACTCATATACACACATATACTCATACTCACACACACACATATCATACTCATACACACACATATACTCATACTCGCACACACACACACTTATACTCACAAATGCACACACACATGCAGGTTCAGCTCTCACCGCTTATCTGCTCAGTTGTCCTGGAGGTGCAGGCATCAGTGTAATAGACGGGCGCTGCCGGTCACCTGCTTCTTCTCCAGATGATTGACGCATGTGCGTTATGTGAAGAAGCGTTCAAGTCGGAAAGCAAACAGTTAATTGCTTTCCGACTTGAACGCTTCTTCACAGAACGCGCATGCGCCAATCATCTGGAGAAGAAGCAGATGACTGGCGGTGCCAATCTATTACGCTGATGCCTGCACCTCCAGGACAACGGAGCAGATAAGCGGTGAGAGCTGAACCTGGCCACGTGCCACTGCTGAGGGCTCGGCATGCCAGTAGTGGCACGCGTGCCATAGGTTGCCACCGCTGCGCTAGGGTATTACGTTTAACGTAATTTTTTAGCTGTCTGAGCGCATGTATAGCGATCAGTAACAGCTGATCAGTGGCAACGGCGGTTTGGAGCTCAGATGAGCACCATCATTCGCCTGGTTAGATCAATATTTGTCAATATTTGATCTGACCGGTGTAGATCTGCCTCCCTCTCACTTGAGTTTTAGTGAGGGAGACAGACAGAGCTGTATAATGTGAGTTTTTAATTATAATATATTTAATAAAATTGAGACCCAAAGGCTTTTATAAAAGCCGTTTCCAGTGTTTAACCCCTTCCCTGCAATTGATCGCTGTGTACACAGTGATCTTACACAACAGCACATTTTTTGCTGTCTGTGCATTTTTTTAGGGGTTAATTTTTTTTTTACCAGTATATCAAAGGCTCTTTTAAGATCTATTAACCCCTTCCTTGCCATATATCACTTCCTAAGCAGCACATATGGTCACTGCCTAAGTAGTGCATATGGTCACTGCCTAAGCAGCGCATATGGAGCGATCTGGTCGCAGAAGGATTTTTTTTGCCATCAGCATTTTTTTTTGTCACACTCGCTTAATTATACCCACTAGGGGATTACGTGTATTCCTTTTGAAGCTGTCTGAACGCATGTATAGCGATCAGTAACAGACGATCAGTGGCAAAGGTGGTTTGGTGATTTCTCAGATGAGCATCACCATTCGTCTGGTTAGATCAATATTGGTAAATATTGTTCTGACCCATTTGGATCTGCCTCCCTCTCCTCACTTAGTGAGGGAAAGAGACAGATCTGTATAATATAAGTTTTTAATTGTAATAAATTAAATAAAATGTTAAAAAATTGTGAGACCCAAGGGCTTTTATAAAAGCCATACCCTTTGTATAGTGTACCCTGTATAGTAACCCCTTCCCTGCCACTGATCACTGCACAGCAGAACATTTTTTATTGTCTGTGCCTTTTTAGGGGTTAATTTTTTTGTACAGTACTACAAAGGCTCTTTTAAGAGCTATTAACCCCTTACTTGCTCTACATGTCAAAATACCAAGTTTGAAAATCAAAAAGTGCACCTCTCAAATGTAGCCTTTCAACCCCCAACAAGCTGACAAACCTATGCATGGGTGGTATCCCTGTGCTCGGGAGATGTTGCTGAACACATATTGTGGTATTGTTTGTCAGTGACACATACCGAAATGTGTGAATTTGTGTCTAAAATACAATGTATGTGGGGAAAAAATACACAATAAAATTACTACCACAAACTTTGACAAAGGCTGGTGGTAGAATTGGTGCATGGAAAGTGTTAAAATACCACCATTTAAAATAGCCCAGGGTGTCTACTTTTACAAAAAATATACTTTTTTGGGTAAAATACACTGTCCGGCTTAAAAAAAAAAGTCCTAAATGAAAGATGGGCTCAGGCTGACTACACGTCAAAATTCCAAGTTGGAAAAGCGCACCTTCAAAATGTGGCCCTTTAGCCCCCAAACAACCCAACAAACCTATGCATGGGTGGTATCCCTGTACTCAGGAGATGTTGTTGAACACATATTGGGTTATTGTTTGGCAGTGACACATACCGAAATCTGTGACTTTATGTCTGAAATACAATATTTGTGGGGGAAAAAACACACAAAAATTACTACCACAAAATTGGATAAAGGCTGGTGGTAGAATTAGTGCATGGAAAGTGTTAAAATACCACTATTTGAAATAGCATAGGGTGTCTACTTTTAAAAAATATATGGGTTGATGGGGTCAAATACACTGGCTGGTTTCAAATATGTCCCAAATGGGAGTTGGGTGCAGGCTGTCTGCATGTCAAAATTTCAAGTTGGAAAACCAAAAACTGCACCTCCCAAATTTGGCATTTTAGCTCCCAAACAACCCAACAAACCTATGCATGGATGGTATCCCTGTACTCAGGAGAGATAGTAGAATCTATTTAGCAGTTTTTTTCGATCGCTTTTGTCGATGAGGAGAAGATGTTTCAAATAAAAGTCATGAAATTTGTGTTTTTTGTTTTTTTTTTACCATATTTTATTATTTTTTTTTATATAATATTATTAGATATGATCAAAATGATGGCATCCAAAGAAAGCCCTTCTTGTCCCGATAAAAACAATATATAATATGTGTGGGTACAGCAAATGACAAAGAAGAAAATTACAGCTAAACACAAACAGCACAGAAATGTTATGTTACGGTAGCACCCCTTCAGACAACCATGTTTTTCCGTTCCTCAGTGCCCATGTTCCAGCTGAGTTATTTTCCCCTGTTCTAACTGTGTGTTTTACATGTATGGTGCCCTGTTAAAGAGCCTAATCCCTTGTACCCTTTCCCCAGGAATGTAGCTTCAGCAGCCACTTCAAAATAAAGGTTTATCCTGGCTGCTGAGCTCATTCTCTTCTTCAAAAGGTAGGCGGTTTTCCTATTGGTTGCTCAGACCAAGCCCCAGTGTAGGCACTGTTCTGATTGGTTGCTTAGTTAAATGCCCAATTTGCATATAATTGCTGATCTGTGGGGCACGTCCCCCGCTGGGGATTGGTTGCTACTAATCCTACCTTTCATCTGATTGGCTGCCAGGTACTGTCCTTTTGTGTAGGTGTGAAGAAGTTCTTTTGTTCAACTTTTGTTATCAAGATGTTTTCCTGTATATATGTCCTGTGTTTTGTGTCAATAAACAGTTCTTCTTGTTTTCCCAACACGACCAGTCTCGTCTGCTATGTTGGTGGAATTGCTTGCAGGGAAGCCTTGATCATAGCCCCGTTTGGCTATTGGATATTTACTGGACCTGAGGAGTGATTTTGTGGAACTGATTCCGGTAGGAGCTACCTATCTAGTAGCCCTCCCGTGACATGTTAAAATAGCCATTGTCCAGAATGGACAAAAATGTTTCAAAGGCTCTGTCCTTAAGGGATTAATTTCCTGCTACTGGCTGAACGATTTTTAATGAAATAAATAATTATTTATGCAGTGCTGTTTTGGTGTTTCACAATACAATTGTACCCTTCTTTTGATTTCATGTTTTTTCTAAATAGAACAAATCCAGCTTATGGCATCACTCCATAAAACATTGTCCCTGATTCTATAATAATATTTGTGCCTCTGTCTATACAAGTATCAGTACTGAAATATACTGAGCCATTAGCAATAAATAATTATGTTTTTGTTTTTTTTTCCCAATGTTGGCTCAGTTACTACTCTTTGCATTTGTAGCCTTTTCTTGTCAAATGCCTTTTTCCATCTTTTACTGATTTTGTTCTCTGCAGTGCAACCTTCATTGCGGTCAAATATTTAATTATTCTAATCATTGTCTATTATCTATATTAAAACGGCAAGAATATATCAGTGTCACCATAGCTGAGAATTATGTAAATCAGCGATAAGGTCATGAGTCCAAAATAAATACTCATTGAGTCTCCTGCGCATAGCTCTATGTTCCTGCATGGGTAAACCACATAGACACATCTGCCTTTAATTCTTCATATGAGTATTTTCTGTTCATATTCACATTTATAACAAACATTTAAAGGGACAGTCTAGTCACCCTTTTAACTTTGGTGCATGTTGTGGGCACCACAGGGTAGATTAGACTGTCACTTTTCTTTTTTTGATTTTAACCTCTGTAAAAAGAGAGAGAGAGAGAGAGAGAGAGAGAGAGAGAGAGAGAGAGAGAGAGAGACCCTTTACTCTTTGAAGTATAGTTCATTTTATATAGTCAGTCAAAATCAGGAGCATGCCTGGCTTCACTGAGAGCAAGGGGGTGCATGTATCAGAAAGCTGACCAGGGTCAAAATCGAACCATGAGTCCACGGCCTCAGAATCAGTGCCTAAGCAGTGATCTACAGCAAAGAAGAGGTTAATAGCTCTTAGAAGAACCTATCTAGTGCTGTAATAAATTACAGTACCAAGAAATTAGTCCATAAAAAAGCAAGACATACCGTTGCTGTGCAAGATTACTGCTTATACAGTGATGAATGGCAGGGAAGGGGTTAATACACAGGGAATGGCTTTCATAAAACCTGACAATTTTAAAACTGTTATTTTATATCACTAATACTGATCTGTCTCTTTCCATCACAAAAATGTAAGTGAGGAGAGGGAGGCAGATCAAAATTGGTCGGATCACAAATATTGATCTGACCAGGCAAATGGTGATTACTTTACACGTAACCCCCTAGCAGGTGTGTGTAAAAAAAAAAAAAAAAAATATGCAAACAGATAAAAATTGCCTTGATGTCAATATCATTGCGTAAGCAGTGATCGACGGCAAGGAAGGGTTTAATAACTCTCAGAAGAGCCTTTGTAGTACTGTAATAAATTACAGTACAAAATAAATTAACCCCTAAAAATTGCACAAACAGCAAAAATAAATGCGCTGATGTGCAAGATCACTGCTTACGCAAGATCAATGGCAGGGAAGGGGTTAAAAGCAGGGAATTGCTTTTATAAACTTTTTTTTATTGTTTTATTATTAGTGTATTGTGTATTTATTATTTTATTGTACTTTAACTTACTTTTATTACTTTGATCTGTCTCTCTCCCTCACTAAAAAATGTGAGGAGAGGGAGGCAGATCTGAAGTGGTCAGATCAATATTGGGTTAATATTGATCTGACCAGGTAGTGGGGATGGTCATCAGAGTTTCCCCATTGACTGGCAGTCACAGATTGCCTCTGTGATGAGGCAATCGTGTGACAGCCACAGAGCACAGGAAGCAGCTACTTCCTGGCTCCTGTGCTCTTGCCCTTAGAAGGGCAGCACCATCTTGGTCCCAAATGCAAGGCATTTTAAAGGCACTGTGCTCTCCGGAGCGGTTGAAATGCCGACGGGCATTTTTTTCAGTATTGCACGATGTTTCCACACGGAAGCATCGTTGCAATGCCGTTTGAGCACTGAAAGCGGAAAAAAATCTGCTTTAAGTGCTTGTTTTGACACAGGACGGACTAGGTCCGTCCTGTGTCCTCAACGCCTCGCCACACAGGACGGACTTAGCACGTCCTGTGTTGGTAAGGGGATATCAAGCCACAGGGGATGCCATAGCAGGAGACTCCACAGACACATGTAAACAAGTTTTTCTCCTAATTTAGGCATTCACTTGCAAGTCAGTTAACACTATGTTTAGATAATTTTCAGTCATTTTTTATTCTCTATGTGCACAGTTAAAACAATGTGTAGGTGATACAGTCCCAGCACAGGCATAAGGCAGCACCACAATTTGTCCCCCTGGGCACCACAACATTCACTGAAGGCCAAAGCCTTTTTTATTAGTACAATATCTAGAGTTTTATCATCTGTTTCACCCAGCAGCTACCTTTAAATGATTTAACTACACCTGATAATCTACTTTTCAGGAAACAGTTTAGCATCAGTTATGTGACCAAACACGCACCTTACATATTCACAACCTCTTTTTAAAATCTGATCCATTATTTTTCACATTGTCTTCAAAATGTCACTTTACACTGAGACAAAATCTGAATTTATCACGATATATCCGAAAATAATGCAAATTAGTGTATTTTGTCCTCACTTGTTTTACACACATGCAAAAAAATTAAAATTGCAAACAGTTATTACTTTGTAGCTATGGTAACAGAGGCATGTTGCCATGTCACATGGCCATATTCTAAAGTTAATGAGGCATGACCAAAACACAAAACTGGCTAAATTTGCTCTGCTTAAAGTATTATTTCTGTGCAGGACATGTTCATATAATAGATGCTTATCCTAATGGTAATGTTTATAATGTGCATAATATTAATAATTTTAAACATTAGTAATGTTTCAGAGCCAGTAACTATTATGTTGCTAATATAAAGCAACAAGTGAAAAGTAAAATGGTTCATGTATTGAGGTAAAATGACATTTATTTTTAGGATATATGCCATTTAATACTCTGACCAGCCGCTTCTCTATGGAGCATGGAGGCCAATCAGGTTGCCGACTGTGAATGAGACTATAGTTTTTGTATATAATCAATACAGCAAACAGGTATTTTCTACTGATTATATTTAAAAAGGAGGGTTTTTCTCAGCATTAGCACAGGACAGATCCTAACAGCTAGAGTGACCAGACTTCCCGGTTTTACTGTGACAGTTGCGGTTTTGGACATTTTGTCTCTGTGTCCCCAAAAACTTTTTTTTCATTTTTTTCCATTTTTCTGCCAGCAGCTGCTGCCTCCCACGTGGTATACGTGCATCCCGGCAGCAGGCAGCTGTGAATTTGAGTGAGTGGTTCACTGGGGAGAAGCAGGCAACACTCAAACCTCAGTCATTGCTATCTCATGCTTCCCACGCACAGTGTTGATTAAGAGGATGTGAAATACGATGCTCTGAGTCATCACTACACGCGAGGAGCTCATGTAGAACTGCAGAGGTCTGTGTGTGTTTAGTACAGATCTCAATAGGACATCCCAAGACTAAATGACCCTGAAGAAGGTCTATTTATGATGGCACTCAAGAGACCATAAACAGATGAAGCTTATATGGGTACACATATGTGTATTTTGTGTTTTCATTGTGTATCATTATTTTAGTATTGTTGTTTATTATGAGGGTGCTTACTCTTGATGTCCTCACGGCCCCATCTGTTTATGGTCCCCAATAAATTATTACTTTTTTACTTTTGCACAATTTTGTGTAGTTCTCAATAATTTATGTCTCTTGACCTTCTCAGGGTCATTTTGTCTTGGGATGCCCCATTGAGATCATTTCTATTTTTGTGAGTCTATAGGCACCCACCTCCCCTGTAAGAGTTTTGCAGTGGGAGGTGTTGACCAGAGAACCTGTATACATTAATTGTTGATGCAGAGACACATCTGGAATTTTTGTGTGTTTATTACAGACCTGAAGCTGCCCGCGACTCCCCAAGGTAAAAAAAAAAAAAAAAGAAAAGGAGGCACAACAGACAATGGGGAAGAGGAAAGAGAAAAGAGACAAGGGGAGAGGAAAGATACAACAGACATGGGGGGAGATGAGAAAGACAGCAGACATGTGGGGGAGAGAAGAGAGACAGTAGACATGAAGGGGAGAAGAGAGGGAGACAATAGACAGGGGAGAATAATCGAGATATTAAAAACTACATCTATACTATGTAGTGGGAGATGCTGAGGTACAGATTTACTAGCACTATTAAATTATACAGTCTTACAGTGACTGTAAGAGACACAAACTTGTGAATAGCAAGTTCTTTTTGACTCATATCTGATAATTTGCAGATAAACATGTGACAAAACTAATCTCAGCCACATTATAAAAGACAGATAAGCACCCCAAAATGGATATACGTTAAATAACCCCAAGCAGTCAATTAGTGCTATGATTAAGGATTTATGGGTAATTTTATATATATGGCTGTACTGTAATCCCAACCAGATGTCCAATTAAGTTCATAAAAGATGTGACAGATGTGTAAATGAACAAAAGCTGAATGGAGAGATAGGTAATATAATTCATATTATTTACATCTAATGTTAATTTCTCTGTTTCTATTTGGTAGGTGTCTGAGAAAATGGTAGCACCTCTGTCTGTATGATGCCCGGTATAATGGCATCATGCTGGCCTTTAATTTTGGTTCTTCATCTACTGCTGTCTCCAGATTGGAAGACTGTGGGGTGCCCTGCCCGCTGTGACTGCACACCCCAACTCCGGTCAGTTATCTGTCATCGAAAGCGCCTGACATCCATTCCCGAAGGTATCCCTTCCGAAACCAGACTTCTAGACCTAAGCAAGAATCGTATACGTTGCCTGAACCCTGGTGAACTCTCTCCTTACCCTCAGTTGGAGGAAGTTGATCTCAGTGAAAACATTATCTCTACCATTGAGCCAGGGGCATTTGCCAATCTCTATTACCTTCAGATACTGAGATTGAAAGGAAACCAACTAAAGCTTCTACCTACTGGCGTATTTACCAAACTTAGCAACTTGACTTTGCTAGACATTAGTGAAAATAAAATTGTCATTCTTCTGGATTTCATGTTCCAAGACCTGAGGAATCTGAAGAGCCTTGAAGTTGGCGACAATGACCTACTGTACATATCACAGAAAGCCTTTTCTGGACTTGTAGGACTGGAGCAACTGACCATTGAAAAGTGCAACCTGACCTCCATATCTGCTGAGTCACTTTTTTATTTGCAAGGTCTGGAAGTTCTAAGGCTCCGTTACTTGGGCATCAGCTCTCTGGAGGAGCAGAACTTTCAGAAGCTCTACAATCTAAAAGAGCTTGAATTAGACTGTTGGCCATTTTTGGAAGACATCTGTCCTACAGCATTCCAGGGGCTGAACCTTACTTCTCTTTCCATTACTTATACTAACCTCACCGCCGTGCCAGCAGCTGCACTAAGAAGCCTGGTATATCTAGAATACCTGAATCTTTCCTACAACCCAATTAAAGTCATCCAGCGCAGTTCCTTTAGAGATCTTTTCAGGCTTCGGGAACTTCATGTGGTGGGAGCTTCCTTGACTACTGTGGATTCCCAGGGATTTTATGGACTGAGGCAAATTCGCCTACTGAATGTCTCCAATAATCTTCTGTTGACTCTAGAGGAAAGTGTCTTCCAGTCAGTAAACACTCTAGAGACTTTGAGAGTCGATGCCAACCCTCTTATTTGTGACTGCCGACTGCTGTGGATTCTGCAGCGGCGGAAGACCCTAAATTTCGATGGTCATCAACCTGTATGCGCCTCTCCACCGGAAATTCAGGGCAATGCACTACGTGACTTTCCTGATTCAATACTCTTTGAATACTTTACATGCCAAAAGCCCAAGATAAGAGACAGAAAGCTACAACATATTACAGCCCATGAGGGGCAACCTGTGTCATTCCACTGTAGGGCAGATGGCGATCCTGCCCCAGTTATTGTCTGGGTCTCACCTCAAAGAAGGATGATAACTAGCAGGAGTGTGGGGAGATCAACCGTCCTACCAGAAGGAACCCTCGAAATCCGATATGCTCAAATTCAGGACAGCGGTACATATATCTGCATTGCCACCAATGCTGGAGGCAATGACACTTATTTTGCTACATTGACAGTTAAAAGTGACAACTCCCCTTACTCCAACCGAACATTATATCTCTCAGAGTACAATGACACCTCACATAATGACACCCACGTCTTCTTGAAGTTTACTTTGGACTTGAAGACCATTTTGGTGTCAACAGCCATGGGCTGCATTACCTTCCTGGGTGTTGTCCTCTTTTGTTTTCTCCTTTTGTTTGTCTGGAGTAGAGGGAGAGGACAACATAAAAACAACTTCTCAGTGGAGTACTCTTTCCGTAAGGTTGATGGCCCAGCCTCAGCTACTGGTCAGGGTGGCGCCAGAAAGTTCAATATGAAGATGATTTGAGTGAAGCTAACAGCTAGAATAGCACTGGATTGGACACTGTGATTTCTCATTCATTTACTGGAATGAGATGTAAGGAGTGCCTCAAGGACACACAATTCTTTCCCAGAGTCCAGAGCTTCATTATGTTTTCATTCCAATGAAATAAAAGGGCTAGTGACAGGCTCTTACTGAGTGAATTCCTTTTACCAGCTCAATTAATTTGACCCATTCAGTGGTGTCAAGCTGGGTACCATTCCAGAAGCACTGTGCCTCTTCTTTAGCAGAAGATGTAAAAGGATGACATGGACTGTGAGTTTTAGATAACACAAAATAAAATGTTCTTTGCATGCCAAGGTCACAACGGTACACTGACAAAAGGACCTTGATGTGGATTAATGTTCAGGTGACTTGAAAGCAATGAAGCAGTATGATTAAAATCAGCCTTAAAATTAATAAGGAAATCTGTTATTGATAGCTATGTAACACCAGAGACTGGTTTATACACTATGGTCCTAGAAGATGAACACAGGAAATAATAGGACTTTAGAAATGTTTAGGGAACTGTAACATAATTATGATAAATCAATGAAGGAACAAACTCAGGATCTATACAGGGACCATCTAATACAACCCTTGGATCATATGGGAGTGAAAACTTTGATCAAGTGACAAAATGTAGTAAAGCTATTTTAGGCCTGTAGATTAATATTATCATAGGAAATATTTCAGTACCTATACTATAAACAGTAATTTGCGAGAACAGCCAGGAAGGTTTTCAAATGTTCCATTTAGATTTCACAAAATAATTTTATTTGGCAGATGTTGTTAACAAGTATCTTATTCTCTAATTTGCCAACTCTGATGTACATAAACTATAAATATACTTTAAAACTAACGTGTAGAGAACTTATAAAACAAATGGGTAAACCTGATAACATGAACTGAGTTATTTAGCTACATGAACGATTGAGTTATAAAGATACACGCTTTTACCTGTCCTAAATATGCACAGATTCCTATAGGTATTGCACGTGCATTAGACATTGTAACATATTAGGTTTAGTGACTTACAGAGTTACATTAATGCATTAGAAGAGGACTAGTCTACTCAATATGCACCAATCCATTCCGAATTGGATTTGAATCAGGCATAATAGCCAAATCAAACAAATCTTCGAAATGCGGCTATTCAAAAAATGAAGCATCAGAGGTCATGAAAAGCATAGGTTTTTGGCTACCCAATATTCCCCGATCAACCCCGAACGAGCTCGGAATGCGTCTAAATTAGTCACATTTCGTGCATTTCAATTCTATTTCACTAAGAAGGTGAACTGATATGAGCATGATTAAAATGTAATAAAATGTTTAAAAAAAATAAACGTGGCCACTAATAATAAGCAAGGATGGTAACAGGCAAAATTGTTCCCAGCCCCCAAAAATACATAGGGGGCCAGGAGCCCTGACCCTCCCTAATTAAAAATGGGGCTCAGAGCCAGCCAAATGGCTCCCAGTCCCATGTTACACATATGAGAGGCCTGGGCAGGTAGGCTTGACCCCCCATTATAAGAAATAGAGCTGGAAGCTGGGTACGTGCTCCCAGCCACATATAAATTACATTAAGGTGGCCACTCTACTAGCCCTGGCATTTCCTAGCATGACTAGGGTTAAGAGCTGCCCAATTGTGTCCCAGCCCCTATATAACATCAGGGCCAGGGCTAAGTGCAAAATGAAAATACCCACTCTCAGAGCAAGAATTGCATTCTGTAGCAGTCCTCCGCTAAAGAACTGAAGCTTTGGAGAGGGCCGTGCGTGGGTTTTTTTAGGATGGTCGAAGATGAGGACTCCAGGGCATCACAGATCAGTGCTGGACTTCAAGAACAGGAACTCTTTTTTTTATTCACAGGGCACCCTTTCAGCGCCAGAGGGTGGGCAGGGATTTTCACTGCCCACCCCCTTGGCAGCCACAGGGGGATTTTTGAAAGATGAATGGGAGAATGTTTCCAATGTGGCTACTTTGGCCTTAAGTTTGAAATCCTCTTCTCAATTCCCTGGACTTCAAGAACAGACACTCTTTTTTTTATTCACAGGGCACCCTTTCCTCCTTTTGACATTGCCTGTGGCTTGATATGCCACATGCAATATTAACTAAATTTCCATGGGAAATGTGTAATTTGCTTGTAATCAAGTCACAAGGTGATGTCATAAGCAGGAGACCCCACAAAAAAACACATTTAAAAAATATATCTCTCTTATTTTATGCATTTGCTGCAATTCTGCTAAAACAATACATAGATCAATTTTAATTATGTTATATTTTCTACATTCACAATATAAACAATGTTTAAGACAAAAAAAGACAAAATCCAACCTAAATCCATCACATGCAAAGCTTGTTGTGTGCGGCCTTCTTATGGTGGATTCAAAATCAAACATACTTTAAAATAGTTGAAATTGTTCAATCCTTATCACTATTGATCAGTTTCAGGTAAGACAACCTCAGAAATTTCACTAAGACTAATATAGAGAAAAATATCACCTAATATCATCTGAATAACAATTATCTGCCTCACCTAGCGGTCTACGACGATTCTTCTCTGGAATTTCACCACTGGCAGTTCAGATCCTAACCCCTAACTCTAACCATCCCCTAACCCTACCTATCAGCATGCCTTGAAACGGGGTACTGAAACTGACCTGCTAAAAGTGCTGCTCCATTTTTGTTTTTTGTGAAAAATGTGAGTTTTATGTATCAGTGTTCCTAAAACCATTTTCTTTCTGAATGGAGTCTACCACTGGGTCACATCCAAACTGAGGTTGAGAATATTTATCTGCACCCTTATGATCCACAAAGAAAATCTATGCAGCTGCATACATGCTTTCTCAAATTCATAGAATGTATTCACTCAGATATGATTACAATCATCATTACACACTTTGCGGAAAGACACAGCACCTGTTATCTCCATACAAACTTGCACACAATCTTTCCATTGCAGTATATTTTGTTAAATATACATGTTATAACTACAGCAGGACGTGTTACATTTTGGTAAATCATTTGCATAGGTGGTTCTAGGTTTTTGGGGGCCCTAAGCTAAAAAAAAAAACAATGGGGCCCCTGTATTGACTATCCTATATAACTGCCTTCTCTCAGTTAGATGCTGTGGGGGGCGCTATAAAGCAGCCTAATTTGCTTGTATGCTAGTGCCGCCCCTTTGTAAAAATATATATTTATATTGTTAGTTGCATGGATAGAATCTGTAGTAAATAGGTTCACTAAGCACATCTTTCGAATACATTCCGTATGTGATACAACCCGGGACCATTTTTATAAATAGTCAAAATTTTCCCTCCAAAAAGAAGGACCTCTCAGGTCAGCTTGATGCTACTTCCCCAAAACCATGGAAACTGGAAGAAATTTCACAGTTGGCAAAGAAAGTAAAATACAGGGAAAAGCAATCAAATATAATATTAACAAATGGGGCAAGATAGACTGACCATGACCAGAGGGGATGCCAGTACTATTGAGATCAAAACTAGTGAGTGTTTACATTTAAACTATGCATTGCATTTCAGTATATGCCACATTTGACTTCTGAGGTCTACAATAACAATGCTGCGGTTTATTGGCTCTGCATGACAGGAATTAAGTACCAGATGTTAACCTGACTTTGATTAGGATTACAACAAGTTTATACACAGGAATTCTCTGGGTGTTATGAACTAAGGTGACAACTATATACAAGTTGTTGATTTATTGTCTTTTATTTCCCCAACAAACTCTAGCCCGTGGGTCTGGTCGGGACCACAATCCTCTCTGGGGAAGTACGCGTATTGGTATTATGGCTATAAGAAAGACAAGAGAAGAAAAATAAATTGAATAATACATGATACTGTAAAAAACAAATGTAAGAAACTGAAAAATAGCTACTCATTTTTTAATTCAATTATTCAGTGATTTGATATGTTTTTTTGTTACTGAATAAGTTAGACTGGCAGAAATACAAGCATAAATTTGCAAATGCTGTACACAAGTACTTAAAATATAAACATTTCTCATGCTTATGAGTCATACTTTTTTTGAATGGAGAAATGTTGATTGGATTCCTTTTCCTTTGGTGTGACTTTTACCATCCATTTCTTTCCAACACAATTTAGGCCTTTTACATGTACTAAACACTAAACACACACAGTAAATATGAGAAAATTACAAACAAGAACAGGCAAGTTTGCAAATGTTTTTTTCTACCTCTTCTGATGGCACTTGCTAAAAGCTGGTGTAATATTCACACTCAAAATAAGAATGATTTTTTACAAAATATTCGCAAAAGTCTTTATCATGCGCGAATATATCAGCGCAACTGGAAAAATGCATAGTATATAAAAATAAACGGAAGAGGCCCAAATCGGGAGAAAAAAATGTTACAAGTATTCGCAAATTGCTCCTTACACATGTTGTACCTGCTTTTTTTCCCCACTGCACTTGTTTAGTACATGACCCCCTATAAGAGCTAGACTGCTAAAAAGCTATTTTTTTTATTTCCTTTTGTTGTTGTCAGCAACATGTACATTATAAGGTTGAGCATTAAAGTTTACCTATAACCTATAAATTAAATGAGTACCACATAAATAGATTGAAAATATGAATAAGGAAAACTATTTTATGATTGGCTGCTTCAAAGCAGTGCCTTGGTCAAAATATCATTGAAGCTGAGGTACTATTGCAGTAAGTGACAGTCATGGCCAAACTCAGTGTCTTGGTCAAATACTGGCTTCATAGGCACTGTGTGCTCCAAAAATAAAACCTATAGACTACAAACAAATTAGCACTTATCTCTACACCATCAACGGAACACAAAAGCATTATGACATAAGCTGCATGGGATTTGATAGCAAAATGGTAAAAAGTCACAAATTTACAGAGAAAACAAGTTGTAAAACAAATAGAGCCAAATAAAGTACAAAATGCCAGGTAAATATTATGTGTTATGTACAAACAATGGATAGCATTAGGGGGTTTGTGTTCTATTGTTTATTGTAAAGCTTTTGCTACTGCCTGCTGCTTGTTGGATCATTTTATTTCCAGTCTGTTCCTTAGTAGATGAATGGCTTACTTAATAGATTAATATAATATTGTGCAATGGTTTAGTCATTTTTCCCTTGCAGCCCAAATTTGCCACATGTCAAGGTATAGTCCCCATCAAACTGTATGGTGTAAAAATGTAACAACATTCAGTATTCTCCCTAAAGTGAGCAGTCCAACATGGAAACTGCCAACCTCAAAAAATTTGGTTCTTTGTAAACTGCAGTGTGATCATTTTAGAAGATGTGACATACTCACCTAAGTAGGCACACATACTAGAGTATTTAATACAATATGATGCATTGCTAGCTTTACAACAGAACACATCAGAATTACTGTTGTGTCTTATTATAAAGTGGTTTGTTTTGGAAAATAGCAAAACAATGTGTTTGTTTTTTTTAAATCGATTTTCTAATGTGTCTTCCTTGATTAAAGAGAAATGCAGAGCGAAACTTTTGTAATGTTTGATATTTTTAGGAGGTGTTCTTAATATGTGGATGTACCAGTACTAATTGTAAATGTGTGGTAATGAAAAATTGTGAAGATTATTTCTACTCTATTATCCCATCCAAAAACAATATATATATATATTTTAATTTTTTTAAAGGGATGAATGCCAGTGATTGGCATGCTGCCTGCAGTATTTAGAAGTCAAATGTGAACAGAAGGAATCGGTTAATTTGGTTCTGTGGGAGCCACTACTAAATTAATTACCTTCTGGTCACATATGACTTCTATATTTTATTTATTTAGAAAGTGTTTTACCAGGAAGAATACATTGAGATTTTCTCTCAAGTATGTCCTGGGGACCCAGTCGAGAATGGAGTTACACAGAGTTATACATTTAACAGTAGATAAAAATAAATACATACATACATATATTAAACAAGTTGGAAGGAGAACATACAGGGTGAATCATTATTGATACAAAAAAGGAACAACATGTACAGTTTACGAAGGACTTTGTAAACTAATAACAGGTACATTCTGCTTTAAGGATTTGGGAGACACTTATTTTCAGGGATTTTAGACTAGATGATGATTTGGCAGAAACATGAAGGCTATTCCACATATGAGGAGCTCTGAAAGAGAACGCACCTTGACCTTTTTCCTTTTTGAAGTGAGGGATCACTAGTGCAGGGTTGGTGCAGGATCTGAGATTGTAGGATGTGCAGGGAGTAAGAGCGAGCATGCCGCTCAGGTGGGGGGGAGCGTTCCAGAGAAGTGGTTATGCAATAAGCCAGCTAGGTGGAGAGTATGTACTGCAAGATAGAATGTAAAAGTTATCTGCGGCCTGTAAAATATGGCTAAACTGGCAACCCTAATTGAGAGACAGTTAAGAGGTTCTTGCATCAGAGTGATTGCCAGATAATTTATCAGCACCAGTCCCTCATATATTACTGTGATAGTGCTACACTGTACCCTTTATGTTTAACCCAGCCTCTATTCCTTAATTCAAAAGGTTATAAGATAACTCTTTTTGTCACACAATATATTTTTAGTCAACTGTAATATGTAGCCTCAATCATTTAAAAGTATTAGTAGACTGACTTCTAGTCCACTGTGTGTGGTAAAAAGATAAAAATGGTTGGCTGAGAATAAGTGCCTCAAGCACATAATGTGCGAGGTAATCAGCTTCTTTTTTTTTTTTATCTTCATCTGTCAAATCTTTAATATTGTACGGTACGGTGAGAACTTCACTAAATAACTTTTGGATTCTATCCTCTTGGGAGTGAACGACTGTGCATTTGATATTATGGTGAGAGAGTTTCTTCTGTATGATGATGATCCTTCTAATTTTCTACTATTTTTGTGGTGAAT
The DNA here is from genome assembly GCA_036172795.1 of Pelodytes ibericus. NCBI lineage: Eukaryota > Metazoa > Chordata > Amphibia > Anura > Pelodytidae > Pelodytes > Pelodytes ibericus. The sequence continues at coordinate 53,363,461 of CM069863.1, forward strand.
GTATTTGATTCATCCCTAGGTTTATTGGGCAGCACGTTAAACAAGAAGTGGGAGGTAGCTCTCAAAAAATTAAGTATATAATGTAAATAATAAAGTAAGGTAAGTAAGCAGCACTCCAAACTTGAGCCCAGGAGGAAAGGAACCTGAGCCCAAGTACAAAAAGTATATAGGAGGTAAAAACAAATAAATATGTAGAACCACAGAAGTATAATAATAGTAATTTTAATGTACTATTATCATGTAACAGCACTTACGTATGGGTTTGATCTTTTGCCATTTAAATTTTTGATCTTGAATAACTCTGGGGGCATGTCCAACAGCCGATGCAAGCGGACGTGTGCTAGGCGAGCTCCGTCTCCGAGGCTGGCAACAACACAAAGCACAAGCGCAACTCAGCTCTAAAAATATGGGGAAGAACTCCATAAAACGCCCTGCCAAAACTGGCGTACCTCCGGTATCGGAGAGACATCACCCGCCTTCACTGAAGTCCTTTCTGGTGCCTGTGAGACAGGACAAAGGCCAGACTCCCAACATGGCGCCGCGGCAAGAAATGGAGGATTTCCCGCCAATGGAGCGCCAGAACGAAGGAGAAGACGAGGACTCTTCAGACTCCAGCGAACGGAGCCAAGGTAGAGACTTACCCACCAGGGCAGACTTCTCCCTCTTTACAGCACGCATTAGCCGGGACTTTGCAGCCCTCACCGCTAACATAACGGACACGATTAAATCTGAAATGGCGGAGATCCGTGCTGATATCAAACAACAAGCCCACCGTCTAGACACTCTGGAAGCCGATCAGACCACTTTACACGGAGCCATGGGAACCCTTGTACATGACATGAGGGAACAAAAACGAATCACGGGCTTGCTAGCTCAACAGATCCTAGACCTTGAAAATAGAAGCCGCAGGTCCAATATAAGCATCAGGGGCCTCGCCGAACTAGTAGGCCCAGAGGATGTACCTACCCGAGTCCTTGAACTTTTTCAAACCATCCTCCACAAAGACCCGAAGAAAATGATTATCCTTGATAGAGCCCATAGGGCTTTAAAGCCAAAGGATCCTACGAGCCGCTACCCACGCGATATCATTTGTTGCCTCCATTCTTTCACTGACAAAGAACATATCCTGCAGGCAGCCAGGAAAGTCCAACCTCTCACCTTCCAGGGCTCGCAACTCTTGATACTCCCAGATGTTGCATGGGGCACTCTGCAAGCCCGCAAACTACTCAAGCCGATAACAGATGAACTCAAAAAAGCCTCCATCTCCTTCCAATGGGGATTCCCACTCAGCATCAGGGTTCGTAGAGATGATGCCATCTATTCTCTGCATTCACCGGACGATGCTCCCCACTTTTGTGAGAAATTAGGCATCCCAATACCAGACCTCACTGATTGGAAAAAGTCTGATCCCATGGAGCTCCTACTCCCTCAACTTCTCAACAAACCGTGGCAACCAAGGCCTCAAAGAAAACGGAGACCCCGTCTTCCCCGAGAAACGTCGCCAACACTAACCTACCCCTGGCATACCCGAACTCACCTGAAATGCCTGCTGCAGCCGGGGGACACCCCCCAAACTCTGGTATCCGGGGAGCACCGTGGTCACCGAACCAAGAGAAGGCATAGAGGAATCTACCCCCTCTGACTCAAGTGGACCCTACCTGTACCCCATACTTACAAGCTTTATACTATAATATACTCCACCCCCAATAACGAGTTTGTCAATGTTATTTGCGGTACAGGACAAAATATCAACAGCCATATTACTGTATTTGCTATGTCAGTAGATAACCTTCAGAATGTGGTAGTCACCTCTGTAAATGCCAGGGGTCTCAACGCCCCTTCTAATAGAACACGTTTATTTGGGGAACTCCGGGCCTTGAGAACCTCTATAGCACTCATACAGGAGACACACTTCAGAAGGTCTAACCCTCCACAACTAGGAGATAGATCTTTTCCATACTCTTATCACTCATACTCTCCGTTTAAGAAAACCAAAGGTGTTTCTATCCTCATCTCTAAACATATACCCTTTGTCTTCCAAGAATCTAGGACCGATAGAGAAGGCAGGGTTCTTTTTGTTAAAGGTTGCAACTGGTAACTATTGGAAGTATCTATGCACCTAATGTTGACCAACACCTTTTTTTATGCTCCGTTTTCGCAGAATTTTCGGAGTTCTTGGAGGGAGTACTGATAGTAGGAGGCGACCTAAATATGGTAATGGATCCTCTCGTGGACTCTTCCACCGGGGCGACCCATATGCGCTACGCTAAAATTAAGAAGGTAAGAACTGCCCTACACAAAACACAGCTGGCCGATGTCTGGAGGATCTTACACCCACAAACAAAGGACTACACCTACTTCTCTCCTCCCCATGGGCGATACTCAAGAATAGATTTACTGTTCATCTCCCATAGGCACCTTGATTTAGTGCAAAAAGCGGATATAGGCTCCATAACCTGGAGCGATCATGCCCCAATCTCTATGACCCTGCAATTCCCTTCGGTCCCTAGACGTTTACCCAACTGGAGAGTAAATGAGAATATATTTAAAAACCTATCGCATGTAAACACACTAACGGACACCCTCCAACACTACTTCGTAGAAAATACTACCCCAGACTGTTCTCCACCAACGATCTGGGAGGCCCACAAAGCCGTCATGAGAGGACATTTAATTAGTATAGCCTCATCCGACAAACGAGCAAACAAAGCGGCCATTTCCAACCTCCTAAACCAAATATCCACCTTAGAATCTAGACATAAGCTTACTCAGTCTAGAACAGAATATCAAAATGTATTAGCTCTGAGAGCGCAGCTAGCCTCTCTGTGCACACAGAATGCCCAACGTACCTTTCTGCTCACTAAGAGTAAATTCTACGAACAAGGAAACAAACCAGGCAGACTATTAGCTAGGGCCCTCAAATCTAGACAAGGAGCAACATTCATCCCAAGAATTAAGGACTCTAAAGAGAAAATGGTACACCTCACTGAACACATCGCAGAGACCTTTCGCTCTTATTATCAAGGCTTATACAACATACGAGACCCAGACTGCCCCCATCACCCACAGTTCCTAAATGAGATTGACACCTATTTAGACACACATTTCCCCGCTAGGTTCTCTTCAAGAGACAGGGATGTTCTAAACGCCCCAATCTCCCCCGAGGAAACGTTAGCAGCAATTAAAGACTCACCCACGGGAAAATGCCCCGGACCAGAAGGACTCACACTTACTTACTACAAGGTGTTTTCCCCGATCTTGATTCCACAATTTGTGCATACATTTAATTCCCTCTCCTCTGAAGTAGGCCTCCCCACCCAAACACAAGAAGCCCACATCACAGTCATACCTAAGCCTGGAAAGGACCCCACCCTATGTGCTAGTTATCTACCTATCTCACTGCTAAACACAGACATAAAACTCTTTGCAAAGATTCTGTCTAATCGACTTAGACCATACCTACCGTCTATTGTTAAACGAGACCAGGCGGGATTCATCCCGGGACGAGAGGCTAGGGATAATACCACCAGGATTCTTAATCTAGTATATCAGGCCCAAATCCATAACACACCCACGCTCCTATTGTCGGTAGATGCGGAAAAGGCATTCGACAGAGTCAACTGGGCCTTCCTCTTTTCCACCCTGAGACAATTGGGACTGGGTCAGAATATGATGCGCTGGATAGAAGCACTTTACCACAAACCTACAGCTAGAGTCCGGGTGAATGGAACTCTGTCGGGCCCATTGACTCGTTCGAGCGGCACTAGACAAGGATATCCCCTTTCACCCTTACTGTTTGTTCTAATTATAGAACCCTTCCTGGAGGCGATCAGGTCCAACCCCGACATAATGGGACTATCCCTGGAAATACACACCCACAAAGTCTCGGCCTTTGCGGATGACTTACTCTTTATCGTGACTAACCCGCGTATATCCCTACCCAATCTTATGCGAGAGATGACAGTGTTCTGTTATTTATCCTACTTTAAGACTAACCTCACTAAGTCCGAGATACTCAACTTGACAGTCCCAGATGTAGATGTGGCAGTGTTGAAAACGACATTCCCGTTCAAGTGGGCCACTACAGATATTAAATACTTGGGTATCATTATCCCACGAGACTCTACCCAATTATTTAAGCTTAACTACCCCCCTTTGTTGCGGTCTATACAAGCCGATGTGAACAAATGGTCAACGAAAAATATATCTTGGTTTGGACGCATTGGAGTGATTAAAATGAACGTCCTACCCAGACTTCTCTATTTGCTACAAGCTGTTCCTATTGCATTAGCTAAAAATTATCTGAAAGATATAAAAAAAACTCATATCCCGATACATCTGGGGGAAATCACGCCCCAGAGTAGGATATGACTACTTAGCTAGAAACAAACACTTAGGGGGAGTCTCACTCCCGGATATTTCCCTATACCACAAGGCTATTCACCTAACTAGAATTGTCGAATGGACAAGACCAGCTCCCAAACTATGGGTCTCAACCGAACAGGAGGGACTCACAGTCCCGATACCTGCAGCGGCCTGGGTACCACAATCAGTTCTGCGCTCCCCACACCACCCTACCATACCCACGACACTAGCTACATGGAGAAGTACCGCAGACAGACTTAATCTAAGGCAAACACCTTCGCCCCTTACCTCACTTATCTACAATAAACAGTTTCCACCTGGATTTGATGTCCACGTTGTGCGAAATCTCTTCCCTACAGAAATTCGATACCCCAGACTAGGGCACATTATGACAGACAAAAAACTCACATCATACGAACGCTTAATACCCACCCAATCCACTAACCCACTAAGCCTCTATACCTACCGACAATTACAACACTATGCTGCATCGTTACTCAAAGCACAACAGTATCCAGATACACTTACCCCATTCGAGGCGCTATGCCACCAAGGGGAGCCCCCTACGAGACTTGTCTCAACTATCCATAACATGCTTCTCGATTCACAGTCTGACACCAAACCTTATTACGTAAGACTCTGGGAAAGGGATACGAGTACGACACTGACACAGGCCCAATGGTCTAAAATCTCAACCCTAGTCCACAAATGTACCCCCTATGCAATGGCACAGGAGAACTCGTATAAAATTTTTGTTAGATGGTACAGAGTCCCCTCGGTGTTGCACCGACAATACCCAAGAACCCCAGATACATGCTGGCGATGCAGGCAAGACAGAGGGCATTTCCTACATGTGTGGTGGTCCTGCCCTGTCCTCAAACCCTTCTGGGATTTTGTCCTAACAATCATCAGATCGATAGATGACTCCGATCTCCAATCTACCCCCCTACAAGCACTCCTACATCATACACCGAAATCCATTCGTAGCTACAAACACTTCCTGACTACCCCCCCCCCCTACTTAATGCAGCTAAAATGCTGATTCCCAAACTGTGGAAACAAACAAGAGCTCCTACTTGTGCTGAATGGGTCGCCTCGGTGGAACAGATAAGAAAAATGGAGGATCTACTGCTTACCTCACAAGGTAAGGGTCTGGAATCCTTTACCAGATGGTCCCCTTGGACCTTATACTTAGACTCGGACTCTTTCAAACAGGTACTATCCGCCCTACCGTCTTCATTGTTATAGGAGAACAGCACTGCCCACAACCTGAGAAGTACACTCTAAACAGGTTATCCCTCCATTAGGGCTATAAAATACCACCCACAATATGTATGGATGTCCAAAACCGCAGCTAGTTGTTTGGTTTAGATTTTTTTTTTTTTTTTGTGTTTATTTTTTTTTTTGTTTGTTGACACATTAAAATATTAAAGATTTATCTGGATTAGGGCAATAGACTGGTAGACAAGACGTATTGCTGACTAAGCTAACTTCCTGTACTACGATAGGTTAGCCCAGGGCTCGACAAACCCCAGGCGCCAGATCGCCATGGCGACCAGGAAATTAGACCTGGCGCCTGGGTGCTGTCAGCCTCATGGTCCCCTCGCCGCTGTCCTCCGATTTTTTTATTTTTGCGGAGCACGAGGGGGTAAAGTCTGTGACTTCCGCACAGTCTGCAAGCTCCGCCCCCTCACACAACGCGTGTCTGAGTGCCGGGTGTCGTCACGTGACATCCTGGCACTCAGCAGGCAGATCGGCTGCAACATGAATGTCCCCCTCCCCTGCAATGAGGTAAAGCGGCGGGGAGGGGGGACACGTTAAGAAGAAAAGAAAAGACTGTGTGAGGTGGGTGTGTGTTTGTATATATGGGTATATGTAAAGTAGGTGTTTGAATATATGGGTATATGTAAAGTAGGTGTGTGTGAGGTGTTTGTATATATGTGTATATGTAAAGCAGGTGTGTGTGAGGTGTTGGGATATATGTGTATGTGTAAAGTAGGTGTGTGTGAGGTGTTTAGATATATGTGCATATGTAATGTAGGTGTGTGTGAGGTGTTTGGATATATGTGGATATGTAATGTAGGTGTGTGTGAGGTGTTTGTATACATGGGTATATGTAAAGTAGGTGTGTGTGAGGTGTTTGTATACATGGGTATATGTAAAGTAGGTGTGTGTGAGGTGTTTGTATACATGGGTATATGTAAAGTAGGTGTGTGTGAGGTGTATGGATATATGGGTATATGTAAAGTAGGTGTGTGTGAGGTGTTAGGATATATGGGTATATGTAAAGTAGGTGTGTGTGAGGTGTTTGGATATATGGGTATATGTAAAGTAGGTGTGTGTGAGGTGTTTGTTTATATGTGTATATGTAAAGTAGGTGTGTGTGAGGTGTTTGTATATATGTGTATATGTAAAGTAGGCGTTTGTGTTTATGAATTGCGTGTATGCTTGCGTGATTGTCTGGCTCCTAAATTTTTTTGCTGGCTCCTAAAATCGAATTAAATTTGTCAAGCCCTGGGTTAGCCACCTTAATATACTGTTGACAAAGCACGAATACCTGATAATATGATGTATTAAACCTCATGCTCCAACATTGATCATAGATATATGATGATACTCCCAAACACGAGGAGCGGGATAACACTATTCTGGTTTCTCTCCAAGTAACTATGTAGCTACTCGTTTTCACTATGTTTATGTGCTGTCTATATGTTCAGTTCTTCACTGCTAAAATATATATTTTTAAAGTATCAACTGGACTTCAATACCAACCTAGTGGACAGGACACACTATAGACTAAATTAATTTACTATATCCCGTTAGGCTGAACACCTTAATATCTTATTGACACAGCACTAGTATTTGATAATATGATGTACTTAACTCCATGTTCCAATATCAAACAAAGTATTATGTCAATGTCCCCAACCACTGTGAGATGAATAACACTACTCTGATCTCTGTTTGTGTAACTATATAACTGTCTACCTTTACTATGTTTTTGGGCCTATATAAATGGAAAACTCAATAAAGAAATATTAAATAAATTTTTGATCTTACACATATGTTTTGTGTTTTTTTTTATCACTACAGTTTATATTTTGTATGTATTGTCTTATTGTTTATACACCTTTATATACCTTGACGATTAACATTTATTTTGCATTATACTACTGTGGTTCTGCATATTTATTTGTTGTACCTCCTATACACTATTTTTTTTTCGCAGCACATACATCTTTGTTTGAATACAAGCAAAATCCTTCATAATTAATCTACATGTGATGTGCAGTGTCTGGGAGCTTCTCAGTATGTAGTCAATGGATGCTGGGTTTTTTAAAGGTTCTATGTGAATGACCCAAACTAGATGGAGGCCATGAACTGGCTTAGTCACATGATCCACCAATATTAAGCCCAAAAAGTACATTTGGAGTACAGACACCATGAAAGAACCATGTGTGCAATAATTTCTCTGAGCATAGTATAATACAATCTGACATATCAGGAAAAGGTGTGTTCTGTGCCATTCCACATGTAAAAAACAAACACAAACAGAAACCACAATGATACAGTATATGAGAAGAAAATGTTCCCATTGATAAAGCTCATAAATTCACAAAGGTAGATAAAGCTCTGTTCAGAAAACACACTCCTGTACTTGATACAATATCCCAGTGTACCTCCAAGAAAGGATAACGACCATGTAAAGATATATCCCCCCCCCCCCCCCCCCCCCCCCTCACACACACACACACAAACACATACAAAATGTATTCTTACATGGGGTAAAACAGAGTTCTGTGTAATATCTGGATACAAGGCAGATCCTCACCAACAACAAAAGTGTGCTCAATGACTAACGCGTTTCGCTTCCCCCAGGTGGAACATGTCAGGGTAGAATCCTAATGTTGACAAGAATTTCTGCTTTTCTACCACCCTGTTTAAGTGTTGTTTTGGAATTGTAACTACAGATCCTGAAGCTGGTACTGATTAAATACATTCACAAGGCTCTCTGACAGGCAAGCATGTGAAGATATAACCAAACTAAACGATTTAATAAAACAGAGGTTGTTACAGGGGGATAAATTGAGCTCTGTGCAATATCTGGATAAAGGGCAGATCCTCAGCAACAACAAAAGTGTGCTCAGTGTCTGCGACGCGTTCCGCCCACTATGTACAGGATATGTGGTGATCATGCCAAACAATACTTAAACAGGGAGGTAGGCAGGTTGTCTAGTGAAACAGCAGCAATTATGCACATCAAGGTAAGATAAGTAGGTTACCTGGTGGTTAGGCCTAGATTCTGTCACTGGTGTCTCTCCAAAACTACAATAGGTACGGGACCTCAATCCTATCCCCAGAGTTAAAAAGAGATTTGAAATTAAAATCTTGATGAGCACTGCGCCAGGGATACATGTGTCAATTGGGTTTTTAAGCATTGGTTTTAAAAAGCCCAGGAGCATGCAAATTAGAATACTTGATATTCATTCTGAGTGGTATTTACTGGAGGACCAGTTTAAGATGCAATTTTATGCAAAAAAATATATGTAAATGAACTTCACAACAGCTGACACACCAAATCCTTTATTTACCCCCATTATTCCATTTTATAAAGATCTTTCCCTCCCATTTACTGTGTATGATATTTCACCCTGCCTGTTTTATTCTCTATTACAAGTACCTGCCTAATGGTTCAGCTAAATTAATCATATGTTTGTCTAGAGTCTACATTGGGTTATGAATTAGAGACAAAATATTGGTTACAGCTAAATGCTTTCCATTATGAAGTATGTCACACTGCTGATTTTAATCTGACCTATAGTCTGTAACACCTTCCGGCAATAATTCTCCTTAATGTCTATATTGTCTGTAACAAATGAAATGTGGTAATGGCGCCTCCTTCTGTGAGCTGAAAGAACTGCAGATCAGAACTAAAGTTAGCTATTCTTCTGCAATAATAATATTTAAACCAAGAGGTGGCCAAACAGTACACCAGTAACCGCAATGCAGCAAGAACGATAATACTGCACAAACTACTATATAAACTGTAACAAAATATGGCTACTCATAAGCAATGTGGCAAACAAAAAAAAGTTTTACAAAACTGCACCTATAATGCAGAAGAGCTGTAATAATGCTGTAATCAATGACTATTATATCAATGAATAATCAAAATAATAATAAAATAGGCACACTCACTCATATAGCACATGGAGGGTGGAGTACACCTCATTTGTATTGTACCCGAAATCACAGGAAACAAATGGCAGGTCTAAAGGGTTCTTAAATGAGAAATCCACAGAAGGTCCAAAAATAAAATCCATTAGTATAGTTTCCATTCACCATGTAAAAAATGATGTACCAGCTGCAATCTCATAAATTCTCATAAAACTATTTCCATGAATCTGGCTGTCATGATGTTTTTAGTAGACAAAGACATTATTCTCTCTCAATCTCTCAGCCTCAGTGGATCACCTTAGTGAACCCAGTGGCAATAATGGAAGCACCCTGCCCTGAGAACAGATGAGTCGGTCAGGCTTCGAGACCCACTCGCACCCTGACTATGACTTACATCTCCATTTGCTACCCCCATTAGTTTGCTGGCTTACCCTACTACTTGGTTGGAAAAAAAAAGACATTCAATGCATTCCACGCACTCATATTCCAGAAGAAGTGAACAAACCACAGAGACACTGCTGAAGTCATCTCAAAGCAAAAAAATCTATCTTGACTCCAAAGCAGTCAGACTCATTGTAGATAAGCATTATCTTATCTACTTTTACTTGTGATATTCATTCCATATCTGGAAAAACATTCTACAGTTTTTTGAATATACAAGTTGAGTATCCCTTATATGAAAATAAGGATATGGGTCAGTTCGGATAAGGGATACTCACCTTCCTGACACCCCGGTTGTGAAGCTCCTTTGCTTCATGCTCCTGGATGCCATACATTATTAGCAAGCGCTCATGGGAAACATAGTTCCCAGAGCGCTGCATTGGGAGGGAGGGTCGACCACATGCCGACGGCGGCACCGTATAGCCGGTAATTTCCCCAGCTCCGCTGCTATTAATGTTCTACCTTACCTAAATACAGTGCAAGTTGCTCACATTGACGTTAGGTCATGTAGAACTATTATAGGGCTGGTGCTGCCGAAATGATCCCTTAACCGAAAATATCCGTTATCCGAATGCTGGCAGTCCCAAGTATTTCTGATAAGGCATACTCGATCTGTATTGATTGAATGGGCCAATAAAACTTCCGTCATTGCAACAATTTAACTGCCCTGACAGTAAAGAAAACTTTTATAACTGCTACAAAAAATATCCCACTGGAACAAAACCATTATTATTTTGACATGCAATGATGCTAATTCAAACTTTAAAGGCTATGAAATATTATGCATGCATACATACTGCCAAAAGGTACAACACTGTTTGATCAAAAACCAAAACAAAAAGTTACCAGACAAATGGGGATAGGCAATAAAAAAAAAAAATCAATATAGTGAGCTGGTAAAATTAAGATATATGTAGAAGTTTTATTAATTAAGAAGATTTGTTTTGAAGTTTTGCCACTATTCCTTAGAGCTACACAACCCACAATGCTTAGCGTTCTGACACCAATGCTAAGCATTGTTTGATGGGCAACTCGGTAGAGATGGAAAACTGAGTCAGGTAAGTATACCTTTTTTTAGTCTATATATTTGAGGGCGATTTAAATAGCAAATATATAAACTGTTTCTTCCTTCCTTAATGCACATGTGTTTACTGCATACTTGAAGGCTTCTAAGGGCATAGTTGCCAACAGTCCTGTCAAATTTGCCTCTGTCAAGACTTGCCTGTGCAATGCACTGTACACAGCAGAATCACGTTAAACTATGTATTTCTATAAGATATGCACATTTTAAATGGGCTTGAAAAAAGACTAGAGTTCAGTCTCCCAGTGTGACACAACATTGATTGACATCACATTACCTCAGCCCACATAAGGCTCTGTCCCCACTGTACCCCAGGATGTTGACAGGAGTGTAAAGGGCACCATGTTAATGTGTGGCTTGTTATCTATCAAGGTGCAACATTTGTGTTGCAAGAAATATAAAAAAAAACAGATAACGTCTAGAGAAAACAATTTAAGTATGTGATAATAGTGGATACAAAAATGTCACATTTTGTGAATTCTGATGATTTCTTATCCTCTGTGAAATTATTTTTGGGTGACATTTTACTTCAGTTCATACCACCTCACAGAATCTAATTTTAAAGTTAAAAGAAATGAGCAAATTCACCAAACTATGGATGTTAGACAATATAATCATCTACAAGCTAGGCCACCTTCACTAAGAACGTGTAATAAATTGGAAATAAAAATGAGTTTACAATTCAAATTTAACCTGGAATAACCTTAAAAAATTATCTTATACAACATAATGCAACTATAATACAGTTGATCATTAATCATGCCTCAGCAACTGTGAGAGTGGAGGCAGATCATCTATTTCAGCCACTTGTGAGGATGATTATTTACTGTGGTATACACTGGAAACAATGATGATAAGCAATGGCACAGGCCACATATACTCATTATTAGCATTAATTGATTATCTGCTGTTTTCTGTGGATAATCAGTGATAGTAGACAGGCTGATCACAGGTAGTTTGTGGCAGTGATTCTGAAACCTGTGCTCAAGGACCACAATGGTTCAGGATTTAGGGATTACCCAGTTGTGTTTAAATAAGAATGTGTTTAACACCAGCTGTGGTTCCCTAACCATAGCAGGTGTTATACATATTCTTACTTAAATCTGGGTAATCCCTTAATCATGGGACAGGGTGAAGACTGGTTTAGGGTAGAATATGGATAATCTAAGATTTATTTGTCATTGTTTTTATTTCTTCCTGTGTGTTTATGTTTAAAAGTGTAACTTTTTTTTTTTTTTTTTTTGACTCAGTATTTGCATTGCAAGGAATTTAATAGTAGAGTTCCTGGTAAAACAAAATCTTTCTAAATGAATCAATAAACTGTTTTTGCAACATTGCAAGGACTAGTGTTTGTAAAGAGTCCATGTTTTTTGTTTCTACTCATATACGTGCATTTTATAGTTATGAATAAAAAAAAATAGTATTATATTATATTGGAAATACAACAGCATACATGCACAACAACCCCTTAGAAGACAGCCAGATGGAAAGGCAGAATTCTACATTCTCAGGTTCCAGCAGATGGCTACAGTAATAATTACAGACATGCATGAATGATTCTAAATACAGTCACTTTTATGGAGGTTCACATGGGGTGATAGTGTATTTATGACTGCAGAAAGGGATTGCCAACCTCATATCCCTAAAACTACTAACCAATATATTTCATGTAAACCACTTTTAATGTACATATGTTTGCATAATATCATAAATCAGGGTTTACGCGTAAGGTCCTTCCCTTTTCGGCTTGTTGTGCCCGTGGAGTTCCACCTGTTTGTTACGCTATTAAAGCCCTTTTTGGAAATTACAAGTTGCTGCAGCGGAGTGCACACTTTTTTCTTGCTTTGCCATAAATTGGAATCATGATACGAAAAGGCAGTGAACATAACTCAATTTACAGAAACGAACATCTAAAAGTGTTATGTAAAAATTAAATGGTATCACTTTAAAGAAAGTAAAAATATATTGCATAGTCATAGCAAATTTCCTAGCAAATGCACAATTTTTTTTAGCTATATGTTTGTGTGCCTTGCTGTGCTATTAAGGTGCTTTAAAATGCCTATTTTACATTTTACATTGTTTAAAATAAAATAAAAAAACAGTTAGATTAGAATTTGTGAAAGTACAACAGTTTGCAAGAAATCAGGAACACCCCCTCTGTAAAGTATATATATTTTTTTATTCTGCAGGAAATTCCTGTTTTAGTGATGTCATCAGGCGATGTGCTACAGAGTTGCATGTCCTCCCTGTGCCCAGGGCCGTCTTTAATAGTGATTGGACCCTGGGCAAGTATTTGCTTGGGCCCCCTGGACCCTGCCCCCTCCCCTGCATGCAATCCCGCCATCCATGTATGTGAGAGTGTATGTATGTATGTATGTGAGTGTGTTTGTGTATAAATGTGTATGTGTGTGGGGAGGTCGGTGTATGTAGATAAGTGTGTGTGTGTGTGTGTGTATAAATGTGTGTTTGGGGTGTAAGTATGTGTGTGTGTGTGGGCAAACTGTATGTATGTGAGTGTGTGTATATATAAATATGTATGTGTGTGGGTGGTCACTGAATGTATGTGAGTGTGTGTGTATAAATGTGTATGTGTGTGTGTGTTTTCAGTGAATGTAGATAAGTGTGTGTATAAATGTGTATGTGTTAAGTGTGTGTGTGGGGTAAGTGTATGTAAGTGTGTGTGTATAAATGTCTATGTGTGTAGGGGGTAAGTATGTATATGAGTGTGTGTATAAATGTGTATGTGTGGTAAGTTTGTGTATGTGTGTGTGGGGTAAGTATATGTATGTGTGTGTGTGTGTATATAAATGTGTATGCGTGTGTGTGGGGTAAGTATGTATGTGAGTGTGTGTGTATATAAATATGTATGTGGGGGGGTCATTGAATGTATGTGAGTGTGTGTGTATAAATGTGTATGTCTGTGTGGGGTAAGTATGTATGTGAGTGTGTGTGTATAAATGTGTATGTGTGTGGGTGTGTTTTCGGTGTATGTAGAAAAGTGTGTGTATAAATGTGTATATGTGTTAAGTGTGTGTGTGGGGTAAGTGTATGTAAGTGTGTGTGTGTGTATAAATGTATATGTGTGTGTGGGGTAAGTGTATGTATGTGAGTGTGTGTGTATAAATGTGTATGTGTGTGGGTGTGTTTTCAGTGTATGTAGAAAAGTGTGTGTATAAATGTGTATATGTGTTAAGTGTGTGTGTGGGGTAAGTGTATGTAAGTGTGTGTGTGTGTGTGTGTGTGTATAAATGTATATGTGTGTGTGGGGTAAGAGTATGTATGTGAGTGTGTGTGTATATGTGTGTGTGAGGTAAGTGTATGTAAATCTGTGTGTGTATAAATATGTATGTGTGGGGGGGGAGTGTGTGTAAAAATGTGTATGTGTGGTAAATGTGTGTATGTGTGTGTGGGGTCAGTGAATGTATGTGAGTGTGTGTGTATAAATGTGTTTGTGTGTGTGTGGGGTAAGTATGTATGTGAGGGGGTGTGTATGTGTGAGTGGGGGGTAAGTGTATGTATTTGTCTGTGTGTACAAATGTGTATGTGTGTGTTGGGTAAGTGTATGTATGTGAGAGTGTATGTATGTATTTGAGTGTGTGTGTATATAAATGTGTATGCGTGTGTGTGGGGTAAGTATGTATGTGAGTGTGTGTGTATATAAATATGTATGTGGGGGGTCAGTGAATGTATGTGAGTGTGTGTGTATAAATGTGTATGTCTGTGTGGGGTAATTATGTATGTGAGTGTGTGTGTATAAATGTGTATGTGTGTGGGTGTGTTTTCGGTGTATGTAGAAAAGTGTGTGTATAAATGTGTATATGTGTTAAGTGTGTGTGTGGGGTAAGTGTATGTAAGTGTGTGTGTGTGTGTGTGTGTGTGTGTGTGTGGGGTAAATGTATGTATGTGAGTGTGTGTGTATAATTGTGTATATGTGTGTGTGAGGTAAGTGTTTGTAAATCAGTGTGTGTAAAAAATATGTATGTGTGGGGGGGGGAGTGTGTGTAAAAATGTGTATGTGTGGTAAATGTGTGTATGTGTGTGTGGGGTCAGTGAATGTATGTGAGTGTGTGTGTATAAATATGTTTGTGTGTGTGGGGGGTAAGTATGTATGTGAGGGGGTGTGTATGTGTGAGTGGGGAGTAAGTGTATGTATGTGTCTGTGTGTACAAATGTGTATGTATGTGTTGGGTAAGTGTATGTATGTGAGTGTCACTGTATAAATGTGTATGTGTGTGGGGGGGGGTCAGTGTATGTATGTGAGAGTGTATGTATGTATGTATGTGAGTGTGTGTATAAATGTGTATGTGTGTGGGGGGGTCGGTGTATGCAGTGGTGTATCTTGATTTTGTGCTGCCCTAGGCAGACAAAATCCGGACACCCCCCTACCCAAGCGGCACACCCACGTTACACACCTAAGACATGCCCCATCACCTCCATTTCATGACTCCACATCACACATAATATTCAGACTCACATCAAGCTCATACTCCCATCACACACACACTCCTACTCCCATCACACTCAGTCACAAACTCCTACTCCCATCACACTCAGTCACACACTCCTACTCCCATCACACTCAGTCACACACACTGACTCCCATCACACACACGGTCTCCCATCACACTCAGTCACACACACTGACTCCCATCACACTCAGTCACACACACTGTCTCCCATCACACACACTCTGACTCCCATCACACTCACTCACACACTCTGTCTCCCATCACACACACACTGACTCCCATCACACACACTGTCTCCCATCACACTCAGTCACACACTCTGACTCCCATCACACTCAGTCACACACACTGACTCCCATCACACACACTGTCTCCCATCACACTCAGTCACACACACTATCTCCCATCACACACACTCTGACTCCCATCACACTCAGTCAAACACACACTGTCTCCCATCACACACACTGACTCCCATCACACTCAGTCACACACTCTGTCTCCCATCACACACACACTGACTCTCATCACACTCAGTCACACACACTGACTCCCATCACACTCAGTCACACACACTGTCTCCCATCACACACACTCTGACTCTCATCACACTCAGTCACACACACACTGTCTCCCATCACACACACACACTGTCTCCCATCACACTCACTCTGACTCTCATCACACTCAGTCACACACAGTCTCCCATCACACTCAGTCATACAC
This sequence comes from Pelodytes ibericus, assembly GCA_036172795.1. Lineage (NCBI taxonomy): Eukaryota > Metazoa > Chordata > Amphibia > Anura > Pelodytidae > Pelodytes > Pelodytes ibericus. Next base: position 53,379,721 of record CM069863.1, read on the forward strand.
ACTGTCTCCCATCACACACACTCTGACTCCCATCACACTCAGTCACACACACTGTCTCCCATCACACACACTCTGACTCCCATCAGCACTTACCTTTTCCTGGTGGCTAGTGGCAGGCAGCATGGTCCCTCCATGCTGCCTGTTCGGCTTCCCGGCGATTGTGCCGACAGGTCACGTGACCGGGCGCGTGTATGACGTCAGCACGCCCGTCACGTGACTGTCGGCACTTCCGTGTCACACTGCACGGGGAGCCGAACAGGCAGCACGGAGGTTTCTCTGTGCTGCCTGTTCGGCTCCCGGTGCAGCCTGGCAGGCAGAGCGATGGTGAGGGGGGATCTTCCGATCCCCTCTCACCTCCGTCTCTGCCTGCAAGTGCGGTCTATTTTTTTTTTTTTAAGGGCCGTGGTTTTTTAAATTTTTAAATTTTCTTTTTTTCAGTGCTGGGGGGCGGCCCCCCAAAATTTGCCGCCCTAGGCATCCGCCTAGGATGCCTCGCGGTAAATACAGCACTGGGTGTATGTAGATAAGTGTGTGTGTGTGTGTGTATATAAATGTGTGTTTGGGGTGAAAGTATGTGTGTGTGTGTGTGTGTGTGAATTAATGTGTATGTGTGTGGGCAAACTGAATGTATGTGAGTGTGTGTATATATAAATATGTATGTGTGTGGGGGGTCACTGAATGTATGTGAGTGTGTGTGTATAAATGTGTATGTGTGTGTGTGTTTTCAGTGAATGTAGATAAGTGTGTGTATAAATGTGTATATGTGTTAAGTGTGTGAGTGTGTGGGGGGGTAAGTGTATGTAAGTGTGTGTATAAATGTCTATGTGTGTAGGGGGTAAGTATGTATATGAGTGTGTGTATAAATGTGTATGTGTGGTAAGTTTGTGTATGCATGTGTGGGGTAAGTATATGTATGTGTGTGTGTGTATATATAAATGTGTATGCGTGTGTGGGGGGTAAGTATGTATGTGAGTGTGTGTGTATATAAATATGTATGTGGGGGGGTCATTGAATGTATGTGAGTGTGTGTGTATAAATGTGTATAAATGTGTATGTCTGTGTGGGGTAAGTATGTATGTGAGTGTGTGTGTATAAATGTGTATGTGTGTGTTTTCGTTGTATGTAGAAAAGTGTGTGTATAAATGTGTATATGTGTTAAGTGTGTGTGGGGGGTAAGTGTATGTAAGTGTGTGTGTGTGTGTGTGTGTGTGTGTATAAATGTATATGTGTGTTGGGATAAGTATATGTATGTGAGTGTGTGTGTATACATGTGTATGTCTGTGTGGGGTAAGTATGTATGTGAGTGTGTGTGTATAAATGTGTATGTGTGTGTGTGTGTTTTCGGTGTACATACACTTAACCACATGTGTAAAAAGTGTGTGTATAAATGTGTATATGTGTTAAGTGTGTGTGTGGGGTAAGTGTATGTAAGTGTGTGTGTGTATAAATGTATGTGTGTGTGGGGGGTAAGTATGTATGTGAGTGTGTATAAATGTGTAAATGTGTGTGTGGGGTAAGTATATGTATGTGAGTGTAGGTGTATAAATGTGTGTGTGTGGGGTCAGTGTATGTATTTGTGTGTGTGTATGTATGTGTGTGTGTGTGGGATCAGTGTATGTATGTGAGCTTGTGTGCATAAATGTGTATGTGTGTGTGTGTGTTTTCAGTGAATGTAGATAAGTGTGTCTATAAATGTGTATATGTGTTAAGTGTGTGTGTGGGGTAAGTGTATGTAACTGTGTGTGTATAAATGTCTATGTGTGTAGGGGGTAAGTATGTATATGAGTGTGTGTATAAATGTGTATGTGTGGTAAGTTTGTGTGTGTGTGTGTGTGTGTATAAATGTGTATGTCTGTGTGTGGGGTATGTATGTATGTGAGTGTGTGTGTATATAAATATGTATGTGTGGGGGCGGTCATTGAATGTATGTGAGCGTGTGTGTATAAATGTGTATGTCTGTGTGGGGTAAGTATGTTTGTGAGTGTGTGTGTATAAATGTGCATGTGTGTGTGTGTGTGTGTTTTCGGTGTATGTAGAAAAGTGTGTGTATAAATGTGTATATGTGTTAAGTGTGTGTGTGGGGTAAGTGTGTGTGTATAAATGTAAATGTGTGTTGGGGTAAGTATATGTATGTGTATGTGTGTGTGTGTGTTTTCGGTGTATGTAGAAAAGTGTGTGTATAAATGTGTATATGTGTTAAGTGTGTGTGTGGGGTAAGTGTATGTAAGCGTGTGTGTGTGTGTGTGTGTGTGTATAAATGTATATGTGTGTTGGGGTAAGTATATGTATGTGAGTGTGTGTGTATAAATGTGTATATGTGTGTGGGGGGTAAGTGTATGTATGTGTGTGTGTGTGTGTGTGTGTGTGTGTGTGTGTGTGTATAAATGTGTATGTGTGTGTGGGTAAGAGTATGTATGTGAGTGTGTGTGTATGTGTCTGTGTGGGGTGGGTAAGTGTGTGTGTGTGTACAAATGAGTATGTGTGTGGGGTAATTGAATGTATGTGAGTGTAGGTGTATAAATGTGTGTGTGTGGGGTCAGTGTATGTATGTGAGTGTGTATAAATGTGTATGTGTGTTTAGGGGGGGTAAGTATGTATGGGAGAGTGTGTGTGTATAAATGTGTATGTATGGCAAGTTTGTGTATGTGAATGTGTGTGTATAATGTGTATGTGTGTGTTGTCAGTGTATGTAGATGAGTGTGTGTATAAATGTGTATGTGTGTTAAGTGTGTGTGCAGTAAGTGTGTGTGTGTATAAATGTATATGTGTGTTGGGGCTAAGTGTATGTACTGTATGTGATTGTGTATACATGTGTATGTGTGGGGGTGGGGTAAGTGTATGTATTTAAATGTGTATATAAATGTGTATGTGTGTGTGGGGTCAGTGTATGTAGATGAGTGTGTGTGTATAAATGTGTATGTGTGGTAAGTGTGTGTATGTGTGTGTGTGTGTGTGGGGTAAGTGTATGTATGTGTGTGTATAAATGTGTGCGGGGGGTAAGAGTATGTATGTGTGTGTGTAAAAATGTGTGTGTGGGGGGGCAGTGAATGTAGATAAGTGTGTGTGTATCAATGTGTATGTGTGTGGGGGGATAAGTATGTATGTTAGTGTGTGTGTGTATGTGTGTGTATGTGTGTGTAAAAATGTGTATGTGTGGTAAGTGTGTGTGGGGTAAGTGTATGTATGTGAATGTGTATACATGTGTATGTGTGTGGGGGGTAAGTGTATGTATATAAATGTGTAAATAAATGTGTATGTGTATGTGGGGTAAGCGTATGTAGATGAGTGTGTGTGTATATATGTGTATGTGTGTGTGGGGTAAGTATGTATGTGAGTGTGTGTGTGTGTGTGTGTGTGTGTGTGTGTGTGTGTGTAAAAATGTGTATGTGTGGTATGTGTGTGTGGGGTAAGTGTATGTATGTGTGTGTGGGGTCATTGTATGAAGATGAGTGTGTGTGTGTGTGTGTGTATGTATAAATGTGTAAGTGTGGTAAGTGTTTGTATGTGTGTGTGTGGGGTAAGTGTATGTTTGTGTGTGTGTGTGTATAAATGTGTGTGGGGGGTAAGAGTATGTATGTGTGTGTGTATAAATATGTGCGTGTGTGGCGGGGGCAGTGAATGTAGATGAGTGTGTGTATAAATGTGTGTGGGGGGGGGGTAAGTATGTATGTTAGTGTGTGTGTGTGTAAAAATGTGTATGTATGGTAAGTGTGTGTGGGGTAAGTGTATGTATGTGATTGTGTATACATGTGTATGTGTGGTGGGCTAAGTGTATGTATTTAAATGTGTATATAAATGTGTATGTGTGTGTGGGGTAAGTGTATGTAAATTAGTGTGTTTATAAATGTGTATGTGTGTGTTGCGGGGATAAGTGTATGAATGTGAGTGTGTGTATAAATGTATATGTGTGTGTATGGGGTCAATGTATGTATGTGATTGTGTGGGGTCAGTGTATGTATGTATGTGAGTGTGTGTGTTTAAATGTGTATTTGTGGTGAGTTTGTGTATGTGCATGTGTATAAATGTGTATGTGTGTGTGGGGTAAGTGTATGTAAATTAGTGTGTTTATAAATGTGTATGTGTGTGTTGTGGGGGCAGTGAATGTATATGAGTGTGTGTGTATAAATGTGTATGTATGTGGGTGTTAAGTGTATGTGTGTGTGTATAAATGTTTGTGTGTGTGTGTGTGTGTGTGTGTGTGGAGGGGGGCAGTGAATGTAGATAACTGTGTGTGTATAAATGTGTATGTGTGTTGGGGGGTAAGTATGTATGTTAGTGTGTGTGTGTGTGTGTGTGTGTGTGTGTGTGTGTGTGTGTAAAAATGTGTATGTGTGGTAAGTGTGTGTGGGGTAAGTGTATGTATGTGATTGTGTATACATGTGTATGTGTGTGGGGGGTAAGTGTATGTATTTAAATGTGTATATAAATGTGTATGTGTGTGTGGGGTAAGTGTTTGTTTGTTTGTGTTTGTGTGTATAAATGTGTATGTGTGGGGGGGTAAGCGTATGTAGATGAGTGTGTGTATATATTTGTATGTGTGTGTGGGCTAAGTATGTATGTGAGTGTGTAAACATTTATATGTGTGGTATGTGTGTGTGGGGCAAGTGTATGTAGATGAGTGTGTGTGTATATATGTGTATGTGTGTGGGGTAAGTATGTATGTGAGTGTGTGTGTGTGTGTAAAAATGTGTATGTGTGGTATGTGTGTGTGGGGTAAGTATGTATGTGAGTGTGTGTGTGTGTGTGTAAAAATGTGTATGTGTGGTATGTGTGTGTGGGGTAAGTGTATGTGTGTGTGGGGGGGGACAGTGAATGTATATGAGTGTGTGTGTATAACTGTGTATGTCTGTGGGGGTTAAGTGTATGTATGTGAGAATGTGTGTGTAAATATGTATGTGTGTGTGGGGTCAGTGTAGGAAGATGAGTGTGTGTGTGTGTGTGTGTGTGTGTGTGTGTGTGTATAAATGTGTAAGTGTGGTAAGTGTTTGTATGTGTGTGTGTGGGGTAAGTGTATGTTTGTGTGTGTGTGTGTGTATAAATGTGTGTGGGGGGTAAGAGTATGTATGTGTGTGTGTATAAATATGTGTGTGTGTAGCGGGGGCAGTGAATGTAGATGAGTGTGTGTGTATAAATGTGTGTGGGGGGGTAAGTATGTATGTTAGTGTGTGTGTGTGTAAAAATGTGTATGTATGGTAAGTGTGTGTGGGGTAAGTGTATGTATGTGATTGTGTATACATGTGTATGTGTGGTGGGCTAAGTGTATGTATTTAAATGTGTATATAAATGTGTATGTGTGTGTTGCGGGGATAAGTGTATGAATGTGAGTGTGTGTATAAATGTATATGTGTGTGTATGGGGTCAATGTATGTATGTGATTGTGTGGGGTCAGTGTATGTATGTGAGTGTGTGTGTTTAAATGTGTATTTGTGGTGAGTATGTGTGTGTGTGTGTGTGTGTGTGTGTGGAGGGGGGCAGTGAATGTAGATAACTGTGTGTGTATAAATGTGTATGTGTGTTGGGGGGTAAGTATGTATGTTAGTGTGTGTGTGTGTGTGTGTGTGTGTGTAAAAATGTGTATGTGTGGTAAGTGTGTGTGGGGTAAGTGTATGTATGTGATTGTGTATACATGTGTATGTGTGTGGGGGGTAAGTGTATGTATTTAAATGTGTATATAAATGTGTATGTGTGTGTGGGGTAAGTGTTTGTTTGTTTGTGTTTGTGTGTATAAATGTGTATGTGTGGGGGGGTAAGCGTATGTAGATGAGTGTGTGTATATATTTGTATGTGTGTGTGGGCTAAGTATGTATGTGAGTGTGTAAACATTTATATGTGTGGTATGTGTGTGTGGGGCAAGTGTATGTAGATGAGTGTGTGTGTATGTGTGTGGGGTAAGTATGTATGTGAGTGTGTGTGTGTGTGTAAAAATGTGTATGTGTGGTATGTGTGTGTGGGGTAAGTGTATGTGTGTGTGGGGGGGGACAGTGAATGTATATGAGTGTGTGTGTATAACTGTGTATGTCTGTGGGGGTTAAGTGTATGTATGTGAGAATGTGTGTGTAAATATGTATGTGTGTGTGGGGTCAGTGTAGGAAGATGAGTGTGTGTGTGTGTGTATAAATGTGTAAGTGTGGTAAGTGTTTGTATGTGTGTGTGTGGGGTAAGTGTATGTTTGTGTGTGTGTGTGTATAAATGTGTGTGGGGGGTAAGAGTATGTATGTGTGTGTGTATAAATATGTGTGTGTGTAGCGGGGGCAGTGAATGTAGATGAGTGTGTGTGTATAAATGTGTGTGGGGGGGTAAGTATGTATGTTAGTGTGTGTGTGTGTAAAAATGTGTATGTATGGTAAGTGTGTGTGGGGTAAGTGTATGTATGTGATTGTGTATACATGTGTATGTGTGGTGGGCTAAGTGTATGTATTTAAATGTGTATATAAATGTGTATGTGTGTGTGGGGTAAGTGTATGTAAATTAGTGTGTTTATAAATGTGTATGTGTGTGTTGCGGGGATAAGTGTATGAATGTGAGTGTGTGTATAAATGTGTATGTGTGTGTGGGGTAAGTGTATGTAAATTAGTGTGTTTATAAATGTGTATGTGTGTGTTGCGGGGGCAGTGAATGTATATGAGTGTGTGTGTGTATAAATGTGCATGTATGTGGGTGTTAAGTGTATGTGTGTGTGTATAAATGTTTGTGTGTGTGTGTGTGTGTGTGTGTGTGTGGAGGGGGGCAGTGAATGTAGATAACTGTGTGTGTATAAATGTGTATGTGTGTTGGGGGGTAAGTGTGTGTGTGTGTGTGTGTGTGTGTGTGTAAAAATGTGTATGTGTGGTAAGTGTGTGTGGGGTAAGTGTATGTATGTGATTGTGTATACATGTGTATGTGTGTGGGGGGTAAGTGTATGTATTTAAATGTGTATATAAATGTGTAAGTGTGTGTGGGGTAAGTGTTTGTTTGTGTTTGTGTGTATAAATGTGTATGTGTGGGGGGGGTAAGCGTATGTAGATGAGTGTGTGTATATATTTGTATGTGTGTGTGGGCTAAGTATGTATGTGAGTGTGTAAAAATTTATATGTGTGGTATGTGTGTGTGGGGTAAGTGTATGTACGTGTGTGTGTGTATAAATGTGTATGTGTGTGTGGCGGGGGCAGTGAATGTATATGAGTGTGTGTGTATAAATATTTATGTGTGTGGGGGGGGTAAGTATGTATGTGAGTGTGTGAAAAAGTGTGTATCTGTGGAAAGTGTGTGTGGGGTAAGTGTATGTGTGTGTGTGTATTAATGTGTATGTGTGTGTATGTGGTCAGTGTATATATGTGAGTGAGAGTAAATAAATGTTTATGTGTGTGGGGGTAAGTATGTATGTGAGTGTGTGTATAAATGTGTATGTGTGGTATGTGTGGGTATGTGTGTGTGTACAAATGTGCATGTGTGTGTGGGGTAAGTGTATGTATGTGAGTGTGTGTGTGTTTAAATGTGTATGTGTGGTGTGTGTATGTGTGTGTGGGGGTAAGTGTATGTATGTGTTTGTATAAATGTGTATGTGTGGTAAGTTTGTGTATGTGTGTGTGGGGGGTAAGTATATTTATGTGTGTGTGTATAAGTGTATTTGTGGGGTAGGTGTATGTATGTTAGTGTGTGTATAAATATGTATGTGTGTGTGTGTGTGTCTTGTCAGTGTATGTATGTGAGTGTGTGTGTATAAATGTGTATGTGTGTGGGGGGTCAGTGTATGTATGTGTGTGTGGATGTTGATGAGTGTTTGTGTGTATAAATGTGTATGTGTGGTAAGTGTGTATATGTGTGTGTGTGTGTATAAATGTGTATGTGTGTATGGGGTAAGTGCTGTATCTGAGTATGTGTTTGTGTGTGGGGGGGGTAAGTGTATGTATTTGAGTGCGTTTGTATCAATGTGTATGTGTGTGTGTGTGTGGTCAGTGTATGTATGTGAGTGTGTGTGTATAAATGTATATGTGTGTGTGAAGGGTAAGTGTATGTATGTGAGTGTAGGTGTATAAATGTGTGTGTGGGGTAAGTGTATGTATGTGAGAGTGTGTGTATATATGTGTATGTGTGTGTGGTGGGAGTGTAAGTATGTATGTGAGTGTGTGTGTGTATAAATGTCTATGCCTCCATACTGACTACTCCTGAATTCTTACACTCTTTTGACACTTGAATTATTGACCATTCTGACTTCTGGCTCCCTAGACCTCGTCTTCCCTTATCAACTCCACTATCCTGATAATTTGGCTTGACTATTTGACTACGCATCCCTGATAATCTCTACTGAGCTCCTCGCCACCTAGCTCTGGTGATCTACCCTACATTCTATTCACCCGATGAAATAGAGAAGTAGGAAAACTGCAACGACTGAAACCAGGTACCGATAAAATGTAACTTTTAAATCACATAATTAAACAGCAGCTTGTCGAAAAAACCCACATAAAAAAGGACATACAAAAAATAGAGGCTGACTAGCTTGAAGTCCTATTCACCCTATTCTATTCACCCATGCTAACACTTATCTCAGAGAGCGTTCTTTTCCATATTGTCAGTCATTTTCCCTGTGTACTATGCTGCTGTCCCAGCACAAGTTGTTTGCATTGCCACGACTCCTCCTCTAAACTGTGACTACCAACAGTACAGTATGATTATGATGTCATTTGCTGTCAGTATCATTGCAGTAGGATTATGATTGGCATTGCAGTCATTATAATTGCAGAATGATAATGATGGTTGTTGCAGTCAGTATCAATGCAGTATGAGTATGATGCAAGTAGACCTGACTCCCCCCTCAATAAAAATGGGTCTGAAGGCTGCCCAAGTGCCTCCCAGACCCCCTGTTAAACCTATGTGTTGCGGGGCAGATAGCCCTGACCCCAGCTATTATAATAAATAGGACTGGGAGCTGGGCAAGTGCACCTGGTTTGCTCCCAGGCAAACATATCCTTTTTTTTTTAAATCTCCACTCTTAGCATAGGGATTTTTATTATGAATCCATCACCCACCGTGGACTGATGCTTAGAAAATGGGCATTTTTTTGTTGTTGTTTTTTTCTTGCGATAAGTGGATTCATATTTATTTTTGGGTAGTCACAGATGAGGACTCAAGAGCATCACGGATGCTTAGCACTGGGCCGAAGATGAGGTCAGAGGGAGATTTCTCTTTAACAGATTAATCATCCCCACTTACCTGGGCAAGGTAGAGGTAGGGGAGGGTAGGTAGGGGTCATTTTTATTTTACATTTATGGGTTCCGGGGGCCATTGGGCAGCCCCCAGACCCCATGGGGGGCAGTATTTATATTTAAAGCCATCAAGCAGCCCCCCGGACCTAAGAGAGATAAGTATTTTTTATGGGATTTGGGGACCACACGGTCTTGGGGGGGGGGGGGGGGCTTTTATTTTTAATTAGGGGCTGAGATCATTTGCCCAGCCCATTGGGTCATACTTTAATTATATGAGGGCCTGGGAAAGTATTCTCAGTCCTGCTCATGTTAGGGTGGCCCAGGGCTACTTGTGGCTACTTGCCCTTGCTCCCCAATGTATTTTATAGGGGACTGGGGTCATTTGCCCAGCTCTCAGCCCCATTTCAGATAGCAGGGGTTCAGCACTGCCTGCCCTGCCTTATATGTGTAACGTGGGACAGGGATCCACTTGAGTGGCTCACAGCCCTATTTTTAATAGGGTGGTCAAAGCTATTTGCTCTGGCCCCAATGTATATTTCAGGGGTTGCAAACCATTTTGCTGGGACAGGGGTTATTTGGAAGTCTGCTGGCCATGGGGGGAGGTTTTTTTCTTATTATTTTCATCTATTTTTCATTTAAAGGCTCCTGCTCAGCATAGGATAATTGGAATGGTTGAAAAGCTGCATCCCTTAATCCAAATTGTATGCTATATTGGGTAGCCAGAAACCTATGGTTTTCACAACAAACTGGTCTTGATCTGAAGACCTCCAATGATTTGGTTTCTGAACAGCCCGAACTGCCAATTCAGATCCAAATTGCAGCATATTGAGTAACCGAATTTCAGGGATCCCTTCGATTTTGCTAATATGCCCGATCTGAATCCAATTCAGAATGGATCGGTGCATATTGAGCAGACAGTGTCAACACCATATGGACTGTGGCTGTTGTTTCTATAAGAAAGTGAATGACAAATCCTCTCTTGTAATTGCATTTTTGGCCAGTTTAGATGTAATAATCCACTTCCTGGGCAGGTCAGTATTCTTATATTACATAAATGATATAGTTTATCTAGCATCTTACTCCAGAATCTTACAAGAGGAGGGCAGGACCACCATATATGAAGCATTTCACCTTTATGCTTATCACATCTCCAGCGCAGTCCTGTACTATCAGGGTACATTCTGGACAGACGACTGGGAACTAGATATAATCTGTTTTTTATTTTAAACTGCATTTCTGCCAGATTTAGACACTTTACCGTTTTATATACCGTATTAAAAGATGCTACATCTCTTCCTTGGTAAATGTCGTCCCCAGATATATTTCCCGCTTCTTGTTTGCTTTATAATTTTCTGTTTCTGGGAATAAGCTTAACAGCTGTCTACACTTCCTTAATAGGTTCCTCTGAGAATTTATCTGGAGCATTTTTTGGAGTACCACCACCACCACCTCCGAATTTCCCCCATCTAAATGCTTCATTAAGTATCCTTTAATTCTCAGGTAGTTCAAAACTTTCCTTTCCAGCAGTGGTCTATCAACAATCAGTTCCTGAAATGGTATCACCTTATTGCCTAAAAGCATATCTCTGATTTTTGTAACCCGTATCCTTCCCATTTCTACCAATCAATATCTTTTATATTATGTCTCAAAAGATTCAGTAGGAGTTCTGGGAGGAGTTTTTTTCCAGTTTTTCCTAAATTTCTAAATTTCTTCCAGCTATTATCTAGACATGTTCCTTATGCCCGTTTATTACCTATTTGCCAAAAGCAACGTAGGTCTATTCCATCCATAGGTTCCCTCTCTATCTCATACCAATATTCTTTCCTTGAAGTTTCCAATTGTGTCATCACAGCCTGAGATAGAAGGCTAGCTCCGTAATAGTCATATATATCAGGTGATGACAACCAACCCTCTGAGATCCTTTTTTTAAGGTATTTATGCTCACCCATGGCTTTTTATTTTGCCAAATGAAATCCTGGATTGCTGATTGCAGCACGGTTAGCCAACTAGCTGGGATTTCCAACGGGACCATGCGGAAGAGATACAACCATTTGGGCAGGATATATGTTTTAATAATATTAATTCTCCCTCACATGAAAAGATCAAGTTTTTCCAATCTCTCGGTTGTTTCATAGTCAGGGTCAGTGGTGGGAGAAAATTAAATTTCACTATTTTACCTTGGTCTGTATAGACTTTTATTCCTAAATAAGTCAGATTATTGGCTGCCCATATAAACCCGAATTTATTTTAACCCACCTAGTGCCAACCATCCACATCACTGTTACTACAACTACCTTCCCTCTGTCCTCTTCACTCCCTTATGTGTTTCATGTACCCCATTGCCTCTAGATTGTATGATTGCGAGCAGGGCTCTCTACCTCATGTACCAGTCTGTTCTAGTTTGTCTAACTTAGTATGTAGTTCCCTTCTTTGCTCTGTATCTAGCGCTACATAAATTGTTGGCGCTATATAAATAAATGTTAATGTAATATTTCACACATTTCACATTAGACCTAATGGCACACTGTAGCATATCTCATGGCAAAGGAAGTCAGAATGAAGGGAGAGAGGCCAGTAAGATGAAAGGAGGGGTCTAAGGGAAGCTGGGCAAAAAGGTGAAAGACAGAGAGAACATTAATGGCCAACAGGAAAAAAATAAAGTGAAGAAGAAACAATGCAATGGTAATTGGAAGAAGCTAAGGGAACCTGGGCAATACCATAATGAAAGGGGTGTAGTGATAAGTGAGGGAAAGAACAAAATGAATAATAATGAAAACCAGTACTATTTCATCCACTCCGGCAATTTAGAAAATGAAGAAAATGAGACAAAAACTCAAGTCTCAAGTAATAGGGTCAGTGGGCCCCTGCAGTATTCTTGCACCCAAAGCAGCTGCCTTTGTTGTCCTGTGTTAAATACAGCCCTGGCGATAATCTATTACTGAATCTCCTTCTGTTGCTTAACTACCATGATCCTTTTCTGCTGGTCACATTACATGTTGCGTACATCTTAATGCCATATGAGCCTGAAAAAGGTTCATTGTGAATGCAGCCAAAAATGTGTAAGCAGCTCACCCAAAAGTGTACAACATTATAGCCTGTGAGATTATGGTTAATTTACTGACAAACTGAAAATGAGAAAAGTGTTTTTATTGTGAATGCACCTGCTTCACCTCAGGGTCAAACACAGAAATGATACAAATTGTTTTGTTACACAACATTGGGAATTCCTAGTCATAAACTACAAAAGATTATTAAATTACAATTTTAGAGATAGAGGGAGTTCAAAGTAAATTGTTCAAGGTTAGTCTGATTTGGCACAAGGCTAAAATATCAGCTAATGGTTTGGCTGTAATCCTACTCAGTGAAGGAGAGTAGAACAATATTAGAGGGCAGCCAGGAAAAATTACTGCATGCTGGGAAATGGTAGCATATCAAGGCAAAACAGGGCCACTATCAGGGGGTGACAGGTGGCCCATTTAAAAATAAATGTAAAAAAAGCTTGCCGGCAGAGACGCAGGCTGGGGAGATCAAACGATCTCCCCTCACAAGTCCTCTGTATGTTGAGCAGGTAAGGCAGCATGGAGTCTGTGTGCGCTGCCCAGACCCTTGGGCAGCGCACAGATTCCATGCACCCTGCTACTAGACACCAAGGAGCTGTGGGTGCTGGCTGGGATAAGTCCTGAGTCTGCAATGTGGGTTATGTGGCATGCAATGGGTTTGCAATGTGGTTGATGGGGAATGTCCAGGGGTGCTGGGCCATGAAGTGGGTGTGCAATGTGGGTAATGGGACATGTAATGGATGTGCAATGTTTGGGATGGGACATGTCATGGGGTGATGGGGCATGTAATGGGTGTGCAATGTGGGTGATGGGGCATGTAATGGGTGTGCAATTTGTGTGATGGGACGTGTCCTGTGGCGATGGGGCATGTAATGGGTGTGCAGTGTAGCTGATGGAGCATGTCCTGGGATGCTGGAGCATGCCCTCAGTGTGCAATGTGGGTTATGGGGCATGTCCTGGAATGCTGAGGTATGTCCTGATTCTGCAATGTGAGTGGAGGGGGGCGCCTGAATTGAGTCTGCCTAGGGCAGCACAAAACCAAAATACAAATCTTAACAAATGGCGGCAAATCCCAATTTCTTGGATGGGTAGAATTAACATCATTAGAGCCTACATATTGCCAAAATGGTTGTATGTCTTTCGTATGATCCCAGGGGAAATTAAGCTAGAGACACTCAGGGTTATCCAAAAAAAGATGTTGGAATTTGTATGGCTAGGGAAAAAGCCCCGGATCAATAGGAAAACTTTATATCTAGATCCCAAAAAGGGAGGACTGGGTATGCCAGTGTTGGAAGAATATTGGATGGCTAGCCTGCGTATGCATGTGAATAGAATGCAATGGGCCACAAATAGAGATACGGACTGGTGGCAGATTGAAAAGACAATTACAGGTTTAGAAGATCTGAATACTCTGCTATGGCTTGACAAGAATCAGTGGGCTAATTTTAGAGAAAAAATAAAAGGAAATCTAGTGGTGAGATTGATGGACTTCTGGTATGAATGGAAGATAAAATGGGCTAGAAGATAATTGGAATATTTAACATCAGTATGAAATAGCTAAAACCGTCTCCACATTGTTATGTATTGCATGTTCTTTACGTAGTGATGATACTTTACTGTTTGATATGAACACCTCCCACACGTTGTGGTCTGTACAATGATTGTTAAGCTCTGATTGATATTGTGTTCACTGAAGTGTATGCACACTACATATGTATTGTATGTTTTTTGATATCTTTATAAGAAAAAACAAAAGAAATAAAAAATATATACACCATGTGGTATATCCTGGGGTAAGTCATGGGAGTGCAGTGTGATGATGGGGCATGTCCTGGGGTTCTGGGGTAAGTCAGGTTTATGCAATCTAGGTGATAGAGCATGTGATGGGGTAAGTCCTGGGTGTGCAATGTTGGTGATGGGGAATGTCTTTGGGTGCAGGGATAAGTCTTCAGTATGCAATGGGGTTGATGGGGCTTGTCCTAGGGTGCTGGGGTTAGTCTTGGGTGTGCAATGTGGGATGTCGTGAGGTAAGTCCTGGTTGTGAAATGTGGGTGATGGGGCATGTGCTGGAGGATGTCTTGTTAATGCAATGTAGGTGATGGAGCATGTTTTGGGGTGCAGGGGTAAGTCCTCAGTATGCTATGTGGATGTTGTGGCATGTCCTGGGGTACAGGGTTAAATACTGGGTGTGCAATGTGGGTGATGGACATGGCCTGGGGTGCTAGGGTAAGTCCTGGGTGTGCAATGTGGGTGATGAGGCATGTCCTGAGGTGCTGGGGAATGTCCTGGGTGTGCAATGTGGGTGAAGGAGCATGTCCTGGGATAAGTCCTTGGTGTGCAATGTGAGTGATGGGCCATGTCCTGGGTGTGCAGGGAGGTGTTATGGCAAGGGATGTGGGGGCAATAACTAAAGAGGAAATGGAGTGGGAGTGATTATACGTGGGAGAAGGGGCTGAGACCATTTGGTCTGTAAGGAGTCCCACAATATCTGATGTCGTTCCTGAGGCAAAACATTGCTTTTTACACGCATGTATACAATGGATTGCATGTCTTGTTTTCTGCTTCGTAAAAATATACTGAATGTTGAAAAGCAAAAAAACAACACCAGCTAACAAATATATGGACCATGTGAATAAATAACAAAATAAAATGATGTCTATGATTTATTAATTAATAATAATTACAATCAATGACAAAATGACAGGGCTAACACATTTAAATCTGCACTTGTCTAAACTTGCTTTTAATTCTACAAGCACAGCACATACACAATTTGTATGTGGCATACAATTTGTAAATAATGCTCATTAATATGCCATTATTAGTCTGCCAATTAATATGCCATTATTAGTCTGCCAATTAATATGCCACTATTGGTATGCCCATTAATTTGCCACAGCCAATTTGCCAATTAATATGCCACCGACAGTTCGCCCCCCAAAACTTTTACCCCTTCCCCCAGTATTCACCCTCCTGCTGCTCTCTTCTCTTCTGTTCTCAGCCATCGCTCTCTACACTCATCGCAGAAGGTCACGTGATCACCGGCAGATCACGTGACATGCAGCAATCATGTGAGCTGCCACTACGAGATTGACGGGGAGCACGAGACAGGCAGCATGGAAACTTTTCTGTGTGCCTGGGCAGCGCATAGACTCCATGCTGCAAGCTTGCTGACCAGATTAAGGCATGGGCCTTCAGCTGCAGTCCTCGAGACCCTATTTTGCCGAGGCCTCTGGGCTGTAGCCCCTAAAGCCCATGTCTTAAAATTGCCCTGAACCCCCTAGTTTAAACGCTGATATTTATTCCCATTGCAGGACAGAGGCACCATGGGGACGTGTCAATATCTGCATCTCCAACGGCATTTATTCCCATCTGTCAAATTTGTAATGTTATTGATCGCGAGCATGTGCGTTTCACTGGGTGGTAAGAAATCCAATCTCAGACATTTTGTCAGAACACTGCCACAGTAGCTTAACATACTTCCATGATTAACCCAGCCCTTATGTTGAATGCAATACAATTCTGTTAATTTAGATGTTGTTGCACTTGCTGATGAAGACTTTTTTAGTCTTCCTCACTAACTATTCACTGAACCCAGTATATTACATCATTATTCTTATAGCTTTTAGCTCACGATCTAGGTGTCACTGGGCTCCCAACCGCCGCCATGAGCCCCAATTCTCGCAGAGACACTTCTGCTCTACTGAGCAGATGCACATCTTAGACAAATCAATTAATGCAGCTATAAAACATAAAGTAGGAAGAAACTAAATCTGACAGTGGACTGAAACACCTAGACGCCTAAGGTGGACTGAAACGCCTAGACCGACTTCAGTCTGTGAAAATTGTTTCCTGAGTTAGTTACCTGAAGCTGAACTGCTGAGAGAGGATTGTGGAAACACTTCCAAAACCAGATCTGCTTGTCTTGTCTGATGCAAAGTCAGCCATGTGAGCACTGTGTGATGTCAATATAATTTGTGCTGGTGGACGGATGTGTGCATCAGTGTCCATCACCATGTAGTGTTTGACAGCTATGCGTTCAGCATAGAAGATCTAGGCTAAGGTATCAGTGGCAAGGCATAATACCTTATCCCTCGCTGGAAAAATAAAATGTATATTCTAAAATTTCCTAGCAATTTATCGATTTTGCAGTGTCTTCGGTCAATCCATTTAGGTTTTGTCTCATATTGAGATGGTTTGTAACTATATAAAATGTCTAACATCTGCCTCATATTTGTTGATGGCTGATATACAATATATTCAGGAAAAGATTAAAATTAAAATCATCAGCAGTTCACATTCAAGTAAATCATTTATGTTATAATCCAGAATTGCTGAAGCCGCAACATTGAAAGGCTGAGCTAAAATAAGAGTGAGCAGCTGATTTTCTAAAAGCCAGAATTATCATGTCCTTGTAAATTCAATACATGAGGAAGGCAGCTGATGCTCTGTGTATGCTACTGATGCCAGGTGTTTATTGCACTGCAATTATATTCACAGTGCTGTATTTGTGGAAATATATTTAGATGTACAGAAAACAAAAGGGCTGTGATGAAGAACAAAACAATAAATAGACATCTTCAAAACAAAACAAAAAAAATTGCTAGAAATATAAAAAATATCAATACATGGAAAGTAAAAACCGATCACATCTGGGAAACCACTCGATGTGCTATATGAGCAATTTAAACCGTAAAGAGACATTATTTTTCAAAATGGGGAAGTGGTAAATTCGTTTAGATTAAGAAGAAAGCAGAAGTTGTACTTGAAAGTAGACAATTAAGCATCTTGGTATTGTCTATAGTACTGGGGATATGACTATTTTTTAGGAGGATATATACACAATAGTATCCTTGGTATAACTTCGGAATGTTTTGTAATTGACATAAAATTAAAATAGATATTTAGACATTGAAAAGAAGCAAAGTTAGAGATGTGAATTAATTACATATAACTTAAGTATGCTTCTATTTAGGTACTGACTTAATATTTCTGCTTGACAGGACTAGTTTAGATTATAAATGATGTAGAAGCTGTACTCACAAAGTAGATTGTTACGCATTCTGGGATTGTTTATAGAATTCGGGATATGTCTAGTTTTCCAGTTTTCCCTTAGATATGTATGCCTCTATTCAGGTGCTGACTTAATATTTCTGCTTGAAAAGAAATATAACATAAGGAGACGGGGCACATTTATAGGGGGAGGGGTGAATGAAGAAACATAGGGTTATATTTTGAGTGCTCCCTCAATAAGATACACCGATATCCAGGCTGGACCGCTTATGCCTGCGGCGTACGCAGGAATGGGCATAGGGGCTGATGTACTAAAATATTGGCCCAAATGCTGAATGTTTACTCTTTCGCCTGCATGTGGTGTACACCCATGCGGACGAGGGAAAGGATGAATGAGAATGAATGCTGGTGGTGTCTGTTGAGAATTCCCGGGCGGGGGTGGGTGGGGCGGGGGGGTGGTTTCGGGGAGTCGGATCCCAAAAGAGGGGATGTCTATTAAAATACTATCTATAAATACCAAGGGTCTCAACTCAATGTATAAAAGAGGATGTTTATATAACTTGCTGACTGAAAAGGGAATCGACATAGGGTTCATTCAGGAAACGCATTGGATAGATAAGATGGATAGGCCCTGGAGATTTCAAAAATATCCTTTGGTATTTAAAGCAAATATGCAGGGTATTAAAAAAAAGAGAGGAGTGGCTATTGTAGTGTCCAATTCTATAAAATTTGAGCAAATATACTTAGAACTGGATAAGAATGGGAGATATATAATATTAATTGCTAAGATCAACAATATACTTTATACAATGGTTAATCTACACGCCCCCAATCAGACTCCGCGGTTATTTTTGGATAAATTAATGTCTAGAGTTGAAGAATTATCCTCTGGTTATCTGATAATCGCAGGAGATTTTAATTGCACACTAGATAATAAATTAGATAAAAGTAATAGACAAGGAAAAGAACAAAAAAATAATCAACTCCCTACAATACTACAAAGATTTCTCATGAGAAATCAACTCTACGATTGCTGGAGAGTGGAACATCCAGGAGAGCGGGATTACTCATTCTATTTTCAGGTACACCAATCGTACACACGAATAGATTACTTTCTGACAAGATCAGATCTACTTGATAAAATTTCACACATAAGCATAGGGGGCATAACATGGTCAGATCATGCTCCTATATTTTTAACAATTAGGAACAATAAAGAATATAAAACTAGAATTAATTGGCGATTAAATGAAAATTTATTGAGGCCCCTGGAAGCAGAGCAATACCTAAAAACACAAATAGAGACATTTCTGGAAATAAATGATAATGGAGACGTATCAGATGCAACCTTATGGTGTGCCCTAAAATGCTATACACGGGGATTATTGATAAAAATGGGAGCAGATAATATAAGAAAGAAAGGTGATTCCCTAAATAAATTATACATAAAACTTGCTTTACTTGAAAGACAACATAAGGTAACATTGGATCCTCCTTTGATGTTACAAATTTCGGAGGTGAGGGATTTGATCAAAAGCAGACTACAGGACAAAATTAATAGAGCTATTAAGTTATTAAAACAAAAATGGTATTATAGCGCTAATCGAACAGGAAAATTATTAACTGACAAACTTAAAAATAAACAAAGCAAAGAAATAATAAAAAAAATAATAATTAAAGGTAAAGAAATGTTGTCTCCTAGCCAAATAGGTAAAGCTTTTGAATCTTATTATAGTGCATTATATAATTTAGAGGAAACTAAATATTCAAAAACGGAAATTGCATCCTTCTTAAAAAATCTAGGTTTACCTAAACTAACACAACAGCAAATTAACGAACTAAATCATCCTATTACAATGAAAGAAGTTAGAGAAAATATCAGTACCCTCAAACAGGGAAAGTCCCCCGGACCGGATGGATTCTCCTCCCTGTTTTATTTGAAATTTCAAAACCAATTGGCCCCAATTCTCATGAGACTTTTTATACAACTTACTAATAAAGAAATGATCCCAGTAGAGCTTCTTCAGGCCCAGATAACTCCAATACCAAAACCTAATAAAGACCCGACACGGCCGGAGAATTACAGACCAATTTCATTAATAAATCTGGATATAAAAATCTATTCTAAGATCCTAGCAGCCAGATTAAAAACAGTAATGCCAGACTTAATTCACAGAGACCAAAGCGGATTTGTAGTGGGAAGAGGTACACTTGATAACACTAGAAGAGCTATTAATATAATTCATCACATTAATAAGCAAGGAGTACCGGCTGCTCTGATGGCCCTCGATGCCGAAAAAGCCTTTGATAGAGTTAGCTGGCGTTACCTGGATCAGGTTTTGGAGGCTTTCGGCATCGAGGGTCCTTTTAAAAGCAGTACTATGACCCTCTATTCAACACCTACAGCTAGAGTCTCTGGATATATGTTTTCTTCCGATTGGTTTGGGATAAGAAATGGGACCAGGCAAGGTTGCCCGCTGGCACCTATGTTATACACATTAACAATGGAGCCATTTGCTACCATGATTAGAAAGTCCATAGAGGTAAAAGGCGTATTTACCAATACAGTCAACAACAAGGTGATTCTTTACGCAGATGATGTATTATTAACCCTGACGGATCCATTAAAGTCGATTCCTACTGTAATTGGACTAATTGAACAATTTAGCCGATATTCTAATTACAAATTAAATTTTGATAAAACTCAGATAATTTCATGTCATATAAAAAAGGATGATCTAGAAGCTATTAAATTAAAATTTGGATTCGGCTGGTCTATGGACCATATAAGCTACTTAGGTGTTGGGATACCGTTAAATTTAGAAGACATTATAAAAATAAACTATGAACTTAAAATCAAAGAAATTAAGAAAAATTTAATTGAGCAAAAGGGGAAAGAAATATCATGGCTAGGAAGAGTAGAAGTAATTAATGCCTACATATTTCCAAAGATATCATACCTAATCAGGAATATTCCCTTGAAAGTAAACTTAACAATTCTAAATACTATACAGAAGATTGCTACGGAATATATTTGGCAAGGAAAAAAACCTAGATTGGCATTAAAATTACTCCAAAGGGAGGCTCAACGTGGAGGTATATCTTTCCCAAATATACACCGTATATATGATTCTTGTATGTTAGCCCATGCATTAGCCTGGGATAACACTTCAATTAAACCACCAATCTGGTTAGAGATTGAAAGATCTGAAATAAAACGGATGAACCCAATTGGTCTCTTTTGGAGTCAAAGGGTGTTAAGCCGAAAATTTTTTTTCCAAAACCCAATTCTTAATGATCTTTCTATGGTGATAGCTATGGCAAGAAAAAATTCTTCAGAGATAAAAAACCTAATATTTATGGACACCCCAATAGATGTTTTGGAATATGACATAGGAGATATTAATTTGCAAAATTGGATACGCAATAATATTACGATAATAGCAGATATAGCCCCTCAGGCCTTATTATACTCATTTGAAGCTTTGCGATCTAATTGGAACCTACCGTCAAATGAGATTTTTAATTATCTCAGATTGAAAAATTATGTAAAAAGACGGATAACGCTTGAAAAAAAACCACTTAGCGTCTTAATAACAAAACATTTAAAAAAAAAAGTGGTATCAGGAGTTAAGAATTATTTATCTAGTTTAGAATCAATTGAAAAACCCATACCATGGGTAAAATGGGAGAACGATTTGGGGCTCTCACTTGCAGAAGAGGATTGGGGAAAATCAATAATATTGTTGAAAAAAAATATTCATAGCATAAATTTGATGGAAATTCAACACAAATTAAATATGAGATGGTATATGGTCCCAGCAAAGCTAAATAGGATAAACCCAGGGATGTCAGAACTATGCTGGAGATGTGAAGAGGACATAGGATCCTTTTCGCATATCTGGTGGGAATGTAGACATCTGAAACCTATAATCATCTGGTTGCAAGATATCATGAGTGGCATGTTGGGGATCCCATTCGTTCTCACACCAGAAAGGTTTCTGTTTAATATTAAGTTACCCGGAAAAGGGACTCAATTGGCCCTGGCTATCCATATAATGATCGCAGTAAAGCTTTGTATTGCCAGGAATTGGAAAAAAAAAGGGGAATTAAACCAGCAAGAGATTATGCACCAAATAGATTTCCAATTAAATATGGAAATAGGCTTTTATGTTGGAGTTGGCCGTTTGGAAAAATATCAGCAGATATGGGCCCCTTGGAAAAAATATTGGAATAAATAACGGGTAGAACTGTGGATATCCCCGGATGGGGTTCGGTTCCCCAGGCTCCCCCCCTTCCCCCCCCCCCCCCCCTCGTGTACGGGAAGTGTGAATGCTATAAAAGTTGAATGAATGGCCGATTGAAGGATGGTGACGATGGACTCGGGAGATAGGCGAGAACAGAGCGGAAAAACTAATGCAATGTCGGTTGATTAACTGATTCTTTATTTACTGAGAGGTAAACGGGGCAGTGGAAGGGAGATAGAGGAAGGGGTACAATTTAAACCTAGGTTCATGACAGTGAATGTGCCCGGTAAATAAAGGAAGGACTGAATAGAAGATGGATAAGTTTATGTATCTCCTAAAGCCTCCAGTATAAATGATTTAAACGTTAAGGAATACTGCATAGGGCCAAAGGTTCAATATATATATATGTGTGTTTTTTTTTCTTTTTTTTTCTCGGTTGTTGTTCTCTCCTCCCCTCTCCTGCCTCTCCCTCACCATAACCATTTTTAGTTCAACCTTCTCAAATTTCAACCATATTGTAAATGATAACCATTATTGTTCTGTTTTCTATTTCTTTCAGTCAGCTTATGTTGTTAAAAAAAATTTTTTTAATATGAATAAAAATTATAAATAAAAAAAAAAAAAAAAACCGATCACCTAACGGTGGCATCTTCTAGAAGGCCCTAATATGGTGTCTGTCTCACTGAAGAGGCTTTGCCTTCTAGGAGAACCTTTATAAAGACAAAGCATTAGAGAGGAAGTTGAGCTGGTTCTCCTCCTATTGTAATAAGCCATGTTTTAAAAGGTCCTAAAGATTTGGTTACCTTAGTTATCCTATCCTCTGAGTAACCCTCAGAGGATAGGATAGAGCCTGCTTTTAGTTCCTGAATCAACCTTAAAAGGACTTTTCACTGTCCAAAAAAACAACCTCAATGGCCTCTTTTAGTAGGCATTCTGTCACCTATCTGCATCATCAATCCCTAGCTCCAAGATTGAGCTGCGACATTTGCACAGTTACATGGGTTTTCAAACTTTAGTTTTATTATTTAGGTGCACTTCTCCATTGGCCACAAGGTATTGCTGCTTACTTGGGTCTCCTGCCACAGACTTTTTTCAAACTTTTTTGATTGCTAAAGGACACTCCAGCCTAGCAAGTTGAAAATGTAGAAGATGACACAACAAGGTGGCACTTGGGAGCCTCTGAGGTGGCACTTAGCATCTTTTTATTTATTTTTTTGATAATACGATTTTGTTTGATTTTTAATTAATTATACAACATAAACCATAAATGAAGAAGGGGGAAAAGAACTATTATCAAGAAAGGGAGTATATCTCAGAGTTAAGGTAAAGGTAAAATCATAAAAAGTACAGCACATTGGTAAAGGTTACAGTGTATTGGCTGATCAAATGGCCACATACAGAAGTTAAAAATTGCATACAAAACCCCAAACCTTGTAGGAGACAATAAAGTTATCAAACCAAACTATCATCTGTGTGAACTAAGTAAGGGATGACTCCTCTGGAGTACTCAATCTTTATGCAGTGGAAAATAATAAGTGGTATTAATAGCAAGGCTGTCTTTTCATCTTAGCAAATTACAGGGAGAGGAGCAGGAAGATCCTTGATAGTGGTGTGTCATTACACAAGAACCAGTGCTGGTTTACAGGGCCGGTGCAAGGATTTTCGTCTACACAGGCGAAGGTGCATGTTGGTGCCCCCCTGCTCTGATCCGCCACGCCTCCCACACCATTAAGCCTCCTTACATTATATATATATATATATATATATATATATATATATATGAATAATGTATAGTGTAGAAAATAAATACATCTAAATATTCAACTCGCATGCTCTAAATGTGTCACACATTGCAACCCTTAAACACAAAGACACCCTTGCAGTCACACACACAGACACCCTTACCACTTACACACACACACACATAACCTGAGACACACTATTTTGCCACTCAATATGCCAGTATTTAGCCCAGGGGTCCTCAAACTTTTTAAACAGGGGGCCAGTTCACTGTCCCTCAGACCGTTGGAGGGCCGGACTATAGTAAAAACAAAAACTATGAACAAATTCCTATGCACACTGCATATATCTTATTTTGAAGTGAAGAAACAAAATGGGAACAAATACAATATTTAAAATGAAGTAAAGTTAAATCAACAAACTTACCAGTATTTCAATGGGAATATTATGCCAGTCAGATGCCCAGGGATATTATGCCAGTCAGAGTCCAGTAATATTATGCCAGTCAGATGCCCAGGAATATTATGCCATTCAGATGCCCAGTAATATTGTGCCAGTCAGAGCCCAGTAATATTATGCCATTCAGATGCCCAGTAATATTGTGCCAGTCAAATGCCCAGGAATAGTATGCCATTCAGATGCCCAGTAATATTATGCCAGTCAGATGCCCAGTAATATTATGTCATTCAGATGCCCAGTAATATTATGCCAGTCAGATGCCCAGTAATATTATGCCAGTCAGATGCCCAGGAATATTATGCCAGTCAGATGCCCAGTAATATTATGCCATTCAGATGCCCAGTAATATTGTGCCAGTCAGATGCCCAGTAATATTATGCCATTCAGATGCCCAGTAATATTATGCCAGTCAGATGCCCAGGAATATTGTGCCAGTCAGGTGCCCAGGAATATTATGCCAGTCAGATGCCCAGTAATATTATGCCAGTCAGATGCCCAGTAATATTATTCCATTCAGATGCCCAGTAATATTATGCCATTCTGATGCCCAGTAATATTATGCCATTCAGATGCCCAGTAATATTATGCCATTCAGATGCCCAGTAATATGATGCCAGTCAGATGCCCAGGAATATTATGCCAGTCAGAGCCCAGTAATATTATGCCATTCTGATGCCCAGTAATATGATGCCAGTCAGATGCCCAGGAATATTATGCCAGTCAGAGCCCAGTAATATTATGCCATTCTGATGCCCAGTAATATTATGCCAGTCAGATGCCCAGTAATATTATGCCATTCAGATGCCCAGTAATATTATGTCTCTCAGATGCCCAGTAATATTATGTCTCTCAGATGCCCAGTAATATTGTGCCAGTCAGATGCCCAGGAATATTATGCCAGTCAGATGCCCAGGAATATTGTGCCAGTCAGATGCTCGTTATACCTCCCTCCTCCCCCCTTCCCCAGACCCCAGTACTTACCACCATGCTGCTGTTCATGTCCGTGGCTGAGAGGGAAGCGTTGTGAGCTCCCCTCAGGCCGTGCGCATTCAATAAAGTGTGTTGAAAAAAAAAGTTTCAACACACTTTATTGAATGCGCACGGCCTGAGGGGAGCGCACAGCGCTTCCCTCTCAGCCACGGACATGAACAGCAGCATGGAGGTAAGTACTGGGGTCTGGGGGAGCGGGCGATTTTCCCGCCCCCCCATTGGTGCGCCCTAAGGCAGCCGCCTGTGCTGCCTTACGGTAGCGCCGGCCCTGCTGGTTTATTTCTTTCACTAGGTGAAGGAGCAGACTATCACACATTAAGAAGTGAGGAAAAATCAGTACTATAAGTTTTCAGTAAATGCCGTAGCATGGCCTTCTTGTAGTGTGAGATGGATCTGTCAGTGTGGTGGAGGAGATATGTGGCTGGGGTGAATGAGGGGTGGTATCGTGGTTAGTTTTACAATTACGTTAGTAACTTTTCCTCAAAAACTCCTGAATGAGAGAAATTGTAATATATATGTAGCATATATATGTCCTCCCCACATCACCAGGTGATATCAGGGATTTCTGGGGTGATTCTATGGAGTAATGTAGGTGTCTTGTGCAAGAAAGTAAGTACCTTTTATGCGCTCTACTCCGCAACAGTGAGGGAGGAGCATTTTTGAAAATGTTGTCTCAATGTTTTGTTGTAAGTTGTATGCCCAGGGCCTCTTCCCACTTATTGGTAAAGTTGGGGCATTGGGCACTGTGGGAGGTGAGCAGTTCTCTTATTAGGGGAACTTAGCATCTAAGGGGGTCATGTACTAAACAAGTGCAGTGGGAAAAAAAGTAGGTAAAACTTCTGTAAGAAGCAGTTTGCAACAATTTGTAACATTTTGCACTTTTCCCCCCTGATTTGCGCCTCTTCTGTTTATTTTTATTTAGCGTGCATTTTTCCGGTTGCGAAAAATAATTTTTATTTGCGTGTGAAAATGACACCAAGTTTATTCTGCAAAGGGCCACTTCGCTAGAAATGTATGCGTGCGTGGGCCGCATTCATTTTTCATTCATTCAGATAATAATATATATAATTATATACATGTGTGTGTATGTAAATATATATATATATATATTTTACACTAATGTGTAGTGGTCACATTAACTACAAACACACACATGCAAACACAGTCACACTTACCCCCCCCCCCCTTTCCACACACACAGTCACAATTACCCCACACACACATACTCACATACATACACTTACCCCACACACATACACATTTATACACACACACACACACACACACACTCACATACATACATACACTTACCCCACACCCACTTAACATGCACTTACATAGATACACATTTATATACATACTCGCATACATACACTTACCCCACTCACACACATACACACACACATACATACATACATACATAGTTACCCCACACACTCACATACATACACTTACCCCCCACACACACTCACATACACTTACCCTACACACTAATACACATTTATACACACACACTCACATACATACATACATACACTTAACCCACACACACATTTATACACACACTCACATACATACATACATACACTTACCCCCACACACATACACATTTATACAGACACTCACAAACATACATACACTTAACCCCCACACACATCCACATTTATACACACAGTCACATACATACACTTACCCCACTCACACACATACACATTTATACACACACTCACATACATACAGTTACCCCACACACACACATACATACACTTACCCCACACACACACTCACATACACTTAGCCCACACACTAATACACATTTATACACACTCACATACATACATACATACACTTACCCCACACACTAATACACATTTATACACACACACTCACATACATACACATAGGCGTGCGCAGCCTATTGCATTAGGGTGTGCACCCTAAAGCACAAACACACACGCCGCACACGTGTGTGTGTATAGATATATAGATAGATATATATCTATCTATATATCTATACACACACACACACACATACACAAATGCACTCTGCATACTTACATACAGACCCGCATTCATATAATTATCAATATAAACAAACATTTAAAAACTGTATTAAAACTTTTTTTTTTATTAATTAAGCATTTAGCAATGTAAACAAACATTTCACATTTTTTAACTTAAAAAAACACTTACTTAAAGTTTACCAGCCAGCCGGCCGCCCCAGAACCCCTCCTGGGAAAAAACGATGTGCCTGTGCTCCGCTCTGCACCCTCTCCTCTGGCACTGCGGCTGGGCCTCACCCTTGCGTTGCCGTGACTCCGCCTCTGCGTGGCGTCACGGAACGCGTGTACGCGAACATTACAGGGGAGGTCTGAGGGAGGAGAAAGACCGTCCTTCACTATGCGGCGCTTCCGCTCGCATAGTGAAGGATCGGATTAGGAGACAAACTCGGGCGGCAGACGGCAGTGCAGCACGGAGGCAGGGCCGTCTTTAATAGTGATTGGACCCTGGGCAAGCATTTGCTTGGGCCCCCTGGTAATATAGTGCCAATCAGATGCCCAGTAATATAGTGCCAATCAGATGCCCAGTAATATAGTGCCAGTCAGATGCCCAGTAATATAGTGCCAATCAGATGCCCAGTAATATAGTGCCAATCAGATGCCAAGTAATATAGTGCCAGTCAGATACCCAGTAATATAGTGCCAATCAGATGCCCAGTAATATTGTGCCAATCAGATGCCAAGTAATATAGTGCCAGTCAGATACCCAGTAATATAGTGCCAATCAGATACCCAGTAATATAGTGCCAATCAGATACCCAGTAATATAGTGCCAATCAGATGCCAAGTAATATAGTGCCAATCAGATGCCAAGTAATATAGTGCCAGTCAGATACCCAGTAATATAGTGCCAATCAGATACCCAGTAATATAGTGCCAATCAGATACCCAGTAATATAGTGCCAATCAGATGCCAAGTAATATAGTGCCAATCAGATGCCAAGTAATATAGTGCCAGTCAGATACCCAGTAATATAGTGCCAATCAGATGCCCAGTAATATAGTGCCAGTCAGATGCCAAGTAATATAGTGCCAATCAGATACCCAGTAATATAGTGCCAATCAGATGCCCAGTAATATAGTGCCAATCAGATGCCAAGTAATATAGTGCCAATCAGATGCCCAGTAATATAGTGCCAATCAGATGCCCAGTAATATAGTGCCAATCAGATGCCAAGTAATATAGTGCCAGTCAGATACCCAGTAATATAGTGCCAATCAGATACCCAGTAATATAGTGCCAATCAGATGCCCAGTAATATTGTGCCAATCAGATACCAGGAATATTGTGCCAATCAGATACCAGGAATATTGTGCCCCGCACGGAGGTGAGAGAGCCTCAATTTTGAGGCTTGATTAGGATGTGCCCAGGCACACCGGGCACACCCCGTGCGCACGCCTATGTACATACATACACACTTACCCCACACACGTGGCTGTGGACTCCCGGTGCGCTTCTTCCCTCCCTCTGACCCTTGCGCATGACCTCATGCGCAGGGTAGAGGAGGGGACTTGTGCACTGCACATCGCACGGGAAGCTGTATCGGGGAACGAAGTTCCCTACACAGAGAGTGTAGGGAACTTCGTTCCCCGACACAGCTTCTCGTGTGGTGTGCAGTTCGAGGTGCGGCTACCGGAGCAGAGCTCAGGCGGGCCGCATCTCGATGCCCGGCGGGCCGCATTTGACCCGCGGGCCGCACGTTGGACGCCTCTGGTCTAATCACTATAATTTGAGATTAGCACTAATCTTGATCTCCAACCTTCAACCTCGGACTCGAGGTTTCACTGTCGAGTTGGACTGAAAATCCTTCCCCATATTAAAAAATGAAAAATAAATATCACCATGCCTAAACCAGGCCCCGGGACTCCTCAAATGGCCCTGAGACTTATAACACATATGGAGGGCTAGGGCAATGGAGGGCTAGGCAATTAAATACTGTTTATTTAAATGGTAGATTGGCGCTGTACACTTTATGGATCCATAACCAAAACTGATACCCAAACGTTTTTGTAAATTAATTAATCCTACAGGACTTGTAGTAGGTGTTTGACATTGCACACCATTATAATAAGTCCCAAACATCTTTATTCCACAGATACAGATATTGAATTCCATCTGCCACCACTTCCCAGCTGACGCATTTATTCAAATCACCCTGCAAGAAATTCATATCCAGTATATTTAATTACCTAACTTTGTATAATATAAACTACCACAAATGACTTTTAATACCTCCTGTCAGGTGATTAGTCAACTTAGAGGTACTCTGCTTACCAAATTTGTCCAGTTTGAGACACATTCAGTGCAATATCCAGGGGCAGGCAACCTTGGCACTCCAGGTGTTGTGGACTACATCTCCCACAATGTTCTTACAGCCGTAACTCTGGCAAACCAAGGGAAATGTAGTACACAACATCTGCAGTGCCAAGGTTGCCTCCCCTTGTCCTAATCTAAATTTGTACTCACTTTCTAAAAGACACATTTGACATGATGTATCCTTTATAAAACCCTGATAAGATATGTTAGGGATGTCCTGTTGTAGAATTTGAATATATTTGAAATTAAAAGTGCTACTTTTAGCCAGCAGGTGGTAGTAAGCTCTCATTTTCATTTTTTAGGAGGCTAGCACGGTGTGAAGTAAAGGAAAATCACTCCATAATAGTAATACCGTATTTGCTCGAATATAAGACGTTTTTTCAGAGCAAATGCTCATCTTATAATCAGACCTCAAATTGACTAAAAGACTGGGATCCAGGTCCCCTGCAGAGCTGCAAGGGACCTGGATACAGTGGTGTATCTTGATTTTGTGCTGCCCTAGGCAGACAAAATCCGGGCACCCCCCTACCCAAGCTGCACACACACGTTACACACCTAAGACATGCCCCATCATTCAGACTCACATCAAGCTCATACTCCCATCACACACACACTCCCATCACACTCAGTCACACACTCCTACTCCCATCACACACACTCTGACTCCCATCACACTCAGTCACACACTCTGACTCCCATCACACTCAGTCACACACACACACACACACACAGTCTCCCATCAGCACTTACCTTTCCCTGGCAGGCAGACAGCATGGTCCCTCCATGCTGCCTGTTCGGCTTCCCGGCGATTGTGCCGACAGGTCACGTGACCGGGCGCGCGTATGGAGGAGGAAGGGGGGAGAGGTAGCATTGGGCAAGTCTGTGGGAGGAGGAGAGACAGCATTGGGCAAGTCTTGGAGAGGGAGAGGGGAGAGGCAGCATTGGGCAAGTCTGGGGAGGGAGAGGCAGCATTGGGTAAGGCTGGGGGAGGGAGCATTGGCTAAGGCTGGGTAGGGAGGGGGTGGCAGTACTGATTAAGTCTGGGGGGTAGGAGCAGCATTGGCTACTTCTGGGGGGCAGATGACTGTGGGGACGATGCATTGGCTACATCTGGGGGCAGATGGCTGTGGGGGCGTCTGGGGGCAGATGGGCAAATAAAAGGAAAATGAAAACAAGAAATGCATTTTTTTCTATCATCATTTTTATTAAATATGAAACATCTATTTACATGTGAATATATATGTTAAACTTTTTTTCCTGTAGGGTAGTCTTATGTTCAGGCATTTTTTTTCCTAAAGGGACCTGTTTGATCCAGAGCCAATGGCACTTCACAGGAGGATGAGAATAGCAGCAGGACATTTCACGACGTGTGGACGTGCAGCACCACTGGACCTATGGTTCACCTGGCGAGTATTACTCCATCTCCCGCTTGCGCCACATGACATAGATGACTCTTTAGAACGGCTCCAGGTGATGTTAATTACGGTATTTATAAGGTTTTACTCAATAAAGAGAGAATTGCAGGGAATTTAGATGGAAATTTCAAACTTAAGGCCAAAGTAGCTGAGTTGGAAAACATCACCCATTCAGCTGCGTTGGAGAATTTTTTCAACTCTGCTACTTTGGCCTAAAGCTTGAAACTCCCATCTCAATTCCCAGCAATTCTCTCTTTATTGTGTAGACCCTATGTTTCCCCCCTGACAGATGCTAATTGTTAGTTAATTATTTAATAATGACTACCAAGCCTAGTAATGTTTAGATTTAAGTGACAGATTTATGTAATTCCACATAAATAAGTATTTGGTATGGGAATGTCACATATTTTCAATATCATTCACTGATGTATGCACCCCCGATTGTGAGAAATGTGTTAGAATTGGTGTTGTTAGCTTTCAAGCAGGGCTCGCTACCTCATGTACCAGTCTGTTCTAGTTTGTTCTAACTTAGTATGTAGTTTCCTTCTATGCTGTGTACCTAGTGCTACTTAAATTGTTGGCGCTATATAAATAAATGGTAATGTAATGTGTTGTAAATGGAATGTTACAGTTACAGCTTGTGATTGATTGATGTAGAAAGTAAAAAATATATGTAGAGATAATTTTCATCTTTAACTAAAGTAAGGTTAATGGAACCATACCAAAAGAGGACCTTTTAAACTGGCACACACGAGATATGAAAAAGAACAACTACTGTTGAGAAAATATATATAAATTCATTAAGATCCTGCAAAGCCCGTAGGATCATAACAATCAACAATAGACTGTAAATAACATCAAAGGTAGCAATATACAAAAACTACACAATATATACAAAAATATTTTTACAAAATTTCATCTCTCCCTATATAGTGTCACAGTCACCCTTGCACCCCTTGCCAAGACCTCTGGCCCCACCTGAGGATATCCACTAATGGGTTCTTAAATTCCGAAGTGCCAAAGGTGAGCACACGACCAGGATATCGCATTCTCCAAGAGGTTTAGTAATTATAGTTACTCCCTAAAATGGAAGGCCAACCCTGAAATTTTGCAAAGCTAAAAAAGCATTAAGGTATAGGGTTCCATTTTGTAAGAAAAAAGAAAACAGCCAGTGAAAGATAAATTACACTTTAATAGCAAGGAAAAGGAACACCTGCACCAAAAGGAGCACCAATGATGGTAAGTAGAATCAAGAATCAATAGGAGTCGATTCCAAACAAGAACATTATTTGTAAAGGTGTGATGTGTAAAACAAAAAGCATGGAAATGCATGGTGAAACCAGTGTAGCAGATGAGATGGTACTGAATGAGGAGAAGAACAAGAAGTTCTAAAACAGGTAAGGTTGCAAAAATTCGGAAGCCATGACACAGGTATTTTACATAGCTCACTAAAGACCTCTACCCTACCAGCTAAAAAGTCAAATATTAAACCTTCCATTTCTTTTAAACCAAGTTTTCAATATGTTTATATGTTTTACATCTTCTCATCCTGACTGCATCCATTTCCTTTGGAGCATGTCAGTGGTCAAAATGGCCCTTGGGGGGCTGAAATGTATGCCCAGGTTTTCTCAATGGAGAACAATCAGGCATTTGTCCAGCAGTTTAGTGATGGGGCAGCAGCCAAGAAGACAAGTTGGGCAGACTAGATGGAATTGGGCAGACTAGATGGACCAAATGGTTCTTATGTGCCAACACTTTCTTTGTTTCTAAGTCAGAGGAGGAACAGCCAGTTCCGGCAGGAGGTTGTGAATGTGGTCAATGCAATTGGTGGGAGCAATTGGACCAGGGAGTTGGTGAAGAAGTGGCAAGTGCATTTAAAATACTTTTACACTATAAACCTAGCTAGGATTGTACAGATAGGGAATGTTCCACATGGCTGCACTTGTTAAAATGGCTGCCACATATGTAGAAATTGTAAGGGTGTGTATATATTAGCTGTAGAGAGGATGAGCAAGCAGCACATTCCCAGAATAAACATGTAAAAATGCATTTTGCAAGTAGGCTATGGGAGTTGCAGTCCAAATGAATGTCTGTGTAGTAGCATATGTATAACTGCAAATCTGTGTTAACATATATACATTGGAGTGTGTATGTTTATATATACATGTATAGCTGCATGTATATATAGTATAGATGTTTCTGTCATGAAAGTATACCTGCGTTGAATTCTATGGTTTTACGTCAGGACATAATAACAATCTGTTCCTTAGCAGGTCTTAAAATTAGGTAAACACAACCTCAACACATGGCATATTACACACTGCCAATATCTTATTGGCCTTTGCAGCCGCCATCTTGCACTGTGCACCTATCCTAAGCCTTTTGTATACAATTACTCACAAATCTTTTTCATTAGTAGATTTCTCCAAGGAATCCCCATTTAAACTAAATGTTGCATTTTTATTAATTTTACCCAAAATGCATCATTTTACATTTGTCTACATTGAATCTCATTTGCCACTTACCTGCCCGGTTACCCAATTTGTCCAAATTCTCTTGCAGTGAATATACATCTAGTTCAGCTGTATTACCCTATTTATTTTGTGTTATCAGCAAACATTGAGCCCTCTTTCCCTATGCCTACTGGGAGATATTAATTAAAAAGAAAAGGTGGGGCTTGTAAGGTTGAGTGTCAGCAGAACCGTGCATTTGCAGCAGTATTGTCCTTCAGACTGATGCATTCTTCATTATGCAATGTCCAGAACATCAAACAATGAAAAGCATCCCAAATTTGGACCATCTTCGCTTACAGTGAAACAGTTGGAGGCATAGTTATTTGGCAATGTAACATTTGCTTTTTAGGGGGGTGAAAATGTCCCCCATCTCAAAACTTGCAATTGTTGAAGGCAAAGTATTCGACAAAAAAATCAATTTACAGAACTATATGTAGTTGATATAGACATGAAGGTCACACTGTATGTGTGATGTTTTAAGAAAGCAACTTTGTCAAAGCTTTTATCTGTAGAACTGTTACTTGAACTATATTTTACATTTTTTTTAATCAGTCTTTGGTTCTCCCTCACAAACAAAAAATGTTGAAGTATTTTGGCACAATGCTCCCCTTGACTCTCTGTCAAGCAATTTCCCATCCACTAAATTAGGAAAAGAATTTGCCACCCACACATTCCAGCCTGTAAATGCAACTGAAAAGCAATGATAGCACCCAAGTCTAGACGGTAAAATGCTTTGTAATATTAACCCTGTATTCTCAGAATTAGCTTCACAATCCTTGTTCTATTCATACATTCCATTTCATCTGAGAGACTATATGCATTATGCTTTGTTAATGTAATTACAAATGACCATAAATACTGCAGAGGGTTGTTGTAAATGGAAAATCCTCAAATTGGACCAGGGTATTAAGCAGAGTACCACAGGCATTTGTTTTAGGCCCTCTTCTTTTTAATTTGTTTATTAATGATCTCTCAAGTTGTGTTTGCCGATGACACAAAATTAGGTAAGGTAATACAGACTATGCTTGATGTTTGTTCTTTACAGGAAGATTTGGACAGAGTGGGGGACTGGGCAATTAAGTTCAATGTAGACATGTAAAGTTATGAATTATGGGAGAAATAATTTTAAAAAAAATACAGACTAAGCTTGATGTTTGTTCTAAGATCTGGACAGAGTGGAGGACTGGACAATTAAGTGGGAAATTAGGTTCAATATAGACAAATGTAAAGTTGTGCATTATGGGAGAAATTATTTTCAAAAAACATATACTTTAAATGGTATTTCCATGTGAAAAGCTACTAAAGAAAAGGATTTAGGAATAATTGTAGATAACAGACTTGGCAACAATGCCAGTCAGCACCTGCAAGTACTGTATGGATTTGCCTTGCAAGACAATTGCAATAAATATATTGGCATTATGCATTATCTGCCAGGTAAATTATATACTTGTTGGGGGCGGCAGGTTGTTTGGAGCCATAATCTGTATAGGG
This sequence comes from Pelodytes ibericus, assembly GCA_036172795.1. Taxonomy (NCBI): domain Eukaryota; kingdom Metazoa; phylum Chordata; class Amphibia; order Anura; family Pelodytidae; genus Pelodytes; species Pelodytes ibericus. The sequence goes on from CM069863.1 coordinate 53,414,207, forward strand.
GACATTACAATACCTCTCTTAGATGACTTGATATATATATGGGAGTAAGAAAAACTAAAGCTGGGTCATATCCAGTCCCTATTGTTCTTTGTGGGGTGGTATGCATTTAGAATCAACATTTTAAAACTTTTTAACAAATGGTCCTAATTTGCTGATTTAGATCTACATTATGGATTATATTTTGTTTAGATGATGTAAAGTCTTTTCTAGTGTCTTCTTGTGGGAAAGGTATGAGCAGGTGTTGCCTGACAGAAAAAGACCACAGCCCTCTGGAGTAACTTTTTGTCTGGTAACTAGAGGGTTAAATGCTCTCAAACTGCTTGTTCGGTAACTAGAGGGGGTTAAATGCCCTCAAACTGCAGTAATCAGTGGTGACTCTAGGAACAATATACAGGGGGAGCACATAAAATACCAGTCAAAACAGGTGGGGCACTAATAATTTACACCACCATAAATCATACCAGGTAGATGAGAAAGCAACACATTTATAATCTTTGCATTTGAAGGCAAGCTCCATATTACTTTCATACAGGGATTATTTCTTCGTGTTCAGTGCACCCACACAAATCATTTATTTTCATAATTCAAGATCATTTACTACTAAAATATAGATAGATTGGACTCCCTCCTGCACCTTCCAAAAGTCATGGTGACGGAAGAACAACTTCTAAACCCATTATTAAATAACAACTGGAAAGTCTGGAAAACAGAAAAAGATTAGGCCTTTCCTGGACTCAGTCTAAAAGTACTACCTTCAGTTGATAACCCGAAGTTTAAAAAAAATGGCACAGCCGATTTGATTTTTAAAACATTTGCGAAAACATAATGGTAAATTACTATATCATTTTCTAGATAGAAGCTCTGCTAAATCGCTTTATTTTTCACAATTGCAGGTGTGCCATCCACCCCTTACATTACTTGCAACGTTCAAGTTTTTAGTGTACAATAATTCCTCGGCTCAATGTTCAGAATAATTATTGAGATAGATAACCTAACTAATGAACACTACTCTGAACCCCAAAATGGAACTAATTTACAGTTTTATTAGACCCACCTTAGATCTTGATTCTCCTGGGTCGGGTATGTACACCTGATCTACCAGAGTGTGACCTGCCCCCAACTTATTGATTTTATCATTGTAGCCTTGAAACTTCTGGCATCTATATCCTATAGTGAGATGTTTTGGAAACTGTTGCATACAGCATACTTTACTCCTAAACAGATACCTAATTGGAATAGAGGATTCCAACTGTCCCAAATGCTCACAACCTGACGTTGACCTGCTATATTGTCTATGGTCCTGTACCTATATTGAGGCCTTGAAATACATACCTATATAACCCAAAAACTGAAAATTACATTCTACTTATCTAAACAATGGGCCTTATTTGGTTCGCTGCCTTCAAATTCCGACTACAAACTTCCAAATAAGTAACACTGTTACTACTGATATCAGCCACATCTAAAAACACAATTCTGTCACAATGGGTTCAACCCCAAGCCCCACTTTTACATATGATGTTATCTAGTCTTCAATTCCTGTTCCAGATGGATTGGCTTGACGCCTGCCCACAAAGTGAGACAAAAGCTAAATCTTTCTTTACCAGATAGCCCCTTTTATCGGTACACTGGATGACACTATAAAGAATTCTCTTATTAACTTTCTAACGAATTGGTTCTTTTACAAATGTTACAAGTCAATACTCCTGTTACAAGTCTCACACCTCCTCCATAACTATGATTGCTTCTCTCCATAAAGCCTCCACTGTTTGTAACTATTGAAGCCTGTACTATAGTACTCTTATGATATTATGTTGTGTACATGTCAAAGTATCTTCAGCCAAATTATATGTGGATATTTGTTTGTCTCTTACCATTTTTTTTTTTCTTTCTTAGGGCAAATTTGTAATTACCAGTTGTCAGTCATGTACATGTTTATTGGACACTCAACGTGTTCTAGTCTGTGTTAACTTTCATGCACAGTGTTGCCGTTTTATGTTGTCACTTCCTATTGAAAAGACTTAAAATATATATATAAAATATGAAAGTATTCCAAAATACAGAGTTGCACATGCCCAACACTTTCCCCCTCTCGAAAAGTGAAGAGAATGTGGTGAATAAAGGCAGTTTGTTTACACAGAACATTAATACCCAGTCAGTAAAAGTTGGCAGAAGCCTCAGCACACAAAAACAGCTGCATGAAGTGAGAGCCAGTGTACAGGAAATCTGTAGAGTTAATCAGCAAATTAAACAACTATTTTATGTTCCTAGTTATTTTGTTAACAGTTTGGATCTACTTTGTTGGAGAGGCATCTTGTCATTTACAGACAGTGCGAGACAAGCAATAAAACCAGTCCTGCATACAACAATGTTATTTATACCAGACCCATAAGAGGTTATTTTCTTGTTAAAGGAACACTGACTAAAAACCCTGGCTTCCTTCAAGGAATAAAAAAAAAAAAATGCATGTCCAGGAGTTAAGCAAACAGAACGTGTACCTTTATAGATACACAGGTTTACCATCTGCCGTGTCTCACATGCAAGACAGTAGTTTGCGTGCTGCCAATCAGACCGGGGGCTCGCCCCACTCGTTTTTGCATGGGATCAGCAGGGGGAGCCTAGTTAAGGTCCCCCTTGTTTCCTATGAAAGCATGGCAACTGTCAGCCAGAGGATAAACTGGCGTGTACTAGCGAAAGTACATGCCAGCTTATCCTCACAATAGGAACATCTAACATGTCACTTGTGCTTCTATATGCACAAGTGAAATATAAAGTTTAGTGTTCTTTTATAGGGAGATCATGCATTTCAAACTTGTTTTAAGAGTATTATTTATTGATAAGATATATACTCCATGCACAGGGCAATACATAAGCAAGGTTATATGCATTTCCCAGTGGATGGGTATATAGACTAAAAATACATAAAATCAGGGCAGCATGAGATATAGTTGTAACCATAGGGCAGTGGTGTCCAACAAGCCAGTAGAACTACCCATGTTCTCATTAGCCATATTTATGTCGTTTTATTTGAACATGGATTTAAAGACTTTTTATTAATGCTATATAACCCAACCAACTTTTTTGCCAACAAGCTTGTCATAATTAAAGGGACATAAATTTAAAGCAGCCCAATGCAAGTTTGAATATTCGGTCCACTTCAAAGAAAATAAAAAATAAATAAAGGACACCCCTAACACTAGGATACAAAGCACCATACAATTTTATTTACTAAAGCTTCATAAAAACCATGAACAAGCTGAAACTAAAGCACATCTTAACATATGGTATACTCTGAAAGCAAAGTAAAATATAAAGGTTTTATTTTAGAATTAAAGCAAATACTTTGATATCACAAAAACACATTAAACCTCCACTGGTATAGTGATAATCTGGAGTGAGCATTTATTCAAAGTCAAAACATGCAGACAAAACCCAACTCTGAAAAGATAGTTTGAAAAACATTCAACATCCTGGTTCCCTTCCACCCCTGCCAGATATTTCAGACCATTTAAACAAAAAAAAAAAAAGATGTTGACAAAATTTCTCACTACACATCTTTACAGATGACTAAAGGGGACAAAAAAAAAAAAATACGCTCTAAGGATGCAAACATTGCAGGGTTTCTAATCCTCATCAGAAGAATCTCTTTCGAATGTATAAGCCATGAAGCAAGCATCTGGTCTTTTAGGGACAAGGGGATGCCCAGGTCTCACAATCTCAAAGCCCAAGAAGCCGAATGTTCGAAGAAGCGCAGCTGCAAGAAAATACTTAAATGGTTAGAGTAGTGTAAAAAAACAGAAGCTAGCCAAACCATACTAAATCATTACAACTCTGATAAAAACAGTTAAATAAGAGCGTCTGCTATCCACTGGGTGATTAATGGCTCAAACCGTTCCCCTATCTTATTGAGCTGCACGGTTTACAAATTATTTCAGAAAGTTCATGCAAGCTGGTAACAGCCTCCACCATTTGACAATACATGGGAAGGGACTCACCTCTATCCTCTCTAGTCTTGTGAAAGCAGATAAAGACATGATCCACTTGAAGTTGTTCTTCAGCAAACTCCAGCAGAACAGCAAAGCTATAAAATAAAGTTAGTTTGATCAGAGGATTAAACACAGTACAGAATATACACCATGAAGGCTTTCTTGCTGTATTTTAGCATGTAATCTGTATTTCTACAGGAATATGCTAGCCTAGATCCCAGGACCACACTGGTGGTAACTTCAGGAACATGTCCTAGGATGCATATAGTGCATCCTAGAGCTGCATAGTATAAAATGCTGTCAAAAACCTGCCATTCAAACGGAAGGGTTTTAAAATGTTACAATAGCCATCATTTAGATTTATAGAGATCCACAATCTTATCTACAAGTAGGCAGAATATCTCACCCAAGATTCTAAATCTGTCCGTCCCTAGATTTAGCTATTGAAGCAAAGAGGGCTCAATAATGTGCTTTATATTTACATTTAAGCATCTCTATTTAAAAGTGCCTAAACTCAATGCACTCTTTAAGTTACACATTCCTTAATTGCGGAGCATTTTACATAAAGGATGGCAAGGAATGGGATTCTATGACTTTTTTTAACTAGGGAAAAACTTGTTTTAATAGATTAAAATATGACCAAATTTTGCATAAGGTAAAGAATCAGTCTGGAAAAAGCCCTCTGCCTGATTAAAAAAGTAATTTAGCAGATAATTCCCCCATTCCAACTTTTGGGGGCATACAGTGGGATAGGCATGTCCCCACACAGCACTGTTTTAAAAGACTGGGATACTTTAAACACTGTTATGGCAAAGGCCACTTAAGTTCAGTATTTTACATGTTATGCATATGCAGTTTCTTTAAAGCCCACTACTCAAAACCACTGTGCCCCGATCTACATGCTGATAAACTCCAAAGGTTCAAAACCAGAGCTCTGTTAGAGATATTAAGGCCAGTGCACAGACATGCTTCCAGCATGTCTCAAAGGTCAAAGACCAGAAAAGAGTCTGTCACAATGCCATATAGTACTAAAGAAAAGGTAAACAGATTTCTATTTGTAAAAAAAAAAATTACAATTGGAGAAAGTAATGTAATAAGTTCAATATATTAAATTTTCTTTGTTCTTTGGGTTTGTCTGCTTTTGGATTCAAATATGGTAATTGTAGGTGCTGTAAGCCAATTAAAAAATATATGTAAATTCACAGTAACAAAAATGTAGATTAGGATAAATTAAAAAAACATTTGTTTAATAGAGAGGTCATTAACATTGCAGTTATTTTAACTTCACCCAATGTGCTTCAGTATGAGATTTAAAACTTGAGTTAAAGGCCTTCTTAAAAGAATGGCAGCCCTGGAGAATGTTTTGTTTGTAGTGTAAGGTACATACCTATCTTTGCTCCCATCAGGGAGTATGCCAGTTGGTATTTCTATGTAGAGGTTATTGTTGTTTAACACCGCTCTCCAGGTGACTTTCTTGCCATCTGTCAGCCTTGTTTGAACATTAAGTACTCTGGTCCTGCTGTTAGACACAAGCTCCTCTGTTATATTCAGCCGGTTATCCTGATACAAAGAAGCACAAAAGTAGTCAGTTCTTACATGCATTTCAGTACTGCTAAATTTGATTAAAAGAGCTATTTCTTTCTTTGTGTTCAGTACACCTACAAATTATATATTATTTTTTTTAAAGGACAGATATGGCTTTGTGTTAGTAAATGGTTATGATGAAAATACTATTAAAAAAATATGACAAAAAAAGCAGACTTTTTTTTTTACACAATTACAAACTAAAAAACAAATACTTCCCAACAGTTCTCCTACAGTGACCTTTTGACCCCCATCTTAACTCTAAATTTAACCCTAACTCTTAATCCAACTGTAATTCTACATCTAATCCACCTGTAACACTAACCCTAGATATGGTTAGCTTTTTTTCTTTTCCAACTGTAATGTTGCTGAATGCCTCTAGGGGCAGTCAAGCAACAGATTCAGAGCAATGAATTCAGTCGCTCTCTGCTGGGCACGCTGTATTAGAGGAGCATGCTCCTCTTCAATATGGCACCCGTGATCATGGTGCCCTGGGGGGCAGAGACAGGTGTTGAATGATGCATCATTGCAACACCGTTAACACATAGGCAGTGACAGCTGGTTGTGAGTCTATATTATATATATATATATATATATAATATCTCTCTATATCTTCATGGACCATGCTTTGCAGGACGTATATCCGTCCAAATGGGTTAGGGGTTAAACAAATTGCACTCTACGCTGCTGGAAATCCCTTCAGTCATTTTTACGGCCTCTCACATGGTTTCCAAAAGGACAAGTGTACTCTATTCCAATATAGGTTAGTTATGCAAAAACAATCTTATAATGTTGAATATAGGATGCACACTGTGCTAGCATGGTTATAAAAGAGTTAAAGCAGTTAATCTTACAAACAAGCTTTAGCTTTTCATCCTCAAATGGAGTTCCTTGTATAATGCTTAGACTGCTGCCCACAGTGCAGGAATTTAAGATATCTACCTCCCCCAAATGGTGAGACTTGTATTTTCTGCAGCCACATTGAGTGTGATTGGTGGAGAAATCACAACTACTTTATTTGAATAGTTGGCAATGTTGTATACATTGACTTTTCATACCAGTGAGATGCACTGGGGGCTGATGAGCTAATCAATGAGTTAAATCTACAGGGGTTGTAGTTTCAGTTAATTCAAGCTGAAGGACGTATTTGGAAACTAGAAAAATCTTGATGTATCCTTCTGGGTAAAGTACTTTAGAAATAAGTTAATAACCTCAACCAGGAAGCCATTAAACTAGTACTGTTCTCCGGGTTGATTAGTTGCACCACTATGCTCAGTAACCAATCCAGAACGCTTCCTAGAAACTGCTAGCAGGCGCAGCAAGTTGACAGACAATCACTTGTCTGTCTTCATTAACAAGGCAGTGTGTATCAAGCCATATTCTAATCAGCAGAATAGGATATTTTTAAATGTCAGAATATTGCCATTATAAGTGCTTCAGTGTACCAAGAGCAAGCTTTGCTAACCTTTTTAGTATTTAGTCAATTTGATAGGGTGTATCCCTTTAAAAAGAAAATCAATTTAGTCTAAGAAAACTGGAATACTTACAGAATAAAATAAATTAGCTGAAAGATTGTGATCCCTTTGACTATTCCCTCGCCCACCTGGGATCTTCAGGGGTGGGTGAGGGACATCAGGAACACCACCGAGGCCCGGGACCCAGGTTACTACAGCAATTGAAAGAAACTCTGGAACTAGGAGAAAGAAATTAAAAAAAGGTAATTTTACATGAACCAATGTATTACCATTCAATCGCCTCAGGTTATATCAAAATCAGAATAAATTTAGAACAATTCATGGCTGGCTCCAAGTGCAGCAAATATACACGCTTCAATATGACATTTTGCGGAAAATGTAATTTTGGCTTTTATAGAAAAAAAAAAGTCTTAGCCACTTTGATTAAGAAACATGTGTTCTGCATAATCTAAAATGATTTAAAGATAGTTACAGCAATGCAGATTGCAAATTTATGAAACAGAACAGTTCATTTTGTGATGTCAATTTTGCACTGGAAAAACAAGTGCCTTCTAAGTCTAATTAGCAAGATTTCATTGAGTGACAGTTAGCCAAAATCTGAAACCAGACACTTGAGCAAAACATCTGTAGCATTTGCTTAGCATGCTTAATATGTAGACAACTCAATTTTAAATTTGGTTAATTCTATTAAATAGTTACACAATTGTTTACTTACAGAAAAGTGATGTACCATCATAGATTGAGAGTCCATGCATTTAGTAAGAGCAAGCACATTGCACAGAGCTGTGCGATACAACATGTGAATACTGCGAAATTGTTTTTTTTTTTTTACATACACTTAATGAGGACAGGGGCCCATTGAGTTCACATGGTCACACAATGTAGATTGAACTAGACATGCAAACCAATGCACAGAGAAACTGGCTAGGAACACTTGGGAAATATTTGATTGGCATACATAAAGCTGAATATTTTACAGTGCAGCTTGAGGTGCCAGGCCCCTTCTACAAAGAATGCTTTAGCTCCTCCCTATGCACCATCTCACCCTGCAGCTCTTTACTTGCATCATCTGGGCAGATGTAGCAAACAGATGCCAACAGGGGGTTTCAGAGTCCAGCAAATAAGCTATTTAGAGATCATTCATATGCACAAAGTAAAACCTCCATTTTGATGGCACACAACTGACTAACAAATACAGCCATAATGGAATGGAAAAATGACCACATTCTGATATTAAACTGAATACATAAAAAGTAAAAGGTAGTCCACTCAAAACTGTACTGTATTCACAATACACCAGCTAGATTACTTGCATGAAAGTGCTAAGCAACCAAAACTAGCGCCAGGAAATAGTCTCTGGTAGATTAACCACATTCCGGTGAAATTCATCTATAGTATTCATCTATAGTAATGTGCTTCTCCAGCAGAATAATTCTAACAGAATTGGATTTGAAGCCAGGATTATGCTGGCATGGCCCTGGAGGGCACAGCATTAAAAAAAAAAAAATGCACACTCATGCTTACAGGCCTCCAGTTATTTCTCAATAAGTGCTTGTTCCCAAATAATTTATACATCAGGCACACCAGTGCTCCAAGAAAAGGCAGATTTCTATACCAAGATTTACAATTACATCACAAACCACAAGACTAGAAAGCAGACAACGTTCAGTTCCTCTTTAACCTTCATAATCCGTAACAATTGAGATTACAGGCAGTTTGTCTCATATGTAAGCTAAACTGGGCTATACCATAACCATACACCATAGCTTGAGGAGGTTACAGAAACCAAATTTTTTTTATATAAATGGGACAGCTATTCATTTTCCACCTCCTTAACAGGCTTCTGATTCACGTAAAAGAGTCACCTAAAAAGATAACGAAGGGAGCAGGATGAACGCAGCAGGTGGACTCTTCCCAGGAAAGATTAGGACAGATGAAAATTGGATACTTATAGTGGACTGGGGCAATAGTGTGTAGCACTCCAATTTCGATACGGTCAGGGGCATCATAACCGCAACCAAGAGCAGTGGTAAACCTTATCACTTTTTGTTTTAGTATACCACAGAAAAAAAAAAAAAAAAATAGTTACCATTTACGTGGATTTCAATACCTGGAAATAATAAACATCACCCTGACCACCCAGTGTGTCATATTTAGGCTCATTGGGTTAGCAGCCCTCTCAAAGTGAGCGAATTCGTTATACGTAGAGGTTGCACATAGTACCACCAGATTAAATCAATACAAGTTTATAAAAACCAAGAATATAAACAATGTAGGGTATGTGTTAGTCAAACATCCCCAACAGTGTCGGGGGAAGGTCAAGTGTATCCAAACAAGGAAGGAAAAATAATGTTTGGGAGCCCGAGGACACGCCTTAGCCACGCCTTGTTTACCTCTTGCTTCACACACAGTCGTCAGTAAAATGGACGATCACATCGCGTATCAGCCATCAAAAAAAATTTAGAGACTCGTGGCTAAACGCTGGCACGCTAAAGTCTAAAACTCCCCAGTAGGCAATCCAAGCAATATGGGAACAGGTGGACTAAATAGCTCGGCAACGAGATTTAGCCCTCGCCAACTTGATAACTAGAAGGCGTTGCTCATACATGGCTGTAAACCAGGCCTCACACTGCCTACACACAGGTAAATACGGAGCAAATAAGGAGCTATAGGGGAAAGCGCCGGGTCGTGTCATTCTTACGTTACACAAGGCAGTCAGAATAGGTCTTCATGAAGATGGCGGCAAGGATATAGGGATTTAGATGTCACCAGTGGGAAGGCTAAAGACTCCTCGTGACCCAAACGAACAAGAAAAGGCGGTCGCCTACCTTTCACTACTATTACTGGGGATACTCAGGAGAGGCATGGTGCTTCTTTTATTTCCTTCTTTCTCTCTGGCAAAACAATGACTATTTAGTATCCGTTGGAGGGAGGATTTCACCATCCGGCCTCTCTGGTCTGAAAACCAGAAAAATCCTCCGCTTTTTCTTCGCCCGACGGACTTAAAATGGCGACGGGTAGGCTGCGTTAACGCATTTATATAACCGGCTCGTTGGCCACACCCACCCTGTCACCTCTTACGTCCAATTACGAGCTTTCACTCAGCTACCGCCTGGGGTCGCGAGCTTTCACAGACTGCACGGATTGGCTGGTAGGTAATCGTAGACGATAGCTATGGATCACTAACAGGAGAGAACATTGGAAACCGCGTGCCCGTCCTACCCAGTCCTTTGCACTAGCCCAGTAACAGCGCGTGCATGCGGATGAAAGTGTTTTACGTCAACTGGATCACGTGCACGTTGGCCTAAATGGCCTGAACTAGATCGATTACTTAACAGCTGAAAACGCACTACGGTACACGTTTAAAACATACGAAGTATCAGTCTTTTGCCAAGACGGCTCTCCAGTCCGCTGTGTAACAGCGTCATGTAACAGGTAAAAACATTTGCTATTAGAATCAAGCTGACAGTACAGGCGCGCGCCGGGGGCTCTTTGGACAGGGATTTAAGCGGTGATGTCACTGTTGCTGTGGAAACCGCACGTGTTGCATGACGTAGACGGAAGTGACAAGTTTTCTACAGGGAGCCTAGAAAGTGCGAAAGTGATCACCTTCTGTTAAATCTCCATTTTTCCAATTTTTTAAATCTAAATTCATTTAGGTCGAATTTTACCTTACTGTCTTATACCTTTTTGACCAGAGGTGTCTAAGTTTTTTTTTTTTTGCAGTGGGATACCACCAGCAATGTATGTATGTGGACCACATAAATTTTTCATTGCGAAAAAATGATAAACACACACGCGTGTGTGTGTGTGTGTGTGTGTGTGCGTGTGTGTATATATATATATATATATATTATTTTTTTCATGTTTGCAGTGTGAGGGCTTTACAGACTCAACAGCAATAAAGCTAATGGCAATATGTAGTATCACAGACTGTACAGCAATACAATACAGCCACATACAAATACACACACGCAGATTTCTGTCACTTACAAAACACACACGCACACAGAGTCACTTACACACAATAGTTATCATCTGGTCACACAGAGTCACTTACACACAATAGTTATCATCTGGTCACACAGAGTCACTTACACACACTTTTTTAAATACAATATATCGTTATTTGGATTTATTAGGTTATCACGTGGTCACAGAGAGTCACTTACATACAGAGACTTCTTTTTTTATTTGTTACTGGGTATGTGGGCTGCTTCTCCGCGCAAGTAGTGGTTCCTTTTTTTAATCTTCCCTCCCTCTGACTTGTCAAATAACGTCACACGCAGGGCAGAGGAGGAATAATGTGACCTACACAACCTGCAGCGTTTCCCCGACACTGCTTTTAGTAAAAGGTGCGTTTACCGCTGCTGCTCTCACGCGGGCCGCACCTCGATGTCGAGCCACATGTTGGACGCCGCTGTTTTAGACCATGATATTCGACTACCTTTATTCCATGATAAGGTACAGATGATAATGGAGCGTTTTCTTAAAATAAGAATCACTCGTTCATTGAGGACAATCTTGAATAAACTAACCACATATTCCCTTTCATTGCTCTACTTTATACAGATTTGCTGGCCTCCCATACTAATTGAATTGACCACAGCATACAAAGTCTTACATGATTCAGTCCTCCCATACGTTGCTATGCAAATCAATATTTTGGCACTCCAGTTAATGACAAATCATGCACTTATTAAAATAGTGTAACAATGGATGAAAGTGAAACATAGAATGTTTCTATGAAATTAGGGACGATATTGGTCATACAGACTCCTGACAGGTTTCACTTATTTACACCATTCAGCCTAGAATATAAAGACAATGTTAGTGTCATTGAAGGTCGTTTACCTGTCCTAATATCGGATCCAGCTTATGCACACAGTGCAAGAATGCTGGGTGATATACGGTATTATCCGCCAGTCATTTTGCCAGCACTAGGAATAATAAAACAGATAATTGGCATAATGACGTTGGAACCTTTCCTTGTAGAACAGTGATGGCAAACCTATGGCACAGGTGAAACTCCGAGGTGGCATGTGGCTACAATGTCACCATCCATTATGGAGGACCCAGTAAATGTTATGATAATTTGAGAATATTATGCACTACTTGTAAGAAAACTTCTAGGTAGGGAAGGAGAGCAAGAAAGAGCAGGGTAGCTGATATTGGTGTGAATGAAAAAATGACTGAAATGAGAGGGCATTCTTCTTGGCTTCCTGCAGAAATTTTTGTACGCTAGGTCAAAAATGTTCATCAGTGTCCTATAATATGCAAAACTTGCTACACTGTAAAAAAAAAATAAAGGACTAAAGGGTCTCCTCAATATAGACTAAAATAGAACCAGATTGAGGTTTTTAGGGGCAAATTGGTATATAGCCAATTTTGTCCAAACAATTATAAAAATCTATCAATTTCAGGCTGATTTTCAGCTATATTTAGTTCAGGGAAAAGGCCTGGCCAATCCATAGGATTTCCTGTACACAATCAACTAAAACAGCTGAATTTCAGTGCAAATAAAATTTATACCTTTTTAAAATGTCCTATGATGTCAATGCTGCCCTCGATCCTCAGTGTCAGCCCAAGGAAAGGGGCCATCCAAAAATATTCCACGTATCATAAAAAAATAATCATGATGCATCCGTCCTCCACAAAGGATGGATGCCTAATGAAATCTCAGCACTGGTGGCCTGGGATTTCAAAACACAAAACAGAGGCTTCTGATTGGCTGTCAGTGTCGGCAAATAAAATGCCTCCCTGTCCCAGCTATACTATTGGCTGGCACATTAATAAACCGGGGTCTGGGAGCTCCCGTTTCTTTCTCTATTCATTGAATAGAAGTCAATATCTGTTAAACAACTGTTTACTCCAATCAGTGTTGTGACAAAAAATGTTCATTCTGTTTTTTGCTTTCTCAGGTGCTATAAAGTGAACTGTCATTTAACCTTATTGTTCACATGTCTCAACAATGTTTAATGAAATGTTTCTTAAAAGATGAAGTGTTACTTTAAAACAAATGTTAAAGCAAGGCTTGACAAATCCCAGGCTCCAGGTCGCTGTGGCGACTAAAATAAATCTGGTGTCTAGAATACGCTTTAACCCCTTCCCGCTTGTAGGACATTCTATGCCGTCCTACTTTTTAGTGCCTGGAGGCTTGTAGGACGGCATGGAACGTCCTACATTATACAGCTCATCGCAGCCCCCCATGATGAGCTGTGTGCGGATCCTGCTGCAGTTACTTGCAGCGGGGTTCCCACTGTCCGGTGAGGCCACTTTGAGTGGCCTCACTCTGATACAGAAAATGTAGCTGACGCTCAAAGTGAGCGTCTGCTACATTTTACAGTAAAAACCTGCAGGACTGCATAGACCATCCTACAGGTAACAGCTCATCACCGCTCCCCGTGATGAGCTGTACTCTGGATCCCGATTTCCCTGCAATGAGAAAGGCAGCAGGGATATGGGACATTTTGTTAGATGTACTTTTTTTTTTCTCTGCTGGCATGTGGCTTCTGTGTATGTAACTGTCTGTCTGCGTGATTGTGGATGTGCCGTTGTCTGGATCCTAAAACAAAATACTGTACCAGTTCTGCATTATTATTCAGTTACAGTGTGTATGTCAGCACATGTGTAGGTGAGTGCAAATATGCATGTTAGCACGTGTTTAGGTGAGGGCAGGTGTGCGTGTCAGCACATGTGTTTAGGTGAGGACAGGTGTGCGTGTCAGCACATGTGTTTAGGTGAGGACAGGTGTGCGTGTCAGCACATGTGTTTAGGTGAGGGCAGGTGTGCGTGTCAGCACATGTGTTTAGGTGAGGGCAGGTGTGTGTGTCAGCCCATGTGTTTAGGTGAGGGCAGGTGTGTGTGTCAGCACATGTGTTTAGGTGAGGGCAGGTGTGTGTGTCAGCACATGTGTTTAGGTGGCGGCAGTTTTGTGTGTAAGTGAGTGCAGGTGTGCGTATCGGCACATGTGTGTAGGTGAGTGCAGGTGTGCGTGTCGGCACGTGTGTGTAGGCGAGTGCAGGTGTGCGTGTCGGCACGTGTGTGTAGGCGAGTGCAGGTGTGCGTGTCGGCACGTGTGTGTAGGCGAGTGCAGGTGTGCGTCGGCGAGTGCAGGTGTGCGTGTCGGCGAGTGCAGGTGTGCGTGTCGGCACGTGTGTAGGTAGTGCAGGTGTGCGTGTCGGCATATGTGTAGGTGAGTGCAGGTGTGCGTGTCGGCACGTGTTTAGGTGAGTGCAGGTGTGCGTGTCGGCACGTGTTTAGGTGAGTGCAGGTATGCGTGTCAGTACAAGTGTGTCAATAGTGCAGGGCTCGACAAACCCCGGTCGCCATGGCGAGCAGAAAATTGTACCTGGCGCCTGGGTGCCGTCCGCCTCATGATCCCCTTGCCGCTGCCATCCGATTGGCACAGACTGCAAGCTCCGCCCCCTCGCGCAACTCGTGTCTGAGTGCCGGGTGACATCCTGGCACTCAGCAGGCCGACCAACGAAGATCAGCTGCAGCACTAATGTCCCCCTCCCCTGCAATGAGGTAAAGCAGCAGGGAGAGTGGACACATCAAGAAGAAACCAAGAAAAGACTGTGTGAGGTGGGTGTGTGTTTGTATATATTGTAAAGTAGGTGTGTGTGTGAGGTGTTTGAGTATATGTAAAGTAGGTGTGTGTGTGAGGTGTTTGAGTATATGTAAAGTAGGTGTGTGCGTGAGGTGTTTGAGTATATGTAAAGTAGGTGTGTGTGAGGTGTTTGGATATATGTGTATTTGTAAAGTAGGTGTGTGTGAGGTGTTTGGATATATGGGTATATGTAAAGTAGGTGTGTGTGTGAGGTGTTTGGATATATGGGTATATGTAAAGTAGGGGTGTGTGTGAGGTGTTTGGATATATGGTATATGTAAAGTAGGTGTGTGTGAGGTGTTGGTATATATGTGTATATGTAAAGTAGGTGTGTTTGTATATATGTGAAGTAGGCGTGTGTGTTTATGAATTGTGTTTATGTTTGCGTGATTGTCTGGCTCCTAAAAAATTTGTCTGGCTCCTAAAATCAAATGAAATTTGTCAAGCCCTGCAATAGTGTGTATAGGTAGCTGTGTGTAATTTATAAATGCTTATGCATTAAGACTCCAACATCATTCTTCTTTGTAACTGTGACTGACACCTAAATTTTTCTGCTGACTCCTAGATTTAAATTACTAATTTAACCCAGGGCTCAACAAACCCCGGTCACCATGGCGCATTGTGCCTTGGCAATAGGATTTTTTTTTTCTTCTCTTTAATCTAGCGGTGCGCGAGGAAGCAGAGTGAGTGCACCGGCTGCACAGACTTCCTGCTCCGCCCCCTCGCGCACCGATATAGTGCTGACCACCGGGGAGCTCAGCAGGAGCACCGATATAGGAGCACCGATATAGTGCTCTCTGCCACTGGGCTGGAACCCGTGCCCCCCTCCCTGCATTGAGACTGGAACGCAACCCCCTCAAAACCCTCCCCCCCCTCTCTGCATTGATGTGTTATAGCAGGGAGGGGGGACATTGATAGGTGAGCTTTTTTTTTTTTTCCTTAAAAAAAAAACCCTGCTGCCTTGTGTGTGACTGGATGTGTTTGTGTGTGTGTATATATGTGTGTGACTGGATGTGTGTGTGTGTATATATATGTGTGTGACTGGATGTGTTTGTGTGTGTAAATATGTGTCTGACTGGATGTGTTTGTGTGTGTATATATGTGTCTGACTTTAAAAACAAACAAACCCTGCTGCCTTGTATGTGTTTATATATATGTGTGTGACTGGATGTGTTTGTATATATGTGTGTGACTGGATGTGTTTGTGTGTATATATGTGTGTGACTGGATGTGTTTGTGTGTATATATGTGCGTGACTGGATGTGTTTGTGTGTATATATGTGCGTGACTGGATGTGTTTGTGTGTATATATGTGCCTGACTGGATGTGTGTGTGTGTGTGTGTGTATATATGTGCCTGACTGGATGTGTGTGTGTATATATGTGCCTGACTGGATGTGTGTGCGTGTATATATGTGTCTGACTGGATGTGTGTGTATGTATGTGACTGACTGGATGTGTATGTGTGTATGTATATGTATTAAAACAAGGTGTAGCGGGTTTCGCACTCAGAAGTGGAGGGTGCACGGAGAGGATTTTCACCCTGGTACTCCAAATTAGAATAAATTATCCTTTATTCTGTATGTATATGTGATGGACTATGTGTCTGTGTGTGTATATATGCATAGTTGCCAACATCTAAAAAAAAAATTCCAGGGACACTTCGCAGCTTATCTTCCAATTGACCACACCTCTGTTCAAAAGCTCTGCCCACTCAATATAATTAGCATAAAGTAACTCCACCTACTTATCACAGTGTAGATTATATCACCAAGTTCCCACCAACATTACCAGCATCCTTGGTATACAGCAGATACATTTACAGCACAACATCTACATCAGGAAATATCACTTTTACATGAAATATAGTAAGACCTGCTGCAGATGTGCTTCAGTCAGAGAGCTGTGTCTACACAACCATACATAAGTGTAAACCTACCACTTCTGCTGGAAGGTAATTCCACGTATCCACTCCCCTATCAGTAAAGTAATACTGCCTGGCCTTGTCTTATATCTAGGGTAGCCTTATACCTATCCCATGCATGCTTAAACTCCTTCACTGTATTAACCACTACCACTTCTACTGGAAGACTATTCCATACATCCACTACCCTCTCAGTAAAGTAATACTTTCATCAGTCCCTGGCCTTATCTTATATCTAGGATAGCCTTATACCTATCCCATGCATGCTTAAACTCCTTCACTGTATTAACCTCTACCACTTATACTGGAAGACTGTTCCATGCATCCACTACCCTCTCAGTAAACTAATACTTCATTAGTTAGTGGCCTTATCTTATATCTAGGATAGCCTTATACCTATCCCATGCATGCTTATCCCACCGATCCCATGCTACTTCTTCACTGTATTAACCTTAACCTCTATCACTTCTACTGGAAAACTATTCCATACATCCACTACCCTCTCAGTAAAGTAACACTTTCATTAGTCCCTGGCCTTATCTTACATCTAGGATAACCTTATACCTATCCCATTAATGCTTAAACCCATTAAAAATATGTCACAATTTAATTTCCCAGTAATATGCCATAGTTTAATTGTCCAGTAATATGCCAGTTTAATTGCCCAGTAATATGCCACAGTTTAATTGCCCAGCCTGATTCCCCAGTAATATGCCAGTTTAATTGGCCAGTAATATGCTCAGCCTGATCCCCCAGTAATATGCCATAGTTTAATTGCCCAGTAATATGCCATAGTTTAATTGCCCAGTAATATGTCACAATTGAATTGCCCAGTAATATGCCCAGCATAATTGACCAGTAATATGCCACAGTTTAATTACCCAGTAATTTGCCACAGTTTAATTGCCCAGTAATATGCCCAGCCTAATGCCCCAGTAATATGCCACAGTTTAATTGCCCAGCCTGACCCCCCAGTAATATACCAGTTTAATTGCCTAGTAATATGCCCAGAATAATTGCCCAGTAATATGCCAGTTTAATTGCCCAGCCTGATGCCCCAGTAATATGCCACAGTTTAATTACCCAATAATATGCCCAGTAATATGCCACGGTTAAAATGTCCAGTAATATGCCACAGTTTAATTGCCCAGTAATATGCCCAGCCTGATGCCCCTGTAATATGCCACAGTGTAATTGCCCAGCCTGATGCCCCAGTAATATGCCAGTTTAATTGATTAGTAATATGCCCAGCATAATTTCCCAGTAATATGCCCAGAATAATTGCCCAGTAATAAGCCAGCAGACGCGTGTGGCAAGGATGGCTACAGCAAGCTGATGTGAGAACTGCGCGGGTCACGTAACGTCGCGCTATGACGTCACGTGACTCGCGATCGCGCTAAAACGGCGCAAATTGCCAGGATTGTCCCGGGGTGAGAATCTCGGTTTTCACGGGACTGTCCCGGCAAATCCGGGACAGTTGGCAACTATGATATATGTGACTGACTGACTATGTGTGTCTGTCTGTGACTGCGTGTGTTTATGTGCTGTTGTCTGGCTCTTAGATATTTTAGCTGGCTCCTAAACCTCAGATACATTTGTCAAGCCCTTATTTAACCAATTTGACAAGCCCTGTGTTAAACTTGTTTCCATCATGATTAAATTGTTGGTTCCTCTGGGAGCAAGAAATTGCCTGTCTTGTCATGACAATAAGGAAGTTGATTTTTCTGAGACTAGAGGGAGACTTTTCCCAGGAAAAATGAAATTAGATATATAAATTGGGTGCAAGAAAAGCCCCAACTCTAGGTAACATATTGGGCCCTAGAATGCTTAACTTTGCTGTGGAATTAGAATCTCATACTGTCATATCTGACATCTTAATGTCAACAATGACTGGAGCAAATATTCCTATGAGATGTTACGCTGTAAGTCTGGGGGAGTTATTTATTTAATAACTTGCGTCCAGTGTGACAAACACTCTGTAGGACATCCTAGCCGTACATTTGAAGTCTTCCACAGCAAAACATTTCCAAACTCACACATATTTTTTTTAGATGCTAAGTGATGAGGTTTACAGAGAGAAAGATATTGGATTTTCACCTTAGGAACTAGACAGCCTGCAGGATTTATTCAGGGTGGGATGTGGACTATTTTTCTTAAAGCAGTGTTTATTATTTTGAAACCAATTCGATATATTTAGTGTATGTACTACTGTTATGTTTTCTGGTGTTATATCTGACATTCCTGTGTGCGGTGATACATTTGTCGCTATATTGTTTAAAATTAAATGGTTATAGTGCATTTGAATGTGTATTTCTTTTTTTCATTTGTTCACTCCTCATGTCTTAAAGTGGTTTGTCTTGTTGATATTGTTTACAGGTGTCGTTAATCCTCTACTTCATGTGTTTTGATTAAATTTGGAGTGTATTCTAACTTTGATTATAGCTACGATTGCGTCCTCTGTGACGTAACGCATCAGGTGGTTCTCCTGTACCTGGCTGTTACAAAAGCAATACTTTGTATATACCACTGCAATGGCTTTAAACTACTTGGAATAAAGAGAAACCTTTTTAGAGAGACTGCATTTTGTTTATTTCTCATATTTGTCTCGTAGGGTGCTCCAAACACTACAACTGATTAAACCTGCGTATACGGCTAGCAGGATATTGTAGTATCATTCCTTATGTGGAGGTATCTATGTAAAATGCGTACATATGATGTCACAAACATGCGCATGTAGATGTTTGCATCGATCGCTCTTACTGGCTACTAAGACGCATTTGGGGACGTCCCCCATTCTAGCTTTCAGGACAGAATGACCCATCCACAAGAAGCCAAGGAATAAACTTGTAAAAGATAGGGACATTATCATGAAAGCGAGAATTACAGGGAATTGAAAAATAGAATGTTGTTGTATTGGTCCTTTCAGCCCTGTACAGACGTGTCAACTGGTTTATCAGTTAGTGGTTAACACTGCGCAGACATTAATTGTATTGTCTAGTTTGTTCTGTTTGCACAAAAAATATTTAAACATATTGTCAAAAAATGTTTTTTCTTTGTGCAAAAAAGTATTGAACACATTAGCATGTGCAACATGCCATTTTCTTGTTTGATGCTAAATTGGACATAAGTAATAATTGTAGAATGGCAACAATCCTATAAGCCTTTTTAGTTATTTACAAAACAAATCTATAATGATGAATATGCAAAGACACAAGTGGCTTGATGTTGTAGCATTTACACCCTGATTTTCCCTATGATTATTTAGAAACCTTAGTTGGGCCCTCCTAAGTCCTTAGTTGTTTTGATGAGTAAAACAATCTAATGCCTATAACATGTTTTTTTTGGCATTGTTCTGCAGTTGTAAAATGTATTCCTTCTTAAATTGTCAATTCCAAATTATTTGAATTTTCATCAGAATTTACTTTTGCCAAGGAGACATAACAGGAGAATACAAGCATACACAATTAGTTTAATGATTTTGTGAATAGTTGTTTCTTACCACATCAAGGTCAGTGTTGTGCCGTTAGACGCACAGAAAATCATCCCACCAGAGGCAGATCCGTAGCAAGGTACGGAATTTGTCTTGTTGATTGCGAGGGCTTTATGTTCCAGCTAAACTCCTCCCGTCACAGTCGCATTGGTCTATCCAAGATCATTGTATCTTTTATCCTTTGCTAATATAGAAAGAAATCAATCTTTAACAGTGGGTGCAAAGCATCTCAGGTCTTGACGTCTTTACACAGTTTGATTGGATTACATCTCAGATAGTACCA
The DNA here is from genome assembly GCA_036172795.1 of Pelodytes ibericus. Lineage (NCBI taxonomy): Eukaryota > Metazoa > Chordata > Amphibia > Anura > Pelodytidae > Pelodytes > Pelodytes ibericus. The sequence goes on from CM069863.1 coordinate 53,434,560, forward strand.
TCTTTATTCTAACAGCTGAAGCAGTCACATTGTGTAGCCAGAGGCTCACAGTAAACAGATACCCTTGTGAGAGATGTAAACACCACTCAAGACAAGACACAGTCTGTATTGTTCAAACCATGTTCGACTTCCTCATACATTCATATAAGATCTCCCCTGTTTTGTTGGGTCAGTGCACTTACAGATCCAAGTATGAACAATGATTTTTAACACACTGATGCCTGTGTGTTCTGCAGGGCAAGCCTTAGGTGTGCGTGTTTCCTGCACAGGCCACCCCAGCATTGCCCCACACCTGGACTGCACCCATTGCTCTTGCCAGAGCACCTAGCTTACACCCAGACTTGACCCAGCACACACAGTTCACATATAGGATATGCCCAGATTTTACACATAGGACTTATCACAGCACCCAGCTTGCACCTCAAAGTCTTACCAGAGCATTTACTGATCTTGCTAAGCACCCAGATTGCACTCACTGGTCTTGCTAAGCACCCAGGTTGCACTCACTGGTCTTGCTAAGCACCCAGGTTGCACTCACTGGTCTTGCTAAGCACCCAGACTGCACTCACTGGTTTTGCCAAGCACGCAGACTGCACTCACTGGTCTTGCCGGAGCACCCAGACTGCACTCGCTGGACTTGCCGGAGCACCCAGACTGCACTCGCTGGACTTGCCGGAGCACCCAGACTGCACTCACTGGTCTTGCCGGAGCACCCAGACTGCACTCACTGGTCTTGCCGGAGCACCCAGACTGCACTCACTGGTCTTGCCGGAGCACCCAGACTGCACTCACTGGTCTTGCCGGAGCACCCAGACTGCACTCACTGGTCTTGCCGGAGCACCCAGACTGCACTCACTGGTCTTGCCGGAGCACCCAGACTGCACTCACTGGTCTTGCCGGAGCACCCAGACTGCACTCACTGGTCTTGCCGGAGCACCCAGACTGCACTCACTGGTCTTGCCGGAGCACCCAGACTGCACTCACTGGTCTTGCCGGAGCACCCAGACTGCACTCACTGGTCTTGCCAGAGCACCCAGACTGCACTCACTGGTCTTGCCGGAACACCCAGACTGCACCCACTGGTCTTGCCGGAGCACCCAGACTGCACCCACAAGATTTGACGCAGAACACAGACTTCACATATAGGGTTTGCCTAGCTTCCATATTTCACACACAGGACATTCCCCAGCACCCACTTGCACGAGCACCTAGATTGCACACACTGAACTTTCTCAGTACCCACATTGCACATATAGGACTTGCCCATCACCCAAATTGCACATGCAGGATTTGCCCCAGCACCAGAATTGCACATGCAGGATTTGCCCCAGCACCTAAATTGCACATGCAGGATTTGCCCCAGCACCTAAATTGCACATGCAGGATTTGCCCCAGCACGAGAATTGCACATGCAGGATTTGCCCCAGCACGAGAATTGCACATGCAGGATTTGCCCCAGCACCTGAATTGCACATGCAGGATTTGCCCCAGCATCCTAATTGCACATACAGAATTTGCATCAGCACCCTAATTGCACATGCAGGATTTGCCTTAGCACCCCGATTGCACCCACAGATCTTGCCTCAGCAGCCCGATTGCACCCGCAGGGATTGCCTTAGCATCACGATTGCACCCGCAGGGCTTGCCTCAGCACCCCGATTGCACCCACAGGGCTTAGCCTAGCACCCAGATGTCACCCTGCAGAAACTGCCCCAGCACCCAGATGTCACCCTGCAGATACTGCCCCAGCACCCAGATTGCACTCCCAGGACTTGGCCCAACACCCAGATTGAATCCAAGGGACTTGGACTTTGCTGGTGAGCAAATTGATGTTGTATGCTGCCCAGGTTCACAGACATCCTCAGGCTGCCTCTCCCACTCCCTACACCTCTCATCAGGTTTTCACTAGAGGGTCTACTCAGAATATCCCATGAATTCAGGTTTACCGAATTGGCACAAAAATGTGCGATTGTGGCCGATTATCATGCTATAATTGACATATGTGAAATAGTAGCCTCTATCCTCCCCATAGACTTTGATGGGGAAAATAGACTCATGTCGGGAGGACTTCGACTATTCGGAAAATAGCTGAAGTCCTCCTGACATTAAAAAAAAAAAATTACCCCTGGGGCCAGTGCCAGTCAGCTTGTCCCGGTGGGGGGGGCTATTTAAAAAAAAAAAAATTTTTTTCATTTTGATTCTCCCATTAAGAGCTGGAGGATTTAAATGCCCCAAATTCATCTGTTTTAGCCAACTTCAGGTTCTACTAGGGTGTAACCAAAGCATTCACTGGACCTAAATCCTCAAACTGAATATGAGTAGCCGAATTTCTAAGATTTGTGAAATTCGACTACTTTGATTGGTATGGTTCCATTTCAGGTCAGATTGGTCTGTATTGAGTAGACCTTTACAGTGACATGGATTTACATGGGATTACATGCATCATAATAACTGCCTTCAACTCTGTGGAAGCTACAAAGATATGATACCATTTGGATTTTGTAGTCTTTACCCAGTTGCTTTCATTATAGCATTTTCTTCTTGTTATCAAGCATGTTGTGGAACAGTGGAGAAGGAACAGCCCGGTTTAATTGAAATGCTTTCTGATTGTAAGATTCTTGAGTAATGTTCTACAAAGAGCTTATGTCCCATACCGTGATCTCCACATTTTTCAGTACGAGGGCCACATTGTACATTTTATCAGGCCAAAGAAAAAACATTATAATTCAAATGTATACAATAATCTATAACTCTAACTAAAAATTAATAGCAAGAAGAAACAAATGCAAATTATGAGTAATCACTGCACAAGCACTTCATTCATTCAAGGTAAAAAGATCACAAACAAGTCCAGTGCCACAGAAATACAAATAGCAACAGATGGTCACATGGACACAAAAAAGTAAGATAGATACTATAACTATATATATATATATATATATATATATATATATATATATATATATATATATACACAAATGATTGTAAAATTAAAAAAGGAAAAAAACGAATGTGCAGTAAAGTAGCATAAAATATAGTATAATACAACCTTACCCACTGCTAGTATAGTGTTGTTCACCTGGCCAGGTTACAGAACATATGTATAAAATATACACTATTTGCACAGACACAAAAAACAAGACACCCCTCAGGACGCGTTTCATAAAAAAACTTCTTCAGCTGGTGGGTGAGTGTGCATACAAGCAGTGGGGAAGGGGGTTTCTTTATATACAAAGCAACAAACCGCGAAAAGTACATTAAGATTAGTGATTTCCTTCAGCTGGAACTGTGCTGAGGACTTCATTACCAAGAAACCGGAAGTAAATATACAGAAAACTTCCGGAAACGTCATCGTCATGGAGATGGCGTCTCATTGCCATGGTGACGCGTCCTCTACCCCAGGGCTTGACAAATTTAATTTGATTTTAGGAGCCAGAAATTTTTTTTAGGAGCCAGACAATCACGCAAACATAAACGCAATTCATAAACACACACGACTACTTCACCTATATACAAACACACCTACTTTACATATACACATATATCCAAACACCTCACACACACATCTACTTTACATATACACATATATCCAAACACCTCACACACACCTACTGTACATATACACATATATCCAAACACCTCACACACACACCTACTTTACATATACCCATATATACAGACACACACACCTATTTTACATATACCCATATATCCAAACACCTCACACACACCTACTTTACATATACCCATATATACAAACACCTCACACACACCTACTTTACATATACACATATATCCAAACACCTCTCACACACCTACTTTACAATACCTACAAACACACACCCACCTCACACAGTATTTTCTTGGGGGTTTCTTCTTGATGTGTCCCTTTCATGCTGCAGCTGCACTCCGTTGGTCGGCGTGCTGAGTGCCAGGATGTCACGTGACGACATCCGGCACTCAGACACGCGTTGTGCGAGGGGGCGGAGCTTGCAGTCTGTGCTATCGGCACAGACTTTACCCCCTCGCGCTGCGGAAAAATCGGATGGCAGCGCCAAGGGGACCATGAGGCTGGCAGCACCCAGGCGCCAGGTCTAATTTCCTGGTCGCCATGGCGACCTGGCGCCTGGGGTTTGTTGAGCCCTGCTCTACCCGCATAGTGGGCGGAGGACCGTGAAATCACTGAAGGCAAAGGGACTTCTATTAAATATAACCCAGACGAAAGTGTAGAGATGATCTATTTGCACATAAAAAACAGAAAACAAGCTGAAGAGAAAGGGGAAGAAAAAGATAAGGGAGAAAGGAGGACAGGGGAAAAGTTGAGGAGAGAAAGGAAGGGGGGGGAGCAGTAAACAGATCATAATGTATATAAAATTGCAATATAGTTTCAACATGAGGCATGATAGTAAGTAGATCATAATAGAAACGCAATATAGTTTTAACATGATACATGATGATATATACAAAAACATACTATGGTTTCAAAATAAGACATATTCATATATGTAGGACCACGTGTGACATAACTCTGTATGCAAATTGCACCATAGATACAATATAAAGCATAATATAACAGAGCACAAAAAAACATAAGAATAGTAATAATAGAATGACTATAATACATAAATATACCACTGTATATAAGATCTTAATACAGAACACAATAACATATATATCATACATTATGCAACACAGCAGCAAGAAGAAGAAAAAAATTATGTGTTGCATAATGTATGATATATATGTTCTTGTGTTCTGTATTAAGATCTTATTACAGTGGTATATTTATGTATTATAGTCATTCTATTATTACTATTCTTATATGTTTTTTGTGCTCAGCACAGTTCCAGCTGAAGGAAATTACTAATCTCAATGTACTTTTCGCAGTTTGTTGCTTTGTATATAAAGAAACCCCCTTCCCCACTGCTTGTATGCACACTCACCCACCAGCTGAAGAAGTTTTTTTTACGAAACACGTCTTGAGGGGTGTCTTGTTTTTTTGTGTCTGTGCAAATAGTGTATATTTTATATGTATGTTCTGTAACCTGGCCAGGTGAACAACACTATACTAGCAGTGGGTAAGGTTGTATTATACTATATTTTATTCTACTTTACTGCACATTCCTTTTTTTATTTTACAATCATTTGTATGTATGTATGTATGTATGTATATATATAATCTATTTTACTTTTTTGTGTCCATGTGACCATCTGTTGCTATTTGTATTTCTGTGGTACTGGACTTGTTTGTGGTCTTTTTACCTTATACATATGCATGTTTTTATTTTGTGATATATAATAAATCTTTCTCCTTTTTATAACATATGTCTTGTTTTTTCTGGGGTATATTTTAGCGCTGTTTCTCTTTTATTAATCTTGTGCTTCTTTTTTGCAGTGGTGCAGTCCATTGCAGTTGTAAGACTAGCTGCTATACCTTTTCCCTATTTGTAAGTGGCTTGCCCCCCTCACGAAATTGTGAGATATCTTTTTCTCCATATTTGATCTTATGTGAGGTTTTTTCTGTGTGTGGAGTACATACGGGTTAGTTTACATTTTATTTATCTATATACTATATATTTATTACCACCTTTTTTTTTCCCCCACATATTTTCACACTGTTCTTTCTTTACATTTAAGCGCTGTGCACAATTTTTCCTGTAATGATAATATGAAGTATGTCTGTATCAAAAAAAATGAAAACAGACACACTTCAAAGGGTGACAGCAGGAATCACAAAGAAACAGAGTATTAAAAATAAATACAGAATGAATAATAGTAATAGCAGTCTGATAGGAAACGTGTTAATATAGAGTGCAAGGTGTGCAAGCTTGCAGTGTGTCATAAAAATAGACAATGTTAAAACAGACCAAAGATTATATCATACCATACCAAAATTGATACCAAAATTCAATCATCTAATTTTGGTATTGTTTGATATAATCTTTGGTCTGTTTTACCATTGTCTATTTTTATGTATTAATATTCAATTGCGCACTCACAGTTTGTAGAAATAAATCAAGATGCACAGCACTTCAGTGGGATATCTTTGAATGGCACTTCAAAAATGATAAAACAGGGAGAAATGTAAATGTAAATAATTTTATTGATTTTATTCTTTCTTGAAAAACGTTTTAGTATACAGGGAGTGCAGAATTATTAGGCAAGTTGTATTTTTGAGGATTAATTTTATTATTGAACAACAACCATGTTCTCAATGAACCCAAAAAACTCATTAATATCAAAGCTGAATATTTTTGGAAGTATTTTTTAGTTTGTTTTTAGTTTTAGCTATTTTAGGGGGATATCTGTGTGTGCAGGTGACTATTACTGTGCATAATTATTAGGCAACTTAACAAAAAACAAATATATACCCATTTCAATTATTTATTTTTACCAGTGAAACCAATATAACATCTCAACATTCACAAATATACATTTCTGACATTCAAAAACAAAACAAAAACAAATCAGTGACCAATATAGCCACCTTTCTTTGCAAGGACACTCAAAAGCCTGCCATCCATGGATTCTGTCAGTGTTTTGATCTGTTCACCATCAACATTGTGTGCAGCAGCAACCACAGCCTCCCAGACACTGTTCAGAGAGGTGTACTGTTTTCCCTCCTTGTAAATCTCACATTTGATGATGGACCACAGGTTCTCAATGGGGTTCAGATCAGGTGAACAAGGAGGCCATGTCATTAGATTTTCTTCTTTTATACCCTTTCTTGCCAGCCACGCTGTGGAGTACTTGGACGCGTGTGATGGAGCATTGTCCTGCATGAAAATCATGTTTTTCTTGAAGGATGCAGACTTCTTCCTGTACCACTGCTTGAAGAAGGTGTCTTCCAGGAACTGGGAGTTGAGCTTGACTCCATCCTCAACCCGAAAAGGCCCCACAAGCTCATCTTTGATGATACCAGCCCAAACCAGTACTCCACCTCCACCTTGCTGGCGTCTGAGTCGGACTGGAGCTCTCTGCCCTTTACCAATCCAGCCACGGGCCCATCCATCTGGCCAATCAAGACTCACTCTCATTTCATCAGTCCATAAAACCTTAGAAAAATCAGTCTTGAGATATTTCTTGGCCCAGTCTTGACGTTTCAGCTTGTGTGTCTTGTTCAGTGGTGGTCGTCTTTCAGCCTTTCTTACCTTGGCCATGTCTCTGAGTATTGCACACCGTGTGCTTTTGGGCACTCCAGTGATGTTGCAGCTCTGAAATATGGCCAAACTGGTGGCAAGTGGCATCGTGGCAGCTTCACGCTTGACTTTTCTCAGTTCATGGGCAGTTATTTTGCGCCTTGGTTTTTCCACACGCTTCTTGCGACCCAGTTGACTATTTTGAATGAAACGCTTGATTGTTCGATGATCACGCTTCAGAAGCTTTGCAATTTTAAGAGTGCTGCATCCCTCTGCAAGATATCTCACTATTTTTGACTTTTCTGAGCCTGTCAAGTCCTTCTTTTGACCCATTTTGCCAAAGGAAAGGAAGTTGCCTAATAATTATGCACACCTGATATAGGGTGTTGATGCCATTAGACCACACCCCTTCTCATTACAGAGATGCACATCACCTAATATGCTTAATTGGTAGTAGGCTTTCGAGCCTATACAGCTTGGAGTAAGACAACATGCATAAAGAGGATGATGTGGTCAAAATACTCATTTGCCTAATAATTCTGCACTCCCTGTATACCATGAGCTGATAACTGCTAAACATACTCAGGTCCTAATTCTAAACTGGAATTACTGCCAGGAGACGTTTGATACAATCACTCCTGGATATCAACGTAATAACTATGTTCCCAGAAGCATCTCTCTCCATGTGGAAACTTTCCCCATCCTCTTGACATCTATGACAAAATTTTTGGGGACACCTAACAATCATTCTTTTTGTTTTCTTTAGCTTTTCTGAGATGTTTTTGTGTACTTGAGTTTGTCATACCAAGCATCTTCATAAGCCTAGAGGCATTCATCTCTTATCAGTAGCATTTTTTAATAAGCCGTTTTTGCTCCCTTCCTTTCTTTTTTTTTTTATTTTTAAAACTTATTACTGTCTTTTGCTTGTCTTAATGTCTTTAATAACTTTTTAATATTTTACATTATTTTTAAACATTTAAAAAAAAAGCTCAGTATTGTTGTAAATTAAAAAAACAACAACTTTATATTGCATCATGAGTTGAAAACCTTTTCAGAGTTGATTATGTTAAGTGGAAGATTCATGTATGAAAAGTGTTTCCTTTTACTTACACGTGTACATTTCTTATTTTTTTTATTTTTTTCATACAAAACGTTTTATTACATAGACACACATACAAAATTTCAATACATATATATGGCGTAGTAGCATATCGGGCCAAAAAATGATTATGCTTTAAGTAGCTTAAATGGAGTTGGCAACAAATATATTGGCAGAAGAGTTAAAGTTTCATACATTTAGACAAACGTCCTCATCCACATTTTACTCCGGGGGGGAGCCAACTCTCAAACCAAGGGGGGGGGGGAGGCTTTATAGGTCTTATGACATCTCACGGTATTGTTTATGTCTTCGATCTATGTCTATAGATTTTCCCAGGGTGACCATACTTCTGAAATTTTTTTAGATTTTTTGCCCGTTTTGTACATCAAACTCTCAGCCTCCATCGGCAAATCAATCTGGGTTTTTATTTCATCCCAGTTTGGAATCTCTTTGCTTTTCCATAATCTTGCCATTGATAGTTTACAGGCCAGCAAAACATGGATTGCAAGTGCACGGTTTGCTGAACTAGCCAGTTTCAGATCCAGATGGAGCAGGAATGTTTGTGGGGTTAAGAGATAGTTGGTATCAAACAGTAGGCTAAATGTATGGGAAACCTTTTCCTTGAGCGGTTTAAGTGAACTACATCCCCACCAAACGTGGGCGTGATCCCCCAGTTCTCGTTCACAGCGCCAACAGAGGTTGGAGCCGTTCAAACAAAATTTGAATATTTTCTGGGGGACTAAATACCAACGGAAAGCAACTTTGAAGAACAGCTCTACCAAGTTTATCCCCTTTACGACTTTCCTAGTTTGGGAGGCGGCCCCGAACCAGTGCTCATCGGGGATTGTTATTCTAAGTTCTGTCTCCCATCTGTCGAGAGCTTTAAATCGGAAGGAGTTGGGGGACATATCTAGCAATTTCTGGAGTTTGGTGATATTTTTATATTTATTAGTTGTCTCTACAAAGATATCTAGTTCTGTCTGTTTTACTATTTGAGTAGTAGTTATATAGCTTTTAATTCTGTAGTAAGTGAACATTTCATAGGCTGGTAGGTTATATTTTAACTGTAAGTAGCCAAACGGAAGCAGCAGCATCTCCTGAAGAATATCTCCCACTTTGAGAACACCATGCCGGGACCATTCCCCCAAACTAAGGTCCTTAATGTATACTGAAAGGATTGCAAGTGGTGCCAGGTCGGTGATTCCCTGTGTTTTTGTAAATTTGCTCTTAAATTTATACATTACTTTACAAATATCCTTTATAATTGGGTTTTTGATATTACGTTTCCTGAGAGAGATTTGATCTAACCAGAATAGATAACTGGGGTTTACTCCGTTTAGATCTGTCTTTTCAATCTGAAACCAGACTGGTACTGGGCTTTTCACATGCCGCCAGGCCAAGAAGTGAGTGAACAGACATACATCTGCTAACCGAAATAAGTAATATTTTACATTATTTTTAAACATTTAAAAAAAAAAGCTCAGTATTGTTGTAAATTAAAAAAACAACAACTTTATATTGCATCATGAGTTGAAAACCTTTTCAGAGTTGATTATGTTAAGTGGAAGATTCATGTATGAAAAGTGTTTCCTTTTACATACACGTGTACATTTCTATGGACTGTTACAACTCACTTGACTAGTACACCATATAAGATAACATTATCCTACTTGATCTAGTTCCCAGTACACCCATCACCACTGCCTTCTTTCATGTCTTTCCTAACACCTCATGTTTCTCCTATGCCGCACACCTTCTAGATCCGGGGTTCCAAACCTTTCCAAGATCACACTCTCTTCTCAAACCTCATAAATTCTGTATTAGGCAAATCTGTTCTTTCCTTTCACCACACTCGGCCCTCTCTGTAAGCTTCTCACGCCCCCTCCTCTCTGAAACATCACATGCTCCTATAGGAGGAGGCACACCCTCCAGGTTGGGAAGCACTGTGCTTAGACCCTAAGCTGCAAAACAATTGCAACGTAAATGGACACATTGGTATTTTCACTGCACCAGACAAGCAGGTGTAAATGAGTCCAAGGTTCTATGCCATTAAGACACTGCAGGGAATTGAGAAGTGAATTTCAATCTTAAGGCTAAGTAGCTGAGTTGGAATTCTCCCATTCAGCTGCACTGGAGAATTTTTCCAACTCTGCTACATTGGCTTAAAGTTTGAAGTTCCCGTCTCATATCGCTGCAATACACTCTCTAGATTGATTAGACCCTTTAGTGAGTTTTAAATAAGGCCACAAAGTACTCTAAACAGGACAGAGGCACACAGTTGCAGTAAAGTTGACAGTAGCTGTGACGCTGATGTTAGTGGTTTATAAACTACTTGCCACACATGGATAGGTTATAAAAATGTATCTTTTATTCAGTATAATACTCCAGTTCAAGACAAAGGCTCCCAACCGTTTGGCACGCAATTATCAAGGTGACCAGTCGCATAACGAATAACATGGTTTTTATATACCAATACAGATCACACAACTTAAAACCGAAGTAGACCAGTTTATTTCCCTTTTAACCCCTGCTGTATTATTTGATAACCACTTGTTTGCTATTGCTATTTCTGCGTCAACTTGGAATAGTTCCCAACACAATTAATTTTAACGGGGACGGGGAACCATGTTCCGCTTTTTCCTAATGCACATGGGCTATTCAATAAATAGAGAATTGCAGGGAATTGAGCTGGGGATATCGAGCATTAGACCAAAGTAGCCGAGTTGGACATATTCTCCAACGCAGCTGAATGGGTGAATATTTCCAACTCTGCTACTTTAGCCTTAAGGTTGGGATTGCAGATTCATGTTCTGTTAGAGAACTGGTCCTGTATAAAATTCAGAGCATGGACAAATCAATATATACACCATGGCTGGTAAGCAGGGCATTGGGTAGCTTATGCTTCAGTCTGTTTAACCTCTGTACCAAGTGCTGTTTAAATGGTTTGTGCTATGCATAAGAACATTAATGCTGTATACATGGAAGTCATTTGTCATGGTTTCTAAAAAGCCTTCACTATATTTGTTATCACACCAAAAGCCAGTCTGCCCCTGCAGTTATCCTAAATTTCACGACAAACCACAAGTCCCCAGCCGCTAGCACAGGGGTCCTCAAACTTTTTAAACAGGGGGCCAGTTCACTGTCCCTCAGACCGTTGGAGGGCCGGACTATAGTAAAAACAAAAACTATGAACAAATTCCTATGCACACTGCATATATCTTATTTTGAAGTGAAGAAACAAAACGGGAACAAATACAATATTTAAAATGAAGTAAAGTTAAATCAACAAACTTCCCAGTATTTCAATGGGAATAGTGTGCCAGTCAGATGCCCAGGGATATTATGCCAGTCAGAGTCCAGTAATATTATGCCATTCAGAGCCCAGTAATATTATGCCAGTCAGAGCCCAGTAATATTGTGCCAGTCAGATTCCCAGGAATATTATGCCAGTCAGAGCCCAGTAATATTGTGCCAGTCAGATGCCCAGGAATATTATGCCAGTCAGATGCACAGGAATATTATGCCAGTCAGATGCCCAGGAATATTATGCCAGTCAGATGCCCAGGAATATTATGCCAGTCAGATGCCCAGGAATATTATGCCAGTCAGAGCCCAGGAATAGTGTGCCTGTCAGATGCCCAGGAATATTATGCCATTCAGATGCCCAGGAATATTATGCCATTCAGATGCCCAGGAATAGTGTGCCAGTCAGATGCCCAGGAATATTATGCCATTTAGATGCCTAGGAATAGAGTGCCAGTAAGAGCCCAGGAATATTATGCCAGTCAGATGCCCAGGAATATTATGCCAGTCAGAGCCCAAGAAAATTATGCCAGTCAGATGCCCAGGAATAGTGTGCCAGTCAGATGCCCAGGAATATTATGCCATTCAGATGCCCAGGAATAGTGTGCCAGTCAGAGCCCAGGAATAGTGTGCCAGTCAGATGCCCAGGAATATTATGCCATTCAGATGCCCAGGAATAGTGTGCCAGTCAGAGCCCAGGAATAGTGTGCCAGTCAGATGCCCAGGAATATTATGCCAGTCAGATGCTCAGGAATAGTGTGCCTGTCAGATGCCCAGGAATATTATGCCATTCAGATGCCCAGGAATATTATGCCATTCAGATGCCCAGGAATAGAGTGCCAGTAAGAGCCCAGGAATAGTGTGCCAGTCAGATGCCCAGGAATATTATGCCAGTCAGATGCCCAGGAATAGTGTGCCTGTCAGATGCCCAGGAATATTATGCCATTCAGATGCCCAGGAATAGTGTGCCATTCAGATGCCCAGGAATAGTGTGCCAGTCAGATGCCCAGGAATAGTGTGCCATTCAGATGCCCAGGAATAGTGTGCCAGTCAGATGCCAAGGAATATTATGCCATTCAGATGCCAAGGAATATTATGCCATTCAGATGGCCAGGAATAGTGTGCCAGTAAGAGCCCAGAAATAGTGTGCCAGTAAGAGCCCAGAAATAGTGTGCCAGTAAGAGCCCAGAAATAGTGTGCCAGTCAGATGCCCAGGAATATTATGCCAGTCAGATGCCCAGGAATAGTGTGCCTGTCAGATGCCCAGGAATATTATGCCATTCAGATGCTCAGGAATAGTGTGCCTGTCAGATGCCCAGGAATATTATGCCATTCAGATGCCCAGGAATATTATGCCATTCAGATGCCCAGGAATAGTGTGCCAGTCAGATGCCCAGGAATATTATGCCATTCAGATGCCCAGGAATAGACTGCCAGTAAGAGCCCAGGAATAGTGTGCCAGTCAGATGCCCAGGAATATTATGTCAGTCAGATGCCCAGGAATAGTGTGCCTGTCAGATGCCCAGGAATATTATGCCATTCAGATGCCCAGGAATAGTGTGCCATTCAGATGCCCAGGAATAGTGTGCCAGTCAGATGCCCAGGAATATTATGCCAGTCAGATGCCCAGGAATAGTGTGCCAGTCAGATGCCCAGGAATAGTGTGCCAGTCAGATGCCCAGGAATAGTGTGCCTGTCAGATGCCCAGGAATAGTGTGCCTGTCAGATGCCCAGGAATATTATGCCATTCAGATGCCCAGGAATAGTGTGCCAGTCAGATGCCCAGGAATATTATGCCAGTCAGATGCCCAGGAATAGTGTGCCTGTCAGATGCCCAGGAATAGTGTGCCTGTCAGATGCCCAGGAATATTATGCCATTCAGATGCCCAGGAATAGTGTGCCTGTCAGATGCCCAGGAATATTATGCCATTCAGATGCCCAGGAATATTATGCCATTCAGATGCCCAGGAATAGAGTGCCAGTAAGAGCCCAGGAATATTATGCCAGTCAGATGCCCAGGAATAGTGTGCCAGTCAGATGCCCAGGAATAGTGTGCCAGTCAGATGCCCAGTAATAGTATGCCAGTCAGATGCCCAGGAATATTATGCCAGTAAGAGCCCAGGAATATTATGCCAGTCAGATGTCCAGGAATATTATGCCATTCAGATGCCCAGGAATAGAGTGCCAGTAAGAGCCCAGGAATATTATGCCAGTCAGATGCCCAGGAATATTATGCCAGTCAGAGCCCAAGAAAATTATGCCAGTCAGATGCCCAGGAATATAATGCCAGTCAGAGCCCAAGAAAATTATGCCAGTCAGATGCCCAGGAATAGTACAGTGCTCGTTATACCTCCCTCCTCCCCCTCCTTCCCCATCACTTACCTCCAGCTGCTGTGTCCCCGGCCGGACGTCTCGCGCAGTGCACGGAGGAGGGAAACAGTTACCGGGTCCGGATGTGACGAAACGTCACATCCGGTCGCAGTGATTTTATTTTTTAATTTTTTTCCGTTTTCCTGCAGCCGCATCTTCTGCGGCTGCAAGAAAAAAAAAAAAAAAAGGTAAACAGCGGGGAGCGGGGGGTGCCGTAGTTTGAGGACCCCTGCGCTAGCACAATAAAACAATGAATATGGTGATGCATCCTTAAATGATGTAACCAAAGTGAACCAATGGTTTTGTGTGCAACTTGATGCCCTGCAAATTGCAACAGCACAATGGAAACATAGGGCCAGTATAGTCTTTTAGTTTGATTGAAATGTCCTCAGATGCTCCTGCCCTGCAGGCTCTGTATCCTCCATGGAACTCATGGAACTATGCAACCTAAAATCTTACCCTCAACAAGTGCTAGCTAGAAAGAACTGGTTGAAAAGCTGACTTTGTTTTCTAGTTTTAGCAATTAATCTTAAATTGCTTGAATGACACGAACTAATGCAGAAAATCCAGTGTGAGCTGGGATTTCACCTAATGCTTTTTCCATGATTAGAAAGAGGACGCGAACGTTGCAGTTTAATTCCCAGTGTCTCTTTAAAGGGGTCATTCATTTAAAATAATGTTTTTAATAAAGATTTCCCCTTTTTTTTTTTTTTTGCTTTGGATGTTGATCCTTGACAGCTATAGCACTATAATATGAATTGTGTTTTGTGGGTAAAGTTGTCACCTTTTCATCGAAAAAATACAAATGACCTAGATCGCAATCCAACAGAGCATCTGTGGGATGTAATGGACAAATAAGTCTGATCCATGTGGCCCCACCTTGCAACTTACAGGAGTTAAAAGATCTTGGTGCCAGATATTATAGCACACTGTCAGGGTTCTACACTGACCTTCTGACTCATGCATTTCAAAGTTATCATTTATGTGCTTATATACCTCCTGCCTCCTCTAGAGGCCACCCTACCTTACTTTGCTTGTATTCTGAATCTGTTTGGTGTCTGGTGGGATCGTTACCTTTTGCAACACACCCATGTTAAATAGCTGCAGTGGATTGCAAACAGTGCTTTTGCATTGAAGTTGGATGCTTGACTTCTGAGAACTGCTGCTTCTGTTCTTGATCCTCTGCTTAAAGCCTATTTGAATTGTGACCCGTCCAGGAACTGGGAAACTGAACCTGGGTGGCTCAACCAGTCTGGGGGATGTTTTTCAGCATCTCCTGAGACCCTCTGGCTACAGCAAGATTTCTTCAGCCAAGTTGCTCCCTTAAAGTCATTCCTGCTCAGACCTCACCCTCTCTCGGGTGTTCCTCCTGCTTAGTTACCCTGCTCAGTCCTCACCCTCTCTAGGGTGTTCCCCCTTAGTCACCCTCTCTAGGGTGTTCCCCCTTAGTCACCCTCTCTAGGGTGTTCCTCCTTAATCACCCTCTCTCTGGTGTTCCTGTTTAGCTACCCTTCTCAGACATCACCCTCTAGTGTGCTCCTGCCTAGTTACCCTGACCTAAGGCCTCACCCCTTGTGTATGTCCCTACCCCTACCTCTGCTTTGTCTACAGTCCCTGCTATAGTTCTTTGTTTATACTGCAGTTCCTACCATTTTCATATTCTGCAGTTCTATGCTAAAGTTCCCTTTTGTCTCTCCTTCAGTCCTTATTCCAATCCCTATCTCTTTGTTTCTATTTTCTGTTCTCACCCTGCACAATGCAACCAGACACCTCCACTATCCCTGCACTGAAACTCCTACCTGACCTGGTAAAGGCCCTGACACACAGCTTCAGAGGTCTAGTGGAGTCCATGCCTCGACTGGTCAGGGCGGTTTTGGTTGCAAAAGGGGGACCTACACAATATTAGGCAAGTGGTCATAATGTTATGGCTGATTGATGTGTATATACTCCATTTTATTCACTTGTGATTTAAGAAATTTGGAATTTAAATCATTTAGGTGTGTGGGCTAAGGACACCATCTACTGGACAATATTGTGAATAAAGGTGACCACATCCTGATATTAACTAGGGAGGTGTTATAGGTAACCAATGAAATCAGGACAAGTGTTTGCCACACCTTTAAGGGACAATCCACTTTTACATGTGGAAATGTTAGCTAAAAAGATGTAGTGGAAAGTAAAGGAAAAAGTAGGGAGGAAAATGGTCAGACTGATCTTCAAATCACCACTGCAAATCTCCCTCAGGTCTCTAACTTTATTTCTAGTACTGATGATCAAAGGTGTTGTTATTGTGGTGTATTTAGTTCGATCAATGTATTTATTATTATTAGTATTATGATTATTTTTGTGTTATTTCTGTAATTGTTAATAAGCATTCATATTTTTTTCACAGTGCATTATTACTGATGTAGTTTAATTATATGTATACTGATTTTATGAATGGTTATTGGCCACTGTTAGTGGCATCTAGTTTGTCATAATTCAAAAATCCTGACAGTAGTTAAAAACTCACATATGTTTTATGTATTATTTTGTTATATTGTTTTCTATACTCCTACCGCAAATCCTATATTTTTATCACTGGCCGGAAATCTGTGGATTGTGAGCTAGTTGCATATGGTGTTTGTTTGTTATTTTTGTTATGCTGTTTTACTTGCACATGTTACATTTTGTGTAAGAGGCATAATCTGTTTTCTTATTACATATATTTGGAACCCATGCGCAAGTCCCGTTTTTGGAATCCATTCTATCTGAAGATCTTTGTGGGAATAAAACTCCATTTTGATCTTACTTAAGTATTTGTGTAGACTTGTGTGATAGGTGTCTTTCCTATTTATGGTTGATTTACAAAATCTTAATTATTTTTTTTAAATTTACATCCCGATACTTTTTGTGTTTTCCCACAATTTTCAGGTGCTGGAAAGCATCTGCTCTTTTACAACTTCACATAGCTTTATATTCTTTATATACACACACAATACAAAACAGTAACAACACAATTAGGTGATATCTACATGTGTGTCACCATTATACATAACCCCCATAAAGTTCTTCAGGATGCACAATTCCTAACGCCCGGGACGGTAGTTTTATTTACATTTTAGCTCTGCTGCGAGCAAGCAGCAGGGTTTAATCAAAGAAAAGTCGAGCAGCTCAGGACTCGGGCCTTTCTTTCTTTCTCTTTTTTTTTTTTTTAACTACAGTTTGAAGAGTTTACTTAACCGTTAATGTATTTGTGCGTAGGCCACATTTCACTGAAAGAAAACTATATTATAAGTGTGTGTGTGTGTGTGTGTGTGTATGTATATGCATATAATATGCATGCATAAAACTCACAGTAATGTGCAGTGTGTGTGTGGATCACAGATTCCCTAGCAATAAAACTCACATTAAATGCACACACATGCAAACACAGTCAAAAATACACACAGTCACAGAAATACAAAGAGCCACAGTCACACTTGCATACAATCACACAGACATACACAGATACATAAACAGCCACATAGAATTTCACTTACACACACAGTTACACTTATACATAAACACACACAGACGGCCTTACAGACAGACTTGCTTTCGTTTTTTTTTTAAATAAAAAAAACTATGTTATTTGTCCCCCTCCCTGCTCGTTTACCTGCAGGGAGGGGGTTTGTTCCATCAGTAGCTGTGTACTGCAACAGCCGCATGTCTCCTTATCAGCACCCCGATGTCCCTGTCACCCAGCTCTACAACAGACTCCAAGCGTGAGGGTTGGTGCTTTCTCCCCTCGCGTGGCACACGTGGTCAGCACAGCTCAGAGGATGTGGCCAATGTCATGGTGGCTACCGCTACCAGTGTCACGCAGGCAGCACCTCTCTGTCCGGTGTGCCCCATTTGGGGTTTATCATAGCACTAACCCTAGGGTTAGAGTTAAATAAAGAGTTTATCATAATAAAAAAAAAAAAAATTAGAAAATGTATACATTTTAAAAAAAATAGCAATAAATTAAATAAAAAATAAGAAGTTAAGACTGTAAGTGGTACTCTAGGGATATTTTATTTAAAACATTTTTATTATTTTTAAAAGACTGCTAGTGGGACTAATTCCTAGAGATGGATGTCCCTTAAATAGTGTCACCATATAATATAATAATGCATGATTTCCTGAAAGGTTACTGCGTGCATCTATGGGTAAATTACTATATGCATGTATGAGTACCGTAAATGTGTGCTTGCATTGGTAAATTACTGCGTTCATTGGTTTTGATAAAGTAAGCTACAGTTCTCATTTGGAAATCTGTTCTGTTTAAGCTCACTACCTGCTTGCATTTGTTGATTGCATTTAGGCATTGATAAATACCTTATTTAAGTACAGTTTTACAGGACAAGTAGATTGGGCTAGAGCTTTAGTCCCTTGGACAAGTAGTTTTGTTTCAATTTCCACACCCCTGATTCTCATACAGTTATATTAGATATAGGCTTCTTCTTTTTTTTTTTTCAAGGAGTATTGTAAAAAGATTTGTGTGTTTTTATGGGAATGTTTTTGTGGTTTGCTGATTATGAGAATCTATGTGAATATAGACTGATTCACACTGTAACTATAGCAGTTGTGAAGAGATGTGTGTTTGGACATTCTCAGATTATTAGCTAATAGTGATGCCAATGTGGTTCACTGACTGTGCAAATGACAGATTTAGTTGTTATTTGCATATTTCAGCTATTTGCATCCATTTACTGACTATTATTTTCCTAGTGCATGATACACTGCTTCCCACATTGAATAACAATGTCCTTTACTCAATATCTCTGTATTGATTTCACTTAACAGCAGCTGACACGTACACTACTGGCACACCCGCCATCAGAAATCTCAGGCCCCCCCCCCCCCCCCAATAGTTTATCAATTAATATGTGACTAAAAGCCTCGGTTCCGCATCCGCTGGATGTCACATATTAATTGATAAACTATCAAGGGGGGGCACCTAATGTGACAATGACCTGTAACAAAATCCAGACAGATATAGTCAGTGTCAGATGAGTTAACCCCAGTGTCAGAGGAGTTAACCCCTGGATGGCTAGACAGATATAGGCAGTGTCAGAGGTGTTAACCCCTTGGGTGGCTAGACAGATCTAGGTAATGTCAGATGAGTTAACCCCTTGGTAGCTGAACAGATATAGAGAGTGTAAGAGGAGTTAACCCCTTGGGTGGCTGTACAGATCTAGGTAGTGTCAGAGGCGTTAACCCCTTGGGTGGCTAGACAGAGGCAGTGTCAGAGGAGTTAACGCCTTGGGTAGCTAGACAGATATAGGCAGTGTCACAGAAGTTAACCCCTTTATCCACACACTCTATCACACACATATACAGACAGTCTGTCACTCACACTCCCTCACACTGACATACACACACACTCTCACTGACATACACAGAAACTGACATACACATACAATGACACATTGACATACACACACACATTGACACATTGACACACACACTCACTTATACTGACATACACACACACTCACTTATACTGACATACACACACTCACTTATACTGACATACACACACACTCACTTATACTGACATACACACACACTTATACTGACATACACACACACTCACTTATACTGACATACACACACACTCACTTATACTGACATACACACACACTCACTTATACTGACATACACACACACTCACTTATACTGACATACACACACACTCACTTATACTGACACACACACACACTCACTTATACTGACACACACTCACTTACTTTGACATACACTCACTTACACTGACATACACACTCTCACTCACACTGACATACACACACACACTCACGCTGACATAGACTCACTCACACTGACATACACACACTTTCACTTACACTGACATACAAACACTCTCACTCACACATATACACACTGTTGAACTTACCTCTCTGTGTTTGAGTCCTCCTTGAAGGAGGTCTCAGCCAATCACGGGAGGCTTCTGAACGCTCAGCCATTCAGGAGAGATGAGAGGTCTCACCTGATTGGCTGAGACCTCTTTCTATCAAGCTCCAGAAAAAGAAAGAAAGAAAAAAACTGCTGCACTGAGCAGCAAAGTGCCGGCAGCCGGCATTAAAGCCGGCATTAAAGGGTTGGCCTGGCGGGGGCCCACGGGGCAGCTGCCATCGGCCCCCAGAAATGAGGCCGGGTGTATCGTCCGTCACCACCTGATGGTGGCCCTGATTACACCAACAGGGACTTTTATGAAATTACATTTTAAATGCATAGACATTAATCTAGTTGGTCCCTTCTCTTCTCTTGGAAGACTTTCTGTGGGATTTTTGCCCATTCCTCCAGCAGAGCATTTGTGAGGTGAGACTCTGTTCCAGTTCATCCCAAAGGTGTTTAGCTTTGAGGCCACTGTCTTTGCGGGCCAGTTAAGCTCTTCCACACCAAACTCATCCAACCATGTCTTTATGGCAGGGCTCGACAAACCCCGGGTGTCAGGTCGCCATGGCTACCGGGAAATCGGACTTAGCGCCCAGGTATCATGAGCACCGCATGGTGCCGTCGCCGATTGCATCTTTAAAAAAAAAAAAACCTTTTCAACATGAGGGAGCAGAGTGTGTGCACCTGCTGCAGATACTTCCTGCTCCGCCCCCTCACGCACCGCGATATAACGCCCGATTTGCAGGGCTAGAAGTAATGATAGTGTGTGCCTTTTGTAAGAGATATAGCAGCACGGAGAGGGGACATTTATCTACATTTTTTAAAATGAATTTATTTTTCTTAAGATTAAAAAAAAAAAAACGCTCACTTGTATGAGTGTAAGTTGTTCCTTAATTATTATTATTTTTCTAAAAAATATAGTTAAATAGTTTCACTTCACTGTTTTTTTATTTTTAACAAAAATGTTGCAATACTACTTCATTTTTTAAAATGAATTTATTTTTCTTTAGATTAAAAAAAAAACGCTCACTTGTATGAGTGTATGTTGTTCCTTAATTATTATTATTTTTCTAAAAAATATAGTTAAATAGTTTCACTTCACTGTTTTTTATTTTTAACAAAAATGTTGCAATACTACTTCAGCTTTCCCTAGCTTGTAGAAGAGTTAAGATTTCTTTTTTTTTGTGTTTGTTTGAAAAAAATAATGGGTAAAAGGATAAGAACCAAATGAACATAATTCCCTTTTATTTGCTGTCAATTTGATTGCAAATCTCCTTAGGGTATCATTTAATCTCACCAATATAGTTATGTATTGCGCAGGGAAAGGCTTGGTGAGTTTTCTTAGCAAGGGAAAGCGGCACAATGTATAGTTAAACCGATGAGATTAAATATTACCGTATTTGCTCGAAAATAAGACGACCCTGATTATAATACGACACCCCAAACTTTGGATATTCCTTTAGGAAAAAAACTAAAAGCCTGAATATAAGACTACCCTATAGGGAAAAAGTTCAACTTACATGTATATATTCACATGTAAATTGCTTTTTAATATTTAATAAAAATTATGATATAAAAAATGCATTTCTTGTTTTTATTTCCTTTTATGTGCCAATACTGCCTCTCTTTCCCCTCCCCCCAGCTTTATCTCTCTCCCCTCCTTCCCCCAAGTGTTGTCTCTCTCCCCCCCCCTTAGTGTTGTCTTTCTCTCCCCCCAGAGTTATCTCTCTCCCCCTCGTTGTCTCTCCTTCCCCCCAAAACTTTTGTCTCTCTGCCCCCCTCTTCCCCTTGTCTCTCTCTGCCCCCCTCTTCCCCTTGTCTCTCTCTGCCCCCCCCTTCCCTCCCCTCGTCTCTCTCTGCCCTCCCTCCGCTTGTGTCTCTCTCTCCCTCCCTCCACCCCACCTCATCTTGTCTCTCCCTGGTGGCTAGTGGAGGCAGCCGGAGGATGTCTGCACGAAACGCACAGACATCCTCCGCTGCTGCCCGGCACTTACCCCAGGACTTTTATCATGAAGCTGGAAGGACCCAGCTTCATCATAGAAGTCCCGGCGGTCATGCCGGGCAGCAGCAGAGGATGTCTGCCTGCATTGCGCAGACATCCACCGGCTGTTAGCGAGGGGGATCCAGGTCCCCTGCAGCTCTGCGGGGGACCTGGATCCCAGTCCTATAGTCTGACCTCGATTTGAGGTCAGACTATAAGACGGCCTCGACTATAAGACAGGGCTCGACAAACCCCGGGCGCCAGGTCGCCATGGCGACCTGGAAATGGAGCCTGGCGCCCGGGTGCCGTTGCCCTAATGTTCCCCTTGCCGCTGCCATCCGTCTTTTGCAGCGCGAGGGGACAGACAGCAAGCCCCGCCCCCTCGCGCAACACGTGTGTTAGTGTTCAGCCGAAAGAGCCATGAGGATCGGCTGCGGCATGAATGTTCCCCCTCCCCAGCAATGAGGTAAGGCAGCAGGGAGGGGAAACATTCGTGCCGCAGCCGATCTTCATGGCTCTTTCGGCTAAGTGCTGGGTTGTCAAGAGACGACACCCAGTACTCAGAAGTTAAGAAGGGAAAAAAAAACTTGTGTATGTTTGAGTTGTATTTGTGAAGTGGGGGGGAGGGATGTATATGTGAAGTGTGGGGTGGAGATGTATATGTGAAGGGGGGGGGGTATATATGTGAAGTGTGGGGGGAGGTGTATATGTGAAGGGGGGGAGGGATGTATATGTGAAGGGGGGGTATATATGTGAAGTGTGGGGGGAGGTGTATATGTGAAGTGTGGGGGGAGGTGTATATGTGAAGTGTGGGGGGGAGGTGTATATGTGAAGTGTGGGGGGGAGGTGTATATGTGAAGTGGGGGGGGATATATATGTGAAGTGTGGGGGGGAGGTGTATATGTGAAGGGGGGGTATATATGTGTAAAGTGTGGGGGGAGGTGTATATGTGAAGGGGGGGAGGGATGTATATGTGGGGGGGGGAGTTGTATATGTGAAGGGGGGTATATATGTGAGGTGTGGGGGGAGGTGTGTGTGTGTATATGTGACATGGGTTGGTGTGTGGGGTGTATATGTGACGTGGGTTGGTGTGTGTGGGGTGTATATGTGACTAGGGTTGGTGTGTGTGTGTTTATGAATTGCGTGTATGTTTGCGTGATTGTCTGGCTCCTAAAATTTTTTGCTGGCTCCTAGAATAAAATTAAATTTGTCAAGCCCTGCTATAAGATGAGGGGTCTTTTTCAGAGCATCTGCTCTGAAAAAAACTTTCTTATATTCGAGCAAATACGGTAATCTCAACTAAACTCACCGCAACTCACCATTTAGTGAATAGACCCCAATGTCCACTCCTTATTTTTCGTTACATTGTCGTTAATGTTGCCCCTGTATCTGTTGTTGGAAGACGAGCCATAAAGGCACAGTCTGGTTCCCAAAATGCATCTTCCAAATGTTAATGCAAATAAAAGTACATTCAGAGTACTTTACGATACACTATTTCTCCTTGCATCAAGAAGCTCTATTATTAATGCTTATTCTATTATTAATAGCCCTGTATGTTCTGCTTTTCTTTAAAAAAAAAAATATCCAGACCTTTTTTAAATGCATCTATTGTAGTTGATAGCACCACCTTTCTTGGCAGTAAAACTTTATTGTCCTTACCATAAAGAATCCCTTCTTCTGCTGTCTATGAAATCTTTGTTCCTTCAGTCTCAGGGGGGGTGACCTCTTGTTCTTTGTACATTTCTGTGAATGAACAGGTCACTGGAGAGCTCTTTACATTGGCCCTGCATATATTTAAATAATGTCCCCTCTGAGATGCCTTTTTTCAACATATATAAATGCAACTTCATTAATTTTGTAAATTTTCTTTTTTTTGCTGCAGTAACCAATGATAATAATGCCATTCAAATGAATGGAATATCCTGTTTCTCTAGTGATGTCATCAGACAATGTGTTGCACTGTTAAGAGATCCTACGTGTACTAGGGCGAGGCCACTTAGGTTCCACACAATGCATTCTATTCTAGCAGCAGAGCAGCAAGGGAAGTGACTTAATTAAACAAAGCTGATAGATTGTGCCTACACACAATCAGTGCAGCAGTACCTGTATGATAGGATGCGGGGGGAGGGCTTAAGTAGAATATTAAAATAGGATTTATGCAGAATGCATGCATTAAATCACATGGGGGGGGGGGGGGGGGGCTTTGCACTATACAAGCAGCAGTCTTCCACTTGCACCAAAGTGAGTTTGAGAGCTAAACTGTCCCTTTAATCTGTGCTGCACTTTGTCGAGTGCACTATGAAATATGTCCCAAAACCAGTATCAGAGATGCTTTTCTAGATCCCATTGCAGTTACCCAAGGTTGGGAGTATGAAGCTGTGTCCCTCCAACTGTTAATGGAGTACATCTCCCATTTTCTCTGCCATCTTCTTAGAAACAGATGTTTTTGGTTAGGCTGACAACAGATTGAAACCCATGTCATAGGTGCATTTTCTAGACCAATTTATATCTTCAGTACTCAGATTAAATGGGTGGATTAGTCTTAGAAAGCAAATTGCCAAAAGCACTTGGAGAACATTACAGTAAGTAACCTTACAGAATGGATCATCTTGACATAAATGCCAGCAGATAATGCCTTGTGGCTATGAGCAGAAATAACACAAAGTAGAGAACTTTCAAATAAAGTTCTTGTTGTCTGTACAGTTTGCAAATTAAAGTATGGCTTCTTCGTAAGACTGTAGTCAAAATTTGATTGCCTCAGTAAAACCGTAATTGCAACTATAGGAAGAAAACAGTCTTCCCTAAGTACATGTCTAATTAGGAAGTGTTTCTTCACATATATTCAGTATTATAACTTTTTAGGACACTTGAAGAATTAGAGGTAATTTTCTTTTATTTATAAATGTTGGGTTAATTGGCTGGCATCTATTCAGAATAAGAGAGATGAAATGGGAGATATTTATTTTCTCACAGCCTTTTATTTTATTTATTTTTTGTGGTCCTTTTGATCGGCACCTACTCATGAGTATGCCCTAAAACAATTAATAGGGCAAAGTCACATGAAATGTTCTCATGAGAAAATGTGTCAATTGGAATGAATGTGTATTTGAATGTTGGTTCTTGGGGTGGGTGATTCTTTTCTAACAGAGGCAAGGGGAATTGGCAAGGGTCGCTGAAATGCAATGTCACTTAAATTTGTCTCTCTGAATTTTCAAGGGTTAAATTCCGCCATATAAAAGTGCTTTTTTTGTATGATTTATTGGTTCAGGAGCATGTTGATATATTTTTTTTTCTCAGGAGACTTACTGAACTGTGTGTGCTTCTAAATACTGGAAATATAGGAAATATGCTATTGTTTTTTCAACTAGTTTGGAAAATAATAAAAAACGTGGCGTGATGATTTTTATATCCAACAGGATGAAATGTGAATGTGTGCATGTTGAGTATGACTGAGGGAAGGTATTGTGTGCTTCTCTGCAAGCTTAATGACGTTATCTACACACTTGCTAATATATATGCCCCAGTAAAATTTTTGAGGAAGTCGTATGCTATAATCCAAGTGATTTCTAAAGGTTACTTGATTATGGGGGTGACTGCATCCATGATGTGGAACTAGATAAGAGCTTGATGCGTGGTACACAACCAGATAGTAAATTCAAAGCTTTTGCAAAGTTCTTCTCTGAATGGTTAGCTCGCCACAACTTGCATGATATTTGGTGAACCCTAAATCCATCTGGGAGGGATTTTATGTTTTATTCATTAGTTCACCATTCATACTCCAGAATTGATATGGTTTTGACAGATAATAGAACAATAGGTTCCTGTCGGCAGCCTGACTTGGTTAGACAAAGAATAATATAGATTATAAAGTAAGATCTAAGTGGAGAATGAATGAAACTTTGCTACTCTCCCCAGCATTCAGGGAAGAATTTGTTAAACGTTCTAGAAATTTTATGGCTGATAATCATTGGCGTATCTTGGTTTTGTGCTGCCCTAGGCAGAAAAAATCCGGGCACCCCCCCACCCACGTTGCACACCTACGACATGCCCCATCACATTGCCATCACCCACATTGCACACACATTAAATTCTCAATAACCCCATTATATACCTCATCCCCCACATTGCATACACACTAAATGCCCCATCACCCCCTTTACATGCCACCATCTCCTTCATTACATACCCCCACCACATCCATTACATGCCCCCATCACCCCGATTAATTGAAAGGCGCTAAAGCCTTGCTGAATAGTGTTGGAGGGAGTGAAAATCTTTGAAGCACCAGAAGTGTGCTTTAACACCCTCTGGCAATGTGCTGCCCTCTGGCAAAGTGCCGCCCTAGGCGAGTGCCTTGTTTGCCTTGTGGAAGATACACTACTGCTGATAATGGATTGGTAACAGACTCAACACTAAAACAGGGCGAGAGGATTAAAAAAGCAAAAGGACTTGAACTTGCAGATTTTTATATAAAATTGTCTAGAATCTATCTAGAAGTTAAACCCAACTTTATTGATAAATAATGAAATTAAAGATACTCAACGATTAAAGCCAAACTGATAGAAAAATCAAAGAGATTTCTAAAAACCCTAAAACAAGAGTGGTATTACAGTAGTAATAGGGCTAGTAAAAATGTAACCAATAAAATTAAACATAGGAATATTAAAACCAGGATTATTAAAATAATTTTGAAGGAAAGGTCCACTTGTCTCCTAGGGAAATTAGAAATGCATTTAGAGAATCCTACAACTCGCAATATAATTTACCTGACCCCTGGAAAAACAGATGAAAACATTCCGCTCTACACTGGGTCTCCTGAGGCTGACTGAGGACCAGCTTACCCGGTTGTATGATCTGATCCAGTTGTCTGAAGTTAAGGAGGTAATTCAGGATCTAAAAAAAAAGTAGGCACCCGGTCTGGACGGCTTCTCTGCTCCCTTCTTTCAATCTTTGGACGCTATTATTTCCCAACTGCTATTGAGAGTGTATAGAGAGGTATATTGTTTTCTTTTTTTCAAAATTCCCAACAGAAATGCTACAAACTATAATAACTCCAACCCAAAGGTCAGGAAAGATTTAAGTAAAGTTACGAATTTTAGGACTATTTCATTAATCAGTTTAGATATAAAAAAAAATCCAACATTTTAGCCGGAAGACTGAAGGAGGTTATTGCGGATTTAGTCCATCCGGACCAGACAGGCTTTATTATGAATAGAAGTGGAGAGGATAATACCTGTCTGATCCTGAATATTATGTATGCGATACAGAATACAAAGCTCCCCTCTGTTTTCTTGCCGCTATATGTGGAAAAGCCATCAACCTGGTAAGCTGGCTTTTCCTGTAGGAAACTCTGAGGACCTATGGCCTGGCGGATACATTCCTGGATAACACGATGGCATTGTATGAAGCATTTATGGTTTGTTATTTCTTAGCTTGGAAACTGAAGGATGGCTCTGATCTAGGCAGGTGTAAATATGAGAAATGGAAATGCAATAATCTGGACCCCTTTTGTTACTATTGAGTAAACCCAATACATCTGAAAATCTCAAATCCCGTTATCAAAAGTATAGTGGAACCGATGTCCAGATTCAAAAGGAAATTAGATTCAAATGACTCAATGACCGTTGCAACCCCCTTAGTAGTTCTTCAGTTACTGATTGAGAATCTGGATTTAAAATCTTGGCTTGCATGTGAGATATTAAAAATCACAGATATCCTTTCACTTTCCTCCTTGTGAACACTTGAAGAACTGCTGTTAAAATTTGACCTCCCAACCACTGCAAATTTTTCATCTATTAGAATTAAAAGCTATATTAATGCTAACCCTCTGAAACCATGGATGCCCAAAAGACAGAATAAGGTAGGGCCACTGGACAAAAAAACAAGCAGAATACATAAATCAAAATAATATTAGGGTGCATGCAACAAAGGGCAGTCCCATACCATCCAGATAAGTAAATCTATACAAAAAGGCAGCACACCAAGTTTAGCAAACTTAAAAAAAAAAAAAACCTTTAATATAATCATTAAAATATCAAGAAATATAAAAATACAAATAGTACTAGTCTTATACAAGCCAAATCCAGGCCAATAATAGTAAATATATGGCAAATAGAAGTAAATACATATAATACTAATAAGGGGGAGCAGAAGTAAAACGAAAAAACAGCTAAATAAACTTACAAAAAATGCTGAGACCAGGTTACATATACCCAAAGGAACTAGCTCCCCAATGTTTCGGCTGAATGCCTTCTACAGGAGGAGCTAGCGTGCCTTTTTGGATACCCAGTATAAAAAAATATTATTTCTAAAATTAGAAACTTGACAAAGCAATCACATACCCCCGAGAAATCTATATATAAAGTGGGAGACTGAGTTGGGTATTCTATACCCGTTTGAGACATGGTTCTCGGCATGATTGAAAGTGAAGAAGGCAGTACACTGAATAAATCTTCACAAGCAATTTCTTAAATTATTACATCATTGGTATTATGTCCCAACTACTTTGCATAAGATGTTTCTCCGATAAATGCTGGAGATGCATAGAAATGCCGGGAACCATGTATTGTATATGGTGAAATTGTTTAAAGAGAGAATTAGAAAAAATTTGCCATGTTTTATTTGGATCAGAGTGGAGTCGGGCCACTCAGATCTTTCTGTTTTGTATAGATGTTCCATTGAGGAGCAGATCAAACCTTGATCTATTAATAAATGTATTTGCACAGAGAGAGATACCGGTTACGGAGAATGAGAGAGATACCGGTTACGGAGAATGAGAGAGATACCGGTTACGGAGAATGAGAGAGATACCGGTTACGGAGAATGAGAGAGATACCGGATACGGAGGAGGAGAGATACCGGATACGGGGGAGGAGAAAGATACCGGATACGGGGGGGGAGAGACATAACAGATATGGTGGGACAAGAGAGATAACGGATATAAGGGGGAGGAGAGAGAGCGCGGATATGAGGGGGAGGCTAGAGATAACAGATACAGGAGAGGAGAGAGATACCAGATATGAGGGGGAGGAGATAGATAGCGGATATGAGGGGGAGGAGAGAGATCGCGGATATGAGGGGGAGAGAAATAACAGATACGGGGGGGACAGTGTAACGCATGGGGTCCGGGATGGTAAGGGACCCTGAGCGCCCGAGATCAGGAGCTACAGTGGTGGGGGTTTGGTTCAAACAAATTGGCCAATTTAGATGTTAGCTTGCCAACCACGTCAAGGTACCCCATATTAGGCAAGTCCCTAACTAAGACATAATATTAGAAAAGCATAAATAGAATTTTATGGCAAGACAGGAGGCTTCGTATTTGCATAACTTTCTTTACTGTTAACCTGCAGCAGCAAAACAGTTAACAGTTTTCATGAGAAAAAAACAACCAATCAGAACACAGTAGGATAGCATATAAGGCCATAACCAATCTCTTCACTTCCTCTTTCTTTGCTGCTTGACCTCCAGGTGAGCTCAATCCTTATTTATTGCTATAACGATTTATGTTTAAATTTATATTTATATATTATATTTCCCTTTTTTAAAAACTATATCTATCCGTTGTCTATTATTAATGACTTCATTTTCAACTATTTATTTTCTTTCATTTAACATCGTCATAATTTATATGGGTTTTCTCTAATCTAAAATTTACCTCACGGGCGGGTCGCGGCATTGCTACCCTTAGTTGTTACCATCCGTTCCCGCCTGTCTCTTCTTTGGGCGCTCGCGCTTAAAAAAACCGCGCGAGCACCCGAGGCTTCTCCTTCAGTCAGGCCTATCGGCCTTTTAGCGCGAACTGACGGTCGCGGTAGTTTTTCTCCTTAGGCCCCATATCGGAGCTTCACTCACGCACGCGTGACCGCGTGTTTCTATTTTCGGCACCTCCTTTACTCAAGCGCAGTCCTCCGTCGGTGACGGAGGTTCCTTCTCTATCGCTATATGCATGTCTTACTATTGTAAACACTATACATATATATTTTTTCCTTCCCTATTATTATGTAGATTTTGTTTGCAGGTCCTCTTATTTTTGGTTACATCGCTATAGGGGTGAACCCCCCCCTTCTTTATTTCCTCTACTCTAAGGACAGACTTCACAGTCTTTTGTCCAAAAACTGATTAGGGTGACCCCCTACAGTTATAACGGGTGACCCCCGTTTATGCATGCCTACATACATGTCTGGTGACCCCCGCTCAGCCATATCGATTTGATTAGGGTGACCCCCTACAACTAGAACGGGTGACCCCCGCTTATGCATGCCTACATACATGTCTGGTGACCCCCGCTCAGCCATATCGATTTGATTAGGGTGACCCCCTACAACTAGAACGGGTGACCCCCGTTTATGCATGCCTACATACATGTCGGGTGACCCCCGCTCAGCCATACCGATTTGATTAGGGTGACCCCCTACATCTAGAACGGGTGACCCCCGCTAATGCATGCCTGCAACCACGACGAGTGACCCACGCTCACGCAAATCTAACTGATTAGGGTGACCCCCTACAGTTATAACGGGTGACCCCCGTTTATACAGGCATCCACACACACTTGAAATGCTTGATATTCATATGCTTCATATCATTGCATACAACGAGTCTGTTTACTCGTTTCAGAAATCAAGTGTCAATTATGAGTGAAAACCAACACCCCGATAATGCCATGCCAGCGGGACTCCAAGACTGGCTCCGTACTGCCCTAGCGGCTTCCCTCCCATCGGCACTGGCTGCCTTACAAGATGCTCAACGGCCCTCTCGTTCCACAGCAAGGGAGACGACTTCGGACTCGGAGGAATCCCATCATCCTGTACTCGGTGATGGTATTCGGAAACGTCCATGGTCCGATGCTCCGACCGACAAGGGAAAGACTCCCCTAAAGAAACACAGGAGCACCTCTCTGCAATCACTACCCAGCGTATCTCCAACGGCGGAACAACGTGGTACCATCCACGAATTCCAGATCCTAGACGAGTACCGTGCTGATCATTCAAAACCAGGCACTTCAAGGTCACGCTCCCCTGACCATTTGCCCACGGAACTGCTCAAAAGATCGGAAGTCGATCCAGACCTACCGGTGGAGATACTTGATTCATCGGGTTTCCCCTTCTTCGATCCGCGCACTCTACGACACCCTCGATCAGCAGAGTGGTCTCCACCACAGCACATTGCGGATTTCCTTCATTACTGGCTGAGACGTCCTTTGGAAAAAGAGGTACGCCAAAAATTACGGGCAGAATGTCCTCGCCCAACCCTTCCCGACAAAGTGTCTGCAACCCCAGACTTTGATCCTACCTTTGTCACTTTTATGATGAGAAATGGGAAGGATCCACGCAAAGGTTTGGAACAGGGGCTCAGATCTACTCAAGACAAGCTACTGGACATATCGGGACCATTGACACAACTCTTCCTCATGGCTGATGAGGCCCTCACTGAAGGATCACAGATAGATCCCCATTTAGCCCGAGAATGGGCTCAAAGGGCCCTGTGTCTGTTGGGGAACGCCAATACAGCCTTATCCTCTGAACGACGGAAGGCGGCCCTCCTTAAGCTTGACAACAAGATGGCGGAGTTGGCATCCAAGGAATTAGGACCAGAAGCCAAGGGTCTGCTCTTCGGAGATAAATTCCTGAAGAGCCTCAGCCAGCACGTAAATGTTTTTACGTCTTTAAACAAAGCTCAGTTCTCTCTGAGGCGGGTCTTCCAACACAGAGAACGTTTTTCACATACAGCTGGTCGGCAGAGGGGCCGTGCCACCAGCAGGGCAGCCTTCACTGGCTCGAGGCCCCGTCTTCCGCAGACATCTTCCTACCGTTTCCCTACCAGGACCACCTACCGCACCCCCTACTACCGAGGACACTCGCGCAGCAGAAGATCATCCTCCTACAGGACTAAGTTTCCACCAGGTAAGACTGAACCCTCTATTACCCCATTTACCAGTTGCGGGCAGACTCAGGCATTTCGGCCACCAGTGGGCCCTTATAACACAAGACCCATGGGTTCTCCATACAGTAAATGGTTTTCTAATAGATTTCTTTTCCCCACCACTTCAACTCGTACCTCCGCGCCCTATCCATATGTCGCGAAAAGACCTCTCTTTAGTTCACGAGGAACTATCGTCGCTACGGGACAAGAATGCCATAGAACGCGCAGTCGGGGACCCTTGCTTCGTAAGCAATATGTTTTTGGTCCGCAAGAAATCCGGCGAGTTCCGTCCGGTAATCAATCTTCGATCCCTCAACCAATGCGTGACTTACCAGCACTTCAAAATGGAGGGCATCCATCTCCTCCGCGATCTCCTACGGGAAAACGATTGGTTTTCTCGTCTGGACCTGAAAGACGCCTACCTGACGGTACCCGTCCATCGGGATCACAGGCGTTTCCTACAATTCTTCTGGAGAAAGGAGTTATGGCAGTTCACATGCCTACCTTTCGGGCTCAGTTCGGCCCCATGGTGCTTCACAAAACTCTTGAAACCAGTGATGGAACACTTACGCACCAGGGGTATCCGGTCAATCGTCTATCTAGACTACATCCTCATCATGGCACCAGACAGTTATTCCCTACTCGAGGCCACATTGCGCACGGCACATCTACTACAGGATCTTGGGTTCATCATCAATATGGAGAAATCGGTACTCCACCCCACGCAATCGATCCAATTTCTAGGTTTTACGGTGGATTCTGTGGCGGCGGTCCTCAAACTCCCACAGTCAAAGATCACCACCATTCGGAAAGCTATCCGACGCTTTTTACGGCTTCCTCGAGTTTCCATTCGAGATCTCGCTCGCATTATTGGACTCCTGTCTGCTTCCATACAGGCAATATTCCCGGGTCCGTTGCACTACCGAGCCATGCAGAGATTAAAAACCCATCACCTTCGCGCCGCAGGCTCCTACGACCATTTTTTCCCTCTTACGGACGAAGTTCGTCTAGAATTGCAATGGTGGCTAACCCACATGTCTGCATGGAACGGTCGTGCCATTTTCGGCTGCCTCCCAGACTTCATCCTGGAATCGGACGCCAGCCTTCTTGGTTGGGGCGCAACTTCCGGGAACGAAACCACAGGCGGTGTCTGGACCCCGGAGGAGAAGGGGCTCCACATAAATTGTCTAGAACTAATTGCGGGTTCCTTCGCAATACTCAGTTTTACGAAAAACACCACACATTGCGCGCTGGTCCTTCGAATGGACAATGTATCGGCCGTACGTTACATCAACCGCTTGGGAGGGTCACGTTCCAAGATGTTGACGGAATTGACGAAGGACCTGTACCAGTATTGTCTGGAACACCACCTATCCATACGGGCAGAGTACCTTCCCGGGAAGAACAATACGGTAGCGGATTGGTTCTCCAGACATTGGAGGGACACCAGCGACTGGCAACTTCAACCTCGAGTATTTTACGATCTGGATCGTCTCAGGGGTCCCCTACACCTGGACTTATTCGCATCCAGGACGAATCGCCAAACGCCAATGTTCTTCAGCTGGATGCCAGATCCCCTATCCCTAGCGGTGGATGCCTTCCTCCAAACATGGCCTCCTACGGGGGCCTACGCCTTTCCTCCTTTCGCCATGATTCTTCGCACCCTGCATCTCCTGAGGCGCCAACGCGTTACGGTTCTTCTCATATCTCCTCTTTGGAGGACACAACCTTGGTTCCCCCTTCTCTTGGAACACTCTTGTGCGGATCCTCTCCTCCTCCCGGTGTCTCCGAATCTTTTGTCCGATCCCCAAGGGAATCCCCATCCTTTACTCCTACAGGATCGCCTCCAATTGGTGGCCTGGTTGGTTTCAGGGGTTCCTGGGATATGTCTGGACTATCGACAACAGCTCGGGACCTCCTTTGGGAATCCTGGGCACCAGGTACTAGAAAGTCCTACCTTCAAGCATGGGGATCTTGGAATAGCTGGTGTTTGGGACAATACCTTAATCCCTTTACTGCCCCTGTAGTGGCCATCTTGAATTTCCTGGCGTCTCTTTTCGATCAGGGTAAATCTTACCGTACTATCAACATCGTTCGCTCAGCTATCTCGGCCGCTCACATTCCCATCCAGGGTACCAATGTCGGGAGGGATCCAACGATTTGTCGTCTCTTGCGCGGAATTAGGTCAGCCAGACCCCCAACCTCGAAATATTCAGGTTATTGGGATGTGGCCAAGGTCTTATCGTTTTTGGAACAATGGCCGGATAACGATACTCTATCCCTTCGCCAACTGTCGGCTAAAGTGGCCTTACTCCTTTGCTTGGTATCCTTCAGGCGAGTCTCGGACGTTAGAGCTTTTGATGCAAACTCATTCTCTTTTTCTCCTGAAGGCGTAGTGGTTGTACTCTCACGTAGAACCAAGTCACATTCTACCTCGGTCTTCTACCCTTACTTTCCAGATCGCCCTAAACTTTGTGTTGCCCGCTGCGTTTGCAGCTATCTGGCTTCCACGACAGTTTTCCGTTCGTCTCCCCGGGATCAACTATTAATTTCCTATGTACGTCCGTTTCGACCCGTATCGGTTCCTACCATATCTCGATGGATCAAATGGGTCTTACGTCTCGCGGGCATCGATGGATCGTTCGGGGCGCATTCGGTTCGAGGGGCAGCGGCTTCTGCAGCCTTAGAGTGCGGGGGATCCTTGTCTGATGTCCTGGCGGCTGCAGACTGGTCTAGGGAATCGACTTTCCGGACCTTTTATTTCCGTCCACGATCTCATGCGGGTTCCTCGTTGTTAAGTCAGCGTTAAAAGAGCAAATACGAAGCCTCCTGTCTTGCCATAAAATTAGGGATTATTCTAGCCTTGGTGCAGAATTAATCTAAATTTTATTAAAGACAGGAGGCGAGTATTTCCCACCCTTCTTGCTTCTGGGCTTCTGCACTACTAACCCTCCCTCAAATACTCTATCTAACTATGTTTTATCCATAACTCATATACTGTTGTGTTTGGTTAGTCTGGATTAAAAGTTTATAAGGATAATCTTAAGTATCTTAACTGGAATATTGTTATATGATGACACTGCAGTAAAGAACACATTACTCTCACGATGTTTCTCTTTTTTAGCTTGACCGGTTCCGGCATCTGTCGCAAAGGACCACAGCTGGCCTGGTTTCGTTTTGATTTGGATTCGTTCTGTTCTTCCATCAGGCTATGATTCATCTTCCGGATCGACGCATCAAAGAAAGAGGAAGTGAAGAGATTGGTTATGGCCTTATATGCTATCCTACTGTGTTCTGATTGGTTGTTTTTTTCTCATGAAAACTGTTAACTGTTTTGCTGCTGGAGGTTAACAGTAAAGAAAGTTATGCAAATACTCGCCTCCTGTCTTTAATAAAATTTAGATTAATTCTGCACCAAGGCTAGAATAATCCCTAATCATAGACACATAAATGGCATTGAACTTAAACACAGAGAAAATACCTGTAGACTGCTGCAAAGGACTGGACAGCAACGGGTGTGATTTAAATAGTAAATTGACAAGGCAGAGGGAATCGGAAAACCTTGAATGGAGCATAATAACAGACAAAGGAAAACCAGAAATGGAGCAGAGCAACATAGAAACTGGGTACAAGAGCGAGGTAAAACTTAGACAGGGGACAAGGCTAGAAACAGAGACAGAACAGGCTGGAAACTGACAAAGGATTACATTTAAAGGGACAGGACAGGTCATCCCAGCCCTGCCTGTAATAGCAGAAAGGCAGTTTTAGAGAATTAACCTCTATGTTAGCAGACAGGGACAATATCAGAGTATTAACCCTTTACTACCACCATTATACACACACAGTAACATAAACAGTCTCTCATTCACACAGATACAGTATGGGTTTCTCACCTGGTGCAGGCAGGCTGCTGTAGCATTGAGCTCTATGTGATGAAAGAACTGAGTCAATCAGGAGGGGCTTCTGAACTCTCGGCTATTCAAGAGTTGAGAGGTCTCATCTGATTGGCTGAAACCTCCTTCCTGTAGCGCTATCAGTACAGAACTTTGATTTGTACGATTGAGGTTACCCAGGACATAAAGATCTATTGTGGGACAATCACAGGCAATCCGGGACATGTGGTCACACTATATTAATATAGTGTTAGAATTATTTCAAGGCAATTAATATATTAAATTAGCAGGAAATACGTTCTTCTATTTGTATAGCAACCATGTGTTCATGTGGTATGCGTATACATGCCGGCCCTTGGATAGCCAGATCTGGAAGAAAGAGAGAGGTCAGTAGTGTGCATCACACTTATGTTCCTGTCTACATTAATTAATACAAGTTATAATGAACTATACAATATTTTTAAAATAAACCTTGGTAAGTTATACTGCTATAAAACACATTTACAATTACAATTACTATAAAGTTGGATATGTCACACTCATTGAGTAATGAGCAGGGCCAGACTGGTCATGTCTTACCGTCCGCTAATAAATTCATGAGTCACTTGCAAAAGTCTGTGAGGATTATGCAATAAACTCATAAATTGGCATCAATGAAGTGGAATCATCTTAACATTGGAAGTGATGTTCCAAAGGGAAGGAAAGTTACAGAAATGTTTATGTACTTATTGGCCAGACCCATGTCTGAATGTATAGACAGAAATGTATTCCGATTTTATTTTTTATTTTTACTTTAGCAGACTAGGTGAAGATCAACTAAGCATGTGTTTGTGCCATTCCTTTATAATTTATGACTTCATACTTGCCCCCAATATGATCCTTTTCTAACTCTGATTTGATATAGAACTGGCTATTTTAATCCTTAAATATGTCCCTGCTATTAGGTCCTATTCAGGACTGATTCTGGAAGGCTCACGATAAGAACATTTTCTTTTTGTCTTCTCAGGCAGCGTGTCACTTCTATGCCAGGATATGATCCCTGCATCCACATGGGTCGTATTACTCCCTGATTGGCTGTCATTTCACTCTGGAGAGCTTTGCACCTGTCCCTGTACATTTAGCTGCTTAAACAGTACCAGCGGGGTGTGGACACCATACATTGGATCTGAAATAGAAAGGTAAGAGATTTCCCTATCATTTGGTTCTCTTGGACAATGAAACCGTTTTAAAGTGAGAATGATACATAGGAACTTTGACAGTAAGAGTTATTGCAAGGAACTGGTGGTAATGTTAGTTCTGGAAGAAGTGGTTTCTAAATTTAGTAAGCTTTGCATAGCAATATTTCAGATAAGGCTCCTTTTCTATCTGTGGGGGAGACTGAATAATATATTTGATTACAGGTTTTCGACAAATCCCTTTTACTAATGGCTTTTTTTCTGACTTAAACTGTCTCTTGTAAATTATATCTGTGTCTAATTGTCACTGTCAAATCATCTATATTGCTGCTTAGTTTCAGCTGTGATTTTTATGTTTTATTTTATACTTCTATATAAATATTTCTCTGTTGCAAGTAATTCCTTATTTCATCACTGTATTATTCTCTGGCGGGAAGAGAGGATTTAAGCAAACATAATAAATAGTGAGTTGTATCCCGTCGACATCTTTAACTTCCTTCAAAAGTTCATTCTTAATTTCAAATTTCCTTGTGCAGTGGAATAATTTTTTTTTTTTTCCTTAAACCCTTCATGACCAGACTGTTTTTGGAATGCTGTGCGTTAATGACCGTGGCTGTTTTTACACATGGATGATATATTCAGCTGCGGGCCATTATGTACTGTTGGGGGCCATTTTTTTTATTTATTTACTTTTTATTTATTTTTTTTTTATTAAACTTTTACCCTAGGATTAGGGTTAGTACAACAAAAATATAAAAAAAATATTTTTTACATTTGTTTTTTATTTAAAAAAAAAAAACGGGGGCCTGGATGTGCTGGGGGGGGGGGGGGACCAGGGGGAGACTTCCAGCACTATATTTAGTGGAGCAGGAGCAGGGAGAGACTATAGCTGTCAAAACAGCTATTAACATCCGGGTGCTGTGATTGGCTGTCACGGTGCCCGGATGTTTCAGGGGGGGGGGGGGGGGCCTCAGCTGACATGGCTGAAGTGTCTCGGTATCGAGACACTTAGCCATGTCATTTAAATTGCTATCACAGTATACCAGAACGCATACTGCGATCGGATGGTCCTGGACTGTCATCGGTCACTAAGGGAGTTTTTCCACATGGCGGTCCAGGACCGTCATTGGTAACGAAGGGGTTAAACAAGCTGTATGGACAAAGGTTATTATATCCAAACCTGTAAGTATCAGCAAGTACAAGGGGTGGACAAAATAACAAACACCACTTGTAAAAGACTGTTACTTAGAAGAAACTAAAGTACAATAAAAAATGTAGCGCAAAGATGACTTGTATTCTATTAATTACCAATGAGCAGTATATATATATGTCAGTTATAAGATGTCTGGCACTTACAAAGTTCCAAAGAATCCAAGCAGCTGGTGCACGGATTGCTGGTGCCATAGACAAAAATCACAAAATGTATTTAATGTTTTAAGAGGAACTTGAAAATCAGCACAGGGCAAACATGAGAAAATTGCATCCACGAAGAGGCACAACAAATGAAGTTCACTCATGGGGATATACAACATTTACCAAGATAGTTGTTAAATGCTCCAAAAGTACAGCTTCATAATTTAACACAGACTTGAATCAACACCTTTTCCAACCCAGCCCCAATAATAACTATCTCATGGGCTTTATATATCTGGGGGACCTGTGTATCCAAACCAAGACAACAAGAGGCTTATCCTGGTCTAAGAAACACAAAACTTGGATCCCTGAGCAATGGAAAAAAGTAATATGATGATCTGATCAGTCATCACTGACCCTTTACATTGGTAGAAAGCCAAAAGATGCTGCAGACAGTATTTTCATGGTAAGGGATCAGTAATGGTATGTACAGCCATCTTGTAGCGTGACTACATTGTAGTTTATTCAATGATGCTTGTGAGAAATGTACCATATTTGCTTGAATGATAATATGACCCTCATTATACGATGAACCTCCAAATTGGATATTAATTTAGAAAAAAAGAAAATGCCTTAATGTAAGAGTACCCTAGAGGAAAACAAGTTTTACTTTTAAATATTAATTCACATGTAAACAGTTTTTTCATATTTTATAACGTTTTGTGAAAAAAATGCATTTCTTGTTTTTCTTTCCTTTTATTTGCCAATCTTCTTCCTGAGGATGTATTAGTATGATGTCACTCCAAGAACGATTAAAGGTATTCTTAATGCATAGTGTGGCCACGTTCCTTATTAGATAGCAGGTATAAATACATTTCAGCTATACTATTTGTTCCACCCACATGCTATTTAAAAGTTACAAATTGATAGTTCATTAAAAAAAAAAAAAATTACAATGAAATATGTTCAACTGTGTCAGTTATGAACCTTGCTTTTCTGCTTCTCATTTTATTTACTGCTATAGTGACAAACACAGAAGCAGAAAAAAGAATAATAGCATTTGATAATAAACATACATTTTGATTATCTTCTTGGTCTGCTGAGCCAATCAGAAAACTGAATTCAAATTATGGTCACTTTGCTCTAAGTGTGCATGAGAATAAACCAATGGTTATACAATGAACAATAAGTTTCATACCTGTTTACATACAATGTGTACTGGAAGTACTCTTACATACAGTATTGTAAATGAAATTGGGCAAAAGATTTCA
This sequence comes from Pelodytes ibericus, assembly GCA_036172795.1. NCBI lineage: Eukaryota > Metazoa > Chordata > Amphibia > Anura > Pelodytidae > Pelodytes > Pelodytes ibericus. The sequence continues at coordinate 53,473,987 of CM069863.1, forward strand.
ACAGACCTGTACTTCCAGTTGCATAGTTACATAGTTAAACTACGTTGACAAAAGACATTAAGTTCAGCCATTCTACACACCCGTATTTTTTGATCCAGAAGGCAAAATAAACACACAGACGGTAATGTAGTCTCAAAAGGAAACAAAATTGACACCAACACAGTCAGACTCGCCCTGGATCAACATGACCTTATCTACTTTTACTCGTGATAACCCTTTATGCATTTCATACCTAGAAAAGCATCCAACCATTTCTTGTATATATTGATTGAATCATTCAAAACAACTTCAGATGGCAGTCTATTCCACAATTTAACCATCCTAACAATAAAGAAACAAAAGCACCTTTTGTGAAAGGTATGATTTGTAAATAGATCTCCAAAAAGTATTGACCTTGAGCAAGCTTGTAAAGTTTTATTGTATTCCCACAAAGCCATCTTTGCTACAGAGAGAATAATCCCAATTCAGAAAGCTCACACAGGCACAGAACACCTTCAAGTGCAGTCTTGCAGAGTGCCGGGATGTCATGTGACATATGGCACTCTGACTTTAAAGTGTGATGCACAAGGTGGCGGAGCAAGCTGTCCTGTAGGCAGCACAGATTTTACTCCCTTGGGCTGCGCTCCTCTGGGATTTGTCTAGGCCTTCTTAGACCTTTTCCTCCTTTATTACATAATCGCTTGCTTACCTTAGCAATGGCTGCCTGAAATTGCACAGCTGCTCAACAAGAACACCCAATCCTTTTCCATAAAGGATTTACCCAACACACAGTCTATTAAGTGTATATTAGCATTGTCGTTTTTCTTACCCAAGTGCATATTACATTTATTTATATTGACACACGTGTCCCATTTAACAGTCTATTGTCCCAGTTTGTCTAAATACCTTTGCAGAGAAATTACCTCCTGTTCTTTCAGTATCCTTTTTCTTCCAAGTCATTCATAAATTAATTAAAAGGAATAGGCCCAAAGACAGAACCAGAAGCGTTCCTGGGCGGGTGCACGAGGGCCGCATGACCAGCAAGCGCGAGCGATGCTGTCAGACTGAGTGAATGTAATGATTGATTGCACAGGTCCCGAGAGAGAGCCTACACGGATGTGCTCCTCCTCCATTAGACGCCGTCAATGCAAGGGTGCGGGTCACGTGTAGCATACATTCACATGGTCCCGCTGCTCCACACAGCGCCTCGTCCACTCTCCTTGAAGTGTATAAGATTAGGAGGTGCTGGATGGATCAGATCTTTCTCCTGCTGACACACTACACAAAATCCCAGTGCGAGCCACCTAGACAGGTAGATTCTGTTGCATATTTTCAGAATTGACATTTTATAATCCCTATGATTCATATTAATTATGATAATCAAGTGTGATTTAACACAGACTTGAATCAACACCTTTTCCAACCCAGCCCCAATAATAACTATCTCATGGGCTTTATATATCTGGGGGACCTGTGTATCCAAACCAAGACAACAAGAGGCTTATCCTGGTCTAAGAAACACAAAACTTGGATCCCTGAGCAATGGAAAAAAGTAATATGATGATCTGATCAGTCATCACTGACCCTTTACATTGGTAGAAAGCCAAAAGATGCTGCAGACAGTATTTTCATGGTAAGGGATCAGTAATGGTATGTACAGCCATCTTGTAGCGTGACCACATTGTAGTTTATTCAATGATGCTTGTGAGAAATGTACCATATTTGCTTGAATGATAATATGACCCTCATTATACGATGAACCTCCAAATTGGATATTAATTTAGAAAAAAAGAAAATGCCTTAATGTAAGAGTACCCTAGAGGAAAACAAGTTTTACTTTTAAATATTAATTCACATGAAGAAAAAGGATACTGAAAGAGCAGGAGGTAATTTCTCTGCAAAGGTATTTAGACAAACTGGGACAATAGACTGTTAAATGGGACACATGTGTCAATATAATTCATATTAATTATGATAATCAAGTGTGAAAATAAAAATATAATACAAAATGATAACATTATTTTAATTTTCACATTTAATTATCACATTCAATATGAATAATGGTGATTAATCACATTTTCAACTAGTAGTAATCACACTGGGTTTCACGGTTTCTAAATATATATATATATATATATATATATATCTCTATATATATATATATATATATATAATGTATATGTATCTATATATATATATATATATATAATGTATATGTATCTATATATATATATATATATAATGTATATGTATCTATATATATATATATATATAATGTATATGTATCTATATATATATATAATGTATATGTATCTATATATATATATATATATATATATAATGTATATGTATCTATATATATATATAATGTATATGTATCTATATATATATATATATATATATATATATATAATGTATATGTATCTATATATATATATATATAATGTATATGTATCTATATATATATATATATATATATATATATAATGTATATGTATCTATATATATATATATATATATATAATGTATATGTATCTATATATATATATATATATATATAATGTATATGTATCTATATATATATATATATATATATATAATGTATATGTATCTATATATATATATATATATATAATGTATATGTATCTATATATATATATATATATATATATATAATGTATATGTATCTATATATATATATATATATATATATATAATGTATATGTATCTATATATATATATATATATATATATAATGTATATGTATCTATATATATATATATATATATATATAATGTATATGTATCTATATATATATATATATATATATATAATGTATATGTATCTATATATATATATATATATATATATATAATGTATATGTATCTATATATATATATATATATATATATGTATATGTATCTATATATATATATATATAATGTATATGTATCTATATATATATATATATATATATATAATGTATATGTATCTATATATATATATATATATATATATATATATATAATGTATATGTATCTATATATATATATATATATAATGTATATGTATCTATATATATATATATATATATATATATATAATGTATATGTATCTATATATATATATATATATATATATATATAATGTATATGTATCTATATATATATATATATATATATATATAATGTATATGTATCTATATATATATATATATATATATATATATATATATATATATAATGTATATGTATCTATATATATATATATAATGTATATGTATCTATATATATATATATATATATATATATATATATATATATATATATAATGTATATGTATCTATATATATATATATATATGTATCTATATATATATATATATATAATGTATATGTATCTATATATATATATATATATATGTATCTATATATATATATATATATATATATGTATCTATATATGTATCTATATATATATGTATCTATATATGTATCTATATATATATATATATATATATAATGTATATGTATCTATATATATATATATATGTATCTATATATATATATATATATATATATATATATATATGTGAGAGAGTGAGTCAGGGTTACACTTGTGTGCCTGAGTGAGTAGCATGAAGTGCGTGTGAGAGAGACAAATTTAGACGTGTGTGTCTGAGTGGTAGGATGTGAGTGTGAGTGAGATGGCTATGTACGTGTGTGAGTGAGTGGCAGGATGGTAGTGTGAGAAATGGGATTACATGTGTGTGTCTGTGGCATGATGGGACTGTGAGACAGATCAGTTTATATGTGTGCATCTCAGTGAGTGGCAGTATGGGAGTTTGAGAGAGACAGGTTTACACGTGTGTGTGACTGTGTTTAGACATATCTGGAATGGATATGCGCAAAGCGTAGGAGTTTGTGATATATATGACCCTAGGATCAGCCCTGGACAGGACCCTGAGGCAATCCACTCAAGACCTTTGTACAGCTGGAAACATGCCACCCTCTATAATCTGTCTTTCAATCAGATCCCTATCCAAGTTCAAATACGTTTTTCCAATCCAATATGACTTAGTTTACTTAGTAACCTATTGTATGGCACGTTCTCAAATGCAAAAGCTAGGCATATTACATCCACTGCATTACCTTGGTCTATATTTAAATTTACCAGTCATTTTTCTTGTGGTTCTGGTCATATTGCATCATTTTCTTCCATTTGCACAGTGGATGGATGCGCACAGTAAATGCCAGGTTCTGATTGGCTGTAAATCTGTGTCTGAGGATGGTGTAATGCAAAAAATAGTTACATGGTAATTACACCGATCTTTTCATTAGCTTAGTTAAATAAAAAATAATCTGTTTTTTAAATATTGTTGTACAATATTTAATGTAAATCATTTTGATGGTCTGCTAAAAAACGGAAGAATCATTGTCTCATGTTTCAATTCAGTGTGGTGGAAGCACAGTCGGCAAATAAATGATAAACTAGGAAAGTACCGTATTTGCTAGATTATAAGACCACCCTGATTATAAGACGACCCCCCCAAACTTTGGATATTCCTTTAGGAAAAAAACTAAAAGCCTGAATATAAGACTACCCTATAGGAAAAAAAGTTAAACTTGTATATATTCACTTGTAAATTTCTTTTTTAATAAAAAATTATATTAAAAAAATGCATTTCTTGTTTTTATTTCCTTTTATGTGCCAATTCTGCCTCTCTTTCCCTTGCCCCCAGCTTTGTCTCTCTCCCCCTCCCTTTGACTCCCCCCTCTCCTCTGTCTCTTCCCCCCCCCTTGTTTCTCTCTGCCCCCTCCCTCCCCTTGTTGCTCTGTCCCCCCCTCCCTCTGTCTCTTCCCCCCCTTGTAGCTCTCTTCCCCCCTCCCTTGTTGCTCTGTCACCCCCTGTCTCTCTGCCCCCCTCCCCCTGTCTCTCTGCCCCCCTCCCTCCCCTGTCTCTCTGCCCCCCTCCCCCTGTCTCTCTGCCCCCCCTCCCCCTGTCTCTCTGCCCCCCCTCCCTCACCTTGAAGTCGATCCCAGGTGGCTAGTGGGGGCAGCCGGGGGATGTCTGCACGATACGTGCAGACATCCTCCATGCTGCCCGACACGACAGTCTATTATGACGGACAGCTGGTTTGTTCCCTGGTGCCTAGTGTGGCAGCAGAGGATGTCTGCGCGATGAGCACAGACTCCCCCTGCTGCCGCCCGGCACGCTCGCCGGGACTTCTGTGACGTAGCCGGAAGTATCCGGCTTCTTCATAGAAGCCCCGGCGGTCGTGCCGGGCGGAAGCAGGGGAGTCTGCGCTCATCGCACAGACTTCCCCTGCTGTTAGAGAGGGGGATCCAGGTCCCCTGCAGCTCTGCTGGGGACCTGGATCCATGTCTTATAATCATGTCTTATAATCAATTTGAGGTCAGATTATAAGAAGACCTCGATTATAAGACAGAAAAAAAATTCTGAAAAAAACCTCGTCTTATAATCGAGCAAATACGGTATGTTATAAAATACACACCACTTCAGTTTGAAAGCAATGTTAGTTTATGTTAATCACACACTAATTTGCATAATTCACTTGCAGTGATATGTTGGTCAGAAAGTTGTTGTTTTTTTGTAGTTACAGGCCACCCCGGGTAACCTTATAGGTTAATTTGTTGAGAAGTTCACATTCCCAGTTTCATGTGTGAAACTGTGCACTGTCCTTTTTTACTGGAACCTGTTGCAACTTTAAGACAGCTGTGGAAAGAAACAACATGCTGAGTCTTGGAATAACTAGATACAGTGTCATCTGCAGGAATGGTTCCACACACCAGCCTCCTTGGTGAGACCTGTCACAACACTTATCTGCATGTGACATACCACAAAGTGTGTTGGACTTGGTTTCTCAGATAAAATAAGAATGTGAGGTAATTTTTAACTAACAGTGTTAGTTAGTCTTGCCTTTTTAAATTCTAATTATTAATCATTTACTATGTAAAGCAGGAGGACATGTAAACCTGTGACCTTCATATGGAGTTTGAATGCCAGAAACACAAAATATTCTTGATTCAGTGATTAAAAACCTAAAAAAAGAAAAATGTAACTCACAATGGGGGTTATATATAAAAACTCTTGCACTGCAACGTGCCAGCGGTTTTATAAAACATAACAAACAGCAATTGCGCCTTTTTAAACATCCCCACAGTTTGGATTGCGGGAGAGGGACCTCCGCTAACAGTGTTTCCCAACACAATTCAGGCGCTGATGATTTTTTTTTTTTATATACATAGTCTACGCTGGCACAACGAGCACCGACGCAATCTAAATGGACGTATTCGGTGGAGGTAGCAAAGACTCCCGAAATTTGTTGGGAGTCTGCTTTATACATTGGCACAAATTTATTTGGCGTAATCTGCATGTGCGCCGTGTTTATACATGGCCCCCAATAGTGGATATTCTACAAATCAATGATGATTCTCCCAAAACATAAAGGCAGCACTAACAGAACAGTAGCAGTAAGAAGCATCAGTTTGAATATAAAACTTCCGGAAACTGCAGCTATTTTACCACAAAAGCCAGTTCAATATCCTAATAAGAAATCTTCCAACCTCTGCACTTGGCAACACTTGATTCTGGGGAGGGAGTGATCTGCATGTGCTCTATTTAATATCCAGTGTCTTTCTCAAAGGGACACTAAACGTTTTTTTTTTCACCTGTGCGTCTAATATAGAAGCACAAGTGAAATGTCCATTGAGTGAGGGTGAACTGGCGTGTACTTCCTTTTCTATAGGAAACAGGCAGCCATCTGGTTGGCTTTCTCTGTGCCTCAGAGAGGGGTGAGCCCGCGACAGACGTCAGCACGTGACAACCAGGAACTGCTGTCTCGCATGTGAGACACAGCAGATAGTAAACCCGCGTGTATCTATTAAGATATACGTTGGGCCCAATACTACCCACAGTGATCGGTATGATCAATGAAGTAATAGACATGGACCAACTGACCGCCTTAGTACATGACACTCCAGCTAGATTAGAAAAACTGTGGTCTCCTTGGAAGAGTTACTTCCTGACTTAGGTACACTTAGATTAACTAGACTTATATATTGAACTAGCCTTTTCCCTAAGTCCCCCCCCCCCCCCCCTTCTTTTTCTCTCTATTTCACTGTTCCCCTTCCCCCCTTCCTTTTTTCCCTTGGACTTCCCTCGTGTTTTTCCCCTCCCAGACTCATTTTTAATTTTTAATTTTTTTTATTTTAAATTATATTACCTGAATGCAATAAGGTGATGGTACAATGTTTTTTTTAGTATACTGTTATGTGATATTGGAAACACCCGAAATGTCAATTTGATACTGTAATTTTCTTTCTTTGTATTCCTTTTTTTTTTTCTTTTCTTTTTTGGATTATGGGTCCAAACTAAGTTTGTGTATAATGTTATTGGTCAACCGCCTATTTGTTATTGTTTTCAATAATATAAAATGCAGAATTTTCCACAAATAAAGAATTAAAAAAAAAAAAAGATATACGTTGGGTTTACTTTCAAAGTGCAGAACATGTTTTATTTAACCCTTGCTTCCTTGGAATGTCCCTTTAAAGTGGAACACTTTGACATCTAATAAGAACTAGGAGGATCAATATTTCCCATTGCCTATTTAAAATATGTGGACCAGGGGTACCCCCAAGTACCCTGACTCCACTAATAAGCTGGAGATTGGGGGTGCCACAAAGGGCCTCTCTCCATAATAACAATAATAATACATTTTTAAAAGAATCAGCTAAGGTTTATAAATCTCCCATTTGCTTTTATTTTGCCCTGATCTCGGCTGTTTATTCCTGATTTTAAGTATTCCCTTTCAGTATCCCCACATTTCACTAAATATTGCCTTGATTTTATTGATCTATGGTTTGCATTTTATTAAAATCATTTATTTTTAAAGTATTGTGTTAACGGAATAGTTTGCCAGACCTTGAAACGTTTTCGGTTTCTAATGTATTTTCTTTAGGAAAAACAAAGCACATGCCAATTAAGATTACCCACGACAGTCTCTCAAAATAGCAACAAAAACTAGCTGCCATTGTATTATATAATATCTGCATTCCTGCGAAGATAAATACTAAAAAGAATGCTGCAGGGTGATTTTTTAATCACTGGAGTACATTTTAGCCTAGAATAATTAATGATCTCTGTTAACCTTTCCATCCGTGCCCAGACGTTAACCCATTATTCTACCTTTCAGTTGTTATCATAGATCTGCTTATGAGTTCATTTTTGAATCTGGAATTTGAAGGTTTTGGTGTGGATATGATTTTTTTTTTATTTTTTTAAACACCATGTTTACCAAACAGAATCTATACGAAGTACTGTGGATTCAAATATTATAGCAATATTAGAATGTATCACTCGGTACTGACCAAAAGATGAGAAGGTCAATGTTTTTCAAAACTGTGGTTAGGTCACCTGCATAAAAGAAAAAAACCTAAAAGAACATCTATAAGGTAAATGTTGTCATAGAACAAAAATGCACCTTTTTATTAAATGGAAGCACATTCTTTTTTAAAACTTTGAATGGATTTTACCCATCTACCCCCTGGCAGTCTTGCAGGCTATCATTGTGTGCAGCAAAGCCATTTGATGCCGGTGTGGCTCTCCTTGGCTTTCTTTCCAATGGAATCAAATGACTTTACAGTGTTCGAGCTTAGAATTCCACATTGCTAGACCATCTCACTTGAGCTCCAGGCACTTATTCCAAGTAGAAATCACTTACCAGCATGGTTTTAGTTAGGCCAATGATGGACGTTTTGGACTCTCTTGACCTGTATTTTCAGTATGTAAAATAAAAGAATGCACTTTTTACATCTACAGGAAGCTCTTTTCCAACATCCAAATGTTAAGATGTCCTCTTGAATTTCAGTGTGCTTAATATAGATATACAGTTTATTGTTATCTGTTTTGCTTTTGTTACTGCAGTGAGATCTCTTCGGATGGAGAGTGAGGTGAACGAGAGAGAGGCAGCACGTCCCTCATCTGTAGAAGACCTTGCATTCGCTAATGAAAGTGCCACAAAAGACTCCAGTGCAGAAAAGAAGAAAGGTGGTTATTGTTGTTGACAACCTCTTGATCAGAAAGTTTTTTAGAAAATAATTTCGTAAAAAAAAATGTTATTACTGTTTATTTATACTTAACTGTTTTTGGTTACTTAAGTATAATAACTTTAAGTGAAAGCGTAATGCTGATTATTGTGAATATGTTCACTGTTGATAAATTATCATCTAAATTTACTATCCAGTCTAAAAACATGTTGACAAGCACTGGTAAGTCATGTCTGTACTTCAGCCTTTATCAATTGAACATGGCTCATTAAGGACAACTGGTCAAAAATGTAGTAATGTTTGAATGAAAGATTATATCAAGTGTAGGCATTTTCAACAGAAATGCTTTAAAGAGAGAATAAAGATGCAGCCATCTTTTCACTATATATCTCTATCAGTGGGAAGACATGTTTTTATTTATTTACATTTTTAAAATTTGTTTATTAGTTTTTTGGGGTCAGATGAAGGAAGATCTGTCCCAAGATGTCCACCCTTCTGATAGACCTATAGAGAAATCAATAGGTCATGGGCGGGGACTGCTCATTGGTGTAGTACAGGAGTTCATTGTGTAGGATATGGAGACACAGGGCCTGGTGCAGGGTAACCACATTCTCCCAGATGCTTGAGATCGCGTGTTGATGCAGCCACATTCAAGAGCCTTGTGGTAGCAGCTGGTGTATCCAGTGTAGACAAAGCAGGAAGTAGAACTGAAATAACCCTCAGGCGGGGAACATATCTATGACATGATTAGCAGGATGCTGCATGCTGAGACAAACAATAGCCAAGCAGAGCAGTAGTAGACACAGAGAGAACAAAAGCAACATAATACAGAGTCCAGGGCTACAGGATAGACTAGGACACAGAGAAATAAAACATACACGGGCAGGGTAAAGCATAAGACAATACTACAGAACTAAGGAGACGTACACAGGTACATACATAAACATAAAACAAAAAGAGCCTAGGGCAAGGAGTGAGGAGCCAGAATCCTCAGGCGTTTCATAAGCGGAAACCGAGATATGGGGAGAGGACAGAGGAGAAGAGGAGATGCTTCATAGAAAGAGGGTAAGGGAACAAAGAAACATATGGACATAAATACAGGAGCTTGCCAACCAGCATCATGGTACCTCACAATGGCAAGTCCTTAACACTAAAATTAATTACTAGATTACACAGAAACACAGACACCAACACATAAAAAACATACCCTTTAGCAGGACTAAGGAATACAGCAAACAGAAGAAATGGGTGGAGCACATTTAAATATAGACAAAGTAACAGGGCAGAAAGAAATAACTTAATTGGGCTGACATTTATCCTTTTAGCCGTGCTCATTTGATAAAGATTCAAATACAGACGTGGCTTAACAGTGGTTGTCAACAAGTTTTTAGATTGAATAATAAGGTTAGATGATATTTTTTCAACATCCTTTAGTAGTTCCTATTTTAAAATGTTATTGAACATTATATCACAAGTTATGATCATAAATATACTTAACTTAGCATTTCAATAATATGTTTTATGAGCAGTCTAACTTTTTAATATAGAAGCACAAGTGAAAAGTTAGTTGTCCCTAGTATGAGGATAAACTAGCATGTACTTTTGATAGTACATGCCAGTTTATCGTCTGACCGACAGCTGTCATTCTTCCATAGGAAGCAAGCAGCCATCTGGTCGGCGACTGTCTCTCTCCCTCTGCTAGCGAAGAGAGAGCCCCTCGTTTTTGCATGGGATCAGCGGGGGGGACCATAACTACGCAGCGAGAGAGCGCATTCAATTGTCAAGGCAGGGCGAGCGCCCGCTCTGATTGGCTGTGTGCGTGCTGACGTTTGTCAGCATGCAACAACCAGGAACTGCTGTGCCTCGCATGTGTCACACACAGCAAATAGTAAACTGTATTAAGATATATGTCGGGTTTACTTAAATGTCCCGGGACATGTTTTGTTTAGGGTTAAAAAATGTTTAATGTTCCTTTAACAGTGCAAAACATTGTCTGATGACATCACTAGAGAGACAGGAAATTCCATTCATTTAAATGAAATTATTCTCATTGGTTTCTGCAGCAAAGAAAAAAAGGAAATTGACTTTTACTCAGCTAGTGTGGGCAATCCTGGTTTCTTGCAAACTGCTGTAATTTCACAAATTCATCTAAGTGCAAGAATTTTTTACATTTTAAGCAATGCAATAAACATGTATCTGAAAGTACTTTGAAAGCACAACAATATGCACTGACATATGGAAAATGTCACCATTAATGAAAGAAAAAGAGTAAAGCAGATTATTGGGCCCTAGATGCTCTATGTAGCTCTGTCAGGGACACTTAATTCTTTAGAACCTTGGGTCAGATTATCTTTAATTTCACCCAAGATGTCCGCCTCCCAAGCTATACAAGATAAGAGTTCTCAAAAATTCTTTCATTAAAGTATTTTTGTTTAAAATGCCTACACTTGATGTAATCTTTCAATTAAACAAAATGTATACTTTTTTTTGTTTGTTTGAGGTTGCAGTATATCAGCATGTTGAGATGGGTTCTTTAACCCCTTTGTGACGCATGGTGTTTGCGTCCCAGACGACGCAAGCATAAAACATCACGATTGTTCCTGGCCACCAATCACAAGGTGATCAGTAGCCAGGAACATTATGGCAGAGACCTGATCGGGGTCTCTGTTAGTCCCTGCCCAAAAAATTTGAGACCTCCGGACGTCATGTGTGATGTCACAGAGGCGGCACGATTTAGTGAAATGTAGCTGGTGCTTTCTTTGAGCTCCGGCTACATGTTCCCTGTCAGACTGAGGCCACTCAAAGTGGCTTCATCTGACCGGTAGGGGGATCCAAGCACAGCTCATCATGGGCAGCCGCGATAAGCTGTTTAACACTGGACGTACTATGCCATCCGTGTCTATTAGGCACTGAAAACCAGGATGGCATAGTACGTCCTAGCGTCGGGAAGGAGTTAAGAGTTTGAGATCTAGCATATATACACATAAGGTTTTACATTGCCCCTGTCTCTTTCTCTAGACAGGACTTTGTGTGCTGAATCCCCAAATCCTCTTGGTTTGAAAGCAATTTAATTTAAAGTCCTGGATTATCCTCATGTCCTAATGTGGAATCACACTTTCATTTAACACTACCAATAACAAAGTTGGCCACACCCTGGGAGAGAATCTCTCACTTGTCAAACAATAATAGTTTATGGAATAGTTCTGCTCAAAAAGATTAGGATTATGCTGTAATGCATGTCATGTTCTTTAAGCATGAATCGACTGATTATCCTGATTAAGTGATTTAATATCCCTTCATTGTATTACCTTATGCCACATCTGCTGCCTTATGATGTCAGATTTCTGCAGGATTATGTGACGCAGCCAAATTAAGAGTCTGATTAATTTTCCAAACTGTTTTTTAAATTTGACAGCAACCATTTATTGTAAATCAGACCATGGGATCCCATAAACCTAGATTTATTTAATGCTTTGTTTGATAGTGTATTAATGGAATTCCTGACTGAAATGATTGTTTTTCTACCGTTCTTCACACAAATAGTACTTTCATATAGCAAGTTGTGATCTTATGACGTAATTAAATGGGAATTTTCCAGTTATCGGGTGGTGAAAGGACCCTGTAATGATCATCACTGCGTGTGACAAAATTCCGTTGTGTTCCTACCCCCGAACAGACTATAATCTGTACCATTTAGACAAATGTTGTGAATTCTTCAATGAAACCTGATGTCATTTAAATGTTTAATGAAAGTCAGAAACAATGTGTTCCAGGAAATTGGCAATCAAGTTCTAAATGTGAGGCCCAAAAAAAAGCGAAGTCTGTGAAATAACACAGGTGGTAAACACTTCCAGCTAGGCTATTCCAATCTGGTTAGTTATCAGTTGAGAGCACACTTGTTCAGGTCAAATATGCTGTGTAAATGCCATTATTGGTTATATCGCTAATGGCTCAGACAAATAAGGACTGTGTGAATCTTCACATTGGGTTCATATCCTACATTTTCTAAATGTAACTGTTATATGAACAACTGAAAAGACAGTCTATTGTGTTTACCTGTTTAGTTTCTACTTGCTTCTTCTATCTGACATAATGTTAAAACACTTGGGTTATATGGTTCATGGGTGTGGTAATGAGAATAGTCCAATATATCCTTGATAAAGCTATCTTCAGATGAACGTGTTGGCCATGTGACAAAGCGCCTTTTTGCTGATTCTTGAGCACAAGTTAATTGTTGTACCAGAGAAGTGAGATGAACTTTTGAGCACTGGCATTCACCTTTACACACAAGCATGTGCAGTGAGAACGTTATGCATCTCTTCCATTATCAGTTGAAATCTTTTAGATCGAAATGTGTGGAACTTTCACGGTTTAATCTATAACTGTAACTGTATCCAGCTTTTTGTGTGGACCTGTTTTGTAAAATGTTTGGTACAGGAAAGATGGATGCATTTAAAACTATGATGGAATTAATCATTTGTAAGTTTTTTTTAAAAACTGATTTGCTTTCCAAATTAAACTCCTCTTTCTTTTTACAGTTGCAGGCGCTGTAGTAAGAAAAACCAAAGATGCTACTTTAAACGTTAGTATATCTATAACCACCGCGCTATATATGTGAAAGTTGCTTCTGTGCATGTAGAACTCTGTACACTGAGCTTGATTAGTTGGATAAATGTACACATTTCTTGAAATAGCAAATAATTCAGGTATCGCCAACCATCTTTAAATCAATGTGGCATCCTCTTATCTGAATGCAGGTATACAGAATGTATGTGCAGTCTTGTAAATAGCTTAAAAGAGGTCCTTTGGCAGTGCCTGTATGCCCCCTCATGGTTCTATACAGAAATGTTTAGGGTGCAGGCATTAAGTACTGTAGCATATTTTTTTATGGAAAACTCTATAAATTTAACATAATGATAAAAAAAAATTGCTTCACTGATACCTGTGAAAAATGATAATAACAAATGTAAGTTCAGACAGTCATGTCATGATTATTTAATAACTTTGTGCCCGCAACCTTGATTTCCTACCAATTTAAATGGAGTATTGATAATATAGTGGTATTTGTAGTGATTTTTACCACATATCAGATTCAAACGAACTAGATTAAAGGGTTGTTTAAAGGAGTAGATCAGGTAAAGATCATGAGTGTTTGAGCTTTGGGTTGCTACTTCTCCCCAGATCCCTCCTCAATCACTTTACATTGGCAGGAAAGAAAGCAAGTCTTACAAACTAGTAGACAAAAATACATCATACACATGGTAGGGCTAGCAAGAGGGGGGAATGAGGGGCTAATTGCTCTCCAGGCTGCTCCACGGCACTTTCATTCTTTCTTTGCAGTTATCTTGTATGCCAGCATTTCTGATGAACCTGTGTATTTTACTGTGTCTAACTCTGGTGAGAACAGGTGGCCTGGTAAAATTGCACTGGCAAATAAAAATATAATTTAAAAGAAAATTGCACTATGGGCCACTAAATAGTTTTTTTTCCCCTGGACCACAAGTTGTAAAAAAGAAGAAAAAAAAAGGTACAACCTATTCAATCACGGTGGGGTGGGTACAGTGACTTACTGGATAGCAATTCCAGTCAATCAAAATGCTCTGTGGTAGGTAAATGATGATTTTACGCATTCAGTTAATACAATTGGTGGCATGCAGGCTATTTTGTTATGGGTTCCATGGTTGCATTGTGAATATATGCAGGAATAGCATACATTCATTTGGTTATGTTCTACACATGCATGTTTGTGCCAGTATTGTATGGTGTAAAAATGCATCAGCTAATGTGTCATTCAAGGAACTGTATACAAAGTAAGTGATAAATAGTAATCCTGTGTTACTTTATCTTCCAATGGATTATTAAAGCAGCCCAACCAAGCAATCTTTATTACTTTAATACTTATTAGTACAGTCTTTTTTTTAGAAAAATAATCTCAACCATGTGAAGAAGCATCTTCTACTATTCCTGTATGTCTTTTACAGCAACAGGCCACAGCACCAGAGTCCAAGGGTAAGTGTGAGTTACAGATCACCGAAGAGTTGGAGGAGTTTGTGGAAGTGAGTCAAAAGAAAAACAATGATTCAGGAGAAAATCCCGCCCAGCCAGTACCCAAACAAACAACAAAACGGATTATTGTCGAGGCTAAACCAGGTGGGCATGTAATTTGCAGTTTCCCACTTACAATGCTACGGTATTTAGATATAGTAACCCTGGAGTAGCTTCTTTTTCACTCATTGTGGATGTAAACATAATTAATCAAGTTCATCTTTTTACAATTTATTAAATCACACTTTATTTTAACTCCATACAGATCTTAATCTCAAAGATTTACCAATGACTAATTCCAAATCATTCATACAGCAATGCACACATGGAATACTAGTCTAGACTTGAAATCAGTAAAAGAGACCCATAAGGCTTACTTTTGTTTCCCATCACAATAAATGTATTTGTTTATTGAAGATACAGATGCCTGGGTCCACAGGCCATGCCTAGAAGTAAGTGTTTGGACACAAAACATGCTAAAATCCAATTTATAGATAGTTTTAAAATATTGCCATTAGTTCCTCTTATTCATTTAGAATAAATTGAACATTTATAATAAATTCAGATCTTTATAAGAGTGAGTAATATCAATTAGTTTTTTTTATTTTTTTTTTAATTAATTGTTATTCTGATCTAGCTACATTCTCAACTATTTTTCCATTATGTTTAATTCAGAAGATATGAATAGTAATGTGGGGGTAAAAACCAACAAGGAGATTTGCTTCATGGACTTTTTAAAGGCACATGCATTGTCACAGACTGACACACTCCTTTATTGCCCCATCAGCCTTTGCTAGTACCTTTATTGGTCCATCAGCTTTGCTAGTACCTTTTATTGGTCCATCAGCCTTTGCTAGTGTATCTATTGGTCTACTAGACCGTACCTCAATCAGACAATGGAGAAACATAAGTATCAGAGAACTTGTGTTCTAACCTGATATCAGATATCCGTGATATCTTCTAAGCAAAACATGATACAAAGATAATTTAAAGATTTATGAAGTCAGCATAAGAGGTCTAATCTAATCTAAACACATTTTAACAGATGCTGAGTTGTCAATACAAGACAGAAGCGCTCTAATAAATCATATTAATGTTCTGACATTGATAGGATGCTGAAAAGTCAAGAACAAGGTTTACAGAGCAAAATAAAATAGTCTCAAACATTATTATTTATATACACCATCCCACCATGTTTTTTGTACATATAGTTTTTATCTGTAAGCTCTTGACAGTATTATTACAGCTAGTTTGCATCTGCAGTATGGGAGACAGTTTATCTCTTTAGAATGATGAAATTAATGGTGAGATGGCATGGACATGGAAAGATCAGGCAAACTGCCATAGGAAACATCAAGAAACAAGTTATAGTTGCAAAAAAAAGAATGTGAATTCTACTTCAAAACACTATATTAAATCCCAAAAAAAAATTCAAGTTTGGTATAATTTTGTTAAAATTCTTTTCTTTGCATGTTAAAGCTGAGAATGAAACATTTTATTTGAAAATTTTTGCTCACCCATTCCAACTAATTTTATGTTAAATCGCTTCCAATGCCCATTGCCTTAGTCTTGTGACTGCACCATGTACTTTGGGGTCGATGCTCTGCCAAATTGGAATAGGATCTATTGTCAGAAGCTTCTAAAAACAGCCTAAGAACTTTCAACAACATGGTGATAGATTTTACTTGTGTGACTCATTGTTTATCTGGTTCATTTCTGCTGCAAAGCTATGATCTCTTCATATTCTTATATTATTAAAAGATAATTTAGTATTTTTATTAATATTGAAGGATATATTCATTGCTTTTTTCCCTCCTATGTACACGAAGAGTAGGCTGATATTTACTGCAACCTTCTGTTGCAACAGATGTGATCTAACCAAAGGGAAATTGTCCAGCAGACTGTCACTGCATGTGTGTTCTCAATATATGTGCATTGAAGCCATTTAATGCAATGCTCAGAGCAGCAGATACTTTCACAGTGAAAGCCTTGGCTGCATTACCTATCTTCACTTCAACACGCACTAAAAGTACACACTCATTGCCAGGCTGCTGGGCTCCATCTCCCTGTGATAAGATCACATCTGATATGTTAGTGTGGGAGAAGCTGAACTAGAAATGTATTTTCCAATCTAGCAATTTTGTCCTTTTATTATGTTTTATTCCCTTGTGTACATTACTGTATATCAGGGGTCCTCAAACTACGGCCCGCGGGCCACATGCGGCCCGCCGAGCACATTTGTCCGGCCCGCGGGGGGTGCTGCCGGCACCCCCCGCTCCCCGCTGATTACCTTTTTTTTTTTTTTTTTTCCTTGCAGCCGCAGAAGATGCGGCTGCAGGAAAACGAAAAAAAAAATTAAATAAATAAAATAAATCACCGCGACCGGATGTGACGTTTCGTCACATCCGGACCCGGTAACTGTTTCCCTCCTCCGTGCAGGGAGGAGGGAACACTGCGCGAGACGTCCGGCCCGGGGACACAGCAGCTGGAGGTAAGTGATGGGGAAGGAGGGGGAGGAGGGAGGTATAACGAGCACTGTACTATTCCTGGGCATCTGAATGGCATATTATTCCTGGGCATCTGACTGGCATAATTTTCTTGGGCTGTGACTGGCATAATAATCCTGGGCATCTGACTGGCATAATATTACTGGGCTCTTACTGGCACTCTATTCCTGGGCATCTGACTGGGATAATATTCCTGGGCTCTGACTGGCATAATATTCCTGGGCATCTGACTGGGATAATATTCCTGGGCTCTTACTGGCATAATATTCCTGGTCATCTGACTGGCATAATATTCCTGGGCATCTGAATGGCATAATATTCCTGGACATATGAATGGCATAATATTCCTGGGCATCTGACTGGGATAATATTCCTGGGCTCTTACTGGCATAATATTCCTGGTCATCTGACTGGCATACTATTACTGGGCATCTGACTGGCACACTATTCCTGGGCATCTGAATGGCATAATATTCCTGGACATATGAATGGCATAATATTCCTGGGCATATGACTGGGATAATATTCCTGGGCATCTGAATGGCATAATATTCCTGGACATATGAATGGCATAATATTCCTGGGCATCTGAATGGCATAATATTCCTGGACATATGAATGGCATAATATTCCTGGGCATCTGACTGGGATAATATTCCTGGGCTCTGACTGGCATAATATTCCTGGTCATCTGACTGGCATACTATTACTGGGCATCTGACTGGCACACTATTCCTGGGCATCTGAATGGCATAATATTCCTGGACATATGAATGGCATAATATTCCTGGGCATCTGACTGGGATAATATTCCTGGGCATCTGACTGGCATAATTTTCTTGGGCTGTGACTGGCATAATAATCCTGGGCATCTGACTGGCATAATATTCCTGGGCATCTGAATGGCACACTATTCCTGGGCATCTGAATGGCATAATATTCCTGGGCATCTGAATGGCATAATATTCCTGGGCTCTGACTGGCATAATATTCCTGGGCATCTGACTGGCATAATATTCCTGGGCATCTGACTGGCACAATATTACTGGGCTCTGACTGGCATAATATTACTGGGCTCTGAATGGCATAATATTACTGGACTCTGACTGGCATAATATTCCTGGGCATCTGACTGGCATAATATCCCTGGGCATCTGACTGGCATAATATTCCCATTGAAATACTGGTAAGTTTTTTGATTTAACTTTACTTCATTTTAAATATTGTATTTGTTCCCGTTTTGTTTCTTCACTTCAAAATAAGATATATTCAGTGTGCATAGGAATTTGTTCATAGTTTTTGTTTTTACTATAGTCCGGCCCTCCAACGGTCTGAGGGACAGTGAACTGGCCCCCTGTTTAAAAAGTTTGAGGACCCCTGCTGTATATCATAGTTACATATACAAACCATTGTTTTAATGACAATAATAAATGTGAAACATTTACAAACAAACCTATTTTAATTTTGTTCCTATTCTACAATTCTAACTATGGATAAATACAGCAGTGCATTCGGTAAAATACAACAAAAACATGTATACTGCATCGACTGTGTTTAGAAAGTTGCTCCAACTCTCACCAATATAAAATCAAATAACACTCAAAACCTGCAAATAATCCATTGGCCTTACTTACATCTGCACTCTGTGCATTTACCATTAATAGAATATGTAACCAGAAAGCTCAAACCATGTAAAACACAATGGTCACCATGACTAAGCGTGGTGACGCGCGAAATGCGTTAAGCGGCCTTCCCTCTGACTTTTTTATCCGTGGATTGTACTTTACCCTGTTTGCTTTGTTTTTTTTATGATATTAAAGCACTATATGTATCCATTACCTGGTGAGTGGAGTGCACACTTTCTTCTATTCAATGCTTCAAGATTCCAAAATTGTAAAAATATCAACTGGGGGTAATCTCCCAAAACTTCAAAAATGGTGATACCTCCACTTAAACATCAAAACATACATTTTATAGTTTTTGAATAAAACATTGATAACAACACGTGAAATAATGATGTGCTGAAGTGCTCACAGTGTGAAATGAACAATAAATGAAAAACAAACTTGGTTATGGTTTTTATTATAAGGATATATGAAATAAAAATGAATGGTTAAATTGGTATAGATCAATTACCGTATTTGCTCGATTATAAGACGAGGTTTTTTTCAGAAAAAAAAAATCTGAAAAATCCCCCTCGTCTTATAATCGAGGTCATCTTATAATCTGACCTCAAATTGAGGTCAGACTATAAGACTGTGATCCAGGTCCCCAGCAGAGCTGCAGGGGACCTGGATCCCCCTCTCTAACAGCAGGGGATGTCTGCGCGATGAGCGCAGACTCCCCTGCTGCCGCCCGGCACGACCGCCGGGGCTTCTGTGATGAAGCCGGGTACTTCCGCTTTAGTCACAGAAGTCCCGGCGATCGTGCCGGGCGGCAGCAGGGGAGGTCTGCGCTCATCACGCAGACATCCTCTGCTGCCCCACTAGCCACCAGGGTGAATCGGGCAGCTGGGGGATGTCTGCATGATATGTGCAGACATCCTCCATGCTGCCAGACACGGCAGTCTATAATGACGGACCAGCTGTCCGTCATAATAGACTGCCGTGTCGGGCAGCATGGAGGATGTCTGCACTTATCGTGTAGACATCCGCCGGCTGCCCCCACTAGCCACCAGGGATCAAGTTAAAGGTGAGGGGGAGGGAGGGGGCCGAGAGACAGGAGGAGGGGGTGGGACAGAGAAACAATGGGAGGGAGGAGGGCAGAGACAGAGACAAGGGGAGGAAGGGGGTTAAGAGACAGAGACAAGGGGAGGGAAGGGGTTAAGAGACAGAGACAAGGGGAGGGAAGGGGTTAAGAGACAGAGACAAGGGGAGGGAAGGGGTTAAGAGACAGAGACAAGGGGAGGGAGGGGGTTAAGAGACAAAGGGAAGGAAGGGGTTAAGAGACAGGGGGGGGGGGAGAGAGAGAGACAACACTAAGGGGAGGAGAGAGAGAGAGAAAAATAGTGGCAAGGGAAAGAGAAAGGCAGCATTGGCACATAAAAAGAAATAAAAACTAGAAATACATTTTTTGATATCATAATTTTTTTATTAAAAAAGCAATTTACATGTGAATATATACAAGTTTAACTTTTTTCCTATAGGGTAGTCTTATATTCAGGCTTTTAGTTTTTTTCGTAATGGAATATCCAAAGTTTGGGGGGTCGTCTTATAATCGAGCAAATACGGTAATAGGAACAGCTACATGTGAGCTGATGAATCTACAATGAAGCCCAAAACTGGTGACTCAAGGTCTCAAGGTTTTTCAATTTGATAAATATGGTGCTTCTCTCAAACTCCAAATAATTTGAGTAATATAAAACATAACTTTTATTATATTAATATACAGCAGAGTACCAGACTGTATATCTATGGCTATTAGTGGCTATTATGTAATATATATTGATTTTCTCCAATCAAAGTGGATTTCAGAGATAAATGTAATCATATACGTTTAGAGTCCAGTCAAGTTATTTAGAGCTTCATGGCAATGTGTTGTGACCTGACGCGTACACTGAGAAGGTGTGTATGTGTATGTGTATATATATATATATATATATATATATATATATATATATATATATATAATTTCCTGGCCATAGCCATGGCAGCACAACAATGGGTAGCTCCCCCTATCCCTAATTAGACAGGAACTAATTAAAAAAGAGGGTATAAGTACCCCCTCCCACCACCACTCCCTCAGTCTTTTTGTTCCTGTCCTATCCCTATAGGACACATAATCATTCATGACAGTTACAGGGAGTGCAGAATTATTAGGCAAATGAGTATTTTGACCACATCATCCTCTTTATGCATGTTGTCTTACTCCAAGCTGTATAGGCTCGAAAGCCTACTACCAATTAAGCATATTAGGTGATGTGCATCTCTGTAATGAGAAGGGGTGTGGTCTAATGACATCAACACCCTATATCAGGTGTTCATAATTATTAGGCAACTTCCTTTCCTTTGGCAAAATGGGTCAAAAGAAGGACTTGACAGGCTCAGAAAAGTCAAAAATAGTGAGATTTCTTGCAGAGGGATGCAGCACTCTTAAAATTGCAAAGCTTCTGAAGCGTGATCATCGAACAATCAAGCGTTTCATTCAAAATAGTCAACAGGGTCGCAAGAAGCGTGTGGAAAAACCAAGGCGCAAAATAACTGCCCATGAACTGAGAAAAGTCAAGCGTGAAGCTGCCACAATGCCACTTGCCACCAGTTTGGCCATATTTCAGAGCTGCAACATCACTGGAGTGCCCAAAAGCACAAGGTGTGCAATACTCAGAGACATGGCCAAGGTAAGAAAGGCTGAAAGACGACCACCACTGAACAAGACACACAAGCTGAAACGTCAAGACTGGGCCAAGAAATATCTCAAGACTTATTTTTCTAAGGTTTTATGGACTGATGAAATGAGAGTGAGTCTTGATGGGCCAGATGGATGGGCCCGTGGCTGGATTGGTAAAGGGCAGAGAACTCCAGTCCGACTCAGACGCCAGCAAGGTGGAGGTGGAGTACTGGTTTGGGCTGATATCATCAAAGATGAGCTTGTGGGGCCTTTTTCGGGTTGAGGATGGAGTCAAGCTCAACTCCCAGTCCTACTGCCAGTTCCTGGAAGACACCTTCTTCAAGCAGTGGTACAGGAAGAAGTCTGCATCCTTCAAGAAACATGATTTTCATGCAGGACAATGCTCCATCACAAGTACTCCACAGCGTGGCTGGCAAGAAAGGGTATAAAAGAAGAAAATCTAATGACATGGCCTCCTTGTTCACCTGATCTGAACCCCATTGAGAACCTGTGGTCCATCATCAAATGTGAGATTTACAAGGAGGGAAAACAGTACACCTCTCTGAACAGTGTCTGGGAGGCTGTGGTTGCTGCTGCACGCAATGTTGATGGTGAACAGATCAAAACACTGACAGAATCCATGGATGGCAGGCTTTTGAGTGTCCTTGCAAAGAAAGGTGGCTATATTGGTCACTGATTTGTTTTTGTTTTGTTTTTGAATGTCAGAAATGTATATTTGTGAATGTTGAGATATATTGGTTTCACTGGTAAAAATAAATAATTGAAATGGGTATATATTTGTTTTTTGTTAAGTTGCCTAATAATTATGCACAGTAATAGTCACCTGCACACACAGATATCCCCCTAAAATAGCTAAAACTGAAAACAAACTAAAAACTACTTCCAAAAATATTCAGCTTTGATATTAATGAGTTTTTTGGGTTCATTGAGAACATGGTTGTTGTTCAATAATAAAATTAATCCTCAAAAATACAACTTGCCTAATAATTCTGCATAATAATTTTTTTTTTCTGTTACGGGACATACATAGGATGTCAGGAAACTTTTGGTTTCTCTGTTTTTTGGGTCCCCCGTCCATCCAGGAACCGCCATCTTTCTCGGCGTCCATCGGCCGTTCTGCGCATGCGCAAGCGTGCGGTTGCGTCATGCCAGTTCTCGCACATGCGCGTGGGTCTCGTTTCGCGCATGCGCATTGCGGCCGATGCACAACAGGTGCAGGACGTCATTTGTGACGTCGCGCACCTTCTTAAAGGTGCCAAAACAAAGAATCTTTACCGTTTGCAGGTTCCTGAAGCTCCAAGGATCTTCTGGTGGGTTAGAAAGTCCAGTTTTGATTCAATCTTCTTGATACATTTTTGTATTTCAGGTATGTCTCTCTCCTTTTCTGCTTTTTCAAGTTGATCTTTTTTATACTGGTTTGGTATATTAATTTCAATGACTTTTTTCAGAGTAACACTTGTTGCTGAAATGGAGAAAGAACGATCATTCTCATCTAACTCTGACGTGTCAGTTCATAAACATAGGTCACATTATAAGAGTTATAGGTAAGCCACTTATCCATTCTTTTTTTTCTTGGTTACGGTTAATTATTTGGACAAGCAAAAGAGAGCTTTTATTTATATGTATTCCCTATCATGATAGTTCTATGGGAAATAAAGCGGCTGGAACTTCTAAAGGAAAGTCACCTATGAGGAACAGATGCGAGGCCTGTAGCAACAGACCCCTGGACGGGAAACGTCTATGCGCAGATTGCCTTTCAGCTGCCGCTGGAGCCTCTAACCCCACACCTGCACCAGATATAATGCAGTTTATCAAGCAGGCGGTATCACAGGGTATTAAGGATGCAGGGAAGACACGCAAGAGGCCTAGGTTTTCTGAACGGTTGGATTTTTCCCAAGAAGATTCATCTGATGAGTCCATGGACGCAGACTCCTACAGAGAGAGATTTTCATCTTCTGAGGGAGAATCTCTTGCTCCAGACTTCTTGGAACCTGCACAAGTGGATCACCTTATTTCCAGAGTGCGTAAGTCTTTAAGCCTGAGGGAATTTGCTACAGAAGAACCTTCTACCTCCAGCAGATATTTATCGGATTTAAGAAAGAAAAGAGCTACATTTCCGGTCCACAAAACTATTAAAGAATTAATTGAAGACGAATGGGCCAATACTTACAGGAAGCTGTCAGCTCAAGGCAGAATTGCTCGCCTATATCCCTTTGGAAAAAATGATTCCAACTCCTGGGATTCTGCTCCTAAGGTAGACGCTGCTGTGGTTAGATTGGCCAAACGCACTACTCTACCAATTGACAATGCGGGATCATTCAGAGATCCAATGGATAAAATAATGGATCTAAGGCTCGCTAAAGCCTTTGTTGCAGCTGACACAGGCCTCCATCCAGCAGTTGCTCTCACTTCAGTATCCAGAGCGTTTAAGATTTGATTGGATAACTTGGAAGAGGACATACAGAAAGGGAGAAGCAGATCCTCTCTTCTAGAGGGCCTCAGGGATATTAAGCTGGCAGTAGATTTTACTTCAGATGCCTCAGTGGACATAGTGAAAGCCCTAGCCAGGAACATGGCCCTCTCCATTTCAGCCAGAAGAGCCCTATGGCTTAGATCCTGGTCGGCAGATGCATCTTCAAAATCCAGTCTTTGTTCATTACCCTTTCACGGAGACATGTTGTTTGGGAAGAATCTGGATGAATGCATTAAGAGAGCAGAATAAAGTAGTAAAGCATTTCTTCCCCAGGACCGCAGACTCACTGTTTCCCTTCGCCCCAAGAGATACCAAAATTACTCTTCCTTTCGCAATACTAGGTCTTACAAACCAGGAAGAGAGTATGGAAGATCCCAGCCTTGGAGGGGTGGACAGTCAGCCACAAGAGGCAAGTCTCGTGGAGCACCATTTAACAAGAATCCAAGATCCTTATGACAGTTTTTTCCCCCAGTCAGGAGGAGTGGGGGCACGATTGCTTTTTTACCCAGAAGCATGGGAGCAATCCACTACAGACAGATGGGTATTGGATATCATAAGAAGGGGTTATTTGTTAGAGTTCTCCAGAACTCCTCCAACTCTTTCCAGATAACAAGATGGCCGGGAGAAAGAGAGAAAAGAAAAACCTTAAAGGTATTTATTACTACCCTGCAGGAAGAAGGGGTCATTATACAAGTTCCTCGAGGTCAACGGGGTCTAGGCTTCTACTCCCACTTGTTCCTTACCAAAAAGGCATCAGGAGGATGGAGACCGATTCTGAACCTGAGCAGACTCAATCAGTTCCTAAACATCCGCAGGTTCAAGATGGAATCTATTCAATCCGTCATCAAGGCAGTTTTTCCAGGTCAATGGCTGATTTCAATCGACTTGGCAGACGCTTATTTTCATATTCCCATCGCTGTAGAGCATCAAAAGTTTCTGCGATTTGCGGTGGGAAAGGATCATTTTCAGTTCCGGGCCATGCCATTCGGGCTCAGTACAGCTCCAAGAACATTCTCCAAGGTTCTGGTAGTTTTGGTTGCAGAACTCAGAAAAAAGGGCATAGCCATTTATCACTACTTAGAAGACATTCTTATTCTGGCAGACAATCAAGAAACCCTTTGTATACATGGTCAAGTCTGCATACACTTCCTTCAGCATCATGGATGGAAAATCAACAGGGTAAAGAGCCATCTACAACCTTCCCAGAACATGATATACTTAGGAGCCACGTTCAATACAATCAAGGGTACAGTCCAGATGTCTTTAGAAAGAGGATCAAGATTGATAAGAAAAACCAAAGAAGTGTTGGAGTACAATGTAACATCAGTAGAGAAGTGCATGAGTCTTCTAGGGTCCATGTCCTCTACCATAGGGCTGACAAGATGGGCACAGTGGAGAATGAGGAAATTTCAGCGAAACTTCATTTGCCAATTCCGATCAGGGAACCTTCAATAACCCATCGACATCCCCCTCAGGTTCGTCAGTCGCTGCTGTGGTGGCTTCACAAGAAATTCCTGCTCAGAGGATTCCCCCTGGGGAACACTCCTTGGACTGTTTTAACTACAGACGCAAGCCAATGGGGATGGGGAGCTTACCTTCACGACCAGTTCATTCAAGGAAAGTGGTATCTCCCAGTACCAGACACTCCATCCAATCTCTTGGAACTCAAGGCGGTACTCAAAGCCCTGGAACATTTCCTTCCTCTTCTCACACACAAATGGGTCAAGATAAGAACGGACAACGCGACAGTAGTTGCCTACCTCAATCATCAAGGAGGAACCAGGAGTCGGAGGATGATGAACATTATGAGACCTCTGATGTCCTTGGCACAGGCACATAGAAACATAGAATGTGTCGGCAGATAAGAACCTTTCGGTCCATCTAGTCTGCCCAATTTTTTTTTTAGTACTTTTATTAGTCCCCCGTTCCCGGTCTTATAGCTAGGATAGCCTTGTGTCTATCCCACGCATGCTTAAAATCCTTGACTGTGTTTACCTCTACCACTTCTGCTGGCAGGCTATTCCATACATCCACTACCCTCTCAGTAAAGTAATACTTCCTGATATTACTTTTAAATCGTTGCCCCTCTAATTTAAGACTATGTCCTCTAGTTGTGGTAGTTTTTCTTCTTTTAAATATACTCTCTTCCTTTACTGTGTTGATTCCCTTTATGTATTTAAATGTTTCTATCATATCCCCCCTGTTACGTCTTTCCTCCAAGCTATACATGGTAAGATGCTTTAACCTTTCCTGGTAAGTTTTATCCTTCAAGCCATGAACCAGTTTAGTAGCCCTTCTCTGAACTCTCTCCAAAGTATCAATATCCTTCTGGAGATACGGTCTCCAGTACTGCGTACAATACTCCAAGTGAGGTCTCACCAGTGCTCTGTACAATGGTATGAGCTCTTCCCTCTTCCTACTGCTAATACCTCTCCCTATGCAACCAAGCATTCTGCTAGCATTTCCTGCTGCTCTATTGCATTGCCTACCTACCTTCAAGTCCTCTGAAATTAATACTCCTAAACCCCTTTCCTCAGATGTTGAGGTTAGGACTGTACCAAATAGTCTATATTCTGCTTTTGGGTTTTTACGCCCAAGGTGCATAATCTTGCACTTGTCCACATTAAATGTCAGTTGCCACTGCTCTGACCATTTTTCTAGTTTAGCTAAATCATTTGCCATTTGGCTTATCCCTCCATGAATATCAACCCTGCTGCAAATCTTTGTATCATCAGCAAAAAGACATACTTTGCCAACAAGACCTTCTGCAATATCGCTAATAAAAATATTAAAGAGAATGGGTCCATCGAATATACCCCATTGACTACAACCCTCTGTTGCCTGTCACTCAGCCATTGTCTAATCCATTCAACAATATTGAAATCCAAACTTAAAGATTTCAGTTTATTGATAAGCCTTCTATGTGCGACCGTGTCAAAAGCCTTACTGAAATCTAGGTAAGCAATGTCTACTGCACCACCCTGATCTTAAGATTAGTTACCCAATCAAAAAAATCAATAAGATTAGTTTGGCATGATCTCCCTGAAGTAAACCCATGCTGTCTCTGATCTTGAAATCCAAACGACTTTAGATGTTCAACAATCCTATTCTTTAACAAGGTTTCCATTATTTTCCCCACTACTGAAGTAAGACTTACTGGTCTATAGTTGCCCGCCTCCTCCCTACTACCTTTCTTGTGAATGGGCACAACATTAGCTAATTTCCAATCTTCTGGAACTACTCCCGTTAACAATGATTGGTTAAATAAATCTGTTAACGGTTTTGCTAGTACACCACTAAGTTCTTTTAATAACTTTGGATGTATCCCATCAGGTCCCATCGACTTATTTGTCTTTACTTTAGACAGCTGAAGTAAAACCTCTTCCTCTGTAAACTTACATGCATCAAAAGACTCATTAGTCTTTTTCCCTAAATGAGGTCCCTTACCCTCATTTTCATTTGTAAATTCATTTGTAGCCATTAGCAGATGGATTGTGGCGGCTATCATTCCACATCTAGAGGGCATATGTGCTATCCATCTTCCCGGGATACAGGATACTCAATGGCCGACTTCCTCAGCAGAGTGGAAATAGACCCGGGAGAATGGAGCCTATCTGTGAGTGTGTTCGAAACAATAGTGGAGAAATGGGGAATGCCGCAAGTGGACCTCATGGCAACAAGCAAGAACAGAAAGGTAAAGGACTTCTTCTCCAAAAGGGTCGATCCGCAGGCATTGGGAAGGGACACTCTATCAAGCAACTGGCTTTTCCATCTAGGATATGCATTCCCTCCCACTCCACTAATCTTTCCCCTTCTGAGGCGTTTGAGGCAAAAGAAAGTATCATTGATTCTCATTGCTCCCTTCTGGCCACGCAGGCCATGGTTTCCTCTCCTACTGAGTCTCTGCGAGGAGGACCCTCTGCAGCTCCCGATGATTCCATCCCTTCTGCATCAAGGCCCAGTTCTCCACTCGGACCCAGCATCCCTCAATCTGAGGGCTTGGAATTTGAAAGGAAGGGTTGAAAGATAAAGGTTTTTCTCCTTCAGTAATCAACACTCTGTTGCAGGCTAGGAAACGCTCTACTTCCACCACATACTACAGTCTGGGATGTCTTTTCCGCTTGGGCTACATCTAAACAGATAAATATCCAATCGACATCTACTAAGGATATTCTTGATTTCCTGCAACTGGGTCTGGACAAGGGTTTACGCTATAACACCTTGAAAGTCCACATTTCAGCTCTGTCGGCCCTTACTGACCATAAATGGTCATAATTTTGACACAGATGTGACCAGGTTTATGTCAGCTGTTCTCAAGATCAAGCCTCCTATTAAGCCATTTGCACCTCCATGGAATTTATCTCTGGTGCTAAAGGCTTTGACCTATCACCCTTTTGAGCCACTGGACTCTATTTCTCCTCACCATAAAGACTGTTCTTTTGGTGGCCTTGGCGTCTGGAAGAAGGGTGTCTGATCTTCATGCCCTATCGGCCCAGGAACCCTTTACGTTTTTTCACAAAGACAGAATGATTTTGAGGACAGTTCCTGACTTTCGACCTAAAGTTGTCTCAGCCTTCCACATTAATGAAGAAATTGTACTTCCAGCACTGCGTTTAGGGGACCAGGATAACGGGGAATCATCCGAGCCTTCTTCCATTGATCTAGTGAGGTGTCTGTCTATTTATCTGCAAAGATCTTCCTCCTGGCGTATTTCTCAAAGATTATTTGTTATTCCTTCCGGGGCCAGAAAAGGCCTTCAAGCATCCAAGGTAGCCATTAGCAGATGGATTGTGGTGGCTATCATTCAAGCTTACAATGCTTCTAACCTAGAGGTTCCAACAGGACTTAAGGCTCATTCTACGAGATCCCTTTCTTAATCATGGGCTGCAGCAGCCGAGGTCTCCCCTGAACTTATTTGCAAAGTTTCAACTTGGTCCTCCACAAACACGTTCATACGACATTACCAGATTGACGTGAAGGCTGGTCATCTAGATCAGTTTGGTAAAACGTTCCTTTCTGCTTCTACTGTTTAATTGGATTATTGCTGTGTTTTCACTTGTGTGTTTTTTCAAATACACTAGCATTTCTGAATTCTGGTATCTGAGTCTTTTTATTCCCTCCCTTGGTTTTTGCTTGGGTAATTTTATTTTCCTGGTTATAGGTCATGGCAGCACAAGGATCCCGCCCAGGGAAATTGCTGGTAACAAGACTGAGGGAGTGGTGGTGGGAGGGGGTACTTATACCCTATTTTTTAATTAGTTCCTGTCTAATTAGGGATAGGGAGGAGCTACCCATTGTTGTGCTTCCATGGCCTATAACCAGTAAAAGAAAATTATGGTAAGTATGAATACATTTTCCTCTATATATTTATTTCCACTTTAATTGGTGATACATTTAAAATGTGTTTGGCCTGAGCATTGAAACGCCATTTTTGCAAGGAGTTGGGATAAATGGACTCCCCTGGCTTATATAGGATAAGTGATTCATTCTTGCAGACTGCTTTACACTGGAGGTCTCGGATAATTTTATTCAGACAGGTTATACATCTAGCGCACATAAAGATAAGTATGTCAAGCTATAATAGTTCTTTATTAAGTGTGTGTGCTATAACATCAAAATTGTGGCTTATTCCTGCACAGTGATAATCAGCAATGGTCTCCAGGTTGACTTTAATGGCTGTCCTCATGGACAACTGGCAATTATCAGTAATGCATGCTTGCCTGTGCTATGATACTATATTATGTAATAACCCCACCCCAGGGGCAATGATTTCATGTAGGAACCACACTATTTTTCTGCCTTGTAGTGGTTCAGGTACATTCCAGAGTTCTTGTGAGTTTTTCCTGAGATTTTCAAGGTATTTTAATCCTTTAAAATATGTATTGCTGCTCCATACTGGAGGCATACCTAAAGACCTCTATGCCCCTGTAAGTTAAAAGACCACTACAAAATGTATAAATTACAATACAAATAAAAGCTAATGTCCTTGGTAGGACAAGAAACACTGAGGATGGAATTGCCTTCCTATATTTATAATGTCTAATGATTACCCATTAATGACTACAACACATATAACAAACAAGATAAGTGGAAAAAAAGAGTGAAATAGGGGCTAATGTGAATAAAATCAATCTTGCATACCCATAGGTAGTAAGATGTAAGTTAATCCTCTATAATAATCTTCAAGTGTCTCTGCGTCCAGTCCCTGTGTCCGTGGGTTGCTAGGGCAACAGACTGGACGCAGAGACACTGCCCCACGAACAGCCGTTGCTGCAAGGGGGCACGCAGGATAGCAGGGGGCACGGCAAGTGTGCACGCAGGATAGCAGGGGGCACGGCAAGTGTGCACGCAGGATAGCAGGGGGCACGGCAAGTGTGCACGCAGGATAGAAGGGGGCACGGCAAGTAGGATAGCAGGGGGCACGGCAAGTAGGATAGCAGGGGGCACGGCAAGTGTGCACACAGGATAGGAGGGGGCACGGCAAGTAGGATAGCAGGGGGCACGGCAAGTAGGACAGCAGGGGGCACGGCAAGTGTGCACGCAGGATAGCAGGGGGCACGGCAAGTAGGATAGCAGGGGGCACGGCAAGTGTGCACGCATGATAGCAGGGGGCACGGCAAGTAGGATAGCAGGGGGCACGGCAAGTAGGATAGCAGGGGGCACGGCAAGTGTGCACGCAGGATAGCAGGGGACACGGCAAGTGTGCACGCAGGATAGCAGGGGGCACGGCAAATAGGATAGCAGGGGGCACGGCAAGTGTGCACGCAGGATAGCAGGGGGCACGGCAAGTGTGCACGCAGGATAGCAGGGGGCACGGCAAGTAGGATAGCAGAGGGCACGGCAAGTAGGATAGCAGGGGGCACGGCAAGTGTGCACGTAGGATAGCAGGGGGCACGGCAAGTAGGATAGCAGGGGGCACGGCAAGTGTGCACGCAGGATAGCAGGGGGCACAGCAAGTGTGCACGCAGGATAGCAGGGGGCACGGCAAGTAGGGGGGAGAGATATCCAGAACGGGGGTAGAGAGAAAGAACAGAGGGAGCAAGAGAGAGACAGAACAGGGGGAAGGGGGAGAGAGAGAGAGACAGACAGAACGGGGGGGGAGAGAGAGACAGACAGGGGGAGGGAGGGAGAGAAAGACAGAACAGGGGGAGGGGGAGAGACAGAACAGCTGGAAGGGGGAGAGAGAGATACAGAACAGGGGGAAGGGGGAGAGAGAGAGAGAGAGACAGACGGGGAGGGAGGGAGAGAAAGACAGAACAGGGGGAATGTGGAAAGAGAGAGACAGAACAGGGGGGGAGAGACAGAACAGGGGGGGGAGAGACAGAACAGGGGGAGAGAGAGACAGAACAGGGGGGGAGAGAGAGACAGGGGGAGAGAGAGACAGACAGTACAGGGGGGAGAGAGAGAGACAGAACAGGGGGAGGGGGAGAGACATAACTGCTGGAGGGGGAGAGACAGAACAGTTGGAAGGGGGAGAGAGAGATACAGAACAGGGGGTAGAGAGAAAGAACAGAGGGAGGGAGAAAGAGACAGGGGGAAGGGGGAGAGAGAGAGACAGACAGTACAGGGGGGGAGAGAGAGACAGAACAGGGGGAAGGGGAAGAGAGAGACAGACGGGGAGGGAGGGAGAGAAAGACAGAACAGGTGGAATGGGGGGAGAGAGAGACAGAACAGGGGGGGAGAGACAGAACAGGGGGGGAGAGACAGAACGGGGGGAGAGAGACAGAACAGGGGGGGAGAGAGGGGAAGGGGGAGAGAGAGAGACAGACAGTACAGGGGGGAGAGAGAGACAGAACAGGGGGAAGGGGGAGAGAGAGAGACAGACGGGGAGGGAGGGAAAGAAAGACAGAACAGGGGGAATGGGGAGAGAGAGAGACAGAACAGGGGGGGGGGAGAGACAGAACAGGGGGGGGGAGAGAGACAGAACAGAGGAAGGGGAGGAGAGAGACAGAATAGAGGGAGAGAGAGAACAGGTATGGGGGAGTTAGAGAGAGACAGACAGGGCAATGAAGAGGAAAGGGACAAACATGGGAAGGCAGAGAGATACATACATGGGGGGGGGGGGCGCCATGGGGGAATCCCGCACAGGGCGCCGGAACACTTAAGGCCGGCCCTGCTGACAGATTTCTAGAGCTAATTCTCCTGCGCAATCGCAGGAGAATTTACTCATTGCGCATGCGCACAAAGTTACAGCTGATCACTCAGCTGTAACTTTGTAAAGACTGTGCATGCGCGAGCGGAGCGACGCTACCCACCTCCCGCCCCCTTCACACCATGCTAAGGTGGTAAGTAACACGGGGAGGGGGGGGACATACTAAGGCAACATAGGGGCAAGGACCCTGGCGACGGGGAGCCTTGAGGGCTGCCTCATCTGGATGGGAGTTGTGATCCCCCTGCTGCATCAGTAATACAGCAGGAGGATCACAACTCCCATAAAGATGAGGCAGCCCTCAAGGCTCCCCCCCTCACAAGGGTGCTTGCCCCTATGTTGCCCCCTTATGTGTCCCCCCCCCCCCCCCCCCTCCGTCCACATATGTTCTAGCGCCCGTTAATTTAACGGGCTTAATGTCTAGTCTTCTATAAATAGTTATCTAGAAAGCAGAATGGGTTGCAAGGACAGTAATCCAGTTATAATACAGTTATAAATATGAACGCTAATTACGGAATAGAGTCATATCAGGACATGTGAATATTGTTGAAAAACTGATTACTGAAAGGGGTCTTTTGTCCTCCCACCGTTATACAACCTTGTGCAGTAAGCCAGAAGGTAAATCACTTATTAGATTATTTGACATGGTATTGGAAGATATACTCACTGTTATCTTCCAATACAATGCCAAATAATCTAATATGTGCCACTGCTGCATTTCAGGGGAATGGTTGTCGACGCTCTTCCTTTTCAGGGGAATGGTTGTCGACACTCTTCCTTTTCAGGGGAATGGTTGTCACACTTTTCTGTTTTTCTTTGGTAGTTGTTTACATAAATAGTAACTCAAATGTAGTACCATTTAATATTCTAATTACTGTTAGAAATAATCAGTGAACTTTTCAGGAACATATACACATAGTCCTGATTCCTTAAGTTTGTCATCCTCTTCATTAAATTTGTCATCCTTTTATTTAATTATTTGCTATTTGACACTGTGAAACAAAAGGTGAAGAGAGGCCATTTTGTAAAATCTTACCATCTATATGAGATGTGTGCAAAAGAGACATATTTTTTTATTATTATTATTTCTCTTTTAAGCACCACCCAAAACGACCATTGTGAAGAAAAAGTTGGAACCCAAAACCGTTGGTCCATTGAGAGATGATGATAGCCCTCCGTGGAATGGAATCACACTGAATAGATGCCTCGTTGTTGCCGCATTTCTCGCCCTTCTGAGTGTGGGATTCCAGGTTCTTCAAGGTGGGAGATTTTGTGTAAAATATGAATATCTAGTAGGTGAAAACTAATAAATAATTATTACTTTAGCATTACATCTGTGGGTACAGGGTACAACATACCCATCCACCCTTGTGCACCTGATATCTCCAAAATGATAGTACAAATGTTTCTTTAACGCAAGTCAAATAACATGCAGGCAATTGGCTCCATATTGACCAGGAATCACGGTGGCAATTTCACAATGGCTACTGGACATTGGTGACCAAGTGGTAAGTACTACTGGTGTAGTATTGGAAAAATGATGCAAGTCAGACAAAATAGTACATATAAGCCAATAGTTGTGTGAAAGAGATGCATTGGTACAACTATGTGGGCACAGAAATGAGGTCAGTCCACCAAGTAATGTTTAATAGTTATAGCAGTTGGACATCAGTGGATGGACATGTATAGCTTGGAGGAATGACGTAACGGGGGATATGATAGAAACATTTAAATACATAAAGGGAATCAAAAGGAATAGAGTATATTTAAAAGAAGAAAAAACTACCACAACTAGAGGACATAGTCTTAAATTAGAGGGGCAACGATTTAAAAGTAATATCAGGAAGTATTACTTTGCTGAGAGGGTAGTGGATGTATGGAATAGCCTTCCAGCAGAAGTGGTAGAGGTAAACACAGTCAAGGATTTTAAGCATGCGTGGGATAGACACAAGGCTATCCTAGCTATAAGACTGGGAACAGGGGACTAATAAAAGTACTCAAAAAAAATTGGACAGACTAGATGGACCGAATGGTTCTTATCTGCCGACACATTCTATGTTTCTATAATGGATAAGTGGCTCTATTAATGGTGTTATAAACTCCAAAACATTCATAATATTAATCATATTATTCATTTCAGATGTTGTAGATACAGATGATGAGCTATCTGAAGTAGATCCTGGAATCTTGCCTCCAGATACCACGGTTGAGCAGATGGTAAGAACTTGCCCCAGGGTATTGCAAATATAGGAATATTATATACTGCCTACTGGACAGTATGCTTCTTAATGTTTATCGGTGTAACTTGTGCATGGCAATTGATGGAGGGAGATCCTGTTTCGTTAGTTTGGAACAATTTCTAAGGGAAGCACTAGCAAATTACTAGTGACTCTCTCTGCCAAGGAATAAGTGATTGTGCTAGGATTTACATTTTTTTAGAAACCTTTTTTGTGGAAACTGGTGCTTAAAATTATACGCATTGTACTTGCCAGGTTTTTAGCCATCTTAACCAGGAAGAATCATCAGTATCTTCTCATGACATCTTGAATAACATCCATGTTTTGTGACATAAAGTGTATACAGCTATCTAGATCGTAAGTTGGTGTTCACTGTGGCAATAGCTATAAACTGTGACTAACTTTGATTTGGGACGGAAAGCTAGGAATAGAAGAAGTATTTTTTGCTATGTTTGCCATTGTAACCTGTCTAAGCAAGTATTCCTTTTTGCTTTTTTGGTACAATATCTTTACCATTTCCACTCTCTGTTGATGTGCCGAAAGGGTCAGGTGCTGCTGCTTTCTCCCACTTACACGTCTTCTCTTGGAAATCGAATAAACTAGTTTAGTTTTCAATGCCACTCATATTCAGTTGGCGCCCTAATCTACCTCATCATGTCCTGTCGGCCATCTTTGACTGGATGTCCTTCAGGTTGAGTCTTTAAATTTACCCCCACTATCAATAACACCACTATCTCTCCAAACTGACCAGGCCCATTGTCTTAAATCTTCATGTCCGATCTGCTGTAAAATCCTGTAGCTTACACATAAATGTTTCACAGCTCACAGTGAGCCCCGATTACATTTCCTTAAATCATGTCATGCCCGAACTTCTGGGTTGATGTCAGTGAATGATGTCAAAAGGTCTCGTGAATTTTGGGCAGGAACCACATTATCTGTAAAGAAGAATAGAATATTTGCCTCTGTGTCCCTGGTACTGGATCACTATGTGAACACAAAATCGCGTTTTTGGTTCACCATTAGGTGTTAAGTGGTTAAATCCTGTCAGTTTTGTGTTTTTCTTTCGTTTTTTCATATGACATGGCACCTTGGAAGTCTAAGATAGACTTCAGAATTAAGGAAAATACCATCTGAACTAGGAGTGGCCTTCTAACTGATTAACCCCTTAGCACAGGACGTTCTGCGCCATCCTAAAATACATGACCCCAAATACCATGAAGACGAAAGAGAACAGTGGCTCATCAGGGCCCCCCTCAATGAGTTGTGCTGCGGATTCTGCTGCGGGATCCCTCTGTCCACTTTGAGTAGCCTCAGTCTTACAGGGTAACTGTAGTGCGTCCGTTACATTTCACATGTCTCCTCAATGTCACAAGTGTTTTTCCACTTAGTTCCTATCTCCCTTAAGGACAAAAGCACCATTAGGCGTAAACCAGGTAATGATTCTCACTGACGTGACCATTCAAACTAAGCAGACAGCCACTCATGCCACCTGTTGTTGATTTCTCCTCACTGCACTTTAAGCTTGAAAACATCTAAGCTACCAACAGTACGTTTGTCCAGTGCTGGATATTTTAGTTGCCCTATCTATAACCATTCCAGCACAAAGTGGCTAAACATACATGTTCTATAGTAGTCTGTTTTTATGCATTTTTAAGACCCCAAAATAATATGATTTAGGATGACCCATCACTAACACAAACAATGTGTTTTATTAAACATAAGCTACATTATGCAATAAAAGTATTAAATGGTAAATTTATCACTGGGGATGGGACACTTCATCGCGGCTGCATCCGCACAGCCGCTTCGCCGCCATCACTTCACCACATGACAGCTCATCGCGGGACATTTCATCGCTAAAGGTGAGTTTTTATGTGTTAGAGTTAGAAGATAGATTAGTCTTTAGGGTTCGGGGTTAATTTTAGTATTGCGGTTTAGGGGGGTAATTTTAGTATTAGGGTTCGGGGGTTAGTATTAGGGTTTAGGGGGTTCATTTTAGTATTAGGGTTTGGGGGTTAGTATTAGGGTTTAGGGGGTTCATTTTAGTATTAGGGTTCGGGGGTTAGTATTAGGGTTTAGGGGGTTAGTATTAGGGTTTAGGGGGTTAGTATTAGCGTTCGGGGGTTAGTATTAGGGTTTAGGGGGTCAGTATTAGGGTTCGGGGGTTAACCCTATAGGAAAAAAGTTCAACTTGTATATATTCACATGTAAATTGCTTTTTAATATTTAATAATAAAAAAAATGATATTAAAAAAAGGCATTTCTTGTTTTTATGTGCCAATGCCAGTGCCTCCCCCCCCCCCATCTTGTCTCTCTCTCTCCCCCCATGTTATCGGTCTTTCCCTCCCCCCCAAACTTTTCTCTCTCTCCCCCTCTCCCCTTGTGTCTCCCCCCCGCCCCTTGTCTCTGTCTCTTCCCCCCCTCCCCTTGTCTCTGTCTCTCTCCCCCTCCCCTTGTCTCTGTCTCTCTCCATCCCTCCCCTTGTCTCTCCCCCCCCTCCCCTTGTCTCTGTCTCTCGCCCCCTCCCCTTGTCTCTGTCTCTCGCCCCCTCCCCTTGTCTCCGTCTCCCTCCCCTCCCTCACCTTGTTTCTTTCCCTGGTGGCCGGTCCGTTATAATAGAGGGAAGTGTCGGGCAGCATGGAGGATATGTCTGCACGTATCGTGCAGACATCCCCCGGCTGGCCGAATCTCCTGGTGGCCACCGTGGGGCAGCCAGAGGATGTCTGCACGATACGCAGTATTACTTGCTAATCAATTGTACAGAAATTCTTTTTAGAGAGAGAATCTTCAAAAGGTTTGTATAGGAGATTTGTACTGTCTTGTGAGTTTTTTATTTTGTGATAAAAAAAATGTTTACAAAATATATTGATTGGTTAGAGGGCACCCTATAGTGTTGGTATGCCACTGCAGAACCTTATAACAGCGAAAGAAAAAGCTTGGGAAGAGATATGGTGTCTCCCCAGCCTTATTCAATTTCTGCTTATTTTGTTTGATCACAAAAAGTATTTTTACATCTCTCTTGACATCTTATTTTCGCTCCTTCCATTCAAGGAACATAAAGACTGGGTAGAACAGGTGAAGAGTAAGTAGTAGGGAAGACATAGTGGGGTATGGAGTTGTATCTAAGAGACATGGGAAAAACAATGGTGAAGATAGGAGATAAATACTAGTTGATAGAAAATAAGTATAGAAAGAGAAGAAGACAAAATAGGCTTGTAAGGATAGTTGTAGGGGTTGGATTTGGGGAGATAAGTTGTATGTGGTCACTCAGGCCACTATTTAATCATGGAACATCCTGTTCTCAAGTTACCAAATTTGAATCTCTTTTCTTGTCTCTTTAGCCTGAACCTTGGTTTTTTGAAGGCTGGTTTGGCACATCCCAACCAACAGAACCTGAGGAGCCAGATGAATCGGAACTGGAAGAATTGACTGAGGAGGAAGAAGAATTGACTGAGGAGGAAGAAGAATTGCCTGAGGAGGAAGAAGAATTGCCCATAATAGAAGATCAGCCAGAAGAAGCTGAAGTAGCACTTGATTTGACAGAGCCTAAATCTGAGGAGGTTGAAGAAAGCCACCGAAAGCCAAAACGGGCTGAACAGTGGGGTTTGAAGGCAAAAAACAAATACATGGAAACAAAAGCAATAAAAATCCGGAAAACATCTGAACCAGGATCCAAGAGAAAAGACTTTTTCCCTTTCATAAAAAGACCAAAGGAGTCAACCAAAACCTCAAAAGAATTTAAGGAGAAACCCTACAAAGAAAAAGGTCACAAGCAAACAGACAAGGAAAAGCGATTTGAGCACCCAAAGAAGCAGGAAGGAGGAAAGCCATACAAGAAAGGGAAAGAGGAGCAGAATAAATATTATAAGCATGAAAAAGGGAGAAAAGAAGAAAAGGAATTCAAGGGGTTCAAGCAGCGCCATCAGGAGAAAGAATACAGAAAACAGCACAATTCGCGACATCATGAATAAGAAACTTCCAGTTCTATAAGCCCTTGCACACATGAAGGCACTACAAGGTTAGCATTTCTTTAAGATGACACATAGGATTTAGAACTTTGCTTAATTACAGGGAATATAGACATGTTAATAACCAGTTTCTTAGTGTGCCATAATGCCTTAAAGGTGCAATTTGTAATTAAAAAAAATCTGGTTTATGACATATTTTTTTGCTTTTCATATGCTTACTTTTATTTATGAATGTTTTCCCTTGTTTAGTATAAAGAAAAAAAACTATTTAAGTTTATAGTTGGTATTTCAATAAGGGCCCTTTTTATTCTCATTTGTACTTTTAGAAGTTAAATACATTGACAGGAGACACCCAATCAAACTGTAACATGTCATTATTAAACCTTTTGGGACAATATGCAGATGCAAAACAAGGAAATCTAATGCTCAACTCTAAACGGGTTAAATAACATAACAGCAAATCACAAGAGATTATAGTTTGGTTGTACATTTGCACATTCCATTACATTTTACACTCAAATTCCATTCTCCTTCTACCATGCTCACGGTCACAAAATGAAAAAACACTGGTAAATGCAAAAAAAAATATTGAATTCTCCTCATGTGAAAAATGTTTGCAATTTCTCAACATTTTTAAAAGCTCCATAACCCACTTTTGTTAAGAAAAATGAGATTAATAAAAGCAAAATGTACTACCCAGAAGGGTCCTACTGTACTAAAGATCACCTGAAATATAAAACAAATAATCACCAGCTCGGCAAATAAAAGGTCAACATTGTATTCTAATGTGGAAAACAAGCAAAAAACACATTAACTTACAATTATAAAGGGAAAGGTTACTTTTCACTGGTATCAGATGAGTACTATTGCTTTAAGAGACTCTGGCTGTATTGTATTACTGTTTTACTTTCATTTTCTCCTAAAGATGTTGATGATGTTGAAATGCATAGATTTGGTAGCTTAATACACATAATTTAATGGGCATCCATTGCAGACACAAGCAGCTTTTTTATTTTTTTGAATTACGTTCATCTTACTTAGCAGCAGAAATAGAGGATAGGCAGTTACATCTGCATTGGGTCTGTAAGCATTATTGTGAGCATGCAATAACTTTTTGAGTGGTTTAATAAATGTCTTTACTTTTTACTTCCTTAGTACAATATAGTCTGCCCCAAGCATCCTGTCTCTCTTGCCCTCAGCATTCACACTCATGACTAGAATTTAAAGGAAACCAGTATCTTTCATAGGTGTAGTGCCAGATTGGCACCTGTTGTAAGTATTTGGTTTTTTTTGCATAGTCTCATTTGATTATATGTAATTTATTCTTTCACTTTTAAGTGTGACAAAAGACATCTAGTGTGTGTATTGAGCTTATGACAATAATTGGTAAATATATTTGCAGATCACTTTGAAGGAATCATTTTAAAATATCTTAATTGATAGTGTGCTCAGTTTATATTTAATCTTTATTACAATTTTATCTTTCCCCTTTATATATTAAAGCAGTTTATTGTACTACTGCAGCTGGCACATTATTCAATGGAACGTTTGCATTTTGTAGTAGATTTAAAAATTTTAAAAAAGCATTGTCCAATGTTTCTTGAGAGGTTCCTATCATTCATTTGTACAATCATAACACATACCGCTACTTCCTCATTTAAACATATGTTGTCTGATTTAATAAAAGATTTATAGTGTCCTTTGCTAACCCCTTTTTCCTCACCTCAAGTAATCACCAATATGATTGCTATGGGAAAAAAAGAATGTTTAATTGCTCATAGAAAAACAGACACACTGGTATAAAGAATGATGTTTGCAAACAGATTAAATTCCAGATAAATATATAACAAATATCATGTTTTTTAGAAATATTTTGAGTGGAGCGGAATACACAAAATGGTACTTAACTACTTCACCTCTGAACATCAAGCACTATGTATATAGACCAGTGATGGCAGTCATTTTTTTTAACTTTAGTGCCTTTAGTGTCTTCTGCAAGAAGCCAAGATGAAGCTCTCAAAGTTCTGTTTACTAGAATTTGAGATTGGAGGTCGAGATTAGCACCAATTTTGAACAGACCCCCTCTCGGATGCCTCATCTAGACTTCACAAAATGGTATTCGCTAACAAATTTTGGGAGATGAACCAACATGATGTCTACCGAGGAGGTAGAGACTAAGTCATACTTGTTAGAATTAAAAAAAAAAAAAACTTTTCTGAGTGAAATTAGAGGTCGAATTAAAAAAATTCCTCCCTGACAAAACTAGAGGCTTCCCCAAAAGCCCTGTACTCTTAAAACCTCTGGGGAGTGGGGTGTCAAGGCAACCTTCCCCCAAATATTTTAGGGGTTCTGTGGGCCAATTGGGGATGTGGAGGTTTATGCTACTCTACAACTCTTGTGGAGGTGAGTTGTGGGGAGTTTGGCAGCAAAGTTCAATTTCAACCTCCCAATTCGAACTGCCTTCAGATTGTATTCCTTTTCACTAAGGGGAGTTTGAGATAGGATATCAAGATGGACTTTGGCGAGGTGGGGAAGGTTGAGTTGCATTTAGTGAACAGCATGAGGAGGTCGACTTGGGTGCTTTTAAGAAAGTCTTTGTTTTTTTTACTTTTTCACCATATTTCATTTTTTTTTTTTAATAATAAATTACATGACATTATTAAAATAATGGAATCTAAACAAAGCCCTTCTTATCCTTCAAAAAACAATATGCAATTTGTGTGGGTACAGTCAATGAGAGAGGGTAAAATTACAGCTAAACACAAACCCCACATAAGTGTTAGAATAGTCACGGTCATTAACGTACAACATGCCTGAATGCTGAATTACCATATTTCCTTGAACATAAGACGACCCCCCAAACTTTCGATATTCCTTTAGGAAAGAAAAATAAAGCCTGAATATAAGACTACCCTATAGGAAAAAAGTTTAACTTGTATATATTCACATGTAATTTGCTTTTTCATATTTAATAACAATTACATTTCTTGTTTTTATTTCCTTTTATTTGCCCCCAGTCATAGCCAATGCATCGCCCCCACAGTGCTGCCTCGCCCTCCCTATCCAGCCTTAGCCAATGTTGCCTCCCTCCCCCAGACTTACCCAATGCTGCCCCTCCCCTCCTCCAGACTTGCCCAATGCTGCCTCCCTCCCCCAGACTTGCCCAATGCTGCCTCTCCTTCCTTCCCTCCCTCCCCCAGACTTGCCCAATGCTGCCTCTCACCCCTCCCTCCCTCCCCCCAGACTTGTCCAATGCTGCCCCTCTCCCCTCTCGGTGCTGCCCGACACTTTCGTGTTCTATGATGGACCGCCAGAAGGTCATGTGACTCCCCAGCTTCCGTCATAGAAGTCTCGACAAAAGTTCCAAGCAGCACCGGAGGATGACTGCGTGTATGTGCAGACATCCACCGGCTGCCCCAATCTCCCTGGTGGCTAGTGGGGGCAGCCGGTGGATTTCTGCACGATACGCACAGACATCCTCTGATGCTGCCCAACACTTCTGTCTTTTATGACGGACCGCAGCTCTGCGGGGGACCTAAATCCCAGTCTTATAGTCAGACCTCTATTTGAGCAAAAACTGTATTAAAATTCACTCTTGTATGTGTATAAAAAGCTGGGCAAAACAAGGATGGGCACAGCTGTGATACCCCATGTAGTTTAATATGTGGCACTCAAATTAATAAACAGCTATTTAATAGACTATGTGTTCATTTTTTATCATATTTTTCATCATTTGTTTTACTACAGGTTACTGTTAGCTGACCACTGCTTTTCTATTAGTTTATCATAATAAGTCCTTTATGATCAATCCTTTATGATAAGTAATGTAAAAAGTATTTTGCTTTAGTCCATACACCGCAAAAGCCATTTTTCTCCAGTACTCTTACCTTTATTACTTCACATGCATGTAACCAACAATGAATTTAGTAACCAAGCGTTTGTGCTTTGCCCTACTCCCCTAAAGATATTTTCAAATATTTTATCAAATATTATACTATTTAATCTGTAAGTGATACAAATGTAATTACAACAGGGCGTTAAACATTAATAGAGGTCAAATAATGTAAAAAAAAACATATATATATTACTACCTCTTGATGTTCTTACCTCTGCTCAAGCATGGATATTTCAAAAGCAACTATAGTTTTTAAACATAATTTTTTCCTTTCATATTATATGTAGGTATATATGTTGTACAATAAGTATAGTGTAATAGCAAATGTGTGTAAGGATTTTTTTCTGATTTCCTCAAACTTTTACTTACCTGAAACATCTACCTGTAGCGTCATAGGTTTCTTTTTACACATATCTATATTTTGTTTCATTTGGAGTGCATTATATATATATATATATATATATATATATATATATATATATATATAGGGTGATATACTAATTAATGTTATACAAATAGACAATGTGAGTTCCTAGACAGGAAAACATGGCTTTAAAGGGGGATGGGACACTTCACCGCCGTCACTTCACCCCACGACAGCTCGTCGCGGGGCATTTCATCGCTAAAGGTAAGTTTATTTTAGTATTGGGGTTAAGGGTGGTTAGAATTAGGGTTTAGGGGGTTAGAATTAGTTTTTAGGGTTCGGGGTTAATTTTAGTATTAGGGTTTAGGGGGTTAATTTTAGTATTAGGGTTCGGGGGTTAGTATTAGGGTTTGGGGGTTAGTATTAGGGTTTAGGGGGGTTAGTATTAGGGTTTAGGGGGTTAATTTTAGTATTAGGGTTCGGGGGTTAGTATTAGGGTTCGGGGGGTTAGTATTGGGGTTTTGGGGTTAATTTTAGTATTGGGGTTTGGGGGGGCACTTTGGCGGGGGAATCATTTATTAGGGGGGTTATTTTCTTTTTACTTTTACATTTGTAAGAGCTGACAGTCCAGCGCTGAACTGTCAGCTCTTACATAGCCGTGTCTGCGATCAAACGGCCACGTTATTCTTCATTGCTGACAGTTCAGCGTTCTAACTGCCACGCTGTCAGCGATGAAGCCGCGGCGAAGAAGAGTCCTAGACCCCTTTAAAGCTCATCTAAACCATTAATTATCAACCTTATTAAAAGTTGCAGAAATACAGAAAACATTACTTCACATGTTTTCTCCAAAGTGAAAAATGAAATTACCCATATTCTATAGTACGTACTTAACTCTCAAAACCAGACTATTTAACATCTCCTTTAAAATCCAACTCCTTTATTGATAAAAAAAATTTAAAAGGACTCGTTGCCTAAACAATGCAGAGAATATTTTTTTTTTAAAAAAGATCTATATATTGTGTCATAATTGATAGCAAATGCATAGATTAAGAGAAATGTGTCCATGGTGTTTATGACGCCACCTTATGCCTTTATTCCCATTGAAAGTAGTTAATTTGCATACCAAGTCACAAGTGATGTCATAAATAGATGCCAAGCACATTTTTTCTTTATTCATGTATTTGCTTGCAATTCTGAAGGACCCAATGCATAGATAATGTGTTTTATTCTCTACATACACAGTAAAAACAATGTTGAAGTGAAAGAGTTCCTTTTAGTGAATGTACCATTAAAATGATTCAGCAAAAATGTAATACATGTGCCTAAATGTATGTTTTTGAATTTTCAAATCTCCAATAGTTTTTAAGTAATTAAAAGGGTTTCAATATATGCAGCCATAATCAGGAGGTAAGTTCAGACCTTTACACTGCACCATTTGCAGCTGGTGGACTAGTGTATGTATGGTGATCTCTCTAACACTGTTCCCTCTCTAGCCACACTATGGTACTGATTGCTTTTGGGGATATGACATATCATGAAAAATTCACAAGTCCCAAGAGCACCTCAGCAAGCGAAGGTAGGCAATCCAGAGGAGGTGGTTTGTGAGTACAGAGATATGAGCAGGAGCATAGTTTCCTCTATACCATAGCCATTGTCCATACTGCAGTTAACCTACCTTATACATAAGATATGCTGGTGGCAATAACACACTTGTTTTCTCT
Organism: Pelodytes ibericus; assembly: GCA_036172795.1. Taxonomy (NCBI): domain Eukaryota; kingdom Metazoa; phylum Chordata; class Amphibia; order Anura; family Pelodytidae; genus Pelodytes; species Pelodytes ibericus. The sequence goes on from CM069863.1 coordinate 53,518,739, forward strand.
ACTGGGATTCTTTTAGGCAACTTCTTGGTGTTTCCCTTTGTAAGTATATGTACCACAGTCCTTCTCATGTATAGCAAGTTCATCTGCCATTTCACAGAATGTAACAGGAAACATACTGCAGCAGTGGAATAATTAATTTACAAGTTAGTACACCCTTTTGAGTATAACGTTAAGTGTTCAAAGCATGAAAGACATTAAGCTTTCTGAATAAACCAATTTCCATGTAAGTTGCAAAAAGTTAATGGGTCACTTATAGTAATAAACCATTTAACCAGTTTTAATCTTCAAGGAGGGTGTAGGTTTGGGGCAGCCAAATACAGACATTCACAGCAGACAGAGTACCATTACTAGTCTACACCCTTATCGGCAGCCACATTCTTTGGCAACCATATTTGGGTAAAGCTGAAGCCGGAGGCCATTCTCGTCTGCTACCATAAGCCATTGCTCTTCATACTTAACAGGAACACAGCAGGGGGGTCTAGCAAGTTCTGATGACATCTTCTCCTGGAGTTGAATTAGCAGAATAACGTGGGCCTGGTAGTCACTCTGTGTTGTCTGTGGGAAGCGACAAGGCCCCACACAGTTGTTGATGTGGATTTCCTCAGGGAAAAGAATGTCCTTATACTCGGTGTATGGTTTAAGGTTTATGATAAGATCCTGAAGGCGACAGTGTGGTTTGAGGCCAGTACCCCGGTTTTGCCTGGAAAGCTTCTTGCGGTCTTGCCAATATGCCCGAACGGTCTGCAAAGCTTTGAGGAGCATCAAAGAATGGAGCTTTCTATGTTTGTTTTCTCCCAGCTTTGGAGGCATTTCTACTTTGGGCAAATAGCTAACATTAAAGGAGCCATGGCAAGAAATCAATAAGCGTTGAAGGATCTGGATATGTTCTGCATCAGACAAAACCTCTTCCAATACTTCTAAGACCTCTTGAATTTTCACTGTGATTTTCTCCAGCATTGTCTCATTACATTTCTCTTGAAATTTGGTCCACATCAGATGTTTACTGCCTGGCAGAAAGAGAAAAACCAAGGGCTCTTGAGATTCCACCAGCCACTCCAATGCTTCCATTTCTGTAATGTTGAAAAGCTGGGGGCGCAGGTCTCCAACACTGTCATCAGTAGGATTAAGTGAAAGATGGATAGTAGATGATGCTTTACCCTTCGAGCTCAGTAGTTTTGACGAGAAGTGAGATAGGGTCTCCAAGAACTCATCTTTTACAAAAGCAGGTATATTTGCCATGCCTCCCTGTAAACTGTAAAAACAATATGTTTTTAATTTGGGTCCATAGAGTGGTATGATACAAGCAAGAAGTATGAATGGAATGCATGAAAACCTATTCCTTTTTTTTTTCATTTATTTACTTCAAATGCTCAATTTAACAAATGACATCTCAGAAATACACACAAATCAATTACAATAGATTAAATTTGCATTAAACATTAAACAAAGTTCTTCCATGGAAACCAATAAATGCATAATCATGGAGAAGATAAAAGTGCCTTTTTCAGTATATACATTTTCAAAATGAGGATCTTCTTGAATATCAGTATTCATAAATATCTCATAATTACTACATCATGAAATAACTTCTAAAAATAATCATTCAGATATGAAATTCTGACCTCAGCCCTAATGAATCACATAATAGAGGCATGAAATAATGACTGCAGCCTATCCCCCTTGAGGATAATCCCTAATTTCCCTGATTTAAATCAGTACAAGATTTGCTTGAAAATAAGATGACCCTGTAGGACAACAACTTGCCAGTAAATATTGTTCATATTTAATAAAATATTATTGAAATAATAAATGTCTTGATTTTATTTATTTTTTATGTCCACCTTCATTCCAGTTCTTCTGCCCACACAGGAATTGCCCCTGCTGGACCTGCCCATGCACCACACTACAGACCCCATTGTACCTGCCTTTGCAACCACCTGCCTTTAACCTATATTTCCCTAGTTTTCCTTGGTGTCCAGTGGGAGCAGTTGGATGTCTGTGTGCTGCTCAGTTCACACAGATATCCTATTCTGGGAGTACCTTATCTGTTTAGGATTTGTATTTATTTTTGGCAATTACAGGGTAAATAGTACAAGCGCTGTGTGTTTTTCAAACCATTTTCATTCAAAATATGCTGACAGTCTATCAATATATTGTTACTAAAAGATGTAATAGTCTATCTTTCATGCGCAAATAGTTAGCCAGATGGTGGTATAGTATAACTCCCATCAATATATAGTTAGTCAGATACAGAATGAAATTGCTGCTACCAGTATATATTTAGCCAAACAGAGTACAATTCAGCTTCCACCAGAATATATAAATATAAATGCTCAAGCAGCATTTGGGGAGACTTCTGGATGTTTGGGCAACATGTGAACTGTATTTTACAGCTAAGGTCTGTCACTTCAGTTGCTGTTAACTATAGTTTCCCTAAGACAGTCAGATAAAACCTCCCATGATGCTTCCTGAGCATAATGTGGAATATAGTCGTTAGCAGTGAAGTGACAGGGGTTAGCTGTAAACTACATTTCTTATAGTGCCTAGTCAGCCTGAAGTTTCCCATGATGCTAGGTGAGCTTCATAGCATAGTTTAGAGCAGCAGACAAGTTAAAGAACTTCTTAAGTTTTTTCTTGTTTTATCCTTGCTTCCTTGGAGGAACCATGGGTTAAAAAAATGGTCCCCTTCACTTTATAAAACCCATTATGCATATTCAAAGATACACATGGGTTTACTCTCGGCACTGCCTCGGAGATGAGGTGGAGCTGTTCAGGAGGATAGTGCAGGTTGACAGTGTCAGCATGTGCACAGCCGATAAGAGCACGGTCTTGTCCCCACTCATCTGCACAGAGGTGGGGGGTCTCGCTCTGCCAATGCAGAGAGAGAGACACCCTGACTTTCAAATGGGATTATCAGGAGGTCTTGCAATAGCAGAGAGAGACTGCCGCCGACCATACCATGCTGCCTGCTTCCCAGGGAAGCATAACCGCTTCCAGTCAGAGGATGACAGGCATGTACTGCCAAAATTACATGGCAGTTTATCCAGATACTAGGGGCACTCATTTTTTACTTCTATTTTAGAAGCACCACAAATCCCTATATACGGTTTATTGTTTACTGGAAACTACATGCATCCTTTAAAAACCTGTGTTTGGAAGAGATTGTAACTCAGTTTTTACTTTTCCATATCATGTATAAGAAAATAAAAACAATACATGCAAGTTACACACCTGGGTCCTGTGCTTCTCAGATCAGCGTCTGATGCAGACAAAGAAGATGCAACATGAAGGTGTCCTATTACCATGAACAAGGCTGGTGTCATCTTAGTGAGACATTTGTCTGTACCAAAGAGGAGCCTTTGCACTTCGGTTTTTGATATGGGCAGACCTGTGCATGATATACAGAGGTTAGAATAAACATCTAATGCAGGGGTGGGCACCGTCCAGACCATCATCCCACGAAATCATTTTGTCTGGGCCAACATGCCATGCAGATGCACTCTGGCTTACTCTTACTGCTGATGGATATGGCAGCAAATCATGTCTGGCAGCTGTTTGTCCGCGGCGTGCGTGGACAGAAGATTATAGAGGAGGCGGCTGAGAGCAGCAGCACGGTAAGTACTGGGGAGTGGGGATTATTTATTGGGCATACTGGCTGTGGCATATTAATTTAAGTTCATAATTTTGTACTGCCCACGAATGATGTTATAAATATCCAAATGGCCCTTGGTAGAAAAAAGGTTCCCCACCCCTGATCTCATGGATCAGCTGGAAATCATGAATTCATAGATAGACATCTGATTGCCTGATTGAAATCTGATTGCCTCTTGGAGTCAAGAAGGAATTTTTTACCCCAGGAGGCAAAATTCAAAATAGCTTCCTTAAGGGTTTTTTGCCTTCTTTTGGATCAAAAGCTGTAATGATAGGTAGAAGGGTTGAACTTGATGGACTTGTGTCTTTTTTCAACCTAAATTACTATGTTACATTAGACAAATAAATGAGCAATTATAACTGTACCAACTGGCTGCATTTACCAAAACAACTAAATATCTAAACTTGAGGAAATCAAGATGTGTGATCCTAAGAGAAATCTGATGGCCATTTCGAATCTATAAAGATTTTTATTTTCCTCCCCTATAAGGCAAAATTACATATTGCTTAATTAGGATTTATTTTTGTTGTTTTTTGTTTTTTTTTAGATCAACAGCAGCAATAAGGATAAACAAAGGCTCGAACTACAATGTTCCTCTTCATAGGTAACTATGATTAAGCCCATCAAACATATCCGGTGATAGCTAATAAGAGATCTGTCTCCCTCGGTCACCGGGCCATTTTTATATATTGCAATAAAAAAAAAATCTATATGTATTTGGTGGAGCTGCTATTTTTCTCCTGGTTGATTTGGAGAGGAGAGCACACCATAGACATAAGGAAACAGTGAGTAAGGCGGAACGTGTATAACGGGTCACTGATATATCGGAACAATAATAAAGTCGGACTGGCAGAGAGACCTGCGCGGTGCAGTGTATCTAAGGGGACGTTTGAAGCAGTCGGCGGAAGGTCTTGTTTGGCTATAATATTACCATATCTGGTACGCTGAATGTATGTTAGATACATTTACTCTTATTCTGTCAAGCTGAATTTCCCTGCTTGGTGACCCACACAGAAATAAACTCGAATTTAATGCACATCCAGTTTGGCCACAAAATGATATTATTATTGAATTTAGTTTATCACCTAAGAGTTCCTCCCTAAAATGTTATATATACACTGACCCCATGGATCCAAATGACTCCCGATACATACATGCATTTAAAGAAGGATTTTGTCCTTGATTTTCTTACCATCTGTGTGATCTTTTAAGTGAAGAGATACATGAAATTGCAGATTCCGAAAAGTAAAATTCTTCATTGTCCCTTTAAGTTTAAGAACAAGATAGTGGGTGTCCAATGACATGCAGGCAACCTATAGATAGATGCAAGGGCACAATGTATTAGCGAGTGATCCCATCTATAGTGTGCCACTTAACCCTTTTCACTTCTCTCCCAAGTATGGATATATACCCTTGGGGTAAATAATTTTAAAAAATGTAGGAAAGTTATAACAAATTCCTCTTTATTATAGGTGTAGATCAAGTAATACAATTCAAGGGGTATTTCATAAGTGTTCACTATGCTGTTTAATACAGTGTATTTTTAATAAAGATAAATTATCAAATATTACCTGGTCCTGTGGGTCGCCTTCTAATGAAACCAGAACTTTGGATGTATGACTGCTTGCAGGGTACTTTCGTGTGTCAGGATAAAACACAAGTATTAGAAGGTGAACATGTTGAAGCAATGGGGAGATGTGTTCCTGTACAGTGCCCTTAAACTGCAGACTGGCGCTGAGCTCCCATTCGTCTAGGGGCAAAAAATAAAAACAATGCATTCCTGAAATTCATAAACTGCAACAAATATTTCAATAAAAGTAAATAGAACATACACATAAAACTCCACTCTAGGATGCTGATAGAAAAAAACAACATTAGTTTATTATTGGGGACCAAATTGTGAAGCCCCTCCTTCCCACAATTGAAATGTTTGGCAAACAAGTTTCCTGTGATGCCCAGCCAGTAATAAGCTACACTTCACATGATACGCAAATGCATATAAAATGGCATGGTGGGAAGTGTGCTCCAAACAACTGGAGAGCCCTGCTCAATGGATTCAGTGATCCAGATGTGTGAACTACATTTACCATGATGCTCAGCTATCAATAAGCTACCTGAGCATTATGGGAAATACAATCCATATAACAGAAGAGTGAATTCTCAGCCATAATATCTTCCATTTTGCTTGTCTACCTGTAGGTGAAAAATGGATCTTGTCCTGGGTATCCAGCTTTGTTGTGAGCTGAGTACTGTGTGCTTGTATTACATTGTGTTGGCAGAATTGCAAACAAACACAAAAACTAGCATTTTACCCATGTGATTTTGGAATTAGATATTACGAGGTAGACAAGCAGCAGCCAATACATAGCTAACCAGCTGTTTGTGAACTACATCTATTTGGCTGAATACAGGCTGTTGAGGAAGGGTAACCTTTTGGCCATCTCTAGAACAGGGGTGTCAAACTGTGGCCCTCCAACTGCTGGTGTCCGACATCTCCCATAATACTCTGTCATCTAAGAGGCTTATGGGCAAGAACAGGAAATGTAGTACTCCAACCAATAGAGGGCCAAAGGCAGTGGAGGGCTGGCAACCATTTTGTGTCCTATGGAGAAACTGCAGTGGCCTGCCCATTATCATCTGTTATAAACACAGACAGGGAAGACAAATATGCTGAATTTAGGTACAGAGATTGATAAGTACACAACTGGATAGAAATATAATGTGTTATCCAGTCTCCCCTGACTTTTTATTGCCTCTTCTCTACCTCAGATTCATAAATACAGAGAATGCATTAGTATGAGGTCTAATTTGAAGGCCACAATATGGAGCCTATCTCATCTTAAGAATTTGTGTTATATCCCAATAGCATTATTAGACAAGGCTAGCTGTCTTGCCTATACATCTCTGCCTGGGTTAGAAGTGACATGGTGCAGACCAGGCTTTTATAGGAGATTAGGGAAAAGAAAAAAATAATTGTATACTATATAGGAGAACAGTCCAGGAGGGCTGGGAACCTAGACATAATACTGTGACTGTCCAGCTGTTCTGTACTAAACCTACCAGAATCTCTGTCATATATGAAGACATCTAGGCACTAGTGTGGTTACAGTCCATCAGCAGCATTAGGATCTCAGTTGTACACCTTGGGACATGACATGGCATTATTAAAATAGAAGTTTAGCAACAGGTGGTGGGTGACTAGCGGTCCCTGTTCATACATAAAATATACTAAGGTGTATAGTAAAATAAGAGGATAGAGATTTCCAGAGATGCACCTGTGTCAGGGCCTAAAGAACATTTTCTGTAAAACCATCTCTATTGAGGTGATTTTTTTTCGTAGCACAATGATAACCAATGTGATGCTACAGATATCTTCCAGTTTCTCTTGCACTTAGGAACAAACGTAAGGTTGACAAACTACTACTAGGCATCAGTAATTCTCAACGAACAGCGATGTAGACATGGATTTAGAAATAGACAGACAAACATGGCAAGGATTCAAACAGGCAAATAGAAGTTAAACTCACTTTTGTCCAAGTGAAGAATCACCAGATGTTTTCCTTGAGGATCTGCAAGGACTTTTGAGAGGTGTTTCATGGTTACCAGTGTGGCTGGCTGCTGCTCATCTGGGCACATCCCAAACATCTCCAAATCCCCTGCGCTCCACGAGCTCTGTTTGATTGCATCCAGGAAGCCACGGTCGTAGTCTCTAAGGACTCCTTGTGTTTCCAGGTTGCCCCAACCAGTTCCAAATGCTCCACTCTCTTTCAGTCCACACTCTGTGCCATGCAGTGCATCTTCTTTTCTGTCTTGAGCTAGCTGATGACCAGATTTGGGTAACACTTTGTCCACCTGGAGCATCAGATCCCTTTCTTTTTCTGCCCACATTTCACCCTGTTTCCCAACCTTGCTGGGCAATGTCTGGCACAACAGAGGCAGCATCACCAGCCACCAGAATAAATTTAGCATACTCATCACTTATTGTTCTAATCCAATAGTAAGAGCAATCTAAGCAGTAACACTAGAGGAGACCAGTTTGTTGAAAAGTACACCAGGGCAGCATGACATCTTGCAGAAGCAACCTTGTCTTCAGAAAGAATAAACACGACACCTTGGAAGGCAAGGGGTGTTGTCACATCTGTGATGCTTTTGCCCTGACATGGGGAGATGCTGCCAAAGTATGTGTAACAGGGAGGGATGTTCCCGTGTTTTGGACAGAAGTGAGACCTTGAGTTCCCTGTGGGATGCTTGTTCCCAAACTAAACCGTGCCAATGTCTTTTCTTTTTTTCTTTTCTTCTTCCAAATAGAATGGTATCCCTCGCAGTTTATTTTTAGAAAGCTACCCCTGTGAAAGAACCTTCTGCACCTTGTCCTTGAAAATGGACATGGTAACAATAGCTCTATTGTATAAAAAAAAAAATCCATCAAGTGCATCATTCTTCAAAAGTCAGTGTCCTGCAATGCAGGCTTTACCATCAAGTAGCCCAGCTGGTTTGTGGGGGAGAATCGTTTAAAATAGTTGAAACAGATCGCTTTCACATTTAACTATACCACCAGAAATAATGTTCCTTTCATAATAATTCTTGTAATGAAATTCCTGCCATCTCCAGCAACATTAGACTAGAATTTTTTTATTATATCATAGACATAACCAGATGCAAGGCTGACATCTCCCTTTATAATTATCCAGTGGTTTTAAATTCCACTGAACCAAATCCAATCAAATAATTAGAAAAATAATGTACACAATCAGCGGCACCTCCAAATAAATAAGCAGGACCTTGTTTGAAAAATATATGCCAACTAAAACACAAAAACCTGCCTCTGGCAAGCAAGAGAAAAGGGTGCTTTAAAAGACCCTGTAATCTAAGCATTGTAACTTTAGACTGTCAGTGTAAAGAACAAAAATAATAGGAAAATATAATAGTATATTTGCTTGTGGAATTGCAGGCAAATGTTTAAAATGTGTCTATGGTGTCTGCTGTTTATGACCTCACCTTGTCGCTTAATATGCAGATTATGCAGAAAGGAGTTAATTAGAATCTCAACCCTCAGGACATGTCAAATAGTAGGCTAATTTTTTTAAAGCGGTGCCTTTCCTCCCTCAGTAATGCAGACACCACCTGTCTATCTGCGCCCACCTTGCCTCTACTTAGTGCCAGCCCTGGCTGGGGCATGTCCTGACTGTGCATTGTGGGTTCTGGCGGGGGCATGTCCTGTGTGTGCTATGTGGGTGCTGGCTTGGGCATGTCCTGTAGGTGCATTGTGGGTTATGGCGGGGGCATGTCCTGCGTGTGCATTGTGGGTTCTGGCTGGGGCATGTCCTGCGTGTGCATTGTGGGTTATGGCGGGGGCATGTCCTGCGTGTGCATTGTGGGTTCTGGCTGGGGCATGTCCTGCGTGTGCATTGTGGGTTATGGCGGGGGCATGTCCTGCGTGTGCATTGTGGGTTATGGCGGGGGCATGTCCTGCGTGTGCATTGTGGGTTCTGGCTGGGGCATGTCCTGCGTGTGCATTGTGGGTTATGGCGGGGGCATGTCCTGCGTGTGAATTGTGGGTTTTGGCGGGGCATGTCCTGCGTGTGCATTGTGGGTTCTGGCGGGGGCATGTCCTGCGTGTGCATTGTGGGTTATGGCGGGGGCATGTCCTGCGTGTGCATTGTGGGTTCTGGCTGGGGCATGTCCTGCGTGTGCATTGTGGGTTCTGGCTGGGGCATGTCCTGCGTGTGCATTGTGGGTTATGGCGGGGGCATGTCCTGCGTGTGAATTGTGGGTTTTGGCGGGGCATGTCCTGCGTGTGCATTGTGGGTTCTGGCGGGGGCATGTCCTGCGTGTGCATTGTGGGTTATGGCGGGGGCATGTCCTGCGTGTGCATTGTGGGTTCTGGCTGGGGCATGTCCTGCGTGTGCAGTGTGGGTTCTGGCAGGGGCATGTCCTCTGTGCAATGTGGGTGCTGGCTTGGGCATGTCCTATGGATGCAGTCTGGGCGCTCTGGCAAGAACTGTAAATGCAATCGTGAAACTATGGCAGTACCTGTGGGTTCTGCAACATATTGCTATTGCAAGTGATGAGGGGGAAATAACAAAGGGGTGTAGGAAAAAAACAACTGGGAATCCCTAAATCCTGGACCGTTCAGGGGCCTCGAGGACAGGTTTAAGAAACACTCCACTAGAGAAACAGTTTTAGAGGGATATATAAGTTATTTGAATATATACAGGGTCTCTACAAATTATTCACCGATAACCTGGCCATTAACAGAATGGTACAACGGATAAGAGGTCACCTGCTGCGACTTGGACAAAAGGAGATTTCATCTACAACAGGGAAAGGGATTCTTTACAGTAAGGACAATAAAATATATGGAATTCACTGCCTCAAGAGGTGGTGTTACTGAATATAGTAGATGCCTTAAATGAACCTGAACACAGAGGGCCATGTATGCTAGTATAGGCAGTAATATTTATTTAGTGCTTGTTGATCCAAGGAGAAATCTGATTGGCATATGGAGTGAAAACGATTGCTTCTCCATTGAAAGCAGAATTTGAAATTGCTGAAATGAGGGGGTATTCCTTCATTTTGGACCAACGGTGGTAAACTAGGGTAGGAAAAGTGCTGAATTTGATGGACAGGCCGTTATGGGGGAGCTTCGTCGCCCAGAGGCAGACTCCTTCGGTCTCTGAGCTGACCAGCCCTCGGACATGTGCATTCTCAGCCAAAGTTTCTGCAAGTGCCTGCAGTCCTCTTTTTCAACCTCCGGGAGGAGGCGGTACTTTGCTAATTAGCCCTGAGAACTCTATAAAATCCCCTCCTGCACTTTAGTCAGCTGGTGTAGAGTGTACACTGTGTGCCCTGTGTTTATTCTCGTTTTGTATTGCTATCACCTAGTATCTGACCTCGGCCTGTTTCACCTAATATTCTAGTCCTCTGCCCCTGGTTCTGTTTACTCATCCTGTTTGATTGCCGCCTGCCACTGACCTTTGGAGATTCCTGACTTAGGCTTGCCTCACCCCTTTTGTACCATGCCTTGGACTTAGCCCTCGTGCCTCTGTTTCTACCAGTGGGCTTGTTCTCTACCAAACCTTCTGGGTCAGTGAGAATTGCCTCCTTGCCATCTAGTCCCCATACTGTGTGCCTGACAGTGTGTGTAAGTGTTATTCTGCCTATATGTGAGAGTGTGTGTGTGTGTGTAAGTGTGACTCTGTCTGCCTGTGAGAGTGTGACTCTGCCTATGAGAGTATGTGTTTGTAAGTGTGACTCTGCCTGCCTGTGAGAGTGTGTGTAAGTGTGACTCTGCCTATGAGAGTGTGTGTTTGTAAGTGTAACTCTGCATGTGAGAGAGAGTGTGTGTGTGTGTGTGTGTATGCATGTGACTCCGCCTGTGTGTGTGTGTATGCGTGTGATACTGCCTGGATGTGTGACTCTGCCTGTATATGAGAGTGCGTAAGTGTGACTCTGCCTGCCTGTGAGTGTGTGTAAGAGTGATTCTGCCTGGATGTGTGACTCTGCCTGTATATGAGAGTAAGTAAGTGTGACTCTGCCTGCCTGTGAGTGTGTGTAAGAGTGATTCTGACTGGATGTGTGACTCTGCCTGTATATGAGAGTGCGTAAGTGGGACTCTGCCTGCCTGTGAGTGTGTGTAAGTGTGACTCTGCCTGCCTGTGAGTGTGTGTGTGTGTGTAAGTGTGACTCTGCCTGCCTGTGAGAGTGTGTGTGTAAGTGTGACTCTGCCTGTGTGACTCTGCCTGTGTGTGTGTATGTGTGTGACCCTGCCTGTGTATGAGAGTGTGTGTGTGGGTGTAAGTGTGACTCCGCCTGTCTGTGAGTGTGTGTAAGTGTGACTCTGCCTGCCTGTGAGAGTGTGTGTGTAAGTGTGACTCAGCCTGCCTGTGAGAGTGTGTGTGTGTGTGACTCTGTCTGCCTGTGAGAGTGTGTGGGACTGCCTGTATGTGAGAGTGTGTGTGTGTGTGTCTGTGTAAGTGTGATTCTGCCTGCCTGTGAGAGTGTGTGTGTAAGTGTCACTCTGCCTGCCTGTGAGAGTGTGTAAGTGTGACTGCCTGCCTGTGAGAGTGTGTGTGTGTGTAAGTGTGACTCTGCCTGCCTGTGAGAGTGTGTGTGTGTGTAAGTGTGACTCTGCCTGCCTGTGAGAGTGTGTGTGTAAGTGTGACTCTGCCTGCCTGTGAGAGTGTGTGTGTAAGTGTGACTGCCTGCCTGTGAGAGTGTGTGTGTGAGTGTGACTCTGCCTGTGTGACTCTGCCTGTGTGTGTGTGTGTATGTGTGTGACCCTGCCTGTGTATGAGAGTGTGTGTGTGGGTGTAAGTGTGACTCTGCCTGTCTGTGAGAGTGTGTGTGTAAGTGTGACTCAGTATGCCTGTGAGAGTGTGTGTGTGTGTGACTCTGTCTGCCTGTGAGAGTGTGTGGGACTGCCTGTATGTGAGAGTGTGTGTGTGTGTCTGTGTAAGTGTGATTCTGCCTGCCTGTGAGAGTGTGTGTGTAAGTGTCACTCTGCCTGCCTGTGAGAGTGTGTAAGTGTGACTGCCTGCCTGTGAGAGTGTGTGTGTGTGTGTGTAAGTGTGACTCTGCCTGCCTGTGAGAGTGTGTGTGTGTAAGTGTGACTCTGCCTGCCTGTGAGAGTGTGTGTGTAAGTGTGACTGCCTGCCTGTGAGAGTGTGTGTGTGTAAGTGTGACACTGCCTGCCTGTGAGAGTGTGTGTGTAAGTGTCACTCTGCCTGCCTGCCTGCCTGTGAGAGTGTGTGTGTGTGTGACTCTGTCTGCCTGTGAGAGTGTGTGTGACTGACTGTATGTGAGAGTGTGTGTAAGTGTGACTCTGCGTGTCTGTGAGTGTGACTCTGCCTGCCTGTGAGAGTGTGTGTAAGTGTGACTGCCTGCCTGTGAGAGTGTGTGTGTGTAAGTGTGACTCTGCCTGCCTGTGAGAGTGTGTGTGTGTCACTCTGCCTGCCTGTGAGAGTGTGTGTGTAAGTGTGACTCTGCCTGCCTGTGAGGGTGTGTGTGTAAGTGTGACTCTGCCTGTCCTCAGGAATGTAGTATTGGTATGAGTGCCCAGAAAAGGTATGATATTTGTGGTACCGGTACTGATGAGGAATCACAATAGAACTGGCAGGATGATTCTGGTTGCAGTACTTAATTTTTGTCATTAGGAGGTGTATAATTACGTTCTAGATGTAGTACCAAAAAGTCACCAGTAGAGGCTATTCAGAATCGTCTTTGTTGCAATACCAGATTTTGATCATCAATTGGTGCACCACTCCGTTTTTTAGCAGAAGACAGACACAGCCGGTGTTCTGACAAAAAACTTGAGCGAATTCTACAGCATAGGCGCATGTGCGGGGGGCACACACCACCTCCCACCCCCTTCGGATCAGCTGCGTTGACAGGTAAAGTAGGAGTGCATAAGCACTTTGCGCGAAGCAGTTCACTTATTAGCGTACCAATCACTGTATAGTTGGTAAAACTCCTATCAGTGACATGCTACAATAATAAGTGATGGGAGGAGTTGTGATCACCCAGTGAGAACCACCTTAGACTCCCCTGAGTCCCCCTCTGTCCCTCGTGTCTGACTTCCACTTACTAGCGTAGCATGTCACTGATAGTTTTGACAACTTAACAGTGATTGCTATGCTCCTACTTTACCTGTCATCGCAGCTGATCCGAAGGGAGGTGGTGTGCGCCCCTCGCACATGTGCTGTTCTGGCAAAGTAACAGCTGAATGATCAGCTGTAACTTTGTGCGCATGCGCGATGATTGAATTCTACTGCTCCTGTGCAGTAGAATTCGATCTAGTTTTTTGTCAGAACACTGGCATAAGCTGAAAGTGACAATCTCGGTGGGAAACTGCAACAGGATTCCTTGAAGGTAAGTTGCTGAGACAGATACCTTTAAAGGGAGAATTGTACAGGAACAAGCCAGGGGTCGTTTGGGTGCCAGATAGTAGAATAGTCAGGATGGAAGCCAGATAAATTCAGAAGGGATCAGGATACAAACGATAAGGGTACAAACAGCACAGACAACTGAGCAAGGTAATTTTGGCGCCAGGGAAATTTAAAGGACAGTAAGCGCGCCCCCCTATGACACCAGGGAATGACATTGCCTCCTCCGTTGCCATGGCAATGGAGTGGGGTCTTGAAAAACAGGTGGACCTTGCCCCCGTGTAGTCATCGGATGGTGGGTACGGGAAATGCAGGGTACATGCTGAATGCCTTTCTGAAGTCTGGAGCAGTATTGTGGAGATGAATGCCGTGACGGACCTGATGCAGACCTAGGGCAGTCACTGGTGAGGTTTGTGGCCCGAGGTGATATTTATTATGACAGTGTGTGTGTGTGTCTCTCTGCCTTTTATGTGAGAGTGTGTGTATATATGTGACACTGCCTGTATGCAAGTGTATGTGTGACTCTGCCTGTATGTGGGAGTGTGTGTGTGTATAAGTGTGACGCTGCCTGTATGTGAGTGTGTATAAGAGTCTCTCTGCCTGTATGTGTGTGTGTGTGTATACGTGTGACTCTGCCTGTATGTGAGAATGTGTGTGTGTGTATAAGTGTGACGCTGCCTGTGAGTGTGTGCGTATATATATATATATATATATATAATGTGACGGTGCCTGTATGCGAGTGTGTGTGCGTGTGTGCAAGTGTGACTCTGCCTGTATGTGGGAGTGTGTGTATAAGTGTGACGCTGCCTGTATGTGAGTGTGTATAAGTGTCTCTCTGCCTGTATGTGTGTGCGTGTATAAGTGTGCCTGTATGTGAAAGTGTGTGTGACTGCCTGTATGGGAGTGTGTGTATAAGTGTGACTCTGCCTGTGAGTGTGTGTGTATATATGTGATGCTGCCTGTATGTGAGAGTGTGTGCGCGCACGTGCTACTCTGCCTATTTGTAAGAGTGTGCGTGCAAGTGTGACTCTGCCTGTATGTGTGTGTATATGTGTGACTGCCTGTATCCGAGTGTGTGTGTGTATATATGTGTGATGCTGCCTGTATGAGAGTGTGTGTCTCTGCCTGTATTTGAGATTGTGTGTGTGTGCCTCTGCCTGTGAGAGTGTGTGTACAGGGAGTGCAGAATTATTAGGCAAGTTGTATTTTTGAGGATTAATTTTATTATTGAACAACAACCATGTTCTCAATGAACCCAAAAAACTCATTAATATCAAAGCTGAATATTTTTGGAAGTAGTTTTTAGTTTGTTTTTAGTTTTAGCTATTTTAGGGGGATATCTGTGTGTGCAGGTGACTATTACTGTGCATAATTATTAGGCAACTTAACAAAAAACAAATATATACCCATTTCAATTATTTATTTTTACCAGTGAAACCAATATAACATCTCAACATTCACAAATATACATTTCTGACATTCAAAAACAAAACAAAAACAAATCAGTGACCAATATAGCCACCTTTATTTGCAAGGACACTCAAAAGCCTGCCATCCATGGATTCTGTCAGTGTTTTGATCTGTTCACCATCAACATTGCGTGCAGCAGCAACCACAGCCTCCCAGACACTGTTCAGAGAGGTGTACTGTTTTCCCTCCTTGTAAATCTCACATTTGATGATGGACCACAGGTTCTCAATGGGGTTCAGATCAGGTGAACAAGGAGGCCATGTCATTAGATTTTCTTCTTTTATACCCTTTCTTGCCAGCCACGCTGTGGAGTACTTGGACGCGTGTGATGGAGCATTGTCCTGCATGAAAATCATGTTTTTCTTGAAGGATGCAGACTTCTTCCTGTACCACTGCTTGAAGAAGGTGTCTTCCAGAAACTGGCAGTAGGACTGGGAGTTGAGCTTGACTCCATCCTCAACCCGAAAAGGCCCCACAAGCTCATCTTTGATGATACCAGCCCAAACCAGTACTCCACCTCCACCTTGCTGGCGTCTGAGTCGGACTGGAGCTCTCTGCCCTTTACCAATCCAGCCACGGGCCCATCCATCTGGCCCATCAAGACTCACTCTCATTTCATCAGTCCATAAAACCTTAGAAAAATCAGTCTTGAGATATTTCTTGGCCCAGTCTTGACGTTTCAGCTTGTGTGTCTTGTTCAGTGGTGGTCGTCTTTCAGCCTTTCTTACCTTGGCCATGTCTCTGAGTATTGCACACCTTGTGCTTTTGGGCACTCCAGTGATGTTGCAGCTCTGAAATATGGCCAAACTGGTGGCAAGTGGCATCGTGGCAGCTGCACGCTTTACTTTTCTCAGTTCATGGGCAGTTATTTTGCGCCTTGGTTTTTCCACACGCTTCTTGCGACCCTGTTGACTATTTTGAATGAAACGCTTGATTGTTCGATGATCACGCTTCAGAAGCTTTGCAATTTTAAGAGTGCTGCATCCCTCTGCAAGATATCTCACTATTTTTGACTTTTCTGAGCCTGTCAAGTCCTTCTTTTGACCCATTTTGCCAAAGGAAAGGAAGTTGCCTAATAATTATGCACACCTGATATAGGGTGTTGATGTCATTAGACCACACCCCTTCTCATTACAGAGATGCACATCACCTAATATGCTTAATTGGTACATATTGGAGTAAGACAACATGCATAAAGAGGATGATGTGGTCAAAATACTCATTTGCCTAATAATTCTGCACTCCATGTATATGTGTAACTATGCCTGTATGTGAGTGTGACGCTGCGTGTATGTGAGTGTGTGTAAGTGTCTCTTTGCCTGTATGTGAGTGTGTATAAGTGTCTCTCTGCCTGTATGTGAGTGTGTATATAAGTGTGACTCTGCCTGTATGTGAGTGTGTATATAAGTGTGACTGCCTATATTTGTGGCTGTGTGTAACATTGCCTGTATGTGTGTGACTATGCCTGTATGTGAGAGAATGTGTGTGTCTGTATACAGGGCCGGCCTTAGGGGTGTGCGACCTGTGCGAGCGCACAGGGCGCAACACCCCAGGGTGCGCACGCCCGGCCGGTAGAAAGAAGAAAAAAAAGTTTAAAAAAAAAATAAAAAGCCGGTAGTGGCACTGGCTGGGGGAGATCAAAAGATCCCCCTCACCAGCCCTCTGCTCGGCATTCTCTGCTTGGTCCGGGGAGGGGGCGGAGCTAACCGGCTGAGCGGTGTAGCCCCGCCCCCACTCTGTGAAGCAGAGCAGCGTCTGCTTCACGGGGAGCCCCGGGCAGCATGAGATAGTGCTGCTCGGCTCCCCATGCTTGCATTAAGCATGGGGAGCCGAGCAGCACTTTGTCTTGCTGCCCATGGCTCCCCATAATGCAGACTCTGCTCTGCTTACCGGGGTGGGGGACGGTTAGCTCCGCCCCCTCCCTGGATCCACCTTTTCAGGCAAAGGTAAGGGAGGGGGGAGAGAGACAGACAGAACAGGGGTTAGGGGGGAGAGACAGAACAGGGGGAGGGGAGAGAGAGAGAGAGAGAACAGGGGGAGGGGGGAGAGAGAACAGGGGAGGGGTGGGAGAGACACAGACAGAAAAGGGGCAGGGGGTAGAGACAGAACTGGGAGAGAGAGAGAGAGAGAGAGAGACAGAACTGGGGGAGAGAGAGAGAGAGAGAGAGACAGAACAGGGGACGGGGGGGGGGGAGAGAGACAGAACAGGGGACGGGGGGGGAGAGAGACAGAATAGGGGACGGGGGTAAAGAGACAGGAGAGAGAGAGAGAGAGAGACAGACATGGCAAGGAAGAGGAAAGGGACAAACATGGGAAGGGAGAGAGACACAAACATAGGGGGGGGGGTAAAAGAGACGGGGGGGGGGGGGCCGCCACGGGGGAAGCCCGCACAGGGTGCCGGAACACTTAAGGCCGGCCCTGTCTGTATAAGTGTTACTCTGCCTGTATGTGAGTGTGTGACTGCCTGTATGTGTGTGTATATATGTGATGCTGCCTGTATGTGAGTGTGACTGCCTATATGTGAGTGTGTGCAAGGGCGACTGCCTGTGTGTGCAAGTGCGAGCGACTGCCTGTGAGAATGTGTGTGTGCAAGTGACTCTGCCTGTGAGAATGTGTGTATATGTGTCTCTGCCTTTATGTGTGTGAGTATATATATATGTGTGTGTGACTGCCTGTAAGAGTGAATGTGTGCGTAAATGTGACTGTGTGTATAGAAGATCAGTTTATAACCTAATAAATCCAAATGTGTGTGCGCTTGTGTTTGCATTTAATGTGAGAGTTTTATTGCTGGGGAATCTGTAATATACTAACACACTGAGTTCTATGAGTTGTGTGTGTGTACATTTATTTTTTAAGGAAACATGAATGTGGTCCATTTACCGTGAAGTGGCCCACTACAGAACAAACTTGGATACACCTGCTCTAAGACTACCGCTTACTTGTTAGTGAAGCTTTCCTTACCAATGTAGAGGTTTGCAATAACCTTAAAAAAATAAAAAAATAAAAAAAATCTTCTCTACCACTTCAAACAAAGTAAATTTCAAGTTTTACTCTGCAAAGGTTAGTGATGGCATTAAATAATTGGCTTTAATATAGAACTGCACAAAATAAGCTGTACAGTTGTACACACTTGCCCATTTTCTGCTTAAAAACCAAAAAAAAGGCACTGCATTAATTGAGAAAGCAAACAGAGATGCAAAGAAGAAGAAAAATGTAACATTTGAAATGTAAGCCATATTCCAATTGGCATCTTGAGGGTATCGGTCAATATGAGTTTATGGTAATAACAAACCTTCATTCACACACATCACAAGAAAAACTAGCATTTTAGATTTATTTAAATGGTAAGATTTATTAAATGAGTCAAAATGCTTTCTAGAAAATATCCAATAGCTGGGGTAACAGCAGGAGATCAGTTGGTAGGAGGGGGTGGAGGCATATTTGTAGGTCCATCACTAGGCAAAGGGGGTCTTAACATAGGTGGCATTGGTCCGGGTGGCAGAACGCCAGGTGCTGGAGGAGGCACACCAGGGGCCGGTGGTGGAGGAACACCAGGTGGAGGAATACCCGGAGGAGGAATACCAGGTGGAGGAACACCAGGTGGAGGCACAGAAGGATTAGGTGGAGGTGGTGGTACGCCAGGAGGTGGAACTCCTGGTGGTGGCATTGAAGGTGGCGGCCCTGGTGGTGGTACTCCAGGTGGTGGTACTCCTGGGGCAGGTGGGAGCTGTGGAGGAGGTCCAGGAGGAGCAGGTGCTCCAGGAGGCATTGGGGGTAGTGGCATTCCTCCTGGTGGTGGAGGTGGCATGCTTTCTGGCAGAGGAGGACGAGGTGGCATCCCATTCAGTAATGGAGGAGGTGGTGGTCTTTTAACACCAGGAGGTGCTGGAGGCAAACTGGGTACTGGTGGAGGTTTTTCCATCTTAAAATGGAATTGCAGAAAGAACTGTGATAAGGAGAAAAATATTAGTCTTTCAAAATCTTAGAAAACTTCTATTTAAACACTCTGCCACCTATGAAAGTCATTTTGACAGGCAAGCACAATCATTGGCAGTCACCATGATCACGTTTGCGGGACGGGTCTGAATGGCTTTTACTGAACGGAGGCAGTCAACAATGCTTGTTTATAGCCAATTTCAAAAGGACAGCTATCAGCAAAAAATATGTTTAATAGAAAGATTGCATTAAGTTTAATAAATAATAAAGCGCCTTACCTTATTGAGATATCTCTGCTTCTATAGCATTATCAGGGGGAAGACATTGTGGGCTAAACATGTCCACCCCTGATGAAGCCATACAAGCAAAGAGTCATGTGATCGCATACGGTACTTTATTCGTATTCTTTCACTGAATCATTTCTAATTAAAATGCAGACAGTCATGATTCCATTATGGGCCATAATGGTCACTGGTTCTACAGGCACATGACAGTCCTTGTATGTCACTAGAAGAATAGTTGCTAAACAGTAAAATAAATCAAATATATATTCAAAAATATTTTTTTTTAAATTAGTACCATTATTTTGACAATAACATACCAGAACTGTGTTTTTTTTGCAGTTTGAGTCTGTGTCTCACGATTCAGAATTTAAATGAAGACAAAAAGGCCAACGAGAATGCTTAGCAGGAAACGATTATGAACCATCATAGAAAGAAGTGGTCGGGAATTCATCTCGATATCAGTTGTAAATGACTAGTTACCTGTTTGGTTTCACGGTTCCAATGCGTCCAGAATTTACCTTCAACCTTGTCAATTTCTCTACTTGGCACCTGAAAAAGAAACACATTTAAAAGTTACATTTATTTGGAGACCTTATAGTACCAAAGTTGTATAAATATGTTCTAATGTAGCAGTTATTATAGAGACCGAGCTATAAAAAAAAAATACAGTGACAAAATACTTATAGTGTAAACGTATATAAGTTTATTACATCTCACAAGAAAAATATTAAAATTATATATGAACAACAACATACAAAAAAAACAAACAGATTATCTCAAGTGCCACTATAAATGTCTTATAAATTAGCTGGTTACAATGATCTCTTACATAAAAAGGACATTTTATTATCTATATGTGATGATTTATATCAGAGGGAATCCTAAAAATTACTAGAAAAATCCTCTTACCCAATGGGTTTGTTCACCTGGCCAGGTTTGAACTATCGAATATAAAAGAAACCATATTGCACTTGTTACCACTCCAACACCCACAGGACGCGTTTCATTTGTCTTCCTCAGCTGGTGTGCGTCAGTGCATCTGATGCAGGTTTGTTCACCTGGCCACAGGTATATTTTATTTTCTGTATGTGATGTTTTATATGTCCTTTTTATGTAAGAGATCATTGTGACCAACTAATTTATAAGACATTATAGTGGCACTGAAGATCATCTGTTTGTTTTTATGTTATTTATATATTTTAATTATAATTTTCTTGTGAGCTGTAACAAACATATGTTTACACTGTACGCATTTGTCACTGTAGTTATTTTATAGCACTCTTTTATAATAACTGTTCCTTGTCTTTGCAGTGGTGAAGATCACTGCAGTTCTCTCAAGATTATCTGCTATTGGTGGAGTATTTCTCTCCATGTGATTGGGAGACATCCCTCTACTGTGAGAATACATATCCTTCCCTTACAATATACACACACACACACACACACACACACATACATACATACATATTGGGGTTAGTATTGGATTTAGGATTTCTTTTATGGTGGAGGCTTTTTCACATTATTTATATTTTAGTAAAGTTGTTATATATTCACAAGCGCTGTTCCTTTAAATACTTTTCTCTAATGTAGGGGCGCTATGTTCTCCAGCTACTGCACATGAACTCCCATGGGTCTCAGATAGCAGTTAACTAGCTTTACTGTTTCCTTTTGGCTTCAGTGGGAATAAGTTTGTCCAGCATGTTGTAGCAGCAGAAAAAGATCTAGTGGACCTCACCTTAAATGCAATGGTTTCATAGGGTTCAGCAGCCATCAGAAGGTACTGCCAACGGCGATCTGGGGGCTCAATCCTCTGTTCGTAAGCAGACATGAACCGGTGTCTAGGAATGATGCTTTCCGCTATCTCTGGATAATCAATCTAAATGGAAGCAACCGAAATCAGGCATTGCCTATATACTGCTATAAACACTTAGGCATTATCCTATAATGCATATTTGACAAGATCTAATTCCCAGTCAAAGAATTAGTAGCACACTTTCAGGTGGCAAATTATTTATAACTCAGAAAGCAGGGAGTTAAGGCATAGGCAAGTCAACAGCAGCAGGTATCTACGGGATGTGGAGAGTATGCCTTCCCCAAAAACACACACAAACTTGTGACAATTCGATTTTTGTTACAAATAGAAACTCCTTCAGTGAGCTGTGGGCACACCAAATTGGATTTCTTACCTGGAAGAGCAGAGACTGTTGTGCCGATTCTGAATCCCGCTGCTTTGTAACTAAGAGCAAAAACAAACCAAATGTATAAGCCAGGAAAATTACAAAAGATAAATAAACAATTATTTCAAGTGGGCGACAGAAACATCTACCATCATATCCGGCAGACATTCTCCATAAGAGCAAATTCAAAGATTCAAGAGAAATGTTAACCTTTATATCCGGGTCGTCCAATCTTTACAAACTTCTTCACCTCCACCTTCACTTTTTCTGGGGCTGGCTGTGCTGGAGCCTCCTTGGCCTCCTTTGCTGCTCTGCGTGCCCTATAAACCAAGAAAAAAAGAAATTAAATGCCTAGGACTCCAGTAAATTAGATATGGAATCTTCAGTCTGCTGTACCAAGATCAGGATAAGGGATTCTGCCAGTTAAATTGTATTTTGCAGTGTTATACATCTCATTAAAATGATCTGACAAAGTCTCTACAGAATCAAAAGCAAATGAAGAAATTTTATTTTTGCAATTCTGTCTACACAATGTATAGACTTTGTATTTTCTCCATTCTCAGAACAAACATATTTTTGGGGACTGAGCCCCTAATACTGGGAATTTGACAGGGTATTGAGTGACAGAATAGAAGGTTTACATATTGTGTAAGTCAATGGTGTTTAGGATAGCAGAACTACAAGCAACCAGCAAACTGTCATGCTCTTCGCTTGTTGCCGGCACACGGTATTCTTTTATAACCCTGGAGTGCTGAGTTCTCTTACAATTTATACATTATACATATGCAAAGAACATCCTGACTTTGATTTAATATAAAGTGCATAAATGGCACATCACTGAAGGGGTTCCAAAAGTTAATCTACATAAGGTTATGCACAAAGAATAATTCTGTATCTCAAACTCTACCTTTCTCATAAAGGGAGAAGCAGGTGGAATCTTATGGTCACCTTTAAAGGTTAAGATTAGATCTGTACATCCTTGGCTCATGTCTGCTGTTTTGAACATAGCTTGTTCAACCCGGCTAACCCAAGGGACTCATGTGGTACCTTTGGCTAAACTTCCCATGATGCTCAGCTGGCCATTAAATCTGAGATACCAAAAGGTTATCAGTCACTAATTTAAGCAATGTGATTCAGAGATTATAAATGCACAATAATGTGCTATTTTAAGGTAGTGTGTCTCATCAGTATGGAAATACTGAAAAACTGAATTAAACCATTGATGATCATGAAACATTAATTTAGAAAATATTGGCATACGCAACAACCCCTGTGTATTTGAGCACAGCTATGCACATATGGGTGTATATGCGCGTAAAACTTACAAATTCGTCTGATGTTTCTTTCCTTGAGTATGGGCCAGGTAACTACCCTGTTGAGAGAGAAAATGATATGTTACACTTATTACAGATTTTAATTTTACAGTACTCAATCCCTACTCCCTTCACTGTAAAATGAGTTAAGCCTCAAAAAACAGATTTTTCTTTTCTACAAACCACTCATATACACCCTCTTTTGGCCAGTTCTCACTTAAGCACGCACACACTTTCACCACTGGCACAAACAGGTATACTAACCATTCTATGTTCATTAAACACTAAAAGACTGGCCTAGGTAAGCACACAGCCTTTACATTACAATAAACTTCGATTAACACTGTTCAATTGTAGAATCCAACTCACCTCATTATTGTGAAGCGTAAGACATAATTTGCATTCATAAGAACCCAAGTGATTCTTCATAAAATAGGGATCCTGGCAATGGCAAAAACAGCATGAGTCACTTAAATATAATTACATTTCACGGTAGTTATACATGCGTTTAGGTGCAAAAAATGTAACAAACCAACAACGGACATCTATTAAAATGTTCAAATATCTGCTAATAATAGTGCGTAAATATATCACTCTATAAAAAGCATTCTACAAACATTATCTACACATTAATCTTTCTTCCAGTCTGATCGGTTTGCTCATGTAGTCTTATCATAGGTCCCATATCTAAATAATTGTTTTATGCTTATATTTACACACGTGAAAACATTGTATTAGGATAGGTTTTTAGGCAGTGCTTTGCCATAAAATAAAAAAATATATTGTTTTGTTTGGAACACATCTCTACGAAATACCGAATAGGACAGCCCAGGGCATGACAAAAGTTCCTAAAGTCTACAAATATTTGTTAAGCCCTGCAATAGCCAGTACCTTATTTATGTCTATTGTTTCCAACGCCAGCTGCCGAAGACGTTCCCTCCTGTCCCTGTTGCTTTCAGATGCCGACGCTACTCCTCCACTGCCGGTTTTACCACCGGCTCTGTGTTGAAAATCCATAGTTGCGGGTGTTTTGAGAGCAAAGCAGGATCAGAAAACCTAAGGTAGAAAAAGATAAATTAACTCTTGGCTCCTAGCTTCAGTGCTTGACAAATACCAGAAACCAGGGCTCCTAAACAACTTAATGCTGGCTTCATACTTTTTTTTTTTTTTGCTGGGAAGGAGGGGTGTGTGTGTGTTTGGGGGGGGGGGGGGGGGGTGCGGGTTGGGGGCTCTTTAACATAATTCTATAGAACTACAATAGGCTGGCTCCTAAATTAACTGCAATGATCGCTTAATTGGTCTATAAACATTTGTGAAGCCTTGCCTTAAATTTCTCTTCCTGTATCAGAGCTTTGGGTGCGAATACAGGGGTATTACTGCTCAATATGAAATAGAAGAGACCGTGTAAAACACAGCATTATGCGCCCATGTGGGGAGTGCTGATCTGTTCACTTTGAATCCTCTGCTTACAAACAATTTACACGGTATGTCTTGTGTCCGTGGGTAACACTCCTCCTAGCTTGAGCCCACTTTAATATGTCTCATATTTCCCTACAAATGTGCCGTTTTCCACTTACCGCTTATCCCTCCTGCCACTCTCTACACACCAGCGTCGGGTCCGGAACTGAGCACCTCTGAAACCGGATGTGACGTATTTCGCAACAAAAACTTTATTCAGGCGAAAAGAAGATTGATTTCCGGGTGGAAGCAACACGTAATGTATGTATACATGTTCTCCTGGACAGACGTTAGAAGTTATATATAAAAAGATAAATTAAATGGAATGGAACAAATCATATTCGTTTTAGAACTTTATTCCATATATGTATTCCCATGATTGTAATACATAACCATGATTTTGTCAGTTTACTACACTTTGGGTGACTAGGCATTAGCTAATCCTTTCAGTGCTGAATGACAGAACAGTATATTAAACATCCACCGCTGGTATTCAAAGGGTTCTCATTTAAACAATATATATTGCAGCTATGTTCTTGGTCAACTATTTAATAACGATCCTATAACTGTTTAATGTTCCTCCAATATTGCCTTCATAGATTATTTATTGATATCACCTTGGCAACATATGTATTAATGTCAGCAATTCATGTACATGCACATATACACAATCATGTAGACAGTTAACTGCACAGTCACGCATACACAGAGATAATCACACACATACAGCGGTAGTCATACACACACCGTCATGTACAGACAAGCCAGCAGTTTTTCATTTTTAAAAAAAAAAATAGAAAGTTCATCTCATGTCGTCCCCCTTCCCTGCTGTATTACCTCATTTAACTTGCACAGATATCCTTCATTATGTACTTATTATTAAGGAAAAATGTGTCATGTGTTTGTGTAAGTTTGGTAACCTCAGGCCATGCAGCTGGATCAGGATGCGTTATAATGAGAAGGAGCTGCTCTCACTGTCCAGACAGAGAGCAGAAAAAGCAGCTGAACTGGGTATGAAAGGTCCAAAGAAAGGAAGTGGTGAGTGAAGAATTAAAATGCACCAAAATATTGCAATATTGCCAGGAAATCTACATAGCAACAAAAATATAGAATATATAGATTAAAGGCAAAGTAGCTTACTAGTAGTCTTTATTGTGGGTAGCGGATGTGGCATTATGGGATGAAATCAGATTGTTGCAGATCAGATTGAAATGCGGCTATTGTAGCCGAATTCTGAGTGTTTTCGAGGGTGAATGGGGCATATTGGGAAGCCTAAAACCTACAGTTTTCATGGAAAGAATGTCCCGATACGAACACTTCCAATTTCTTTGATCTCTGACCATACTGAGTAGCCGCATTTCGGGGATTTGTGCAGTTCGACTATTATGCCCAATTTGAATCCATTTCGGAACGGATCTGTTCATATTGAGTAGACCCTTAGGATTAATAAACAATCCACTATCGTGACAAACAATACATGATGTTCAACTCAACAAAGAGCGACAATGGTAGGGAACTGAGACGTACATTTTCAAACATTAGGCCAAAGTAGCCGAGTTGGAATAATTCTCCAATGTGGCTGAATGGGAGAATTTTACCAACTCGGCTACTTTGGCCTTAAGTTTGAAATTACCGTCTGAAATCCCAGCAGTTCTCTCTTTGGCAGTGCTAAAATGTGTGTGGCTGATCCACTTTAAGGTTGAGTTAGGTGACTAATTGACTAACCCTCTGAATTGTCCCGAAGGACCAGGAGAGCTGTGTTTGTTGATGTTCCTGATATTTAGTTAATTATGAAATTAGTCTTATGATCCGGTATCTTTCTACCTTATTTTCCAGTCCTGAAGAAGCGTCTGGTGAAATTGGTTGTGAATTTTCTCTTTTATTTCCGGACAGATGAAGAAGAGGTAAAAAAAATATATATATATCTTGCAATGATAATGGCTTTGTACTGGCTACAAATAATGATTTGCTGTATATGTAGGATTAGTGCATGTGATGAGTGGTATGTGTATTCTGACAATGTTCTGCTTATGTTCTCCTTCCTGTTGTTCAATATAACTCCTGCTCTGTTCGCAGCCAATTGGAGCACTGCTACTAGAACACTGCAAAGTAATAAAGGAGGAAGAGAAAGGATTCTCTATATGTGAGTACCTTCGCTCAAGGAAGCCTGTTTTGCGCCATTAACCCTGTAAATGTTTTATGTAGTTCTGTGCTGCACCAAAACAATATGGGGGCATTAGGGTGTTAGGAGAAAACTGGGTTGTTAAGGTGTCTCCTTATGACACGGGCGTCCAACGTGCGGCCCGTCCGCCAGAGAGGTGCGGCCCGCCTGAGAGTGGCAGCAGTAGCTGCACCTCTCACCCGCTTCAGCAAAGTGCGCACCGCGGGATGTCACTGACACCCGGTGCTCCAACACAGTCAGAGCGCGAGGGGACGGGGCTTTCTCCTCTCACGCAGGGAAAAGCTCCGCCCCTTCGCACTCTGACCCCGATGGAGCACCGGGTGTCAGTGACATCCCGGTGCTCAGATGGAACAATTCCCCTCCCTGCAGATATAATGTAAGCGAGCAGGGAGGGGAAACAACATGTTTTTTTTTTTCTTATTGTAAAAGTGTGCGTGTATGTAGGTGTAACATGGTGTGTTAGAGTGACTGTGTATGTGTGTCTGTGTATGCACGTTGAATGTGTGCATTTAATGTGAGTGTTCTTTTTATTGCAAACAAAATAACGGGGTTTTTCTTAAAAAAAAAAAAAAAAAAAGAAGAAGCAAAACTCTATGTCTGTGTGGAAGTGTGAATCAGTGTGTGTGGAAGTGCGAATCAGTGTATGTGGAAGTGCGAATCAGTGTATGTGGAAGTGTGACTTAGTGCAGGGCTCGACAAACCCCGGGCGCCAGGTCGCCATGGCGACCAGGAAATCAGACCTGGCGTCCGGGTGCTGTTTGTCACAGAGTGCCCTTGCCGGCTGCCATCCGTTTTACTTTCAGCGCGAGGGGAGAAGGTCTGTGTGGATCACACAGACTGTAAGCTCCGCCCCCTCGCGCAACATGTTGTAGTGCCGATTGTCACGTGACAACACGGCACTTAGCAGGAACCGAAAGAAGCTCGGGCTCCAGCATAAATGTCCCCCTCCCCTGCAATGAGGTAAGCAGCAGGGAGGGAGGACACCATAAGAAATACATTTTTGTTCTTTGGTCTGTGTGTATGTATGAGTGAATGTAACTAGCTATGTATGTATGAGTGAATGTAACTGGCTATGTATGTATGTATGTGTGAATGTAACTGGCTATGTATGTATGTATGAGTGAATGTAACTGGCTATGTATGTATGTATGTGTGAATGTAACTGGCTATGTATGTATGTATGAGTGAATGTAACTGGCTATGTATGTATGTATGTATGTGTGAATGTAACTGGCTATGTATGTATGTATGAGTGAATGTAACTGGCTATGTATGTATGTATGTATGTGTGAATGTAACTGGCTATGTATGTATGAGTGAATGTAACTGGCTATGTATGTATGAGTGAATGTAACTGGCTATGTATGTATGTATGTGTGAATGTAACTGGCTATGTATGTATGTATGTGTGAATGTAACTGGCTATGTATGTATGTATGAGTGAATGTAACTGGCTATGTATGTATGTATGTATGTGTGAATGTAACTGGCTATGTATGTATGTATGAGTGAATGTAACTGGCTATGTATGTATGTATGTGTGAATGTAACTGGCTATGTATGTATGAGTGAATGTAACTGGCTATGTATGTATGTGTGAATGTAACTGGCTATGTATGTATGAGTGAATGTAACTGGCTATGTATGTATGTGTGAATGTAACTGGCTATGTATGTATGTGTGAATGTAACTGGCTATGTATGTATGTGTGAATGTAACTGGCTATGTATGTATGTGTGAATGTAACTGGCTATGTATGTATGAGTGAATGTAACTGGCTATGTATGTATGTGTGAATGTAACTGGCTGTGTATGTATGAGTGAATGTAAATGCCTGTGTATGTATGAGTGAATGTAACTGGCTATGTATGTATGTATGTGTGAATGTAACTGGCTATGTATGTATGTATGAGTGAATGTAACTGGCTATGTATGTATGTATGTGTGAATGTAACTGGCTATGTATGTATGTATGAGTGAATGTAACTGGCTATGTATGTATGTATGTATGTATGTGTGAATGTAACTGGCTATGTATGTATGTATGAGTGAATGTAACTGGCTATGTATGTATGTATGTGTGAATGTAACTGGCTATGTATGTATGAGTGAATGTAACTGGCTATGTATGTATGTGTGAATGTAACTGGCTATGTATGTATGTGTGAATGTAACTGGCTATGTATGTATGTGTGAATGTAACTGGCTATGTATGTATGAGTGAATGTAACTGGCTATGTATGTATGTGTGAATGTAACTGGCTGTGTATGTATGAGTGAATGTAAATGCCTGTGTATGTATGAGTGAATGTAACTGGCTGTGTATGTATGTGTGAATGTAACTGGCTGTGTATGTGAGGTGGGTGTATGCGACTGTCTCCGTGCGTTTATGATATTGTGAGGTGCCGTTGTCTGGCTCCTAAATTTTTTAGCTGGCTCCTAAAACTAAATAAAATTTGTCAAGCCCTGACTTAGTGTATGTGTCAGTGTGACACCGTGTATGTGTGTGGAAGTGGGACTTAGTGTATGTGTCAGTGTGACTCCGTGTATGTGTGTGTAAATGCAACTATGTGTGTATTTGAGTGTGTGTGTGTATGTATGTATATCCACGTGTGTGTATGTATGTATATCCACGTGTGTGTGTGTGTGTATATCCACGTGTGTGTATGTATGTATGTATGTATGTATGTATATCCAGGTGTGTGTGTGTTGGTTTGTGTGTGTGTGTATGTATGTATGTATGTATGTATATATATATATATATATATATATATATATATATATATATATATATACACACACACACACACACACACACATTTTTTTTTCCAAAATGAAACATCAATGCCGCCCACACACAAATAAATTTATGGTGAAGTGGCCCACTGCAAAACAAATTTGCACACCCCTGCCATATGACATCACCTTGTGGCTCCATATGTAAATTTGCACATTCCAATTGACAAGCAGTTCATTAGCTTGCAGTTCTGCTAACACATTGTATAGCAAATTTTTAGGTCCTTTAACTTACTAACTTATAAAGCAGGACTTCCCAACCAGTGACAAGGGAGTAATCCAGACCACGCGTATATTCAGGGTACTTTATTGTTCTACTCATCTCTTAAACGGAGGGGAAAAGAAACAACAGAAATGCATAATGTGGTTCATAGATGAGGTAGAGAAGCCTGCTCACAAGCTTTCCCTCTATCAGTCCGTTGCTGTAACATAGTATGTAGTTCCCCTGTATGCTCTATGCCAGGGGTGTCGCAGTTTTTTCTGCAGTTGGCCACTTCACCAGAAATGTATGTGTGCATGGGCCTCATTCATATGTATATATATAAATATTTAACAGTAATGTGCAGCATGTGAGTGTATCACAGACTCCACAAGCAATACAAAAATTACAGTAATATGCACCGTGTGAGTGGATCACAGATTCCACAGCAATAAAACTCACATTAAATACACACACAGACACATTTACACACACCCACACATGCACATTCACATTTACACCAATACACACACTCAATCACATGTACACACATACATACACAAATACACACACACACAAATATTTACAGTCAAACTTACACAGTCACAGTCTATGTTTCTATGTCACATACACACACACACACTTACATACAGTCACACACATACACACACAACCTGCCCAACCATACAGTTTTGTTTTTTTAACGGGGCTGAGAACTTCAGACCCCTCTTCCGATTTTCATTGCGTGCTGGTATGCTTCTCCCCTCCCTCTTACCTTTGCAATGACCTCACGTGCAGGGTAGAGGAGGGGTTATACACATTCGATTCTGAGGAGCTCCCCTGATGCTCCTGCTGGTGCAGAAGTCATGCAGGCCGCACCTCAATGCCCGGTGGGCCGCATGTTGGACACCCTGCTCTATGCCAAGCGCTACGTAAATTGTTATATGTAACAACGCCTTGGTGTGTAAAGCTGAGCATACCCTGAACAGCACAGGCCAGAATAGAGTGGACGTCTCTATTTAACAACATATAATAGCAGCATAGTGTTTGTAATTAGTGTATATTTTGGATCTGTTTATTCCTACAGACTTCATTGACGAGCCAGATCGAAAATACATATTTGAATGCAGTTCCAAGGAACAGTGTGATGAATGGGTGGAAGCACTAACCAATGCAAGGTGAGAACCACTTTGCCTAAATAATTTTCTCAGCTTCTTTTGACTAAATTGTACTACATTTTGTGCAAGTGAAGTGTGATAAATAATCTTATACAAACAATCGGATGACGTGGTCTTTTTTTTTAGTTATGAATTTATGAGGAGAAGTCTCCTGTTCTATCGGAATGAAATCCTTAGAATGACAGGGAAGGTGAGTGAGGCAAAAAAGGGGTTAATAATTTTTCAGTTCTGTTTATGTTTTTCATAATTACCTGACACTCTCTAACCATTGTCTACAGGACCCTTTGGAGCAGTATGGGATCTCAGAGGAGTCTCGTTTCCAGATAGAGCCTGCAACAATATGAGGAGTAGGCACTGGGTTCCTACTTGACCTCTGAGAAACTACCTACAACGGAAAGTTCTCTTTACTCATCAGCTGTAGACATTGTTTAGCTTTGGAAGGCCAGTGCTTTTTTTTTTTTGTACCAGATCCAGATGTAATTATTTCTACAACTTGACAAATATAATGCATTGAATGATCCAGTCTGCATTTACAAAATGCTAAATTGGTCCAAAAACACCTTTTGTTGCCATTGTTACCTTCATTCTACTTCCCAATAGAAATTGTACAGGGGCAGTGGTAATCGTCTCTTTTTTTTTTTTTTGTCTACCCATGACATTTATACCCAAGGCACTAAACATTCTGTTTAACTTTTGGTTCTTTAACAGAAGCAAAGGTTAAAAGGATGATAAACTGACATGTACTTTTGGTAGCACATGCCAGTTTATGCTCTGACCGGAATCTGCCATGCTTCCATAAGAAGCAGGCAGCAAGTCTGGTCGGTGACTGTCTCTCTCTGCCAGCGTAGAGAGAGGCCCTCGTTTTTGCTTGGGATCAGCAGATGGGACCTTAACTAGGTCCTCCTGCTAATCCCATTCAAAAACGAGGGTCTCTCTCTGCGCTAGGAGTGAGAGACCCTCGCATTCAGCAGTCAGAGCAGGAACTGCTGTGTCTCAGGTGTGTGTCTCAGTAAACCTTTACAGTTATTTGTGGCAGTACAATTAGTTCTGCCCCCATTGCCGACATGTGCTGACTTAGTTGTACAAGCAGCGAGTGACAGTTGAGAACCGGATCAGCCTTAATGCTTCACAGTGAAGAATGGAGATTTCAGGTCATAGGATCAAATGGAATGTACATTTAAAAGGATACAATACCATGTACTAGGGCTACTAAACCTTTCACTTATCCTTCAGAAGCAGAAGATTAAAAACATTAAGCAGCTATTTAAATTTAGGTAGAATACAGAGCTACGCCCCATAACTACTAGCTATTATATTTCTCTATTACTTGGTTTTACCAAATCTGGGGATGGGTATAAATGACAAACTCTTAAGTTTATAGTATATGTGTAATTTATATGTAAATAAAACATTCATGTTCTAACTGCATACAGCCAATGGGAGACCAGGCCAGAACTCTCATTTTCCATTGACTGAATTCAACTCCACCTACTTTTAATGTATGTAACTTCCATCACTAGTTATCTTGTGCATTTTTCACCACCGTCCACAAACAACAGTGCGGCAGTGTCTCTTTATACAGATACCTTTCGCATGGCGAGCGCCTCAAAAAACAGTGATTAATGCCTCATCAGCTTGCTCACTCCAATAGCCGCTAATCTAACTGTTAAACCATAATGTAACATGCTGTATTACAACTCCGTATTGTCCTGGTATTTCTCTTGGCCGTCACCTCTGCCCACTGCTGTTTGTTGCAACTTTATCAGACCAGAGACTTGGACAGAAATGTGGCTATGACTTTACTAAGCTTTTGCAGACTTGTAACTTTTTGTCCTGATAACACATTCACTTCGGGCCTACATTTCACAAACACCCTTATTGTTTATTCTGTGATTGTTATTCTTACATGTACTTTTTTTTATGCTCCAGATGATGAAAAATGAAAAACACTGTAGTTTCAGCAGCTCTGGATTCTGCT
The DNA here is from genome assembly GCA_036172795.1 of Pelodytes ibericus. NCBI lineage: Eukaryota > Metazoa > Chordata > Amphibia > Anura > Pelodytidae > Pelodytes > Pelodytes ibericus. Next base: position 53,551,246 of record CM069863.1, read on the forward strand.
TTACCCAGAACTTGCTTTTTTGTCAGGATCAGTGTCAATTCAAGTCTTGTAGGCAAATAATCTAAGGAATGATCTTGTAGCCTCTGTTCAATTCTATTACTTACGCTCTTTAAATTGATTTGTAAAATTGGCACCTATCAATTGCCAACGCTAATCTATTGTGTGAGACAGAGTCCACCGCTAATCTAGCGAGTGGAACAAACAGACCGTTCTGATTTTATACTCAAATGCAGATTTTACTTATAGAAACCAGAATGTTCCTTATTGCTGTGGAATCCTTTACGCACGTGCATTGTCGAATGAAAGCAGAAAAATAATGATAAACCCTTATTTCGAAAATTGGTTTTGAAATCCACATCAAGTAGTTGAAAAACCTTTGCAAACTGAAATAATCCTACCCTTCTAAATAAGAAGGGGTTAAATGTTTTTGAAGAGCTGTATAAATTATTTGGTGTGAGGTCTCGTATACACCAGGCATACTGAAACACTGACTTATGTTACAAACCGGACAGGTTTGCATGTGAATGGAAGTAATGAAGAGCTCTCATGCTAAACATGTCACCACACACATATCCACTGAAGTGTCAAAGTTTACTACACTTGTCTTCGAGTTAGTAGCAGACATTCATTAAATAACCATGTTCCACAACAAATTGTGAAAAATGTAAGATGAACACTTTTTATATGTTATTTAATTGATTTGTAAATAAAAGCTTTACTACTTTCATGTGTAACCATTTCTGTCTATTTTGTTACTGGGAGAGGAAGTTAACAGGACAGACATGGTAATAAGGCTTGAAGTTGTATTAGTTCATAAAGAGCAGATGTAGCAGATGTAATAAAATGTAGTTTTATTTAGTTTAGGGGCTTGACTGGCTTGTATCAATGTTATTGCTGATCACGAATGAAAATAACATGGGTACCCTTGTATTAGCATCTACTATTTGGGGCTAAATGGACAGACGGAAAAAAAAAAAAGGTCATTGTAGAATGTGTTAGAAATCTTTTTAAACAACTATTATGTTTAACCAGCTGCTTGCAAGAGGCTGAATATTTACAGACTGGATTATACAACTCGGGGCAAATTAGCCAACTTTCTACAACTTTATTATAGTCTCAGTTTTGCAGTTGGCATCTCGCCGCACTACAGCATGTGTGTTAAACAGCCAGATTGCTTGTCCTTCATAGTTTTCTTTTGAAATATGTTCTCAGTGTTGAAGGTTACTAATAGGTAAGTGTACAAAATGCAAGAAAGAATGGTCACTTTGGCATAGTAATAAACAACGGTGAATCTATTTTATGTCTTGGTAAAGTGCAAACCGCACCCAAAACACACAAGTGATATAAGATAAAATTTTGAGAGCCATTAACCAAAGCTATAAAATATAGTTTAGTTCGAGGGCACAAAATGTTTTGCTTGTACGGTCTTGGTTTATTTAAGTTACAAGAAAAAAGAGAGGACAAGCCGGCTCCACCGGTGACTAGTAAATGTGTTTCTCGTGTCAAATATCACCAGATTGCGGGTGCTCCGACTGAGCTGTAGAGGCAGCACTAATCAATAAATGAAAAAGCGGACAAAAAGACGTATGCACTTCAGATAAGGTGAAAAGACACAGCGATATGCCCTACGCGTTTCGCGTGAACACGCTTATTCATAGGCAAGCCTATGAATAAGCGTGTGTTCACGCGTAAGGCATATCGCTGTGTCCTGTGTCTTGTACTGTCACTGTAGATTTTATTTGGATTTCATCGTATCCTTTTACTAATAAATTCTGAAGTCATATCTTTTCACCTTATCTGGAGTGCATATGTCTTTTTGTCCGCTTTTTCATTCATTTAAGTAACACCACACGTATGCAGAGTGTGATATATTAACCTCCCCATTTACAAAATGTACTATGTATACTATGTTTCCAATTTTTTTTATTAAAGTTTTTTTGAGTCATGTGACACATATAACACAAATGGGCATGTACACGTTAATACACAACACATTGTAGCATATTCAACCCACATATGTATCTAGAAAGAAAAGAAAATGAATTAAAGGAACTGAAATTGGGCAGACTAGATGGACCGAATGGTTCTTATCTGCCGACACATTCTATGTTTCTATGAAGTACTCGTTTTGTTTTTAAATTGAAAGAGAAGGTTATGTTAACCTTAGTAACCGAAGAATCGTATTCAGTAAAGAGTTAGAAATAAATCTATGGATTCCACATCATACGATCTTATGGAGAAAAATACAAACATATTTGTCATATGAACTGGTGGTAGAAAAACAAATAGAGGGCTGTAATTGGTTACTGCTATCAAAATAAAGAGTAGAATGTCAAGGCAAGCTCTGTTTTGTGGGGTTTTATTAAAAACATCTAAATACTCTACAGACATAACACACTGTTCTTTGATACCTTGTAATATACCAGATAAGGTGGCAGGAGTGAAGAACCTGGTAATCCTTAAATTAAAAAGTTACAGCTCCAACCAGCCCTGTCTACCAAACAATATACATTTACAGTGCAACAGAATGCAATCATTAGAAGTGATAAGCAGAAGAAGAAGAAAAGAGAGGTGGGAAAGAGAAGGAAAGGTCCATAAGAATTTGCACAGAAACAGATGTGACGATAAAGACATAGTGTGACAGTCACTGGGTACAGAATGAAGGAAGATAAAAGGGGTTGACCACGGCTCCAAGAGAGAGAGTCGTGGAGCCAATAGGCAGGCGGCAAGTTATCAAATATCAGGATATTTGTTCCATCATATTGTAGATGGCCAACTCATCGGTATGCGGAGAACAGTGTTCTTTTATCAGCCTGTGTGGCCGTCTTGAGGATTAAAGCCAGTGGGGGCTTTCTGAACACTTCTAGGGTCGCCTTTGCAGCAAAATCAGCTGACGGACAAAGATTGAGTTGTTGCGACAGGTAGGGCAGGAGAGCAGCGGACCCAACAGTCTCCAGGATGCCTCTCACATGTACATTATTATTAAATTATTATAACTTTGGCTTCCCGCAGATTTATCCTCTTATGAAGGCTTTGAGACTGTAATGTGAGAGACAATGTGATTTTGGTAAATGTGGTTTGTTGTTGTGTCATCTCTGCCAAGGCAGACTCAAGGTCTATGACCTTCTTTTGTACCACATGGATGTCTGCCCACCACATGGTCTGGAACTCTTGAAAAGTTTTTGATGTCGTCGTATTTTATGTTGTCGCATAAGTGTCCCCTGAAGACATAGTCAGATGTTTTAGGGGTGATTTTGTTTGGGGAGGGGTCTCCTCAGACTCTTCCGAAGAGGAAGCAAAACTTTGCTGAGGGAGTGAAGGGTTCTGCAGATGTGTTCAACTGCGGCCTAAGATGCCTTGCCAGGAAAGAAGCAATGTCAGTTTTTTTTACTGGTGTGCTGCTTGTCCAATTTATTATTTATCTTGCCCATCTCGTTTCCTGTGGCTTCACACAAAAGATTGATTGTTTTAGCCAGTGTGGATAATGAAATAAATCCGTTTTAAAAAAGGTTTATGAGGAGGACCATGAACATACATCTTCTCACCTCCATAGTTGGCTCCGCCCCCCACATTTCCCTTTCTTGTTCTTTAAACATTTGGCCAACTACTTACTACTCCACATATAAACTTATGGAGACACAATCAGTATAAAATTATATTTTGTTTTGGTGCGGTCCCCCATCCATCTATCTGAAAGACTAGTGACTGGTCCAATGTAATTTATTTATTTATGTTTGAGCTGGAGATAGGCTACTCCCTTCAGTAGACCCCGACTACTTTTCACTTCTTGTCTATCAATTTCCATAACTTACCCGTCTGTATATCTATCTGTGTCTATCACAGATAGCAGGATGGCTGGTGAAGGTGCATGAACCATACACCTCAAGCCAATATTTGTCATCCCTCCTCTGTGCACAAGTATAGTTATCATTGGGTCTTCCATAAAAGCTCCAGTCAAATGCTAGAGGCCAAACAAGCAGGATCAGTAGAAGCTTTAATCCTATTTGTCAGTAAAATAAACATTTATACTACAGATAATCAAAATTAAATAAAAATTATAAAAGTTACTTTTTATTCTTTAAATGCTTTAAAATAATTCAAGTGGACGTATTGTTTAGCTATTTTGCTGGATATTGCTGGGAGGGGAATTGAACATAATATTACAGAAGGATTTGACAGATCCCTGTTCTTTCAGAGCAAGGGGGATATGCCTGATCTCTGAGGACTCAAACCGTTGGGACTGAAAAGTGCTGGGATGCAGCCACACAGATCAGAAGTGTACCTCATCTCCAGTGCTGTTTATTCAGATTCTCTCATATTCTTCTGAACCACAAGCAAGTGACTTATTCACTTATTCAACACAGCAGGTACAAAAGGGTGACCAATTTCCCCATATTTATGGTTACCCACCTGAAAGCTATACAGTCAGTCTCTCCATTATCAATCAAGACAAAAGAAAATACTCCTTTAAGTTTGTTGCAACATTTTATATTGCGATTAATGATCATGGGACGCCATTTATACACATTTATGAGTGTGCAAAGCAAGCAAAAGACTGTAAACTTTGGGGAAACAATGGTGTAAGTTGTAAATACCTGTTGTGCAGATACAAAAACCTAACACAAACAATGGTTCTTTATAAGGAATAACAATAGCCTCATTCTGGGAACTTATTTTAAATGTGAAACAAAATGTGATCACAAGTGCAGTTAAAAAAAGGCAGATGAGCTTGTAGAGATTATGTCTAAAGTTTTGTAGGATTTTTTTTGGCTGATAATTATGGTGTTTTATTACACCTTTGTAAACATGAATAACATTTAGAATATGAGTAGACATTTAGAGAGATGAGGGGTGGTATGACAATCTTACATCCTGAGATGTTCATTAATTAGTCCATGTTGGCCAACGTGGGCATCACGCTAATGATTGTAAGATGGGTAGAGAAATGATCCGGTAGCAATTTTTGTATTGATTTAACCTTTAATGTCTTTAGCACATTAATCAAATACTTTTAAAAATACATTTGCTAGTAAACTGAGGTGCACAAAGTATGAACATTTTTAAATGTCCTTCATAGTAGATCTATGGAACTATGTAATAATGGATGTAAAAGAAAAAACAGACCAGACTGTACAGATCTTAAAAAAGTTTATTAACAATGAGTCAGATTCAAATGTTCAGCAGTTTCAGAGGCTTCAATTCATTGCAAATATATTTATAAACATACTGAACAACTTTAAGCTGTCAAAACGAAATAGGCATCTCAAGAACGGTATTGCCAATTTAAAACATTTTGATTTCAAACAATTCACTCTTGAGAAACACAGGGCTAGATTTTTTTTAAAATGTTTTTTTTCCTGTACAGAACCCTCTACAAAAGAAAGAAAAACTAATCCTCTTCGACAAACCAAATTATTAATTTTTTATTTTTTTAAAAATTGATTTTTTTTTGTTGTTCTAGAGATATCTGTGCACCCCGTGTGAAAATGTTATCCGAAGCAAATTTTTACAAAAGTGAGGGGAAATGGGTAAATTGAGGGGTATGGTGAATGTGCAATTTTGATTTTTTTTTTTTACAAAGCGTAAGATCAAGTAGCAAAATAATTACTGAACAAAAAGGAATTGGAAGGGATATTTATTACAAAATGCTTGTTTAACTTAACTCACTTATGCAACAAAACAAAAAAAAAAAAGGGAATCAAATTAAACCAAATTGAATTCTCTTATGCAAACTGCCAAGCACCTATTTAGATATTTGTTGTTTATTATTAAATCCACTGTTTTAAAGTCATGGAACAGATGTAGCGGTTGCTCCATGCAGGTTATTAAGGCAAGTGTACAGTATGACAAAGAAATTAAAACACTACATATTTGGAATGCAGAAATGTCATTAGCTTATCGTTCATCCATCGGAGGGTAAGGCTTAATCCGATCAGAAGGCATGAAAGTGGTTATATAAGAGCCAACCAGCTTCCATGGCCTTCCAATGCTTGGGTATAAAATATTACAGGAACAGCATATGTAAATCAGGGTAAATTTCGAGGAATTGCTGGGATGAAGAATGTGCTGAGCTGTGGTAAAACTCAAGATAAATTAGTCCAGCACCAACGTTTGTGTGCTGAACATTTTTTCATGTAGTTGGGGGAAACAAGTTTCACAGAATAACTTAAGGAATGTGAGTGTCCTCACCACTAGATTATTTTTTTATCCTATTTTAGCCTAAAGAGGGTTAGTGGCACAATGGTTTGTTTTCAGTTACGATACCTAGAGGGATCAATAGGAAATGACTAAATTATTTTCCCCGTAGCACCAATTTTGTTTGCACCAATAGATTTGCTTCAATAACATTCATATATACTTGGGAAAGTATATAGTGTCGGGGTGTAATTTATCACAAACCAATGGAAAAGTATATAGTGTCAGGGTGTCATTTATCACAAACCAATGTATTTTTTTCTGTTATGTTGGAGACCCAACACTCTGGCACTTGAAGTATTCATTTAATATAAAAGTTATGGAAACCTCAGGCAGGCAAAAGCTGTCCAAAGTCTCCATATGGGCCGCATCTACCACCGGTGAACATCCAGTATACAAATCAGGTTTTAATCCCATTCCCAGCTTCAGACAAGAGCGTATATGTACATGGCGGCATAAAATAGATTTATATATGTGTCCGTCTATATACATATAAATATATGTACCTATACACAAATTTAATATATACATTTACACACATGTACATATGCATTACAGTTTAAATAGGATAAAAGGTATAGAAAAAAAAATTGTAGTAACATTAAGGAATAAATTAGGCTGAGAAAGTTATTGAAAAGGGGAAGATTCACCTAAAAACAAAATAACTATATTAGACATATGTTGTGAAGTACTTATAACATGTCATCTGTTTTATGTTGGTGAATAAAAATGTACTAGGTTTTATATTCAATCAATACAGTCTATGACAGCAATTTGAGGACATCACAACATTCAAACTGCAATCCAGCGATGAACTAATTGACCTCACATTGTACATTTTCCCTCCATTTCTCTATTTTTGAGGGAGCAGTCTAAACAAGCAGACACGGAAAGAGTAAAAGAGGCAAAGCAGAGATGCAAAGTCTGAGGAAGGACCAAGCAAGTACTACAGATATACAAGAAACGCTCATGACAGAAAAATGCAGACACACAAATGTCACACACAGAGACCACTCACAGCCTAATTGGTAGCCAAGAGCAATGGTTAGGATTCCATATTCTATGGCAGCTCTAGTCCCTTGATGCCATCGAAAAGGGCAGCTTTTTAATTGTCTTGCCACAGTAACACAAAATTTCTCTAATTTGCCAAAATTATACAGGTAGTATTTTATAAGGAGCTTTATAACATGTAGAATTCTTTTTTTTTTATGGTGGTTTTTCCCCATATAAAAGTCTACTGTTAGGCTGTATTATTTACATTAACATTGTTCAAGCCTAAAAACATCATACCTCTGTTTGACCACTATCATGCCTTAATAACCTGCGTTGAAACAGTTTGTTGCCCCACGCAAACACACACACAAAAATTAGCTGCCATATCTTCCGGAAATAAAAAGAAGAAAAAAAAATATATATAAAAAGGAGGATAGTTCAATTCTCCGAGCAGACAGAAGATCTGTCAACCTAGCAGAAACATAACAAAATGTACTTTGGTTACATAGGGACAGGAATCATTAATAAATTAAGCACGTATAATATTGACACAATGGATTCAGAGTCCCAGTGTGTACTGTTCAAAAGAGCACCGCAACTTTACAGCACCAGTTTACAGAGGCACACTCTTGTTTGCGTAGCACCAGTTTAATCGTTGAGGGATGCTGGGACCCCAAATCCTGCCCAATCCCCCATATAAACCATAAAGCCACGTGCCATTTCATGTTTCCGCTCATCCTTTGAGCTACGTCCTCCACATATATACACACACATTGAAAAGAAGAAAAAAAACAAAAAAAAAAAAAACCTTACATGAAACATCCAACCAAAATTATTTTTTATAAATAAAGAACAAAAACACAACTTTTTTTTCCCCTCTGCATTTTACCGCCCAGTCTCATTCACAGTGGAATAATGTTGCGTGTTCATCACCGGCGGCAGAGAAAAATGAAGTGATTGTAGATTTAACCAGTGGTAGCTACAAGGGATGCGATGAGTAAAGCGATCACCCTCCTTCCCCAAAAATCGTGTAGAGCACCTTTTGGCGGAAGGTGGTGAAAACCAAAAAAAGACAAAAATTAGCAGGTTGTCTTGCATAGGTCATTTGGAGAGAGGTAGACATATTAAATACCTGCAGAAAAGAGGAAAAACATACATAGAAGTAAACACAGGATAATAAAAAAATGGTATGGAGGCATGCATTTTACAACGGTATAGGTTTTTATGTCTCTGGTGAAATCTCATTCTATGTTTAAAATAACAGTATTCGGTAAGCTAATATTTAGTAAATTATAAATGTTACATGGAGATTTTTCTTCGTTAGCAAATGGTAGAATTTAAAATTAATTTTCTTTACTATAAGTAGGGACTTTGCTGTATTTATAGAGATTACAAATAGTAATCATAAAATGGTGGAAAGGCTATACAGTAGATTCCTGTGACTTGCACAGCACAACATTAAGCATTCCAGCTGTTAACAATTCCTCCTAATTTCTTAGGTTTTACATTTACGGCAATAAATAAAAAAAATACAAATATATTAAGACATTTTCAAATCAGTCACTTTTATAAACTGCATATCAAATAATATTTTACACACACTCTTTATATGGGTAGGCACGCACATACAATGAATGCAGGGGAGTGGTCACTCACCTCCTACAGCACCGCCAGTCACTCCAGGTGCCGTGAAACTGGCCATGCCATGGGAGTTGGCCAGACGGCCTGCTGGCCCAGTCACATGTACAGGCATGGAGCTGAAGAGGGACTGCAGCACCGAGTTGCTGGCAACTGAACTGAGGCCACCCTGCAGAGCAAGCTGGGAGCCAGCTGCCAGGCTGCTGAGGAAATGGTGGTGTGGATTGAGTGGCGCCAAGCTGGAAACCTTCCCATTCAGCAGAACTCCTGCTCCCTGTGTCATGAATAAGTTGGCAGCCAACCTCCCATCCCCATCCCTCTCCCGACTACGATTTGCTCTGCCATTGCTGCGATCCACTCTCATCACTGGGACCCTGTCCTCTCTCTTGGCAATTTCGGGTGCCAGCTTTTTAGTCAGGAATAAGTTAGACTCGGCTGCTGCCTTGCTCCCTTCTGCCCTGGCATGGTCACTGCTGCTAGCTGACCCTGGGCTCATACTCCCTGTTGCTCTTCGTGCACCATCACTAGAGGGATAGTGGGTACTGTGGCGGGGGGGTGAAGTGGGGCTGTCAGTAGTGCGGCAGGGAGCTGCGTCAGATATCGGGGAGAAGGTAGATTTCCATTTGCCTATGCTTTCGCATGAGGATTTCCTGCCAGGGTACAGGAGACCTGAAGTGGTGGAGGGGAGAGTGTGGATCAGAAATGGCAATGGGAGAAGAGGGGAAAGGATGTTTTTCTTAAAGGCAGAGTGCCATAAATATATTTCCCAGACATACCTCTTTCACCCTCACTCCTCTGTGGAGAGCCTTTACTTTCAAAACCTAGACTTGTATTCTTCCTCTCAGATCTGTCAAAAAGAAAAGCCCTAGTATTAGGTCAGCACTTAGTCAACATAAGCCCACTGGAGCATCAACATCATATGTTTTCTATCAAGACAACCTTTGACTACAATCCAGTGTGCTGATTTAACACTGCTGCAACATTCATATTCCATTGTTCAAGAGTGTTTACTTTAAAGACTGACAGCAGCCAACAGCACTACGTTGTACTAAAACTCATGATGCAGTGGTGGAAATATTGATTAACATTTGGCCCTTGATCATGCTTACTGCAAGTAGTATTACAGTATGTGTCATATTTTTATATGTGTGAAAGTTTCACAACCACTCCCCCTGGCAGGTGCATTACTAGAGTCATAAGCTTGAGAAAGCCATCTTTTTATCTGGATAAAGTACTATAAAGTTACATGTGTCAACACTGCCCCCATCTGTTCATCCTGCAGAAAGAACAGTTTGGAGGAGACAGATGCCCAGGTCAATAAAAGAATATAGGTAGCTTAAATGGAGCTTCGAATCTCAGTTACATCTGCAGTGTCGTGTCTGACAAGTAAAAGCTTCCCAAAAAAAAAAAAAAAAGGAGGGAGTTTCAACTAAGGCACCTTTTTAACCATATCTCAGTGCAGGTATCCTCAAGAGAGATAACATCTTAAAAGGGACTGTTGTTTAACAAGTAAAAACATGTGCAGTAAAAACATTGTTTTTCCTGTGCATGTAGAACATGAAAAAAATGATTGAAAATGAACTATACATTGCGTTGGCAAGATTGCAAGCAATCATGCCACAGGTGATGTCATCAACAGGAGACGCCACAGACACGCATAAAACAAATGTTTCTCCTAATTTAGACATTTGCATAAATAATTTTCAATATTTGTTATGCTTTACAGTCACAGGAAAAATAATGTTTAGGTGATACAGACCCTTTAAGCGAACAAAGTGAAGGAAGGCGAGGCACAAGACAACTTACTATTGTATGTTTTTATACAGAACTTGACTTGCTGCTCACCTATAAATGCACCACCCAAAAAATGCACAACAAATACCAATAAAAACAAATTCCAATACAAGGAGAGCTTGAAGTGAAGCTTGAGGTCACAGGAATCAGCATATTTGTACATAGAAGACAAAATTAAAGAGACTTTTCTGTAGCCAGTAGTCAAAGATGTTACTAACTGGAGGTTAGTATATGATGACAGAACGTCACTTTATAGACCAGGAAGACTGAAATCTCGCATCCTCTCGTAACTTCTATACATCAACTTACTGGCAAATTCTTTCTTGGATACCTTTACCGCACACTGATACTGGCATATGAAGATCCAATTCCAGGTGGATCGTTGTGAATACATCAGGTTATCCCATCTTTATTGGTTTTATCATTATAACCTTTATTACTTTCTGAAAGCTTTTTTTTTTTTTTACTTGTGCATAATTAAATATTTATATTGTGTTTCACTATGGAAATCCATTCCTTTCTTTTTTTATGTATTCTGAATCATTACGACTGCAAGACACTTTTCCAGTTTGGATTTTAAAGACAAGGTTATATCAAACTGCCACAGATCATCAGAGCAAAGGCCCACGTGAGTGTGATATACACTAACCTCCAGAAAGTAACATCTTTGACTATTGGCTACAGAACAGTACTATGTCTCTTTATTTTGTCTCCTATGTACATATAAGCCAAGTCCTGTAACCTCAAGCTACAGAAAAAAGTAAGAAAAATTATTATACCATTGTTCATGACTGGTGACTCACTTAAAGCGCTCCTTGTATTGGAATTTGTTTTTACAGACCCTTTAAGAATGACTAGAGTTCACATGCAATGGTCCCTGTTTAAGCAGCCTAAACCATCCTCCACCACCAAATAAACCTTCTGAAATGAATGCACTGCATATCATTTAACAAACCAGAAAATCACATCAATTATAATGTTTCACAACCAGGCAAGCAAGTCCTATAGCATCCACACAACTATTCCCTTGGTAATTTCTTGCTAGCAAACACAACAGTTGGTGTAGTGGTTGTCAAGGTTATCTTTTGAAGCACTTGGCAAAAAACCCAGCCCAGCCATGTTTTTGTGCAGGTTTCTAAAATTCACCTTTACATATGGTGGCACCCATTGTGTTTTATTGTATATAAACTGTAGTTCCAATGAACAGAATAGTACTTGCCTTGTGCTATGGGATTCCTCTTCAGACTCCATCTCATCTTCAGATGTGAGAGGCGAGTAGTGCAACCCATTAGATGTTGGAAGGGGTTTCTCTTTCTTAAGCACTGGAGGCAAGTCATGATCCTGGTAAGGGGCAGGGGAACCTTTTAATGAGGTCTCTGGTGAGGATATGGCAGTAATTTCCAAGGGTTGGTTAATGTTATTCACCTGGAGAGAAAAAACAAGGCCAAGGGTAAATAAGAGGGGGGAAAAAAATAGTAAAATCAAGCAAATGATACAGACTAGAAGGGTAGTGACAAAGCACAGTGCTCTCACCAGTAATGGCCGATTTGAAAGAAGTTCCTGTTTGACTACAGGTGAATCAACTAGTTACTTTTTATTGGTCAAGAATGTTCTAAACGTCACTGAAACCTTGTCACACAGAGAGGGAATTAAATAGTTTTATAAAAAGCTTCAAATAGATTACTGTAGATATAAGGAAGTTGGTCACTGAAACTGGTGTATACCACCTATTTATGTGCATCTGAGGAAGCTGGGTAAAGTTTAACGAAACATGTAGGCCATTTTTATCATCATCACTATGCTTTTAACTTATTGGATGCGGATTTTGTACCAGTCACTGGTGGTCTTCTCCAAGCTACTGTTGCTGTGTAGCTACCAGACTGGTTTCTGCCATTCTACATCTAGACGAACAATGGAATATCATCTACCTGCCATGTCTGTCAACCCTATTTATAACACACTGTTTGCACTTGAACTGATCTCCCTGCCATTCATTGTGTGAGCATCTTATTAAATGTACCAATTGTTTTTGTATTGGAAACCGAGTCCCGATATATATTTTCCTTCACCTCCTTACTTATGTGTCTTGTAAGAGACATCCAGCGTCAGCATTTTGCTACAAAGACCCATTTTGAGTGTCAGTGGAAGGTGCCAACTCTCTAAGGTCTACAGCTGTGGCATGGGATTGAGGAATCCTTGTAGAGTAAGCTTCTAGGAGATTATTAATATTATTATTATTATTAGACCTCATCATTACACTTTAAAACACTGAAGTCATCGATGTTAAACATTCCTTCAGAATCTTGTACAATATGGTGCTGGCCTTAACACTAAGTTGCTGATAGTGTAGCTTGCCACTACAAAAATGAATCAAAGCCTGCATTAAATGGTCAAATCATTTTAATTTATTATCTACCATTGAGCTTATGTTCAGTGGAGAGCCTGATGTGTATCCGCTCAGCCCAAATGACGATGGAAGGGATCTGCGCTTTGGGGATATCCCCAAATTGTGGCTACTTGTTGATGATCTCTTCCGTCTGCTGCCTCTCTTTCGGCCATCTTGCCCTGTACCACACTCCATGCGAATGGTGGCAGTCAGTGGGCTGTGCTTGTTGGATGGTGACCTGCCATTTGAGCTTCCTCCTCCACTAGTAATAGTGAAGATTATTCTCCTCTTGGCTTCAATGTCTGTGTCACTGGTATCAACCTCCCCTTCTCCAGAGAGTTTACCCATATCTTGAAAGGTACGAGGGCTGGTAGAAGGATGCTGGGCAGGGGAACGTTGAAAAGATTGCTGGTGATGTGAGGGCGTAGAGCTCCGAGATCCCCCAGAGTTGGAAAGTGTGCCTGAATTAGAAGAGTCGTCCATGCAGTCAGTCTCTGATCCATGGCTGTTAAGAACTGGCCCATTTACTGAAGTAGGCCAAGATGAGTAGAAGAAACCTGGAGCAGAGAATAAACAAAAAGATGACGTAAACCCAAATCTAGACAAGTTACTTTAACCCCTTAGTGACAAGACATTTTCACCTTGACTTTCCCTTGGTGACAATGGCTGTTTTGACATTTCTAGGGTGCTTGTGTTTAGCTTTAATTTTTTTCTTTCTCACATGCAGTACCCACACAAATTATATGTTGTTTTTATCGTCATAAGATGGCTTTCATTAGATACCATTATGTTCATCATATCTTATAATTTACTACAAAAAAAATCATAAAATATGATGAAAAATTTAAAAAAAAAAACCACTTTTTCTATCTTTGACCTAAAATATAATTTATACAAATAAAATCATTAACCCCTTAGTGACCGAGTGCTATGTTGCATTTGACGTGCCTTGAAGACCAGAATTCCATTATTTTTGGCATACGTTTACTGAACTGTGAATTTCTTTCTTTGTGTTCAGTACACCCACACAAATTATATATCATTTTTTAAAGGACGGATAGGGCTTTCATTTGATACTATTATTTTCATCATATGATATCATTTACTATTAAAAAAATATAAAATATGATGAAAATATGCCATAAAAAACACTTTTTCCAACTTTGACCTGATTTTTTTTTTTTTACACAATTACAAATGGTAAAAAAGACCCCGTCTATATATTTCTACTATTTGTCCTGAGTTTAGTAATATCAATGTTTCCTTGTTTGTCTATGTTTTATTTCACGTAATAGAGCAATAAACAATATTAGTGTTTTTTTTGTTTTCTAACCATTTTCTTCTACAGTGATTTTTTTAACCCGAACCCTAAATTTACCCCAACTTTAAATTTAATCTAACCCTAAATTGACCCCCACCCCTTAATCTAACCCTTGTAATCATCCGAACCCCCGTTTAACCCTAATTATGACCCTAACCCTAGATCTAGGTTCAGTAGATCAAGGGTTAGCTTTCTCCATTTATTTTATTTATTTATTTTTCTATTTTTTAACTGTAATACCATCTAACTGCCTGTAGGGGCAGTCAAGTAGCGGTTTCAGAGCGACGGAAGAGATTTTTTTTTTCCTCTCTTCCGTCGCTCTCCTCTGGGCACGCTGTATCGGAGGAGCATGCTCCTCCGAAACAGCACACACCCGCGATCACCCATCGCGGTGCCCAGGAGGGCACAGAATGTGTTGCATGATGCCTCGATAGAGGCATCATTGCAACACTTTAACACACATAGGCAGTGATCAGCTTTCACTGCCTATGTGTGTTAACGCGCATACGATCACATTCGCGGTGATCGTATGCGCGCGGGGGGGTCGAGGGGGGGCTGAAAGCTCTGAGAGTAGCTACAGACATGTAGTGTTGCGCTAAGGAGTGCAACACTACATGAAAACGGAGGATGTATATATACGTCCTCATGGTCCTTAAGGACCATGCTTTTCAGGACGTATATATACGTCCATATGCGTTATGGGGTTAAAAAAAGACCCCGTCTAAATAGTTTCTAAATGTTGTCCCGAGTTCAAAAATATTCATGTTTCAATATTTTTCTGTATTTTTTTGCGAGTTATGGGGCAATAACCAAAATAGTGTTTTTTTCCTATATTGACCTTTTGACCCCAACCCAAAATGTAACCCTAACACTAAATTTAACCCCAACTCTAATCCTTATTATATCCCTTAATATTTTTTAATTTTAATTTAATTTTAACCCTATTCCTTATGCTAAAAAATATTTAATTTTAACCCTATAGGCTAATATAGCTATATAACCTGTTTTTAATTAATTAAATATGTATTTTAAATATTTTCCATTGCAATGCTACTTAACTACCACTAGTCAAGTAGCATATTCAGAGCAACAGAAGTGAAGTTACTTTCACTTCCGAAGCTCAGACAGGCAGAGGGCTTAGCCATATTGACGGAGCAGCATGCTCCGTCAATATGGCTCCCCACGATCGCTCCGTGGGGCGATCATGGGTGCCCCAAAATAGAAATTTCGGTGCTGGCTATTGCCTAGACATCGAAGCAATAGACCAGCACCGTTAAAGCGGTTTAACCGCTCGATTCACCGCAGGACGTGCCAGGCATGTCTTTTGTCGTTAAGGGAGTTTCTCCCAGGACGTGCCCAACACGTCCTCTGTGGCGAAGGTGTTAATATACTAGTTCTATCAATTTCTATCTTCCCTCCTTCTTTTGCTATAATGCTAATTCTTAAATTACTAGAACTATTAGGGGATATTTCCGTTCAAAACAAATACAATGCAAGAGAACATTTCTTAATTTTACAGTGGCTTGAAACACAATAAAACCAATGCAGGATGTGTAACCCTTTCAGGATCCCTAGCTTATTCAAAATTAGTATTCATTAGGTTGTTTGCTTGCCTGAGGTAGCCAATGGCTTTGAGACAGCAGCATAACTGAGGCTGTTAGAAGTAGCACCAAATGGATTATCCAGGATAGAGCTGTCTCTGCTATGACATCCAGGACTAGGACTATTTCTCTGGTGGGAAAGAAAATAAAGAGAGATGTTACGAAAAGAAAGTTGTCCACAGATGCGATCATTTTAAACCAGATGTCCTCCATACTGAGCTATTCATCTATTTTACTGATATAAAATATCTGTCCCACACTACATTTTAATACAGAAACCTTAATTCAATACTTTAAAGTTAAGGGTTAGCTGAACATTTCATCTCACTGACTCAGCTATAGATAGAGCCTCTCCTGCAAGTAATAGGAGTTGGTCCAGAATTATGCATTGTTAAAAAAAAAAAATAGTTTTGAAATATTTAACTTTGCATGATGCATGGCCAGTTGAGCATTTAGCAGAAAGTTTAGTTTGGCCCTGCACAGTGTATGCAACATAGTAATCTGGGTTGAAATAAGAACTAAGCCCATCAATTTCAACCCATCTACCTATCATTCCTGCATCTGATCCAAGGCAAAAAAAATAAATAAAAAACCCCAAGTAACTCATCTCAAATTTGCGCTAAGGGGGAAAATGTCCTTCTTGACTCCAAAAGGCAATCAGATTTCTCACTCTTGGCAGTGAGTTCCATGTCTTTATTGTCCTTACCATAAAAATCCCTTCCTTTGTGGTTTATGAAATCTTTGCTCTTCCAGTCTCAGGGGGTGACCTCTTTTTTACATTTCTGTTAATGAACAGGTCACTGGAGAAGCTCTTTATATTGGCCCTGCACATATTTATTTAAATGTTACCATATGCCCTCTAAGACGCCGTTTTTTCTAGCCTATATCAATGCAACTTTTTTTGGTCTTTTTTCATAACTAAGGACTTCCATTCCCATTATTTATTTTCCATAATATTCTTTTTAAGGACTGGTGCCCAGAATTGTACCGAATATTCAAAGGGAGGTCTTACCATTGACGTGTACTGAGGTAAGATGAAATCTTCCTCCTATGAATCAATACCCCATTTTAACATGTCAGTATCTTATTGGCTTTTGCAACTGCGGACTGGCATTGCGCACTGTTGCCAAGTCTGCTGTCTACAATTATTCTTAAATCCTTCTTATTAGTAGTTTTTACAAGGGAGATGCCATTTAAAGAATATGTTGCGTTGTCAGTGAGATGAAAATGTTAATTTCACATTGTTATTCTTATGCAACATAATAAAAAGGTCCATTAAGACATTAGTCAAGCTTTAATGTGGCAACATAACTTTCTTAATGTTATTAACTATCATGCGCAATACCTTCTCCACACGGCTAGGCAGGACAACACTGGCCAGAGGTATGCTGACTGGCAATTTGTTGGGTTGTACAGTGCTGAGAGGAATACTGATAGGCAGACTAGTTATGGTCTCTGGATTGGATGGGGAGTTTCGGTCACGTAGAACCTGTAAATAGAAGATATTTATAGGACCACTACAAGGCACAGGTATGTTAGCATACAACATAGGAGACATTATGAGAGTTATAAAAGAGAAAAAAAATATATATATAGGCTAAAGAACTGCTGACCTTGTCAAGTCTCTCCCCTGACCCACTGCCTGTCTCAGGAGATGAAGGGTGTGACTCCTGAGGACTAAATGAAACACCGTTAGGAATCCCAGGACTGTGGAATATGTAGTTGCTTTCCTTCAAATCGCCTCTGAAAAACAGGAAATCAATAGAAAATGGAGTGCAAATCTTAACCAGTCACATCCACTAATCTTGGAATAAATGCTTTATTTCATTACTTCTCTTGGCTCTTCAGCCATATGGGAAGATGTCATATTTTTCTCTCAGTGGAGAAATTTTTAAAGGTCTCATGAAAAAAAAAAAAAATACATGAATCGGTTTTTCTCACCTATGGTTGACTTCAGAGCATCTCCCATTAACTGCTGGCTCCTGGTTAAGATGGCGTCTCATGGCAATTTTGGCAGGCGAATAGCGCGTGTAGTCTGGTTGGGACTGTCCAACCGTGCGTTCCCCTTTGTGCCTGGCAGCATGGTTCGGAGTGCTTGGTACAATGTCAGGGTGCTCCAGTCGTGAGGGTGTGCTTTCTTTAGAGCATGGTCTGCTTCCTCCAACACGAAAGGAACTGTACTGTTCATAATGGGAAGCGTGACCATTCATGGATAGCTCCGCATTCAGGCCATTGGTATGGGAAGATTGGAGTGTGGAGCGTGCTGTGGAAGGGTCAGATGGAAAGCGAGCACTGAAAGCACCTTTGGACCGGTTGTGGTTTGGTGGTGGGTCATCTGACAAAGTGGAAGACTTTAGTTGAAGAAGTTCATGTTGTCTTTGGAACTTCTCTAGCTCCACAATGCTTATCTAAATGAGAAAGAAGATAGAGACCAACAATGTGAGAAAAATGGTAATATGAAAAACAGAAAAATACAAGCAAACCCTGCTAATTATGGCGGTTAAATAAAACTATTAAAATGTTGCTGCTATGTGTTTTTTAATAAAAATAGACCTCGTTTTAAAGAGCTGTGTTTACTTTCAACTGTACAGATGCAGCAAAAACCATCAGAAAACATTCAGGCATATAATTCCTGAGCTCGCGGTTACCAAGACACACCTCAAGGGTAACTTGGATCTTCACCCAAAACTGATCTGGTTGTATTCTAAAATCTATATGTGAATGTTTTATTGCCCTCAACTAATTATAAAGGGGCCAAAATAAATATTTATACTTCTAATGTATTACGCTATTTCTGCAATTCTTTTCTCCCGTTTACTATTGGACTACACTGACTCGAGTGATACATCAGAAAGAATAATTTTCCTACAGAAGTGGTGGAACTTTATATCCACACAAGTTATCCACACCAGAGCCTGGTTCCAAAGGCTCACATTTATGTAAGTAGTACCTTCCAATGATTCTGTGATCCAACAGTGTCACACACTGTATATTTTTCTGGCTTTATGTATGTATGTATAATGAGATTGTGTATAATAAAGGATAAGTCCTCTCTTCAACTCTAGATTTATTTCCATTGCACAATTTTTTCTATTTTCACTTCTTTTATGTTGTGAAAAGAACACAAGTTGTTTTGCAGCTCTTATAATATTGTCACTTTTTATGTAGCGTGCACTTTTTTCCACTTTATTATATATAGTTCAGCTTAACAGGACATGAAGTCACTATGAATACCGGGCTAAAAACAAGACTATGTTCAATAAATTGTGAATACATTTGCCACTATTTACAGTCAGACAAGCAGCATACTATAAAGATATGCAAAACAATTCATGTGAGGCACAAAAGCCAATAAAAATAAATCATTTCTATTGCAGTTTTTGGGGGCTTGGCCAATAATTATGCAGTGAGATGTTGCCGAATATTGAGCTTTCACACCTGCAGCTCCAAACAGTGCTTCTGCTTCTCTGATATCTGGTTCTTTAGCACCAATTTTTCCTTCATCAGATTATCCAGCGACAACGTGTTCCAGTCGAGCTTTAACTCTTCACATCGTGCCTTCAGCTACAGGAGACAGAGAATATTATTATTAGCCTTGATGTACAATTAATGAACTTCAGAAGAGCTGTGACATTGCCATTATTATTGGCTTCTGTTCTCCATCCTCCACTGCTCAGGTGTGCTTCTCCTTCCTTGTGCTCTACACAAACTGTACATAAAACATGTACTCACCAGTTGTAGACTGCGGTTCCTCAGTTCCCCATTCTCTTGCTCCAGCTGTCTACTCTGTTCTTTCAGCTGTAGGTTGTGAGCAGAAATCTCCTTCTGGGCTTGAATGAGGTCACTGTAAGTCAAGGCCTTTACTCCCAGCTGTAAAGTGAGTAAAAAAACATGCATCAAGAACACATGCAGCTTCTAAAGCAACAGTGCTACACAAGGCTTATATTCGCCACATACAGAACAATTGTCCTGCTGTTGCTGCAATACCCATCAGATGATGGCCATTAAGGGTTTTCTTTGCTGCAAATCTAAAGCAATCTATGAAAAATGCTGTTTATTGTATGACATTTAATTTCCTTTCAAAAGATAAACATAATAAATGATCTGTTTTCACAAGGAGTAGACACTGAACCTGATCAGTGCTAAATATTTTTGCAGATATCTTTCTTCTCAGACCTTGCTATTGATACAAAGCCAATAAATGGGTCGTACCTCATCCAGTTTCTGTTGAAATAGCTTCTTGATTTCCTCCTTTTGTAGTTGACAGTGCGTGAGCAGCTGCTGAGCGGCACCCAGGAGATGGGAATTCTTCTCCTTGATGAGAAAAAAGGAAACATGATTTGCATAAATTACAAGAACTCATACACCAAGGCTTTTCTGCTTTACATGTCTGTACGTTTACCATTTTTAAGATTATTTTTTGTAGCTTTGTTTCAAGGCAAACCAAACAATACACTTGTTTTCCCTTAATCCCTGTGGCAGCCTTTTAATAGAAATTCACTTTAAAATTAGAAATTTAGCTCGTTGTGTTCACTTCAAAATGTTATCTTCCATGGCATCCTCTGGTTAATTTCATACTTGTTCCAATAGGACAAGTGTTACGCAAACTAACTCCTCCCGCAACCAATAAAAAGGAGAGCACACCTTCATACCCTGTGGAGTCATGAGAATGGCAAAAAAAAAATATCTTAAAAACTTTTCACTGGCATGCCATCATCCCATGCAGCAGCTTAACATTGGGATGTAGAGAGTTCATCCGTTGGCTGGGTAGCAGATACTGCTGCATGTCTGTTGATGTTCATAGACTCAAAAGGTGGCATACAAAGTTCATTGAGAACCATATATATGTCCCAACCGGAACAGGGTGTAAGAGCCAAGATATATTGGTAGTGCCCTTCACGAAACACCTCATCAACAGCTGAAAACAAGGAAGTATCCAGGATTCAAACTTTTGAATGGTAGTGTAGGTACTCAAAATGGATCAAAAGCATTTCAGTTTCGCCATCCTCAGAATTGCTCACAGATTCAAGTGTATATTTTAAAAGTGGAACTGAATACAGATAACCTCAGAGTTCACACCTTGCTCTTCTACTACTTGGATATTAAGATTGCCATGAACCAGACCAGTCTGGGCCAGCAAAGGGTGATGGCGCAATTCCATGAGGGTATTCCAGTTTAATCTTCCTTAGGTCCTCTTGAAATCTTTGAAAATTCTTGTTGCTATGATGTTGGCTATACAGGGTCTTCCCATTTTCTGTATAATCTGTGGGAACACTTCCATATTTACCCCATGTAAACTTTTGCAACAATTCAATTGTTTCAACGTTTTCAATAGACAAATCTTCATGTTGAAGTTGATAAATCAAGCATGAAACCCTGACTATTCCTCCACTCATCTAACTTCTGCAGAATTGATTTGATCTAATGGGGTAAAGTGGATAGATCTAGAGATCGATCCCAAGATATGTTCTACTGAGTACAAAATACGAAATGTGCGACTGCCATGTTCTTAGGGAAGGGCCTTCGCAAAACTTCTTTAACAGTGTCTATATGAGAGCTAAATAACGTTTCTTGTTCGTAAGGAATGTCACATAAACTGTTTTTGGAAGTAGTATTATAAAGCTATGGCGAAAGGTTCCATATTCCTGGCTTCTTGTTTCAGCGTTTCATCTCATCCAACCTTTGGCTTTCTGATCTATATGATTGTTTAGACCAGATGGGCAATAGCTATGTCCAATAGAGACTAAATTTTGTTCTTTTCGGTTTTCATGTGGAGAGCACAGCTGGCCACACACATGGCCCTAAAGAAGCAGAAGCACCGGACCTCACACACCTGTCCTCAAAAAAAAAAAATTAAAAAAAAAAAAAAGTATGGTGAAGGTGTATTCTTTTTATAGGTGGCAGGAGAAGTTTGTTTTCTTGATACCGGAGGAAGATGTGGGAGATTAACCAGAGGTTAATGCCAGGGAAAATATAATTTTAAAGTAAATGCAATGAGTTACATTTCTAATTAAAAAGTATACATAACCTATACATGAAACAAAAATACCAAACCAAGTTATACATTTCATTTTATGTTCTTAATGAAGCAACGTCAATTTATATTTTTACGTGGTGGAAAAAAAAAAACAACCAGCATCTGTTCCACATAATTTCCGCCTTTTGGTAAATGATCAGTTTGATCCAAACTTGAATGTAATAATTATATTAAATAAAATCCCTTTTCGTTCTAAAACCTTATTTGACTGAAGGAATGAAATACACTTTATAATTACTAAAATGAGAAAGAAGTAGCTGCTTTGTACAACTATTTCACAGCTTCTGGTATTCAATGCCTCGGTTGCTCTACTGAAAAGATCTTTTATCTTGATATGTAATGCCTTATTTGCAATTATTCTATATGTTAACTTTCAGATTTTGCTTTTAAGAACAAATAAGCTGCATGGTCATGGTGACATGAAATTACACTTTATAAACAGATAACAGAGTTTAATTTACCTAACATGGTTATTACAGGGAACTGAATTAACACAAGAAAAGGCACAGGGACCATACCTTTTCATGCTCCAACAGCTGTTGCAATCCAGCCTTATACTGAGGTGTCTTCATGTAAGACATAAGCTGAAGGTACTGGATCCTAAAGGAATCTGGGACAGAATAAGTGTTGGTTAGCAAAATTACACTCTTTGTAGGTAACAAGTTAGAACTGGGCTAGTTTAACACCTGGAAAGCCAGTTATGGGTTGCTTTATGAAGGGATTGTATGTTATATAGAAATTCATTACCAGAAATAGCTAAAGGACAGTGAAGAGAGGAGCATGGGGGTTAAGACTGGTCATGGTGTGAAGAGACAATAGTAGGACTTTAACCCCTTAGTGACATAACTTTTTGGCAGTGTCTTACACTTGGTCTTTCTATAGATACCATTATTTTCATCATATCACAATTTACTACAAAAAAATATGATTAAAAAGTTAAAAAATAAATAAAAATAAAAAAGCTTTCTAACTTTTACCGGAAAAATATTTTACACAACTATGAACTGTAGAAAAGTAAAACAGTTTCAAAATGTTGTCTTTATAAATGTGCTGTGTTAATACGTTTTTTTTTTTTTTTTTTTTTGCACGTTCTCCAACACTGCTCATTGCACCACAGGATGTGCCGGGCAACAGAGTGTCCGTCTGGATGTGCCCAGCACATCCAATGTCACAAAGGGGTTAAGGCACGCGATGATGAAGAATGGTGAAGGTAACCACATAATGGACTAAAAGAATAACACATCATAAGGCAATACAGCACTTTTACACCAGTAAATAGTGGTGTGGAACATTATGGAGAACATAAACCCAGATGGAAGTAGAGTGAAGTGTTTCAGAGGGAAATTGAAAGGTGAAAGATACTTCAGATGCTAGACCAATAGGGTCTGGCATGAGCCAAAGTTAGTTGGCTTATGCTGCACTGGCCACCAGGCAGTTAACCTGTACACCCAAACAGACCTCTTACATCAGGGCAGAACATGGCATTGACTTCTGTGACCAATACACTAAAGAAACCAAGTGTTTTGCTGTAGTAGTCCGATCACTACACTGCAGCACAACTTCTTCTGGCAGGATTTGGATAATGGAGTTTATAGACACATTACCATCCCTATTGAGCTTCATTTGATGCTCCTTTAGAAGAAGCTGCATTGCTCGAAGACCGATGGACCGACCTTATTCCATTTGAGATCGGTGGATGAAAGAAAGAAAGAAAGAAAGAGCAGAGAGAGCAAAGGGGAATGAAGTAAGGACTGAAAAAAGTGTAAAAATAAAAAAAGGGGGACAGAGAGAGCAGAAGGAATAGGTGACACAGGGAAGAAAAGAAGATTGAGGAACAGGATGACTCCATGGCAAGAGAGCTTTGCTCCAGCCTAGGCAAGGAAGGCTAACCACGAACACCCAAGAGGGTCGGCTGTGGCAAGCAGCTGCTAAACAGGCAGGTGACACGGGGAGAGGAGTGAGGCCAGAACCTTCGCCGGCGAGAACTGCTGCTAGAGAGAGGCAGAGAG
Source organism: Pelodytes ibericus (assembly GCA_036172795.1). Taxonomy (NCBI): domain Eukaryota; kingdom Metazoa; phylum Chordata; class Amphibia; order Anura; family Pelodytidae; genus Pelodytes; species Pelodytes ibericus. The sequence goes on from CM069863.1 coordinate 53,575,220, forward strand.
TGTCAGACAAAGGGACACTTCACAAAAGAGTACAGACCATGCACACATAGCCCTGACCTTGAGTCGAGCATCAGTAACAACAGTCCAAAGTACAAGTTTGTTTGTATCATTTGCTGTAAACACATTTTCAGAATAGAACTACAGACTAAAGGGTTTAACTCACAAAGGTCCAATTTTCAAAACAAATGTCGGAGCTACATGATAACTTCAGATACTTCAGATACCATTAAATTTGGTGTACAGAGACACCAGCAATGTGATTCTGCATCAGAACAAAAAAATGTAAAAAAAAAAAAAAAATCAGCAATTGTGGCTCATTTCCATTGCGACATTTCGTCAGCTGAAGTCCAGAGGAGTTCTGCTCACGGAAATGGTTACCTCGGTCCTCGCCACAGACTTCTATGGGCAGGGCTTTGGCTTATTTCGGGAAGTTCTCCCATAGTAGTCAATGGGAGGACTTCAGCTAAAGCTGAATTCCCCGCGATAAGGGCCAAACTTTAATAAAATAACAAAAATGTTAAATAATTTAAAACAAATAAACTGTATACATTCATTAAACACATAAAAATAAAGTAAATTAACAGTTAAAACCAATGTTATTAACATTTTAAAATGCATATATTAACGTGTGTAAGATGTTTAATTCTTCTACACTTTTTTATTCAAATCTCTCTGCTAATATGTGGAGATTTGAAATGCCCAAAATTCAGCTATTATAGTCCAATAAGGCCATTTCGGCCTTATTGAGCAGACGGAATCCTATGGATTCCCCGGGTCATTTCTGCCAAGATCTGTCAATGTTGAATAGACCTTCTAGTCCTTAAGGTAACGACATTCAATTATCACTTCTAAAAAGGACACAGTGTGTCACAGTAACACTTGGAGAACAAGTAACAGAGGCGAGTGGGGTCCATGTGAAGGTAACTTTGCATATTCGTCTGTTACTTGGTCTAACCATAACAAAAGTCATCTTTTGTTTTTAAATAAAAGATAAGATTTTAAATCTCACGATGTATCATCCTACCATATGTTCTAGCAGTATACAGAACAGCTTAGAACCCACCCACCACAGGACAAAGAGCGTCTTGTAGCTCCAGTGCCATTTATTTCTTCTTAATCCTCTCTGTAGGTCACCTCCTGAATGGATATGTGAAGAGCCCAACTGTATGAATAGAGAACACTTGTCAGATTCTTACCAAGCAGCTTCTGCAGAGCTGGGGGCGTGGGAGAGGACAAGAGCTGGTTGGAAGGTTGGCGTTGCACTTTCGGAGGTAGCTGATAGTAGGGACTGTGAGGTGACTTGTATGTATCTGCAATTAAGGGCAAAAGATTTTATACAGGGTTATTTAATCTGGCAGACAACATGAAAGATGTACTACAATAACTTAAATATTTTTCCATCAGCCGAAAAATACCAGGACAAGCCGTTTGTAAAACACATTACAACCAAAAGCTACAGGCAATCACAGTGTTAACGTTATATACGGGTGAGCACAATATTACCCTGAAGGCCGTTGAGCCCACTGGTCAACCATTCTCCACTATATAATGTAAGGAATATCTAAACATGTTTCTCCTCTGTGGGAATCAGTATCTGGAAGACTTTAATGCTAAATCTGTTTAGTACACTTGGCTTACCCTGAGGGGGTGACTTTGTTGGGGAATGAGGAGTAGGGATATTTTGTGGATGCAGGGTTTCCAGTGCAGATTGCGGTTTGGAGGGCTTGCGCTCTCCTGCAGCAACAGGAAGTTTCTTGGGACGTCCCCTTTTCCGGCCCGCTATCTTCCTGCCCTTGTTAAGCTTCCTACGAGCTTTAGCTGGCGACGGCTTCTTCACCTGTGTGGGCTTCTCCTCCTCTGCTGCAGAATCCTGGAAGACATAAGGAAGGTATCAAAAGCAGGATCAAAGGGGCTCAAAACAGTAGAAAAATACAAATAGAGGTGGCCTATGATCTGCCACATCTCATGCCTGGTTGTTTCTCCTGGAGGCAGAGCATAGCACATGAATGCCTTTTGGACGGTCTATGGTTTAGAAACGTGAGCAAGGGGATGACTTTTCACAGAACTATCAGATATGCTGAAATGCATATATCAAAAACCTATTTGGAACAATGCAGCAATTTAAGATTTTTCTTTTTGAGGTTGACTGTTGAAACATTTACTGCACGTTCTAGTAATTTGAATGTCACCAGTCTCCTCTGTAGCAATACTTCATGAAACAAGCAGCAAGTTTTTCTCCACAATGACAGTGATTCCTGCGATATGTAGCAGTTTGGTTGATTAGCAGTAGAGGTTCTGAGGATGACTACAGATGATGCTTTTCATGCATAGTTAAAAAGCATGTGAAGAGTAAATAAATAATACTTCAAAAAGATCTCCAGGAAAGAGTTTGTCCTGTCTACAGTAAAGCTTAAGTTGTATACAGAAGACAAAGCAGAATTGCCAGATCTAGGTGATGTCCGGCATAACAAATAGGATTAGTATTGACCTCAAAAGTTCTTCGTCAAGGAGTTGTAGCGTTACTACTGACTGCTTATAGTGGGAGCCAGATGCTCTGCCCCATCCATGCAAGTGCACTATCGCCGTACTGATTGAGGCATAATTGAAGCCGTATGGAAAGGATAATAAGAGGACACAGCACTTCCTTATTAAAGCCTCCCTACTAAAATGCTCTGCTAGAGGATTCATGAAAAACCTACCTTAGCATCCTGAATTTTTGTTGGTGTGGTGTTATTGCTTTTCCCTTCTCTCTGCTGTTTTCGTCGAGCTGCTTCTTGCTCCTCCTGCCACATAATAAATAAAGGTTAGTAAACGTTGTAAAATGTTCACTCCCTACTACCACTACAAAAAAAAAAGAGAGAAAACAGGATTCATTACACATGGAAGTAAAATTAATTACGCACTGTCAATTACTAACGGCAGAGGTGGGAAATTGAGGTGGGAGGGGTTTATTAAGTAAAAAGAAAAATATTCTGGGCCTGGCTATTTGTGGTTTATATACTGAATTTCCCATGACATTTATGAAAAATATTTACATTAAAATTATCAAGTCTATTCAAGGAAAATGACTCATTTTTTTTGTTTATCTATGGTGTAAAATGTATGCACAATATTTTAGCAAAACATTTTATTAACTTAGAGATTAATATTTTTTGGCCCACTTTGTTACATTAAAAATAAATGCACAACAAAAATAAATAAATGAATAAAAAAATTAAAAAAAAAAAAAAAAAAAAAAAAAAAAAAACTTACCCTGAGTTTTGGATTTTTCAGACTAGAAAAATAATTTTCAAGCTGTAGGGAAGAATGTAAAAAAATAAATAAAACAAAAAGACAGATTAGCATCAGGACAATGCAGGAAGTAAGCAATTCAGAGTTAAAGGGACTGTCAACCTAAACATTTCTTATACTGTGAATGCAGAGAAATTATCTATATATTGTGTTAAGAAAATTGCATGCAGATGCATCCAATAAAGAGAAATAGAGGTTACAAATGTGTCTGTGGAATCATCAGCTAATGACATTACCTGTGGATTGATATACAAATTAACTAATTTCAATGAGAAATGTTTAATATGCGTACCTAGCCACAAGGTCATAAAGCAAGAGAATCATATTATGCATTTGCATGCAATTTGTATAATACCATGTATAGACCAATTTTATGCAATTCTTATACTCTACCTTCACAGCGTAAGCAATGTTAAGGTTGACAATTAACTTTAAGAAATTAAGCAATGTAGTTAGATAGACAGGATGTCTTATTTTGATAAGTAACATTGGTGATAAAGTTCACTTCTGAATAGAAATTAATAAGTGGGGATACTGTTGGATGGATGGTTACACAGTACAAGAAAGAATAGAAAAAAAGGCAGTAAGCAGGCAGTGAACCAAGTAATGAGGTGCGGAGTAAGTCAATATAGGATACTATAGTTACTTACTAAAGTCCGGTCTATAGTATGCAGGTAGTAAGAGACAGGCTTCCCAGTCCAGGAAACAGACCCCTTGAGTGGCGATAGTTCCACAACTCTCATTATAGTGCCAATGTCTGAAAAGAGACATAATACAGGGCTGCTCAGATACAAAGTATATGCTGTGGATGAGTTTTGGAATGTTGAAGTACATTGAACTGTCCTCTTCTTGGCCATTAGGTGGCGTTGTAGTAACAAATGCTATTCTTTGTGCTTCGCCTCTTATGGCAAAAATATAGGGGTCTACTCAATAACGAGAGAATTGCAGAGAAATCATAAAGGAATTTCAAACTTAAGACCAAAAGTAACAGAGTTGGAAAAATTCCATTCTGCTCTATTGGAGAATTTTTCCAACTCGCTATATTGGCCTAAAGCTTGAAATGCCCATCTCAATTCCCTGCAATTCTCTTGTTATTGAGTAGACCGAATACAGAAGCACAATTATAAACCTCAAACACAGCAATAAAGAAGGAAGGGTGTTTCAGCATACATTTCCATCATTGACTTACATCTGTCATTTGCTCTACTTTCCACCTTTCACTCTGGAATGTATGGGTCTTGTTGGGCTGCCTTTTATCCCCCCTTCAAGTCCTGTTTTACTCAATACAACCTAACTAGATTCCATAAAAACTCACTTCAAGATATCATTTCATCCAACTGTCATCCCCACTTTCTAAAGCAATCTACTCCAACCACAGCTCACCTTGTCCTCCCAAATGTCACCAAAGCCTTTATATTTACACTAGTTAAGTCAGGTCTATAGAGTACATACAGATCTGTACATGTGGCCGCCCATGTTTGCTCCTAAATACACAAGCCTGGCTGGAAGATCTCTGCCTATGGTATTTGAAATTCCCACCTCAATTCCCTGTAATTCTCTCTTTATTGTGTAGCCCCGATAGATATGAAGTTGTGAAACAAAACCTTTATACACAAATTGGATTGAATATGAAATCACAAATTATGAAAATACCCACTTACTAGGTTCCCATATCATGCTATTTAAAAGGCATTAACCAGTCTCCTTTCAGGAACCAGGGAGGTAAAAATAACACATGACTGTACCATATGCCCTCAGGATATTTATTTTGCAAATGTACTTGGTGCTTCATTTCCAAAATGATCTTGTGTACACATGGGTTAATACCAAATATGAATTATCATCCAAAATATATGGACAACACTACAACAACCATTGCATTTTGGATGATGTTTATAGGAACTAGACAGAACCGTGGTTCTCAGGTTGTGAAGAACTCACCACTCAAGTTACGGCTGTTTATTCGGAAGTTCAGAGGTGCAAATGGTTTTGAGGAAACGATTCTGCCCCCTGGAGAAGTACAGGGGATGTAAGAGTATTAAAAAGTGATCAGATGCAACATGGCTGTACTTAAAAAATAGAGGCAGATATGTAGACTAGAGTATGCTACGAGCATTATTTCGTCAAAGACTGGAAAGTATGTAGAACTGAACAAATGGACAGACTGTAGATGTAAGTAGACTACAGAACACACAACCGTAATGACTCTAAAACGATAGATAAAACTAAACAAAACAAAAGAAATAGAAACATAGAATCTAGGCTCTTTCTAGTGTTTATAAATTAGTTACTGTGTGGAGGACATAACAATACATAATGTGGCCTAGCTTCCAACTATGTATTTATTGGGCATTATGTGAACTATGTTGGCTGAAATATGAACTAGATAAAACTGATCCTGGTTCCCAATGGAAGCCTCTTCAACATCAGACTAAAGGGAGATTTGATTCCTCCTTTTTGCCATAACTGGAGTGAATGTTCCAACAGATGCCAGCATGGAAAATTCTAGATATTTCATAACAGTAGCTCAAGAGTGCCATCCCTGAATGTGTAGAACATTTTTAATAAACAGACTATATGTAGTTCTTAAGGAGTTAATTGGTGCCAAGGCAGAGAATAACACCTCTTGTTATTTTACATCTAGAAATGGTGACTAGGTGGAAAGGACAAAGTTATTTTCTAAGATTCCCAGCTTGGTACATCTGGAACTGTGAATCACGAGTCGGTGTGTCAGCTAAGACAGCCATGAGTCAGAACTAATTCTCACACAGTCATCAGCAGAATCACGCACAAGCCTTACAGCTGCCCACACTGTGCTGAGATGTCAATGCATGACTAGGAAAATCAACTGGGAGGAATAGGGAATGTATCCATGATACAGCAGACAAGAATCACATGTACCACTGAGACTGTCCTCTATTAATCAACTGGAAAACATCAGTCATTTCATGATCCCATAAACCACTTATTAGGACTAACAAAGGAGTAAATACTAAGTAACATTTATGCTTGAGGGGGGGGGGGGGGGAGCCATAACTCCCTGGCACCTGGGGTTTGTCAAGGTATATTTGTCACTTGTAGGGATATCATGGTTATGTTCAGGGTGAAGACCACTGGCTGCTGTTGGACTGCAACTTTCATAATTCCTCGCCGCTATAATATGATGGCTCAGAAAGGTTTGATTTGTAGTCCAACAGGAGGTAAGGCACAGTTAGATATTTTCTAAGTTAAACTACAAAAATAATGGTGGGGGAAGCAAGAATGATAGTACCCAAGGTTTTTGATTTGGCAGGTATAGGACAGAGTAGGTAAGGGCCAAGCAGTATGTACAGTCGGGTAAGATAGCTCACTTTGCTCATCAGTGGACCACAAAACCTATAAATGGTACTAAATGTGCATTTTATTACATATACTCCTTTAGATGTCCACATCCTACAATAAAATGCAAATAGTATGTGCCTACAGAGGTGAAACAAATATAAAGTAGTCAAATACCAGACCCCAAATCAAAAACAAAATCCCCCATCACTCAACTTCACCATCCCCAGAAACTGGATACACTATCCCCCACGGAAAAAAGAATCAGGACCGATGCGTTACCTTCCTTCATGTTGGCGAATCTCTCCTTTAGCTGGTGGTCGACCTCAGGACCAAAGGCAAAATTATTCACAAAAATAACACTGCAAGATAATGGTGATGTTACTTCCAGAACAGCCAAGGTGATTTCGTTAAAACCCATATCCAACAAGAACCACCCGCCCATAAAACAGAACCCAGAAGATTTCAAAAGCCCAGAATACAAGGTGTTAAAGCAGCAGCCTATGGGTTTGGTGTCCAAACCAGCATAGGAAGAAAGTTATTCAGGGTGGCTAGTTATAGTATGTAAATGAAGACACTTATTAGATACATTATTTTGATTAAGAGGGAGCCACCATTTTGAAACCAATTGTTTCTTTAACTGCAAAGTGTAAGCGCACACAAAAACCACTAGAAATGGTTGGTTACAGGCTATCTAACATGGTAAGAAGACTTTTGGTAGTTGTATAACGTGAACCAATTCTATTATATTGCCAAAACTTGAGTTATTTAGAAGTGCAATTATAGTCTTCAGGAGGCCGATAAGTCTTAGTAACCCAACTAAAGTTCTACTTTCTCCTACTTACGAACTTCTTAAAGAGTGGGATTTAGGAACATAGATCTCTCCCTTCTGCTACACTAATAGGAGATTAGAAACATGGGAAGCTGAGATGGGGCTCATCCCTGCAGCACAGTCTGGCCGGTAATGGAGCAAGTTGCAGAGGAAGTGGGGAACAGATTTCCCACTATTCTGGGACTCAAAGAACATTACAAACTATGTTTAAGTTTCTAAATAACTGATGCAAAAGAGATTTTATTGAAGTTGAAAGATCTATATAGAAACTTACATGTGTAATCGTTATGGTCCCCTAGTTATTTCTATCTACTTTTAAAAAAACACATGTATTTACGATAAAGAAATTACATTAATGTTAAATGTTATGTTAATAGGGCCATCTCAGAAAGAGAAGCGGAAGAAAGAAGATTAATGATGAAAGGTGAGAGACAAGGCTGCTGCTCCAACTTCTAAGTAATTGCTGTATTAAAAAAAGGGGGGATCCAGACAACAAAAAAGAGAAGGCTCAGCTGAGTAACTCCAAACCCTGAAAATTTAGGGTTATGCGTGGCAGGTATAAGGCATGAAGGGCAGCTGACAATGCAGCTTTGAGATTAAATCACAAACCTTGTGTTGGCGATCCTTTCCCTCCACTCTTCTGAGAGGAAGTCTCCGCGCTCCAGCTAAAATCGAAAGCAGGAAGTTCATGCGATTACATATATGTGCATAAGGACCAAAATAATGCTAGGTAGCAGCATTAGGATTTCCCACAATTATGTTTTTATTATTTCTTACTTTTAAGTAAAAAAACAAAACAAAAAACTTTTATACACTGGGATGTGGATAGGGTAGAGTAAAGGTGGGATATGGTGAGTAAAAGTTTACATTTAGGCCCGGCAGATTGGCATGTTTGTATACACAGTATAGCTGAGTAAATAACCCCTTTAAAATATATTGTATATATTTTTTTATTAATGACTATGGACTACAGGCAACTGTACAGGGTTAAAATCAGAGCATACAGGTGTACAATACTGACACCAATACATTAGCACTTAACATACTAAAAAAAAAAAAAAAAAATTGGTTCATATGTATGCCAAAGATTCTATCTAGCAGACTGGAGGTGAAAAAAAAAAAGTTTTAATATCCACTAAACTTATTACAGTCCTTGAGTGTTCCTTAAAATGATGATTGCCAAAATAGAATTGAGAGAATCCCTAAAACAAACTACACTAAAGCAGGATCTGTGGCCCCACGCTCCATTACATATTTCTATGGAATTTGAGGGTGTAAAGACAATGAAATAACAATGAAGGATTTTTTTTTATTTCTGAACCTGTTGTTTAAACATAGAATTAAGACAGTTTACTTAAATGTTGGCCTGTACTGCAACGTAAAGCAGTACCACCCATAGTGAGAGCTATGGGTTTTATACACCAGTAATCAAATGTTCAAAAAACAGTCTCCGCATCAAGCAGACATTAAAAAAACACAACTGTGATCTGGAGCAAAGTTCTAAAAAATGGTTTAAATAACATTCCATTTGTTTCTAGGTTGCCAGCTCCACCTTTCGAACTTTGCACCAGAAATGACCGATGAATTTTCCCCCATGAACACAAATCATTTTTGGCAGAATTAGAGACAAGTTCAGAACCACAAGCACACATTTTCAAAATCTTATTTCTATTGCGTAGAATATTTATTTGCCATATATTAACCTGCAGTTGTTACTAGTATACTCACTGTGTATTCTGCATGCTTCTTCCCATACCATTTCATCCACTTTCGAAACTCTTTGTCCATTGACTAGAAATAAGAAAAAATATAAAAAGATTTAAAGAGGGGAAATACTTTCTTGGCAATAAAAGGGGAATAACGTGAATAATAAGTATTAGAATATTTTCTAAATTTTAAAATTGATGTTTGTCTCGCCTTGTTTCCTACAGCATTTGAACAGGCTCTTTAATTCACCACATCAACCATTTATCCCATTTGATAAATAGATGTGTGGGGATATTTGGTGAGCTACTAGACATTGGTGAACTCACCTCTGCATACTTAGCTGGAATATCTGCCTTCTCTACTCCATAGTGATGTTTACACCCAGTCGCTGCAGCTACCTGAAGTACAACTTGTCCAACACCTAGAGGATCAAAGACAACAGTAATGCAAACTATTAGATAGACCAAACGCAATGGATGGGGACAATGTAGCTAAGATGTTTTGGCCTCGATCATTAACCAAATTACTGTATAAACATGTGTTTGGACTTGGCAGTGAAATAATAAAATAACCTATGTATGGGCATGAACAACAACATCTTTACGTACATGTGTGTGCATGTACAAGCCAATGGGAGTGTACTTGAACGTGCCATTTCCCTGAAAGTCTTTTTCTCTTTTAATAAAGCAGGCCAATTCAATCTAATCTTACTAATCACATTTTTTTCCCCCATCAGTTCCTGAGCCCTAGCTTTCTGATATTTTGTACTACCAATGCATTCTCGATGGCAGCAGGGTACAGAATTAAATCCTTGTAGCCATCTGTATATAGAGTTGCTACCCAGCCAGCATTATTTTTGGAAGTAAAAACTGGTTTGGGGCCAGCATTAAGTCTAACTGAGGAAATAGCATACCCGGTATCAATTCCAAGGAATGTGTCAACCTTAGCTGTCCTTGCCATTGCAAATCATTGATATCTATGTAAATGTTTTCTGAATGCATGTAGAATATTTTCCAATTTTTTGACCCCCCCTTTTATGTAAGCAGGGAAGCCAGTCCCCTTTTAGGTTAGGATAGATACATCTAGTAAATGGTAGGATGAAAGGCCTAGTTTAAAGTGTACTCATAATTGAAAAAAAAAAAATTACATTACTTCAGCTCTCTTCAGTAGACAAAAATAAATAAATAGAAAAAATCTATATATTGTGTGAGCCAAATAAAATGTGTTTCTATCAGGACAGCATAATCAACCTGCCCCACTAGAGATACATGTATGACCCCTGCACACAAAGCATTGTGGGATGTCCATGTCACTAACTGGGGTTGAGGAAATCTATGCGCACTCTTCTGTGCAGCCATTGGGATGGAGGTGTAAAAATGCTTCGGAAAACATGTTTTCAGTTAATTTTTCACAATAGAATTATGATATTAATTAGAAGCTTACACTTGCCTGAAGCGGAGCATGAGAACCATTTACAGGATGACAGGTTCTATTTAAACCAAGGTGTTGGAAACAAATCTCTAGATAACAATTCAGTATGACTTCTTAGTTATTAGTTACCCTAATTAAATACTCCCCTAGAATTGCTCCATGTGTATCCTATTTTCAAAGTGCAAATCTCTTTTTTTTCCTCTCAAAAGTTAAACGTGGTGGGTCATTCTTTCAAAACTCACCACTCCCGAGGTCCACAAAGAGGTCATCTTCGGTCATCTTTATTTCATCAATCATCTGGGCCACCAGATCGAAGGAGGTCTCTCCATACACCTCAGGAGAGAATGGTTCATAATTGTTGAGTTTTTCAGGGTCAGTCACTGAGTGGTTGTAGACCTGCTGCAGAATGTGCCGCAAGAGACCAGTGGATGGTCGGGTGTTCAATTTCATGGGGTGAGTGGTACCTTTCCACTGCAGAATGAGCAAAAGAAGAAAAAAAAAAAAGTAAACTAATCATTTCAAAAAGAATTGCTAGAATTAAAGTTAGTGCAAACCAGATTTTTTTTTTAACCAAAATAATTTCGTTAGGAGGGTCAAGTGCAAGAGCAACACTGCTCCCCACACTGTGTGAGGGAGCATGCAATGATACAATTTTATATAGATCTATCCTAGAAGAAGCAGATCTCTACTAGATATGCAACCTCATAGCAAGGGCAGTAGGAAAGGGCCACTTGTTTTGGGAAACTTACAGGGATTCCAGCAACGAGCAGATGTGCAGTGAATTTAAATTTAAAGGGACACTAAACTTATTATTATTATATTATCGTTAGTTGTCCCTAGTATGAGGATAAACTAGCATATACTTTTGATTGTATACGCCAGTTTCTCCTCTGACCAGCAGCTGGTCAGCAACTGAAAGACGCCCTAGTTTTTGCATCGGATCAGCAAAGGGAACCCCTGCTATATTCAGAGCGAGACCACAAGTCAGCGCGCACCAGCCTTGAGAACTGCTGAGACACATCAGAGTATCAATTATCCACGTGTATCTATTAACTTACATGTCATGTTTACTCCGTTCGAGGGGGACATTTTTTTTTTTTTTTTAACATTAAGGAAGCTAGGGTTTAGTTGATGGTTAATTTGACGGAGCCAATCTGAACAATTAGCATTTTCTTTGGTTAATCTGCATTTACTCAGGGAGAGATGCTGGTCGCCATTGTTCATTAGCATTTTATGAATCTTAAAGAGACACTGCACTTTGTTTAACTCTTGCTTCCTTGTAGGAAGCGAGGGTTAAACAAAACATGTAAGTAAACAAGACGTGCATCTTAATAGCTACATGCGGGTTTACTATCTGCCGTGTTTCACATTCTAGACACAGCACGAGGACACAGCCAGAGCGGGTGCAGATATTAAATCCCTATTGTGTGTTTCATATTTATCCAGCTTTTCATTTATCATTTTGATTACATTAGTATTCACTTATTTATTTTTATCTGTCCATTTTTATTATTATTTTATTTGTACATTTTGGGTGTATTAGACTGTACTGTGCACTGGAGATACCCTTTTTTTTGGTTTATAAATCCATTTGACCTGGCATTTCCCACCCTAAGCATATAAGCACAATGCATCTATGCACAGATCTCTCGTTACTGTGATCCTAAGAATTAGAAGAGGTTCAAATTGCAGACTACATTTTTTTACATTTTAAATTAAAGAGCGAGCAAATGTCATAACCAACTATTCTGCTGTGTCGGGAATTTGTCGTCCTGAGACTTCATTTTATTTAAAAAAAATACTTTAAAAGTGGCTTGTACAAACGTGTACAGAGAAGCTGCAGAGTCATTTAAAAAAAAAAAAGTACATATAGAAACATAGAATGTGTCGGCAGATAAGAACCATTCGGTCCATCTAGTCTTTCCAATTTTTCTGAATACTTTTATTAGTCCCCCGTTCCCAGTCTTATGGCTAGGATAGCCTTGTGTCTATCCCACGCATGCTTAAAATCCTTGACTGTGTTTACCTCTACCACTTCTGCTGGAAGGCCATTCCATACATCCACTACCCTCTCAGTAAAGTAATACTTCCTGATATTACTTTTAAATCGTTGCCCCTCTAATTTAAGACTATGTCCTCTAGTTGTGGTAGTTTTTCTTCTTATAAATATACTCTCTTCCTTTACGGTGTTGATTCCCTTTATATATATTGTTTACATTTGCCAACCATCTGAGTAGCGCAAGGTATGGGTGCTATCATGTATTTTTTCCATGGCAGCCGTACATTACATTTTGTTTTTCATTTTTTGATACATTTGACCGCTCAGTTTCCTTAATGGATTTGGGACGGTATCTGCCTCTCTTTGGCTCATACTCTCTCTCCACAGATTTCCCACATTAAATTAAGCAGTATAGGCAAACTACGAATGATAAGTAGAAGTTTTTATTACCACAATTATGACCCTGTTACTAAAGTTAGTATGAAATTAAGTGGAAAGCTAGTTTTGTTTTTTAAATATACCAACAACTAGGAGAAGTGTACACACAATTTGTTAACCTTTTGTAGACAGTATCACATTTAACAGGCGTGAAACCTGTGCCTTTGTTGGGGTCTCCAATAGCAGTAAACAGATGTGTTAGTCTGCACATGTTCTGCCTCCCTCCTCTAAAAGAAGAGTCTCAGGCATTGAAAATGAGACCTGCAGGGCCAGAGGTTGGATGGGGGAGGGAGTGGGAGAACAAAAGCAAATGCAATCTTACCAGCTGATGGATGCTGTCAATGGCACGGTTATACTTCTCACACAGTCGCTGCATGCTCTCAAAGCTGAAACGGAGGTAGAAGGGGAGTGATACAGACGCATACACGCAAAGTAGGGAGCATAAAGGGTGGTGAGGAAACAGGAGAAACCGGTAACGGCAGAGACAAAGACAGGGATACAATAATGGACAGAGTTAAGATTAGATGCAAGTAAAAACAAAACAAACAAAAAAATAGGAAGATGAATAGAAAGGCACAGTGAGAGGGGAGGGAAAGAAAGCGAAATGTAAAATGGAGCAATAATGTCAAAGATTAAAATCATGAAGAAAAGTAAACTGATGGTAGTGCATCACAGAGAAAACTACGACATCTCTAAATACAAAAGATATATAGGAGACAGGATAACAGACATTGTCAACAAGCTGTACTCACCATTTTGTATCATAGTCTATTAGCACATAGTTCTCCATGGCCAGCTTGAGGTCTGGGATTTCTTCACAAACCCACCTAGTAGAAACAGAAAATACATTGGAATGCTTATCATATATTCCTTTATATGAACATTGCCTGTCACCATACATCAAAACAATGACTTATACAAACATTATTTAACAGGGTGTTGTGGGCAATACAGAACTTTACATTAGAATTTTATGAAACACTGCTGTGATTTCCAGGACCCTGCGGTTTACTTAGTTAGGGGAGTCAATAGTCATGGTAGTGGGGATGGCATACTAGCGTCTGGTTGTTCGATCTTCGTACAAATGGCCTTCCGCAGCCAATGTGATCGGAACCCCAAGAATAGTTTCACAAATGAGATTAAGTGCCCAGAAAACGGGCGCATAGTCTCTGTGGTCTCAAATGTAAAAGGCAATAAGGATATCCCCCCATTGTACTACTTTAAACCATGAGGCACAGGTAGAGGCATAAATGAGTGATCCGATTCCAATGTGGTGTCAATATGGACACTCATAATTTCAAATCTATGGCTGCGAATATGTGTGTGCATATTGTACCAAGGCATGAAACAAAAGTATATGCTCTTGATATGCCAAAGGCCTTTTCATATATAGGAGTTTGGAAGCCTGTTGTGACTGCACAAAACTAAATATGTTGAGCACTAAGAACTTCCTGTGTGGTAACAGATTACTCCATACAACAAATGGTTGGGAAGGCTAGGCGATGGGTTGCCAGTACATGTAGCACGGGTTATTGTAGAGATTATAGCCTTCAGTTGTAATAGCTGGCTTCTGCTGGGTTAAACAGTCATCCAAATTGCAGGGATTTATGTAATCACAATATGGTGCTGGAACACAGTCATCAGTATGGAGAAAACAGGAAAACATCCTGGGACATATCAAACTAGGGGGGCTAACAAAAAATAAAATAACCACAGCAACTGTAAAACAGCCCAAAGCATTGGCAGCTTGGGACAGGGCAAGTTTAGTCAGGAGCATAACCTGCAGATGGCTGGGTTTATACTGTGATATTTCACACCTCCAGTTTCAGCTTAGATGGTTAACAAGTAGTATGTGTGTTCGCAGTGGATCCTGATATGGCTACATTTGATGCCGGGGATAATGTCAAGTCCTGTAAATGCCAACTAAACGCATAAAAAAAAATCTTGGCATATAACTGCAGAATTTTCCCAAAGTTGCCGTTAACTCTGCTATTAGTAATCTTTGGAGTTGAGTTGCTAAAAGCTGAGGGGGTGCAAGTAAAATTATGGGACTTAAACTACAATGCTGCAGAACATTCACTATCTGCTGTGGTAAATAAAAAAATCTTTCATCTGAAAGCATGTACACTTAACATAAGTACCCATTTAACAGGATAATTTTACTTGGTACTGTTTTGCAAGGCTCTTCACTGGAGGAATGTATACTGTATTGGGCATTCGAAAAAATATGTATCAAGTTTTGGAGAAAAAATTATGCCTTTATTGGCCAACTGTAAATTGGAGTGTAAGCTTTCAAGATCCCTTCAAGTCTCTTCTTCAGGAATGTTATTAGAGGCTTTACGTACACAAGACATAGCTTGCAAAATGAGCAGAAGAAAAAATAGTGGAGGTGTGTTCAGCACACCAGTCAAGGTCAGCCAGGTCAAGTCAGCATCTGATATCCAAAAGAATTCCAAATTGTTTCTCAATGATGTTCCTTATGAGCAGTATAGTTTTTCCAAATATAAAAAATAAAAATAAAAAAATGGCCGTGCAAACGCCAGGATATCCACAAACAAGAAGAAAAAGGATTATTCGATGTGCATAAAAGGAGTTCAAATTACAAAGTAGGCACTTGGTGCCCTTTAACAGGGACATTTATATTCATTTATTTAAAAAGGAGGTACATGCAATATCCCTTATTTAAACTTTAAGGTGTTGGGGACTCTAGACAGTTTACACAGGGGATGGGTTATAATAAATGGAAATATTGATGATGTGACAAATGCCATTTCAGTTGGGCATTCCCAAACCCTTTTCTTCTACTCACTCCGATCCCAGACACCAAAGTATGAAGAAAAAAAGTAACAGGATTCCACCAGGTGCTTAGGTATGATCCACAGTCGCTGGTAAGATTTGCATTACTTGGAATTTAAACTGTATCAATCTATCATGAGGTTGCTGCTATTACCCAATTTAATGGTATTTATTTCATCTACCTCAGAAGCTTAAGGCATGCTGCTGGTAATAAATCCTGAACAACTAGAAATACTTGTGCCCTGGGTTAGAGTTCAAGTTACCAAGTACACTTGTAATTGTCCCCTGAATTTACAGCTAAAACAAAAAAGGTAAAATCTTGAACTTTAGTGGACTAGAATAAAAAAAGTAAAAAAAAAAAAAAAAAATAACACGTGTTACCCAGGTTAGCAAATATTTGGCAACACATGGAGTTTGTTTTTCTAAACACTCACCTGATGGTCTCAATAATTTCATGTGCAGCATCATGGTGTTTATCCTGGGGAAAGAAAAAATAAATAAAGTTTACTTTTTTTTTTCCATTTTGCTTCCTCCCACTTTCAATATCCCGTTTCCAAACGTACATTTTTAGCAACCTTCTATCACACTTCCAATACAGTGCCTCAAGGTGGGCCCTTCCAATACAATAGTCTTATCTTTTTAACAAGTTGATAAATCAAACTTCAGCAGCTTAACAGACCAGTTAGAGATGCAGACTACCGGTAGTTACTTAGGGAGTGTTAGACAACGAGCAAGTATTAAAATGACTATTTCATGCCCATATATCACAAAAAAAAAAAACTTCATATAATGTTTACATCAGGGCTTGACAAATTTAATTTAGTTTTAGGAGCCAGCCAAAAAATTTAGGAGCCAGACAACGGCACATCACAAAATCGCACGGACACAGTGGCATACACCCACCTCACATACACAGCCAGTTACATTCACACATACATACATACATACACACACACCACACACACAGCCAGTTACATACACACACACACCACACACACACACACACACACCACACACACAGCCAGTTACATTCACACACACCACACACACAGCCAGTTACATTCACACACACCACACACACAGCCAGTTACATTCACACACACCACACACACAGCCAGTTACATTCACACACACCACACACACAGCCAGTTACATTCACACACACCACACACACAGCCAGTTACATTCACACACACCACATACACAGCCAGTTACATTCACACACACCACATACAGTCAGTTACATTCACACACACACACACACACATACATACACAGCCAGTTACATTCACACATACATACACAGCCAGTTACATTCACACATACATACACAGCCAGTTACATTCACATACATACACAGTCAGTTACATTCACACATACATACACAGCCAGTTACATTCACACATACATACATAGCCAGTTACATTCACACATACATACATAGCCAGTTACATTCACACATACATACATAGCCAGTTACATTCACACATACATACATAGCCAGTTACATTCACACATACATACATAGCCAGTTACATTCACACATACATACATAGCCAGTTACATTCACACATACATACACAGCCAGTTACATTCACACATACATACACAGCCAGTTACATTCACACATACATACACAGCCAGTTACATTCACATACATACACAGTCAGTTACATTCACACACACACCACATACACAGCCAGTTATATACACACATACACACCTTTTTTTTTTTTAAAGAACAAAAGAATATTTCTTACAGTGTCCTCCCTCCCTGCTGCTTACCTCATTGCAGGGGAGGGGGACATTTATGCTGGAGCCCGATCTTCTTTCGGTTCCTGTGCCGTGTTGTCACGTGACAATCGGCACTACAGCGTGTTGCGCGAGGGGGCGGAGCTTACAGTCTGTGTGATCCGCACAGACTTTCTCCCCTCGCGCTGAAAAAGAAAGTAAAAGAAAAACGGATGGCAGCCGGCAAGGGCTCCCTGTGACAAACAGCACCCGGGCGCCAGGTCTGATTTCCTGGTCGCCATGGCGACCTGGCGCCCGGGGTTTGTCGAGCCCTGGTTTACATTATCAGAAAGATTAAGTTATGTTTAACTGAAAGACTGCACCAAGATAAAACCAATTTAAAATCAATAAAAAATAAAGTACATTACTGATTTTACTGATTACTCTGCTTGTGTAGCTCTTGCATGGGGCAGTTGAAGACCCAAACATGTCAGCCCCCTGATAGAGATAGACAAATTAGAGGGCACAACTGTATTCTCAAAATGAAAATACATTTTGTTTGAAATACCTAGCAAAAATGATTTTTTTCTACGATCTTTGAAGAAAGGAGATGAATCATCACAAGTGAGATGATGTTAAATAACTAATGCAAGCAAAGTCCTAGACTGTAAAGTCAACTAACCATGCACAACAGCCAATTTAAAACAGTGGTGCACATTACCAGACTCAAATCAGCAGAGGTAATTTGACATTCTGTATACGTATGTTTGCTATCCTACATATGTACATTAACTATATATTTATATGTACTTGGACAAATACATTAGACAACACAAAGATAATAAAACGTCTTCCTCATTGAGCTGGTGCTCATTTCTTTCTTTCATTTGCTAAACTGAATTACATTTCTGAGACTACAAAGATTTGAAAAGGTGGAAAACGATAGACAAATCAAAATAGTTAATTGGAAGCTCGGAGTTGGACACTCTCAGTGGGGTGATTCCAAGCTGCCATCAGAGCCGCACCAAGACAGGTGCATAAGGTACACTGCTCACAGGTCGGGCTGGAGGCAGTGGAGTGCTGCAGGAGATTCAAGTCTGTGTGATCACTCTGAGCACACACACCTCCTCTTCTTCTTACTGCCCATGCTCCCTTCTGTCAATAGGAGCGCCAGGAGGTCAGGTGACCAGTGCCCATGGCGATGGAAGGGAATGGGGGCAGGAGGAAACAATGATGGGGACAATGGCACAGAGAGGCTGTTTGGGGACATCAAAGATGGCACATCTCTGTATTTCATATGAACCCATCTTTAATAACAGCACTACAGCACTATATGGGAAGAAACTCCGTGGGGGCTCAAGGGATTTAAGTTTAAAAAAAAAGAAAAAAACCTTGCTGCTGCTATTTGACCACACTTCACATGGTGCTCAGCGCGCATAATGGAATACTTTTGAATAGCTGAGCATTATGGGACCTGCAGTCCCAATGTTCATCTGGTTCAGTAATGCCCAGCCATGCAAGTCTTTAAAGATGCTGGCTTATAGGAAGTCTAGTGCATTGCAGCAGTATGTATTGGGAGCTACACTGTACAAATTGCATGACTCACTAGATATTTATGCTGCCGTCAGTATTTGGCTCAGTCTATAATGATGAAATTTATGGTGTTCCATGTCTGTGTAGGCCACACTATATAATGATGAGAGTTATGCTTTACCACCGTCTATGTCTGGGTCAGTTTATAAAGATAGGAGTTCTGTTGTGCCTCCGTCAGTGTATGGCTCACTATATAATGATGGAAATTATTCGAAAGATCATCTGTGTCTGGCTCAGTCTAAAATGATGGGCGTGCCATGGTCTGTGTCCGTCTATAATTGAGTTATGCTGTATCAAGTGTTGTGGGATACACATTTAAAATATTAAATAACATTACTTTGCTGTGGAAGGCTATAACAGGAGTGTACCTCTTTTTGATAATACTTGTTAGCTCTGGCTTTGCACCCATGAAATATAATTTTGGACGTCTCGGTGCCGGACAAGTGTGTGTGTGTGTATGTGTGTGTGTGTATGTGTGTGTGTGTGTGTGTATGTGTGTGTGTGTATGTATGTGTGTGTATGTGTGTGTGTGTATGTATGTGTGTGTATGTATGTGTGTGTGTATGTGTGTGTATGTATGTGTGTGTGTGTGTGTGTGTGTGTATGTGTGTGTGTGTGTATGTGTGTGTGTGTGTGTGTGTGTATGTGTGTGTGTATATGTGTATATGTGTATATGTGTGTATATGTGTGTGTATATATATATATATATATATATATATATATATAATGTATTTGTAGAAGATATATTGAATATATTTGCAAGATGTTTATATATCTACCATTTCCACTACATTCAGTGATATATAGGAATTCTGATTGACAAGTAACATTAGCAGCGCCATTTCACTAAGGATTCTGTATGGTCTGGTACTGGAGAAGATCCTGGGGGGTGACAACAACCCTAGTGATGCCACTGTTCAAGAGTACTATCCACTGTTATTAGTACTTTAATCAAATATAACACAAGCTCTTTAAAAATGTGCAAAATAAAAAAAAAGTGCAGATTTAGAGTCTCAGACACACAAAAAAATATAACAGAACCAAAAAGCAAACATAGTTATAAGATATTTTAAATAGCCCATATTTTCTATCCAATAAAAATACAAGAAATCTTTCTTCAAATTTCAATACCAGACAATGAAGGAAGGATTCACAAAACTCCAAGGAATGTTACAATTTCCTATCAAAATCTACACCTACAGTATTATAGACCAATTTGCTTAGCAAGTATATTACAGATGATGTGCAAAAAGCAGCCAGCCATTCTAAACAGAAAATGCTGCCAACTATAAAGTGCTCAAGGAACAATCACTGTGTATTGTAATCTTGATCACCAACCATTTGTTGCACATTTCTATGTGCTGGGAATATAGTATTGACCATAGATGGTAAAAGCCCTTTCACATTTTATTGGACAGGCCCATCTTGGTTAACATTTTAAACTACTAAACAAGTATATATTGGACCTCATATCCACTCTACATTCTGGGTTTGTTTTCAGTCACATGGTAAGAAGCAGCTTGCTCACCAATTGATTTTCTTCAGGCACTCTTATTGGGATTATGTATGCATGATCCAAAGAGGAGAGAGTCTTTAACACTGTGTGCCAGAATTTTTTTTTTTTTGCATGTATTAATCCGAAATTTCATTATACATTTTTATAGGGGTCACAAAAATATTATACTTTCAGAATGGTTAGAAAAGATCAGATTTGGTAATTTAAAAATGTATTTTGCCAATTGACACACTTGTTAATGCAGCACGTCTGCATTGTGTGTTACTCTCTATGTGACAGCTAACTCGGTAAACTATATTGGGGAGGGGTATCAAAAACACTAAATTTGTCCACTACGAAGGACCTAGAAGTTTATAAACACTTACTTCACACAAATAACAAAGGCTAGATATTATGCTTGCTAAAGGCCTTATGCACTTAAAGCCTACAAATATTTGTCAAACCTTGGCTTAGAAGTGGCGTAGCAAGGGCTTTTGCTGCCCAGGGCGGTCCTTGAATTTATAAAACCTCTCATACACAAGACGACACAAGCAACAAAACAATGTCTTTATGTTACAAGCCAGGGACACAGTGGGTCTCTGGGATCAGGGTCTTAATAGACCCTATGGGTGCCTGCCGAAAACTAAAGTGATGTCACTTTTGACTTCACAGAGGCGTGCCCAAACATCGAGTTTTATTAAAATGTTGTTGGCGGTTGCCTTGAGCGCAGACTACCTGACAGGTTGGATCCAGCTGCAGGTTCCTGCAGTGGGACGGAAGTACAGCCCATCGAGGGGCTACGATGAGCTGTTAAGTGGAGGACATACAAGCGTCTTTTGGCCCAGCACCCCCCACAAAGGCACCACCCAGGGGGACCAATCCCCCAAGCGGGTATGCTATGGCATCAGAGTTATTTTTAAGAGCAAGGGTAATAATTCTGGACTTTTACTCAGCTAGTGTGGTTGTGTGTGTGCGTGTGTGTGTGTGTGTGTGTAATGAGTGTGAAGAGTTCTATAAAACTCTAGAAACATTCAGAACACTATTGAGATGTTTCCTTCACATCAGGATAGGGATAATCAAAATATAGTGGGGAACTTGACAAGATAAGCAGAAGACAAATGTACTAATCCTAAATAGTTGTGTGCACCTGCAATAACAATCATGTGACTGGTGCAATTCTGTAATACAGTATGGCAAAGTTACAATTACCAGTGCATCTTTGCAATTGCTTTACACAAGGGAACGCCACTTCATCAGCAGGTAATATTACTGCATGTCTCAGTGGGAAAGACATGTTTTCTTGCAGTTACAAGCTCTCCTTGGTTTCAGTCCCACAGCCCACGGTTACCCGAGTTGTTCAAGCAACAAGAAAAAAAGATACAACCAATGTCTTTTTGGCAGCCATCTCTATTTCACATAAATATTGAAACTAAAAAGAGTAAAGTTGGGTTCAACATTTACAGGGCCGGGCAAATGTATGTACAAATCCCAAGCCAGTTGGGATTTCTTCGAAATCCGGACAAATGCCCAAAAGATCAATATAAAACTACACATAAAAGGAAAGCAGCCAAAGCAAAAAAAAAAATGTCATTGGATACCTGGCTGTAGTGGACTTGTCCAGCCCTGGTTAATGAAAACATAACTGGCAGCCAAAGTACACAGAAGCAGGAAAAGGAAAGGATAACCATTAGAAGATGTAGACCTAATGTGTTCAGATTCATTTAACCACATTGGCCCTAGTTAACATACTCACTTTAAGAAATATATTATAAGTTCACATCATTCAATAGTGTATATTTGTCTACAAAATATGCATACAGAGATCCATATAGTAATTACAAGGTGGTATAAGTCAATCAGATACAAAAAGCAAAATAAGCACATTTCTCCAAACCAGTTTTGTAGCAACATAAGAGTTGTTTTGTTTTATAAATTCCTGGTTTTTGCACTGTAAGTAACCACACGACCCTTACACCAAAAAAAAAAAAAAAAATACAGCTAGATCTCACTTTCAGAGTTTTACACAGAAGTCAAAAAGTATAGAGGTGGTTCATGTAAACAAAGATTCAAAGATTAGGAGCTACTGTTTAATGCTTAAAGTCTACACAATCATTCCTAATCAATTCAGTAGCTAGCTTAGTTTTTTTTTTTTTTTTTTTTACAAAACGGCTCTGTGGAAATACCATTTTCCTAGTTTCAAAAACAGACCATACATATCAGGAATCAAAGAGAAATATATTGTTCATTAAAGAACTGTCAGTATAAAAATGTTGAGAACAAAAAGCAGACTGGCGCAAAAGAGTGGGTAACTTTAAATAAAACATAACATAATAGTGCAATAATGCCACACTATAAAAGTGTAATTGAAAATTATAATTAGATGCACTCACAAACATACGTGAGTGACAGTCACATCAGGTGAGGCTTGAAAATCCGTAAAAACACCTTTAATAGTATTCTGAAAAAAAAAAAAATATATATATATATATATACATGTGCAGGACCAATATGCATACAACAAATACTGGCCCCCAACACAGAGAAAACTCACAAAACAGTAGATGAATAAGTCACAAAAGCGCTTCCGAAGACATTCACATCAACAGAGCTGAAATCCAAAGAATTAGTGGGAAATGCAGCGCTAGAACGCGATCTGCTGACACCTCTACGCGTTTCACCGTACTAGACACTGCTTCATCAGGAGGGAGGGGGGACTGAGTATATGTGTGTGTGTGTGCGTGACTGGATGTGTTTGTGTGTGTGTATATATATATATATATATATATATATAATGTGTCTGACTGGATGTGTTTGATCTGCATTTTAAAGTGCTTTGAAAGCACAGTAATATGCATTAATATATGGAAGATGCATTTTGGACCCAGACAGTCCCTTTAAACTCAAACTGTTTGCAACGGGAACATGTGAGAAGTTGCAGTTTTATTAAATTCGACCCTGAAGTCAAATTAATTTTAAAACATTTTCGGCTGTGCTTAATTTTTAATAGTATTTTTCATATGATATTGACTTTTTAAATCTTAACTCTGTAAACTATGACTGTCATGTACAGTGTAAGTTATTGGAGTTACATACTTCTCTGGCCGTCAGGGACATGTTATGAATCCAGTTACTGATCGGTAATGACTGAAAAGGACTGCCCTATATAACACAAGCTGTGTATTTATACCGCAGTGTGATGGCACACTGCCCACCATTAAGATGGAAAGGCCAACCAAGGCCAAGAATGTAACGGATCCATTAATAGGAAGCAGGATGTAGAACTACATTATGTGCTGCATTTTCAGCAGGCAAACAGAAGGAAAAAAGGCAGGACACGCTACTGGTGAGAATGAATGAAACAGACAGAACCAAGAGGATAGATTATAATCCTGATCACTTTTTTGTCAATCAACGCAACTAAGGAACCACCCACTTTAGAGCTACACATATTGGTTATTTTACATGCAACTTACGGACAGGTACAGCATAAACAATATAAACAGTAGAGAAAATGGTATGGTGTCCGTAGTCCAACACTACAAGGATAATGAATGCAGATGACTTCATGAATTGGTTGCAAAGAAATTACTTTAAATAAAAAGAGCACTTGTTACAGACTTGACTATCTATTGAAGTTAAGATTCTAGGAGATCAAAGCAATACAGCCATTACGAATGAAAAGGATTATGTAATATTTTTTAAATTTAGACCTGGTGGATGTCTGGTTTCAGTTTGTGATCCTTTTTAAATAGGTCCATGTGTAGGTCAGGTAAGGACTAGCAGTGCAAAGGGCTACAGATTTACAGATTAAAATAATTAAAGCGACCTTGTTAGCCAGTGAGAGGCGCCACTGTTGCTACCCTACTAACATTTAGAAGCCAGGGTGGTAGTACGTCCATAGACTTCTATGTAAAGCAAATAAAAATAAAAAAAGTTAGGAGCCAGCAACATAGATTTTACGAGCCATGGTTCTCTGGCTCCTGGGATTTATCAAGCTCTACAGTAACATGTGACAACCTTGTCCATACGTTTACAATCTAGAAGGGAGTGGAACAGAAGGTTGTATCGAAAGCTAGTGTAATAGGTCTGTGTTTCTCACGCCAGTACAAGGACCACAAGTAGTCCAGGATTTACAGATATCACGGAGTAATATCTCAATTCTAAACAGATGAAGGTCCTTGAGGAAAGGTTTTAAAAACATTTAAAATAAAATAAAAATCCTTAGATAAAAGGAAGAGGAACAATAATATAGACATGTGAGATGTGTGTTCATAGGACTGACTTATAAGCCTCCTTAAAGCAAACTGGTCATCCACAAAGCTTGTTGATAACCAGTGGAGTTTCAGGTATGTTAAAGGAAAAGCGCCAGCACGCATAGTTATATTAATAATAATATAATATATTAACCCCATCATGACAATGTACATGCCAGGCACGTCGCTTGAAAACTGCCCACTAATGGCAAAGGAAGTGCCTGGCATGTCATGGCAGATCTAATTGTGGTAGGTCTGCTGGCATACCATGATCAGGCTAAAACCAACATTGCTTAGTGACTTAGGACTGATGATTCCAGTCATGTCTGCTGTGGCCTGCCAAAAACACACCCCATGACTGCCAAACAGTTTCTGGCTACGAAAGCTAGTCTCTCCCTGCCCCATGATTGCAGTGGGCAGGGAGAGACTATAGCTTTCAAAGCCTGGCACTAATTACAGACTACACATGCCCATGATCCTCAAGCACTCAGATTTGTTAAAATAAACTTTAATGCTGGGCTAAGGCTAGGATTAGGAAACAGCAATAAGCGACTTGTACTTATTGCCCTATACCTTGAAAAAACAGCAGGAAAACTAAACACTGGGTATGCCTAAACTCATTAAATTATTAACTTTTATACAATAAATAAATGATATTCATTTTGTGTGGGTACAGCAAATGAGAAAGAATAAAATTACAGCTTAACACACAAACTGCAGAGATATTAGAAGCACCATTGTCATGATGGGTACAACATTTCCAAAACAGCACAGTCACCAAGGGGTTAAAAGAAATACTTTCTTCTGCCTCACTACTATGGACACAATCCACCCAAATGGTCACCAAAACAAACACACATTGGTCAGCTTCGAAACAGTTATGCCAGCATTGCGTAATGCTTAACATATGGGCAGCATGTTAAATATTATGGGAGGCTCACACCACCAACAGAACTTGAGCCAATCCCTACATGGTAGGGAGTTCCACAGACACAAAAACAGTTTAAGAGGTCTTGCAAGCAGGACAAGAAAGCTATGAAAAGGAGAACCTAAGTAATACAAAGAGCAGAGGGGCCAGGCTGAGGGGTATTTAGTAACAAAGTCTGAGATGTAAAAGTGAAATGAATTGTGGAGTGCGTTTAAGTCAAGGTTAGAAGTTCAAATTTTATTTTCAACGGGATGGGAAGCCAGTCAAGGCCACTGCAAGGGCAAACAGCCTTGGGTAACAAAGCAGTATTTTCTATGCAAGTCCAGAGGAATGACCATCAAGATGAGAGATTAAGATTCTTGCTTAATTACTTGTCACAGTATTTGATTATTCTTCAATGACTACGTCTGACAGCCTTAGAAAGATCCACAGTAAGAGATTTTCAATATGTCGGTTGAGTCTCAGATGCTACTGAACTAAGATCTGTAACACCAAGACATTGCAGTGTTTAATTTGATGTTTCCCAACATGAAAAACTACAACAAATTACACAAAGGATAAAGCCAACAGACTTTCTGCAGCGAGGCATGATGAATAATACTGAGATTACACCGGCAATATTACCACAAACTCATAGAACAAAACAAAAATATATATTTCTCCCCAAATAAGGAGAGAGAATGTCACAGACTATTTTAAGCCCTCAGTAGTCTTGGCGAACATAGGGAAGGTTGCCAGCCAATAGGAACTCATGATAGCATTGTCAATGCTCCAGTTCACCAAGAGAGAAGGGAATGTATAAACAGTTTGTCAGCGTCATACATTGCTGAAATAGCAGAGCTGTGAAGCTCATCTCTGGCCAGGGAGGGGAGTTCACACCAGGGCAGGAAACATTCATTCAGTGAGGAAAAGAATAATCCACAACGCCAGATTTCTATATAAAGCACACACCGCAGAGCCAGCAGATTATTTTCTGACAGAACTAACAGAGTTATCACTAGTGGACATAAAAAGCAGGGGAAGCCATTATGGATAAAAAGGACAGTGTTCTAAAAAAAACAAAATAGAAAGAGATATCAAAGGAATATAATCTGAGCAGCATTTATAGCAATTCTTGACAAATACCAGAAGCTAGGCCTTCTGAAATACCTATTAGTAACTAGTTACTTTTTGGATTATTAATTAAACTTTATTTTTTAACCCAGTTGTAATTAAAGAGAAGCAATAATCCAATTCAGAGTACACAAGAGAACAAAACGAGATATTCCACTATATTGCATTATATCACAGTCTGTTTAGGACTGTATAGAGGGATTTTCTCAGAGGTTTGGCACACATTACCCTTAGTATATATGCAAGCAGTAAATGAGTGATCTATGAGCTCTTCTTCCAACTATGAGGGAACGTCTCCACATTGAGCAAAGAAGAATGTATGCAGATTAAAGGACAACTGTAGCAAACAAAATGAACTTATGTTTAACTGAAAGACTGTTTAATGTACATGATTTATAAATAAATTCTTTAATGAAACAATCCAAATAAGGTGACTTATTAAGCCTTCTTTACGCCATATAGTTCTCTCAGGAAGCAGACATGTTATTTATAACCTTGGGTCAGATCTTCACTCACCTTGGTTCAAATGAACAAAGATTCTAAAATGTCTGCCTCCTGGTAGAGTGATATGGAGTAAGGGTGGTTCAATAATGTACTTTATTTGTATTCTTTCATTAAAGCATTTCTGTATACAATACCTACACATGATGCCGTCTTTCAATTAAGCAAAACTTTATTTTTTCCCCTACCGTTGTCCTTTAATAATACTAAAAGAAAGTCTGATTGAAAACAAACAGTTTACTTTAAATCTGACAGAAGCCTAAACTAGTCAATCAAGTGTTTATAAAAAGAACGAAATTGAACAAAAAGAACTTCACTGAGGGGCAGATCAACAATACATAGGTTACAGCAATGTATTCATAAACACTAGGGACACTTTTTTATATACTGATGTTAATAAATGGTGTGTAGTAATGAGAATATAATATATACTCTGTAACTCCAAATTGTTTATCTCAGCCACAAGCTATCCTGCATTTGGATTATTTTAGCAATAAGATATGGCAGATAGAATGAGCTACCCACAGCTGTATGTTAAAAGTTGATGGGAGAGGAGGAGTAGGCTGTAATCTGTCTGCACATAAGGAAACTATCAAGATATATGTAGAAAGCATATTTTGAAGAGTATAAACCATGCTAAAAATCCATGTTCTCGATTACGGACTGAGATTATTAGGAATTAACAGTTCTGTTTATGTAATCTAGGTCGTTAAGCCAGTTTATTCTTAGACTATTTTGTCAAATGATGACAGATTGCACTGGAATAAAGGAATTTCCATATCATATGGTTGGAAAGCCCAGTTTTATTTTTACGGCCTGCGGGGGGGGGGGGGGGGCGGGATTTTCTTGCTTTCCAAAATTGGATAGTGAAACATTAAGTCCGGGAAGCAGTTGCCAATTCAGTAAATATACAGAATATTTAAAAAAAAAAATAAAAAAACATTAAATAACATTTTAAAACAATGTAAAAATCAGAAACCATCAAAAATGTCACAAGCTTTTATTATTATGGACAAAATTATATAAACATCTAGCATTATCAATAAAAAAAAAGGTCTTAAAATGTAGTATTTAACCCACTGACAAGAATTCATTATTTTTCCCTGGAACTATGGAACAAATTAGATTTTAAATACAGTTTGTCATTAAGGTGACATGCCAGCCATGCTCTGACTGTTGTGGGTGACAGTTGTGAGTCTGTGTCAGAGACAGATGACTCATTGGGCGTTCCTTGCCCTGTCTGACCAGCCTCCTACACAGATCTGTTTAACCATTTCTCTACACAATAGAACCTATTGCAGCTCACTGAGCCACAGACTTGTCCTGAAATCTCTAGTTTTCTTATAAAATAGACGTTCAGAATAAAAAGGGGACAAGTATTATCTAGGGAAACTCCTGAACTAATGGTACAACGAGGAAAAAGATAGGTGCTAATAGGAGCAAAAATAGAGTTGATTGGCTACCACACATCCATCCATCCACTAATAATAATAATAATGTGAGTGCAGGATCCAAACTGAGCATTCTTCACTCCTGCTTCTAGTGCAAAGAACTGATGCACATCTAGCAATGGCAAGAAGAATACTATACTTCCGTCTTATGGAGAGATAGAGATATCCCTCAATAAAAGCCAGAGTAAAAAAAAGTGAGTGATAATACACTATAAGAGCGTTTACCTAACACCATAGATCAGACTTGATCCCCTGCTCAGGTACTAAAAGCTTGAGTGGAGACACTTAGGTATACACCGGCTACTTCACAGCAACGCCAGACAATCGTGTGAACGGTATGAAGAAGCAAGAATATTGACATTTAGGAGAAACCAGCAAAACCTTGCGTTACACCTCACCTGTCATAGCACAACGCATTTCGCTACTGAATAGCTTCCTCAATTCACAGAGGGACACTGATCCATCTTTATAGATGTATTATTTCTCTTTTTTATTGAAGTGCTGGTTTCTCCTGTTGCTGTCCATCTTCTCCACTCAAGCATTTATTACCTGAGCAAAGCCTACTCAGGAGCATGTAAGTTTCTCCTTTTTCTTTTTTCCCATTGCTAGATGTGTGCCACGTCGTTTCAATTTTGTACACTAATGATACAACATGAAAAACATTCATCCCACAAAATGGAGAAGAAGAAGAAAAAAAAAAAAGCTTTTTACTCCTGCTATTTGAACAAGTTTGCATCCAAATTTTAAACTTCTTACTCTCCTGGAAATAAGATTAGAAGATCATAGTGTGATTAATAAAACAAAAGTATAGTACATACACATCCGCCTAATAATAATCTGAAAATTAGTCATCAAAAGAACACATTTTCCAGTATTCTAGCAAATGATAAGGTCTACAAAACGTATCCAACAAACCTAAGAAATTAAGACTAAAGTTAAAGGGGTTTGGAAACCAGAGGCAATTGGTATAAAAATGTAGGCTCCCTGTGGAAAAATACAAATATCGTAGGCAAAGGATTATGGACTAAGCAGACGTCACATTTAACAAATAGGAATGAGGTGCTCCTCCCTTTATAATATCAGAGCATATTCTATACGTGGTGTGCTCTGGCAGAGACAGCTTGGTACCTGTCATCCACCCACCTATGATAAAATATATACACCGCACCCAGCCACAACAACGTCAGACACCCAACCTCGAAGAGAAAAGAAGAAAAAAAACACACGCGGTCTGTCACAAATGTCTCCGTTGCTTCCTGTTGGAGAGGCTGATCATCCAAACACACAACAATACAAGGTTTAACGGCAGTTTGTACACTGTATTAACCATGGCTTGTGCTCACTATATATCATGTACATCACACCACCAGGCATAAAGTTAATACCTACATCCTAAAACATATTGGCTTCTGGCTCTTTAAAAACATTACCGCGCACAAGGCCTGTGGGAAGGAAAAGGGGAGAGAAACAACCGTTGCTATCGAGCGGGTAAATGCTGTGTGGCTCACCACAGCCAATTGCTGGCCTGGACTCTTAACTCTTCAATATCTGGAGGCGGGAGCATATGACATATAGAGAAGCTTATTATAAAGCAGAGAAACTGCAGGCAGAGGTTCAAAGGGTGGCAAAGATCAAACGGGGAGAAGGAGGAAAAGACATGTTTTAATATGTTACCGTCTTCAGTGAGCCTTGTAAGAAGACACTGAGTAAAACTGCAGGATTTCATTTGCATGCTATGTAGATCTGACAAATCAACTCAATCCTGTACTTTGCATACCTGTTCCAGACATATATTTTAAACAGGTGTCCATTGCACACATTTATACAATCAACAGAATACACATATGCAGACGTTGTGCTTGTATGTTATTTTTTTTTTTCTGCAAACAAAATAATGCTGTTGGAAAATAAACATTTGAAATTGGTACGATTGCTTCCTATTTACTGGGCAAATATATTATGAATACAATATAAGAGCTAATTCAGGTATGGTCACATGTTGTAGCACACTGCCATTAACCACAAAAGTTAAAGAAAGGGCTAGCTAATAGTACAGGGTTAAAATGCATCTAAAAACAGCCGCGCTTTTTTTTTTTTTTTTTTTATAAAAAAAAATCCCTTGAGGGTGGAAGATTATAAAAAATACTCTTTATTCAGGTCCAAAATATCAAAGTCTTGAACAAAAACATGCTGCATAAACAAACAATTAAAATGTAACTAATGCATAAGTTTCAAAAAGAGAAGGTGAAAGGGTTATAGGGCAAACAGCTGACTAGGTTCTATGGGTTTATCCAGAGTTATAAATCCAGAGTTATAAATCTGCCAGAACGATTAGAGGATTAGTGCTGGATCCTATTGTAGTGGAGACTTAAAACATGGGTCAGAGCGCCAGGTAATCAAACAGGGCAAAGTTTACATCTCACCCTGGCTGTAATGGCACATTGTGTTATATAGCAGTTACACCTAGGCATTGCCACTTCAGCTGCTGCAGACTACTTTTCCAATGAAGCTTAGCCAGACAAGTGGCTGACTGAGCACCATGAGAAGTGTAGTCTGCAACAGGTAAAGCAGAAAAGGTCAAACACTGGTATACAGCTGTTAAGTGACAAGATAATTAACCCATTATTGCGTCATACACTCAAAGAAACCAGTATGTTAAAGTGACAGTGTCATACAAGAGACAGACCATTTTGTTAATCAAAAATGTATTCTTTAACACACATTAAACCAAAGAAATGAGTTTACTGGGCACACCGCTTCTGAGCTGCATAGACGATTAGCACCCCTACAATTACACCGATTATGCACAGGTACACACCCCAAAAATAAATAAAAATGCACACACCCCGTCACATTTATTCATGTCTTCACAGATCAAAGAAAGAAGAAAAAAAAGACACGCGTGTATACACAAAGGAAATAAATATCCAACCACAACAGAACATAAATGAAGCCTAAATGCTCATATTACAGACAATGTATGTGTACGAATATAGGGCCATGTGATCAAATCTATAATTCTAAATGTAAATAAAGCAAATATATTTTAATACTAGGAATATGGTTATTATAGGTCTTACACATGTGTATTAATACACACAACTCCTCCCTCCCCCGGAGGCCTCTACCTCCCATCCAATCCCCGGACTCACGTAAATGGGCAGCGGCCAAGGGTAAACGGAAGGCTCGGCTCCCACAGGAGACTTGAGCCTGAGTTCCAGCTTCTCGCCCATGTCCCGAGAGCATACTAATCCACAACCGGCAGCGGAAGTTACTGGGCGATCTCTTGTTTATGTTTGAAAATCTTTCCCCTGCCGGTTCCCGGGTCTCACTTCTCCTTACAATCGGCGGCTCCACGACGCCATCTTGGACCCGGCGCCAAGCAACAATGAGCCGATGATAGGAACAAACCACTTCGCTCAGGGAGGAGGGGGAGAGGTGGAGCTTGAGCTGAATACGCCTTCCGCAGCAAGAATTAAATAAATAAATCCTGCGGGGTGTCCTCATATGGCCTCGTCGCCTGAAGTCTAAGAGGTTACAGGGTATAAAAGAGAGAGGGGCAAAGCGATATTACAGATTTAAGAGCATCCCCATCTCTTATGAAGACAATGGTTGCATCCAAGGACCGAGGAGGGGGGAAGGTGAGGCTTGTGAACCCCCAGACTCTGTCCAGAGTACCTTAATCCAGATAGTCACAAGTCAATGTGATAGCGGTCTGTAAGTCCTTTGATCGAACAAATATAGCTTTATTTGGATTTGTAGAGTCGCTAAACTGCGGAAAGTACTAGGTGCGGCTTTGTACATAATGCACTGATGAGTCTTGGTGTGGATTCATGATATAGTGTGATAGCGGAGGGAGGAGAGTAGCTGAAAGCGTCAATGGAGGGATGTTCCAAATCCTAAAAACAGGGGGCGGAGATCCAGCTGACACCCAGGACGTGCAGTGCGTGCAGAGTATGGGGATACCTCTGTTAATCCGGGAACATCGTACTGAAAACAATCAAATTCTGCCATTGATTTCTGCAGCATATGTATCCTACAAGTACAACATTTAATAAAATATTTTATTCTGAGAGCAGATTACAATCAAAATCCCCACACATATTCCACACCAGAGCCTGGTTCCTATAGGCTCTGGCACATGAGAGTTGTGCTTTACTCGTTATATACTCTCAATGAAACAGATTCACACATATGTTTTCTATTTTGTCTTGTTTTTACATGTTAGCATTTGAGTCCCAAAGACTGAACAAATCCCAAGGATAAATTGACACATTTTTTATGTTATTTCACTTTTCTGCGCGACACTTACTTTATTGTTTCATATTTAATTTTGTGTTTAAAGGGAAAGAAACAAATGTTGTTTTTGCTGCACTTTATATCCACTAGCACCTGTTGCACTTTTTTCTTGAAGTCACATAAGGAAATACACCATTTCACTCTCTGGGATGAGCATGTGTGCTGTAGGTGGTAATAGATAAATAAAGACAATGACACAATAGGTTGTGGTCGTTTATTTACTACATTTAAATAACCAAACAACTTGTTCTTTCAAACACTGACATATACCTAAACCTTGTTATTATTAAGTAACAAACTCTTGGCATGACCATTACCCAGAGTATTAAAATCATTACTTATCCTAGTACAGCCCTGATAGCCTGAACTGTCCACTTTTCTAAATGTCCGCCCTCAAAGCTGCATTATGAGGGTGATTTACCTTACGGCCCACTACAAAATAGAAAAAAGGGGGTGGGGCTGGCTCCTTTAAGTAATCCTATTTATACAAATCTAAATTGTTGCGTGCTTTCCTAAAGTGCTCCAATCACTGCCCTGCACTAACCTAGCACACACTACTGAGACTGACTATTTTCCCTCTAAAAACAAATTCAACCTAAGCCCCTCCTCTCAGAGCTACACGTGGGGCTAAATAGTCTGTCACATAGACTGGACACGTGTTTTGGCAACTCCATTGCTGACAATGGACGTGTCTGAAGCGTCCTGTGGTGGAACGAGCGAAAACGGTTCTGACGGTACTGCTCTATTGCCTCGATGTCGAGGCATTAGGCAGCACTGAAATTTCGGTACTGGGGCACCCACGATCGACCATATTGGAGGAGCAGAATGCTCCTCCAATATGGCTCCTTCCCTCTTGTGGGTAGAGCATCCTAAGTGAATCGAAAAATCACTTCTGTCGAACTCATGCTGTTGCTTGACTGCCCCTAGAGGCAGTCAGCAACAATACATAAAAAAAAAAAAGGACATAATTAGCAAAAATCGATGGTTAGGGTTAGAATAGTTGTTATGGTTACAATTAAATTAGGGTTAGCATAAGGGATATGGTTACAATTAAATTAAAATTAGTATTTTATGAATTAGCATAAAGGTTAGAGTTGGGGTTAAATTTAGGGTTCGGGTTGGGGTCAAAAGGTCACTGTAGGGAAAAAAACACTTTTTGGTTTTGGCCCCATAACTCGCAAGAAACTACAGAAAAACATGTAAACAAGCATATTTCTGAACTTGGGACAAAATTTAGAAACTATTTAGACAGGGTCATTTTTTTATTATTGTATTTGTATAAATAAAATTTAGGTCAAAGTTAGAAAAAGTGTTGTTTTTTAATTTTTTCATCATATTTTATGATTTTTTTTGTAGTAAATTATAAGATATGATGAACATAATGGTATATAATGAAAGCCCTTCTTATGCTGATAAAAACAACATAAACCGTATTTTTCGCTCCATAAGACGCACCTGACCATAAGATGCACCTAGTTTTTAGAGGAAGAAAACAAGAAAACCACTCAATATGCCAGTATTTTGCCACTCAGTATGCCAGGATTTAGCCACTCAATATGCCAGTATTTTGCCATTCAGTATGGCAGTATTTTGCCCCTCAATATGCCAGGATTTTGCCACTCAATATGCCAGGATTTAGCCACTAAGTATGTCAGGATTTGGCCCCTCAATATGCCAGGATTTTGCCCCTCAATATGCCAGGATTTAGCCACTAAGTATGTCAGGATTTTGCCCCTCAATATGCAAGGATTTTGCCCCTCAGTATGCCAGGATTTAGCCACTATATGCCAGGATTAAGCCACTCAATATGCCAGGATTTGCTCGTTTTGTGCCACCCTCCTCCCCCATTCCCCAGTACTTACCTCCTTGCTGCTCTCCGGTCGTTTCCTCCGTGCAGTCTAACCTCCTGCACAGAGGAAGGAAACTCTGGTCACAGTTTTTTTTTTTTTTACTTAATTGAAGTCGCGCAACTAAAAAAAAAAGCTTTAAAAAAAAAAAAGCGACCTGACTTTCCTTCCTCCTTGCAGGAGGTTAGACTGCACGGAGGAAATGACCGGAGAGCAGCAAGGAGGTAAGTACTGAACTACATTCATTCCATAAGACGCACAGATATTTCCCCTCACTATTGAGGAGGAAAAAAGTGCGTCTTATGGAGTGAAAAATACGGTAATTTATGTGGGTACAGTATGTGAGAAAGAAGAAAATTACAGCTAAACACAAACACCCCAGAAATGTCAAAACAGCCTTTGTCACCAAGGGAAAGAAAAGGTCTTGTCACTAAGGGGTTAAAAGCTTAATTCTGGTACAACACTCTAAAAGTGGCCTAAACAGTAGGGACATTCCATTTGTTTCCATTATGACTGCTCTACTTTTGGAACTTTACCCTGGAATTGACTTTTATAAATACCCCCCTTTGTGTTAATATGTGCTATGTGAACAAAATGTCTTCTGTATTACTATGTGCACATTATTGTTTGTAAGTAGTTGAAAGTGGGCCTTTGCCCTTATCTGTGTAAATTGCCATTACATCCCAATCTTACTCCATGACACATAGCTAAAGCTAGCCCCCATATTTTTGTGGTTCTGACACCCATGCTTCCGAAGTCCAAAAGTTCAGTGTGATGCCAATTTTTAGTGTTTCTTTGCTACCATGGAACACATTTTGAAAAGTTCAAACCGGTCTAATGTCCAAAATAAACACACTATTGTGGTAAAAAAAATGGCAAAAACAACGCTGTTCATAGGAGAACGGCAATAAATCCCTCTACAGTTCGCTAGCATACGAAAGCAGGTGTAGAAGGGTGAAACCAGGCCCCAATGGCCTGATGATTCCATAGTTGAAAAGTTCCAAACTTCCACTCTCATTAATATCAGCACAAAACCTGTGCGATGTGAGCTTCATGGAATAAGTTTCCATGGCCAAGCAGCTGCATGCAAGCTTCACATCACCAAATACAATGCAAAGAGTCACTTTGTGTGGTGTAAAGCATGCCACCACTGGACTCTGGAGCAATGGAAACGTGATCTGTGGTGTATTGACTGGCAGTCTGATGGGTAAGTCTGAGTTTGGAGGATGCCAGGAGAACATTAGCTGCCTGACTGGTATGGGGCTGTTCTTCAGGGGTTGGGCTTCTAGTGAAAAGACATTTTAATACAAATATATTTTGGACAAAGCTTGCTTCCAGCTTTGTGGGGACAGTTTGGAAAAGGCCTTTTCTATTCCAGCATGACCGTGCCCCAGTGCACAAAGCAAGGTTCATAAATACATGGATGGATGAGTTTAGCATGGATGAACATGACTGGCCCGCACAGAGCCCTGACATCAACCCCACTGAACTGGAACAGAGATTGCAAGCTGGGTCTTCTTGTCCAACATCAGTGCCTGACCTCACAAATGCTCTACTGGGTGAATGGGCAAAAATGTCCACAGAAACACTCCAAAATCTTGTGGAAACTCTTCCCAGAAGAGTGGAAGCTGTTATAGCTGCAAAGGGGGAACCAACCAACTACATATTAATGTCTTTGTATTTAGAATGCAAAGTCATAAAAGCCTTGTTAGTGTGATGGTCAGGTGTCCCAATACTTTTGTTCATATAGTGTATATCTAGAGGTCGGGATGCCAGAAATCAACAAATAAATGGTACTAGCCAAGATCAGGGTGATCTTCCATTGATGGATGTGAGCAGTGGAGAAGGGTAATGGCGGGTTACCTGCACTGGCTGAGGTATGCACCCAACACAAATGTGCACAATATATATAATTGTGCTAGGGCCAGCTTAATTTACAAATATCTTTAGTGAGAAAAATGGAAAGTCCTATCTTTCTTAAAGGCACACTCCCACCCAAAAATAATTTTTATTTTTTTTAATTTTGCATTGTTGATTTCAGATATGTCTTTTGATTTTCTTATATGAGTGTATTTTATTAAATATTTTACTAAACAAGTGTGACTGGGCACTGCCATTTTGTGAAATATAGTATTTTGGGGTGCCACCCCCAGAAACTTTACAGCCTTTGTATCTCACTTTGGGGCTGGGGACAGAGAATGCATTCTATAAGTCAGAATTCTGATGTAACTATTACATCACAAGGGGGCAGAGTTATAATCCTGTTTGATCAGGTCAATCTCATCTCTTTGTGTTGGAAGTTGTACACAGCAACCTAGTCCTGCCCACTAGTGACACACAGGAGGCAGTAAGAAAGCAGTGGTGAATCTTGAAACATAGTCATGCAGGCTTTGGCCACAATTGTAAAGTGAGACTTACTGAAAGATTTTAGAGAATGTTGCGTCATGGGTATAATTCTCAAAATGGATGCTGTAGATAAACACCTAATTTTATATTTACTTTGATATGCAATTAATACAAACATAGAAGAAAGAAAACTGTGGCATATGTCTTATAAATGTGTTTTGTTTTAAATGCACAGATAATCTAGTTACATCTTATTAGTAAAAACAAAAGAAAAACAAGTTACCTGCGCTCTCTCCTTTATTCCTATGTATTTAAAACAAATGGAGGTTTTTAGTTACCTCCAATGGCCATGAGAGGATGAGCCCACCTTCCAACGTCAAGGCAGACCCCCCTAGGTGGGTCCTAACTCTAACCATTCACCTTGCTTCTTTGAGCCTCTGGCAAAAATCTCTAATGAGACAGAAAAGGGTGTTTTTTATTTACAATCCTATACATTATTAACCCTTTATAGGGAACACATGGGATGGGCGGCTGCATTGTAACAAGGCTGAGTAATACAAAAATTGGATACAAATACAGAAAGAAAAGTCCTGCGCTCACTCCCATCACTGGGCGGTTGCAATGACTACAGTACACATCAGCCCCAATATATAGTAAAAACAAAAGAAAAACAAGTTACCTGCGCTCTCTCCTTTATCCCTATGTATTTAAAACAAATGGAGGTTTTTAGTTACCTCCAATGGCCATGAGAGGATGAGCCCACCTGCCAACGTCAAGGCAGACCCCCCTAGGTGGGTCCTAACTCTAACCATTCACCTTGCTTCTTTGAGCCTCTGGCAAAAATCTCTAATGAGACAGAAAAGGGTGTTTTTTATTTACACCCCTATACATTATTAAGTGGTTAAAGAACTAACTCTGCAGGTATAGTGCATACTGTCACAAAAAAGTCTAACCTTTTATATAATTAACAAAAATCTCAGGTCAAAGCTTTTGTATAACACAGCAACTTCAGTAGGAAACACAACCTATTCCAGTAGGAAAAACAAGCTTTGCTTCTATTTATACATAACAGCGTAGTAATAGCCATCTGTGTACAGGAATAGCTCTGTTCCCAGACTGACTTCTCATCGGTTTTGGGAAGATTTTGAAGAAAGAGGAGAAAGGAAATAAAAAAAGAGAATAGAATGCAAGACTGATACCGTATTGTCATTACTACAGATAAGGAACCAAGTCAAATTCTTTGTTTAGCCCTTTGGCGGTGGGTAGTCCAGTTCATATATCCAGTTTCTTTCTTTTTCAACAAATTTTCTCTGTCTACATCCCTTCTTAGTTTGGTATGCAGTTAATCATTTGGAATTGTAGTTGTGAGACCATATTTGTCCTTTTTTAAACAAGTGTTTTTGGACAGGAAGATCTGCATTTTTTGTTTTGGTTTAATGGCAGAATGTGTTTTTTTGGTTGTCTACATGGACATGTCAAAATATAATAATATAAAACGAATCACATGTAAAATATGTCTTGGTATCATACCATTTATCAAAGTTAGGATGTTTAAGTTATTCTATATAAGGGAAATATATTTTTGGGTAAAGTATCAGCAACATTTACAACAATTCTGCTAATTTTGCAGTAAGCTAGTGCACATGACATAACAAAACTCCATATACAATGCTTTCATAATGATGGGCAATAAGAGTTTGCTCTGAATACTCTGTGTAGGTCACCTCATATCATAAATAGATATTTACACACATCTATTTATACTTGTGTGATGGTGCTGAGGTGTGATATGCCACAGGAAAAGGCATGATAGACTATCATATGACACCTCATCTGCAACACGTTGGACCAAATCACAAGCATGATCACAATTACACATCATATGTTACACCTCAGTATAAGCACATGGCATGCTCATCACATGCTATACCTCAGGGAAAATATATCACACCACACTTGAAGATAGTTCCTTGATAGTACTGCATGATGGTAAAGTATCTGACTTGTGCTTCCAAGAGACCAAATACTCAACTCCATTTACAGAAATGCAGCCCCAACGTTGCAAGGAACCTACACCATACTTCATGGTTGCCTACAGACACTCATTCTTGTACAGCTCTCCAGCCTGTTGCTGAACAAACTGCCTTCTGATGCGCCAAATATTTAACATTTTGAAGTCCAGAGCACCTGCTCCCTTTTTTTCTGCACATCAGTTTTGGTGTTTTTTTGGATAATTGAGTTGCATGGCCTTATTTCCACTTTGAAAGGATGGTGGTTTGGCTTCAAGTTTTCCATAATGACCTCGTCCGCCCAGATTTCTCTGGAAATTTGATTGGTGTACTACAGGGGCGTATGGTGCCACTGAGTGACAGGTGTGCTGCCAGCCCGGAGCACGCCTGTCACTCGTAGGCACAACGTCTTTCGTGTTTGTGTGCTGAGAACAGCCAGCAATACCCGAGAGTCGTTGTTACATCCGAAAGACGACGCTGCGCTGAATTCGGCAACAGACTTACTCACTCTGTTGCCAATTCAACAAGCACGAAAAGTATATGAAAATTCGTATACTTTTCGTGCTTGTTGAATTGGCAACAGAGTGAGTGACTCTGTTGCCGAATTCAACGTGCAGAGAGCACGTTCGGATGTATTTCTGGGGTTTGTGTGCTCTCTGCTCGGAGTACACAAACCCCTAGAAATACAAGCACGGGTGCTCCGTGTTAGGTGTGCGGCGCACATCTAGCACATATGAAGCATCCGCCACTGGTGTACTAGGGTGCCACAGTTGTGGGACAAGTCTGAGCTGATGGCACTGTGGGTCTTTTTCTGCAATAATCATGACTTTTGTTTTTATCAAGTTTCCTTGGTCAACCACTGCATCTACAGTCCTGAAATTGCTCATTTTATTCCTCCAACAGAGCTGTTTCAGTTAATGATCATGTTTTAACTTACATATTAAATTGCTGATCATTAGCACATGTTTGGTATAATTGTCTAATCATGCACCTACAAAATCCCTGACTGTTCTGAAGGCAAAGGGTGGTTATCACAGTCCGGGGGTGCCACTCATAGCAGCCGTTCCAGAGCTGGCCGGAGTGCCGCTTTGTTTCACAGGGTGGGGGCGAACCTTCACCTCTCACCCGGTGCTGTCTGCCCCCTCCCAGGATCCAACCATTAATGGGAAGGGGAGAAAACAGAGGAGGGGGAGAGAACAGGAATGGGGAGAGAACAGAAATTGGGGGAGGAGGGAGGAGGACAGGAATTGGGGTCGAGACCAGACATGGGGGGAGAAGAGGGGGAGAGAACAGAGATGGGGGTAGGAGGGGGAGAGAACAGAGATGGGGGTAGGAGGGAGAGAGAACAGAGATGAGGTAAGAGGGGAAGAGAACAGTGATGGGATAGGAGGGGAAGCAAACAGAGGAGGAGGGGGTGAGAACAAAGATGGGGAGGAGAAGGAGAGAACAGATATTAGAGGATGGGGAAGAGGGAGGATAGATTGAGGAGAGGGAGAGTCATGGCATTTTGGTAGAGACAGGGCACCAAATGCACCTTTACCTTTGTAGAAAAAAATCCTTCCACCGACCCTGCCAATTGGCCAGCTTCCCTTAGAGCTTCGAGGCATTAAAGCATCACCGTCTGAGAGGTGTTTGCGAACTTAGATAGCAAAGTCCGCTCATTTAACTGTAGGGCGGACTAGGTATGTCAAATGTCAGCAACGGTTTGCTAGACAGGAGGGACCTATGTTAGGAAGGGGTTAAAGGTAACTTTTGTAACATTTGCCTCCTACCAGGAAACCCTTCTCCTGAGCCAACACAGATAAACAATGGGGAGGGGGTAGGTGGTACTGGAGAGTATAGTTTGCACTAATAGCATGATATGCACTGAGCTGTCAGAAGTTGAGTTCTGCCCCCTCACAATACCACTTTGCCTGTTATTAATTGCATGGATTTGTCTCACCAATTTCAATAAATTGCTGAATGGACTCACAGGCCGTGAGTCCATTCCTGCTTTGAGATTTTGCCCCTCTCTGAAAAAAATCCTGTGGATGCCCATGATTCCTGTTGTGGTATGGAACCTGGCTTTATTGAGACTGTTCATGTTTAAGTGGCTGAGTAGTGCAAGCTCCTAGTGGCCAAAAATGTCCTCTGTTCCTGTTGATTAATCAAGTAACCCAATTACCATTGTTATAGCAACTCTGCAAGCAACTTCTGTTATTCTTCTGAATAATACTGCTATCAAGAAACCTCTTAATTGCATAAACAGCTGTTCCAGCTGCTCCACCCGAGTTCCTGCTGCAGGAGAGTTACAGTTCAAATACCAGTTAAAGAGACATTATATATACCGTATTTGCTCGATTATAAGACGACCCTGATTATAAGACGACCACCCAAACTTTGGATATTCCATTAGGAAAAAAACTAAAAGCCTGAATATAAGACTACCCTATAGGAAAAAAGTTAAACTTGTATATATTCACATGTAAATTGCTTTTTTGATAAAATATTATATAAAAAAAATGCATTTCTTGTGTTTATTTCTTTGTATGTGCCAATGCTGCCTCTCTCTTTGCCTTGCCCCCAGCTTTGTCTCACTCCCCACTCACCTGTCTCTTCCCCCCCACATGTTTCTCTCTGCCCCCCTTCCTGCTCTGTCCCCCCTGTCTCTCTGCCCCCCTCCCTCACTCCCCCTGTCTCTCTGCCCCCCACCCTCCCTCCCCCTGTCTCTCTGCCCCCCTCCCTCCCTCCCCCTGTCTCTCTGTCCCCCCCCCCCCCTTACCTGTACCTCAATCCCTGGTGGCTAGTGGGGGCAGCCGGGGGATGTCTGCACGATACTTGCAGACATCCTCCATGCTGCCCGACACGGTAGTCTATTATGACGGACAGCTGTCCGTCATAATAGTCTGCCGTGTCGGGCAGCATGGAGGATGTCTGCACGTATCGTGCAGACAACCCCCAGCTGCCCGATTTACCCTGGTGGCTAGTGGGGCAGCAGAGGATGTCTGCGCGATGAGCGCAGACCTCCCCTGCTGCCGCCCGGCACACTCGCCGGGACTTCTGTGACGAAAGCGGAAGTACCCGGCTTCTTCACAGAAGCCCAGGCGGTCGTGCCGGGCGGAAGCAGGGGAGTCTGCGCTTGTTGATTCCCCTGCTGCTAGAGCCCCTGCTGCTAGAGAGGGGGATCCAGGTCCCCTGCAGCTCTGCTGGGGACCTGGATCCATGTCTTATAATCTTATAATCTGACCTTGTCTTATAATCGAGCAAATACGGTACTTGGCCTTGCTATATCCAGTATTAAACTAAACTAGCCTCTGGGGTTTCATACATGGATTTTCACAAGTACCTAGGTGAGTCAGGTGACTTACTCCCGCAGTGTGGTTCCCTAGGGACAAGGCCTCAATCGTGACAGTGGTCACACTAAATATTGATATGATTTAGTTTTCTGTTTACTCACTTTGCATTTTGTTAAGTAACAGGGCTGGCGTCACCTAGGGTTGCCACCTTTTCTTCAGAAAAATACCGGTCTTGGTACTGTCTCCATAGACTTAACATTGGCCTGATGCCAATTTTTTACCGGCCTGCCGGTAAAATACCGGCCAGGTGGCAACCCTATTTACAATTATTGCAGTGCTATTTTTTTTTTACATGGTGTTGAAACCTAAAAGACTTATATTGTTATCTAGTTAACTCCTATAATCCAACACATGACATGCCTGGCACGTCTTGCAGTAAATGCCGGCCAGGTGGCAACCCTAGCGTCACCTATAGGCGAGGTAGGCGCCATCCTAGGGTGCAGATCTTCTGGGGTGCTCTGCCAAAATGTTCCCCACCCCACTCCAGAGGCTTCCATCTAGAGGTGCCTTCTCCGACCTGAAGTATCTTCACTGTGGCAGCAGAGCACCCTAAGTGGCACCACCTATGTTTTTGTTTAACATATATATATATATAAAAAAAAACTTATCTGCAATACATTTCTATTTTAATAGAGAGACATAGAATCAAAATTATGCCTTAGAATCAACATTTAATTGAGCTGGATTTGTGTGTGTATCTCTGTGTGTGTGTGTTTGTGTATCCCCCTAACTTCAAAATAAAGTTTATGGCAAGGTAACAAATATTAAAGAGATGGGATATAAATGGACAGGACACAAAGAAGCGGAGCCAACGGGAGCAGCAAAATTAGGTTTTGCCTAGGGTCCCACAAATCCTTTAATTAGCCCTGGAAACAAAGAAACACAGCATGCAGACATTACCAGTGTGAACTTGTAGAGCCACCCCCCCAAAAAAGAACAAATTGATTATCCTTTTTATTTTCTTCTTTCTTTACAAAGCGTTCTGGTATTGGCTGTTTGTTCTATCATTTCCAGGTTACCATGGATCCACTACTTCCTGTATATTTCTTGAACTGGCCTTATTTTTGAGAGCTTTACTTTAATCAAATATTGATTGTATATGAAACTATTTGTTTTAAGGCAGTGTGTTT
This sequence comes from Pelodytes ibericus, assembly GCA_036172795.1. Classification (NCBI taxonomy): domain Eukaryota; kingdom Metazoa; phylum Chordata; class Amphibia; order Anura; family Pelodytidae; genus Pelodytes; species Pelodytes ibericus. Next base: position 53,619,063 of record CM069863.1, read on the forward strand.
ATATACAGGGATCTTCAGATCCCTTATCTGAAGATCCAAAATCCGGAAAAAAAACAACAACATGTGGGTCAATTTGGATAACGGATTCCCACCTTCCTAGCATCCCCTGGTGAAGCTCCACTGCTGAAAATAATCTATATTACCTAAATACAATGTGAGCAAGTTGAATTTAGCTGATATAGATAATTTTTAGGGCTGGTGCTGCCAAAATGATCCGTTAACTGTAAATATACATTATCCAAAATGCTCCCGGTCTCAAGCATTTTCGGATAAGGGATACTCAACCTGTATTGCCACAAACACAGTCCCATACATGTGCAATTATGTACATAGAAGGCATTGGTAGAGGATCCCTCACAAGCAAATATTACATTATTGTGTGGGATGATAATCCATGGCTGCACATGATTTTGTGTGATATATACACATGGCAGCGCATTGCTTCCTCAAGTATACAAAATAATAAACATTTATTTTTTTAGCATTGATAACTTGCGTGTCGCTTTACACAATATTTAAATGGAGGACAGTCTGTCTCTTCCCCCTAATCTCTCCCTTGTTAGTCTCTCTCTTTACCTAATACCCTCGCCATGTCAGTCTCTCTCTACCCTCATAGGTACCCTTTTATCTGTCTCTCTACCCCCTTGTCCAAAATGGTCCGCATGTTGGAGTCTCTTTACCCCCCGTAAACCGACCATATTGGTCTCTGTATGCATTGTCTGCCTCTCTCTACCGCATGTAGTCTCTATACTCCCCCTTGTCTGCCTCTCTCTACTTCCATTGGCCTGTCTCTCTATCCTTTATCCCATGCCTTATCTATTTCTCCCCATCTCGCTATCTCTCCCCCCTCCCTGCTCATTTTACAGAGCCACGTGGGCAGCTTCAGTACTGTGTGTTAGATGTGTGAGGATAGCACTGCTTTGCAATTTCCACACATAGTGATACATCGCAGCTTAATGCTGAGTCATCAGGGGGATCACGATGCAACACAATCTAAATTCGGACTCAAAACACACAGTACTGACGTTGCCTGTGTGGCTCCCACTGATGCTTGCGAGGGTGGAGGAGGACGGGACTGCGTCCGCCAAACATTGACAGCCGAGGCAGAAAGCCCTCCGCACCTCCCCTAACCTCAAGCATACTTCATATGAACTATATATTATGACAGTAACCATTGTTAAGTTTAATATTAATGGGACCCTGGGCAGGGCCGGTCCAAGACATTGTGCTGCCTGGGGCGAAGAATGAAATGCTGCCCCCCCCCCCCCCCCCGAAAAAAAATAAATTGTTGCTATTCAATATTCCAGCATTTAACGCATCAACATGCCAGAAATTTGCCATTCAATATTCCAGCATTTAACCGCTCAATATGCCAGAATTTGTCACTCAATATTCCAGCATTTAACCCCTAAATATGCCAGAATGTTACCAATATTCCAGCATTTAACTCATCAATATGCCAGAAATTTGCCATTCAATATTCCAGCATTTAACCCCTAAATATGCCAGAATGTTGCTATTCAATATTCCAGCATTTAACCCCTCAATATGCCAGAATGTTGCCAATATTCCAACATTTAACGCATCAATATGCCAGAAATTTGCCATTCAATATTCCAGCATTTAACCCCTAAATATGCCAGAATGTTGCTATTCAATATTCCAGCATTTAACCCCTCAATATGCCAGAATGTTGCCAATATTCCAACATTTAACGCATCAATATGCCAGAAATTTGCCATTCAATATTCCAGCATTTAACCCCTAAATATGCCAGAATGTTGCTATTCAATATTCCAGCATTTAACCCCTCAATATGCCAGAATGTTGCCAATATTCCAACATTTAACGCATCAATATGCCAGAAATTTGCCATTCAATATTCCAGCATTTAACCACTCAATATGCCAGAATTTGTCACTCAATATTCCAGCATTTAACCTCTAAATATGCCAGAATGTTGCCAATATTCCAGCATTTAACGCATCAATATGCCAGAAATTTGCCATTCAATATTCCAGCATTTAACCCCTAAATATGCCAGAATGTTGCTATTAAATATTCCAGCATTTAACTCATCAATATGTCAGAAATTTGCCATTCAATATTCCAGCATTTAACTCATCAATATGCCAGAAATTTGCCATTCAATATTCCAGCATTTAACCCCTCAATATGCCAGTAATATTTTGCCATTCAAAATGCTAGTATTTAATCTTATTTTAAGTATTTACTTTAGAATTCTATAGGGCTTTATTAAAATGTCAACTGAATGTACAATATTTGAACCAGTCATAAGTCACTGGTCACATGTTATGTTTTAGGGAATTGCACAAGGTATTATTATAATAATGTTTTACCAGTACTTTATTTTAAACATGTGGGTGAGCTCTTGGAAAAATATATTTTTAATAATGCATGTGCTTTAGGGGGCATATAATAAAATATTTTTATAGAGCTCACCCACATGCTGAAAATAAAGTAATAGTAAAGTAATTATAAAGTAATTGTAAAACATTATTATAATAATACCCTGTGCAATTCCCCAAAATAATAAATAATATATTCCCCATAATATGTGACCAGTGACTTATGACTGGTTCAAATATTGTACACTAAACACTGGAATGCTCATTAAGACACACATATTTATTTAATAAACATATAAATAGCTATTTATGTTCAATAAACTTACCAACACCGCACCAAGTCTGCTCCGGATTCTTCCTATATGCGCACTGAAGACTGAAGGCGCTCTACAGTGACACGGCCCGCCGCCGTGACGTCACTGGCTGCGCACTACGGAGGGCCGCCCCTGCTGCAAAGCATGGGGGAAAGGAAGATCGCGTTATATTGGCCGCTTGGCGGCCAAATCACTAAAACGCCGCCTCCAGTTCTTGGAGTAGAGGCGGCTCCAAGTACTGGAGTCTACGTTTCAGTGATTCGGCCGCCGAGTTTAACGTTTATTGAAGCGGCAACGTGCCGCCTCTTAAAAAAGTGCCACCTGGGGCAGTTGCCCCACTCTGCCCCATGGTATGGCCGGCCCTGCCTCCTAAATGGAAGTAGTTGTCATACAGGCCATACCTTCAATGGTATACCCATAGGAGAGTTTATCAGACTTCGTAGAAACTGCTCCACAGATGCACACTTTGAGACACAGGCTTCAGCACTCAAGAATAGATTAGAGGAAATAAACTATTCTACACAGTGTATCAATAAGGGATACCATGTAGCAAAAAACAAAAATTGTAGGGACCTTTTGGCTGATAAACAAACTCGATCTCATTCCAGAGGCAAGCACACTACCCAAACTAAAGGCCCTATTTTCTGTAACAAATATAGCAACCAGTACAAACAAGTAACTAGTATAATCAAAAAGCACCTGTCAGTACTCAAATTAGACCCCCACAATAATATCATTCTTAAGGAAGGAATTCAGTTTTCAGCACGAAAAACCAAAACTTTAAGATCTAATTTGTAACAGAGACAAAGACAGAGACAGAGGTGAGAAGGGATCGGAAGATCCCCCTCACCTTCTCTGCCTGCCTGCCAGGCTGCACGGGGAGCCAAACAGGCAGCACAGAGAAAAGAGGAGTTAACCCCTGGATGGCTAGACAGATAGAGGCAGTCTAAGAGCAGTTAACCCCTTTTCGTGGCTAGACAGATAGAGGCAGTGTCAGAGCAGTTAACCCCTTGGGTGGCTAGACAGATATAGGCAGTATATTCACTCACACACATACACAGAGAGTCTGTCACTCACACATGCACTCACTCACACTGACATACTTTTGACATTCTTATATGGCAAATGAGATGATATGCTATATACCTTTTAAAATCAGCTGAAAGCAAGCTTTCAAAGGACAACTGTAGGAACAACAGTTATGTTATTCAATAGATTACAAGAAGTATTGAGCCCTTTTTTGTTCTATATAGCTCTATCAGAGGCTGACATGTTTAGAATCTGACCCAAGATTCTGAACCTGTCTCCCCCGATATAGTTATACAGAGCAAAGAGGACTCAAGTTACTTTATTTGTATTCATTCGTTTAAAAAGTCTACACTTAATGCACTATTTGATTTTAACAGTATTTATAGTTTGCCACCACTTGTCCTTTAAATTTAAAAACTAAAAGATTTAACTCAATACACTGTACAGAGGCAGTATTAATGCTGGGATAGATCCAAATTTGACAGGACCTAAAGAAAACGTGATGGTTGGCAATTATGAAGGTACTGTATATTGTATAAAGATGGTATTGACTAACAGTGATTATGTAATATTCATGGCTTTTAAAGTATTAAGTAAAATAAAATGTATTGGCTAAGTGGGTATTGGTCATAAATGAGAATGTTGAGCTTCATGGATTTTAATTTATTATGTACACAAATGGTATTTGCTAACAGTGGGTTTGGTATAAGTTAAAATTTTAAATCAGTGGTATGTCATGTTGAATGTGCAAAATGAACAATATGGAAAAAAACTGAGACTGCAACATTTTGAAATGCTAGTTTTGTACAAATTATTAAAAATAGCTCATTATAAAGGCCTTAGAAACTAGACAAGGTTATCAATTATGAGCTGAAGAAAGGAAATGTAAACCCTAGCAACAGAAAAATAAACATATGGAATTTTATGCTTTGAGAGGGTATGCTATTAGAATAAAGGTTTTTGAATGTGAGCTGCAGGCTTTTCTACGTAGGTAGACTCTGTGGAGGTTTGATACACATTACTGATAATATTATCATTTTGTTTGACATTTTGGATTAATAAACATTATTTCCCCATTAGAAACAAGCTTGGAAATCAATGGAGTAGATGTTTTGTAACATTCCTTGGCACCACCAATAGCAGCTGGGATGTATGGAACATTGAACTCATGCCCTTAGTGCCAGAGGATTTTTGTTTTTACACTTTTGTGGTTTTTCTATTTAGCTCTAATTTTCATATTTCTTGTTTAATGTACCCACACATTTTATATACTATTTTAGCACCTTAAGAAGAGCTTTCTTACAATATCATTATTTTCATATTTTATCATTTGTTATAAAAATCATAAAATATGATGAAAAATGTAGAAAACAAATATTTTCTAACTTTTACCTTAAAAATATTTTACACTTTTTAAACAATAACAAACAAATCCTATCGATTTTTTGCAATTTAAGGTACCAATCCCTGCACCCAAGCTATTTAGCATATATAATTAGCATATATGTGGCTGTGAGCCACCATATCGGTCCCCTTATAACGTTGGACAGATTGTGTTTTCCCCACACAGTTACCCAACCGGATGCGATTGCATTGCTATCTTGTGCATTGCTATCAGCTGAATCCCCGATTAGATATTACTACACTCAGCTTCATTGACATAACAAGGTATTACATCAGCGTTGTTGCCTAGATTTAAATACTAGATGCTTTGTTAATTCTCTTTATGTTTCTTAATATCTCAAGTTGTAAATGATGGCATCAATTGACTTGCTTACTAGAAAATGTCACAAAAAGGTCCAAAATGACTAATTTTGATCGATTTGTTCTTTGTATGTGAATATGCTGGGGTTTTTTTAAATCATTTTGATGATTGTAATTTTCTGACTCCTGACCTAAATTAAAAAAATATATATATTTCACATGATTACAAACGGTAAAATTACCTCATCTAAATCATTTTTAATATTTGCCCTGAGTTTAGAAATAGGCAATGTTTACATGTTTTACTCTTTTTTTTGCAGGTTATAGGGCAATATCACTAAAGTAACGTTTTTTCCCTTAACAATTTTTCCCTACAGTGACCTTTTTACCCAATCCCTGATGATCACCTTAACCCTAAACCTAATGCTAACACTCACAAAGGGGTTAATTGGCATGGGTTTGATTTCTACATACATTGCTATGTTACTATTTTACAAGCCAAGCAAAGTCAGGTGTATTTACCTACCGCTGCTAGACACAGAAATTTGAGCTGTCCTCCCAGTACCAGCTTCCTACACCTCAGGAAAAATATATGTGGGTTCAGGAAACAATGGACCAGGTATATTGCAGAAGTGTTTAAAAAAATTGGCAAAGGCAGGTGGAGACGCAATTCATTACCATAAAACAATTACTTACACTAAATATCCTGGATTATAATTACTGTATGCATAGGAACATTTACCTATGCTTAATTTATCTTTTTGACGTAAAGGCTACAATCATTAAAGTCATTATGTTAAATAGGGTTACATTAACCAGTGGGCAAACAAATATTAGAAACTATTTAGCTGGGGTCTTTTTTATTGTTTGTAGATGTGTAAAAAGATTTTTTAGGTAAAAGTTTTTTTTTTTTACAGTTTTTTAGCACGTCACCAAGCAATTAATTAAAATGTATATTTTAAAAGTGTCTCCAGTTTCTGTCATCACATTTTTTTTTACGGTAAATGCAGCATCTACACATGGATGAAAATTCTGATTATTCTGTGTTGGGTTTTTGGCATTATTAGTTGGGTAAGCAGGGAAAAGTAACATGTTGGTGTGCTATTCTTGTCACAAGCTCAAATACTATACTTATATAATTTGATGATTTACCAAACAGGTGTGAGCATGCTGGAAGAACAGTGTAATTGGCTACATAGTGCACACACAAAAAAACAAAAGTTGCCAACAGTTACGCCCTATTGAGACTGTGTCTTGACATGGCACGGTCTGCTTTTGTGTGCATTAATTCATTAAACAGAAGGTGTTGTGAGTAGCATAATCTTCGCTGGCTTTGACAGTGAAATGGGTCAAAGCTTTCTCTTATGCTATGCTAGGCATAGAATTCAGATATACTTATTATACCCTTAAAGGGAGGTTATCACCTAAGCATTCTTTTACTGTACATGTAGAGTATAAAGATGGTACATTGTGCTAGCAAAACCTCAAGTAAATGTTTAATGTCTGGTGCTCAGTTCCAAATATTAATGCATTTAATGTGCTTTCAAAGTACTTTAAAATGCATGTTTTACTTTTTGCATTGCTTAAAAATATAAAATACTTACAGCTAGATCAAATTGAGAAATTACGGCAGTTTGCAAGAAACATGGACTGCCCACACTAGCTAAGTAAAAGTAATTTTCCCTTCTTTTTTATTGCTGCAGGAACAAATTAGAATAATTTAATTCAACTGAATGTAATTTCCTATCTCTTGAGGTCAATTGACCTTTTCGTTTGAATGGGGACTCTATTTTGGTTTATAGAATAGCAATAGCATTACACGTATTCTATAAACCGAAAGTCTATAAACCGAATGTCTTTCGGTTTATAGACTTTCGGCTTATAGAATACATGTAATGCTACTGGCTATTCTATAAACCGAAAGTCTATAAACCGAATGACTTTCTGTTTAAAGACTTTTGGTTTATAGCCGAACCTCGAACTGCAACACGGACATACAGTGAAATGTCCGGGTTCGGGTTCGTGGTGCGGTTCGGGTTCGTTCCACACTATCTATGTTTAAAGGACTCCCTGCTCTCTATAGGCTCTAGTATCCTGTGTATATACTCACTGTGTAACAATTAACTTAATTTTGGGTAGTTTGATTGTTGCTTTTGATATTTTGTTTTATTGTTTTTCCTCACAGACTCCAGCAAAAATGTTGGAGAACTAATATTAAGGATGGAAAGAGATTACAAATCTGGTATTTATGAGTAAATGAAATGAAACATATTTAGATATTTTTTATTAAACACATACATTTAGAATGATTGAATGCTAATGCACATGAAAATATAGGTCATTTTCAAATCATGGTGGTTCTTTAATGAAAGTCTGCAAAACAGATGCCCACCAAAAAGTATCTGGTCACCCTTTTCAAATTGTTCCATATATAATCTGCTTGTTAGTTTTTCTCACTCAAACAATATAATTTCCTTTTTCGTGCATAAATTGTAATTAAACAGCTCCATCTACTGTTCTACAAGTATAAGTGCACCCTGCATTAACATAACATATTTGCTCGATTATAAGACGAACCTGATTATAAGACGACCCCCCCAAATTTGTACATTCCTTTAGGAAAAAAACTAAAAGCCTGATAATAAGACTACCCTATAGGAAAAAAGTTTAACTTGTATATATGTAAATTGCTTTTTAATATTTAATAAAAAATGTATATTATACAAATGCATTTCTTGTTTTTATTTGCTTTTATGTGCCAATGCGGCCTCTCTCCCGCTCCCCCAGCTGTCTCTTCCCCCCCCCCAGCGTTGTCTCTCTCTCCCCCCAAAACTTCTCTCTTGTCTCTATCTATCCCCCCCTCCCCTTTTCTCTCTGTCCCCCTCCCTCCCCTTGTCTGTGTCTCCCCCCCCCTTGTCTGTCTGTGTCCTCCCCCCATCCCCCTGCCTTTGTCTCTCTCTATCCCCCCCTCCCCTTGTCTGTCTGTGTCCTCCGTCCCCCCCCCCCCCCTCAGCCTCCCCCTCCCCCTTACCTCGATCCCTGGTGGCTAGTGGGGGCAGCCGGGGGATGTCTGCACGATACGTGCAGATATCCTCCATGCTGCCCGACACGGCAGTCTATTATGACGGACAGCACGTATCGTGCAGACATCCCCCAGCTGCCCGATTCTCCCTGGTGGCTAGTTGGGCAGCAGAGGATGTCTGCGCGACGAGCGCAGACTCCCCTGCGCCGCCCGGCACGCTCTCCGGGACTTCTGTGACGAAAGCGGAAGTACCTGGCTTCTTCATAGAAGCCACGGCAGTAGTGCCGGGCGGAAGCAGGGGAGTCTGCGCTCATCGCGCAGACATCCCCTGCTGTTACAGAGGGGGATCCAGGTCCCCTGCAGCTCTGCTGGGGACCTGGATCCATATCTTATAATCTGACCTCAATTTGAGGTCAGATTATAAGAAGACCTCGAATGTAAGACGAGGAGGATTTTTCAGAGACATACTTTGCCAACCAACTTCTGCAATACCACTAATAAAATATTAAAGAGAATGGGTCCAAGTACAGATCCCTGAGACACCCCACTAGTAACAAGGCCTTGCTTCGAATATACTCCATTGACTACAACCCTTTGCTGCCTGTCACTCAGACTTGTCTAATCCATTCAACAATATTGAAATCCAAACTTAAAGATTGCAGTTTATTAATAAGCCTTTTATGTGCCTTACTGAAAACTAGGTAAGCATTGTCTACTGCACCACCCTGATCTATTATTTTAGTCACCCAATTAAAAAAATCAAATAGGTTAGTTTGACATGATCTCCCTGAAGTAAACCCATGTTGTCTCTGATTCCTATTCTTTAACAAGACTTACTGGTCTATAGTTGCCCGCTTCCTCTCTACAGTTATATACATTACAGACTTTATTAGATTCCTCTTCAGATTTTTGCATGTTATGTAATTCTTGTGTCTTTATTATTGGTCACTAATTTCATCTCTGAATAGCAGCTGCTAAAATTGTTGAGCGGAAGCAGTGGTTTGATGTAGAAGGAAGATAGTGCAGGCTGTCTCTTGTCTATATAGATGTCTCTGTTTTGTAGATCCAATATGCCTGCTATCATTGCTGAAGTATTGGATGTGAACACTCTTTTAAGTTCTATAAACAGGGGTTTACTTAGATTTACAAAATCATGGTGACTACAAAAGAGGACATGCACCCTTCCCATTGCACCACAGCACCTGATTGCACCCATATAACTTGCCACGTCACCCAGATTACACTAAGAGAATGTGCAGTGGTGTATCTTGGTTTTGTGCTGCCCTAGGCAGACAAATTTTGGGCACCCCCCCTACCCACGATGCACACCCACGACATGACGCATAACCCACGTTGCACACCAAGGACATGCCCCATCACCCAATTTACATGCCTCCATCACCCCATTACATACACATTGCCAATATTATTTGCCATTAATATTCCCCAGCTAATTTGCCCAATAATATGCCAGTATCATTTTCCATTAATATGCACCTGCCAATTTGCCCAATAATATGCCAGTATTATTTGCCATTAATAAGTCACAGCCAATTTCCCCAATAATATGCCAGTATTTGCCATTTAATCAGCCCCTGCCAATTTGCCCAATATTATGCCAGTATTATTTTGCCATTAATATTCCCCAGCCAATTTGCACAATAATATGCCAGTGTTATTCTGCCATTTAATACGCCCCAGCCAATTTGCCCAATATTAAGCCAGTATTATTTTACCATTTAATATGGCCCTGCCAATTTGCCCAATAATATGCCAGTGTTATTTGCCACTTAGATTCCCACAGCCAATTTGCCCAATAATATGCCAGTGTTTTTTGCCATTTAGTATGCCCCAGTAAATGTGCCCAATAATATGCCAGTGTTAATTGCCATTTAGTATGCCCCAGTAAATTTGCAAATAATATGCCAGTGTTATTTGCCATTTAATATCCCACAGCCAATTTGTCCAATAATATGCCAGTGTTATTTGCCATTTAGTATGCCCCAGTAAATTTGCCAATAATATGCCAGTGTTATTTGCCATTTAATATCCCGCAGCCGATTTGCCCAATAATATGCCAGTGTTATTTGCCATTTAATATGCCCCTGCCAATTTGCCCAATAATATGCCAATGTTATTTTCCATTTAATATGCACCTGCTAATTTGCCCAATAATATGCAAGTGTTATTTGCCATTTAATATGCCCCTGCTAATTTTCCCAATAATATGCCAGTGTTAATTGCCATTTAATATGCCCCTGCTAATTTGCCCAATAATATGCCAGTGTTATTTGCCATTTAACATGCCCCTGCTAATTTGCCCAATAATATGCCAGTGTTATTTGCCATCTAATATGCCCCAGCCAATTTGCCTAATAATATGCCAGTGTTATTTGCCATTTAATATCCCACAGCCAATTTGCCCAATAATATGCCAGTGTTATTTGCCATCTAATATGCCCCAGCCAATTTGCCTAATAATATGCCAGTGTTATTTACCATCTAATATCCCACAGCCAATTTTCCCAATAATATGCCAGTGTTAATTGCCATTTAGTATGCCCCAGTAAATTTGCCAATAATATGCAATTGTTATTTCTCATTAATATGCCCCAGTAATTTTGCACATCCCCATCCCATCATTTCCCCAGCACTTACCCTTTACCCTGGTGGCTAGTGTCAGGCAACATGGTCTCCTCCATGCTGCCTGTTCGGCTCCCAGGCGGTTGTGCCGACAGGTCACGTGACTTGGCGCGCGTATGACTTCAGCGCGCTGGTCACGTGACTGTCGGCACTTCCGTGTCACACTGCACGGGGAGCCGAACAGGCAGCACGGAGGTTTCTCTCTTTTTTTTTTTTTAAGGGGCAGATTTTTTTTTTTTTATTAATTTTTTTTTTCAGTGCAGTGCTGCCGCCCCCCCAAATTTGCGACCCTAGGCATCCCTAGGCATCCTAAATACAGCACTGAGAATGTGCCCCTGAACTCAGATTACACTTTTGCATTGTAGCACCCACAATGCATCCGCTGGTCTTGCAGGGCACCCATTGCAGTCTCAGGACTTACCCCCAGCATCAAGATTGCATTCAGAGGAGCTTGGTCTGCAATGTACATACACTTGTCTCCGTAAACCAGTGAAAGTTTTGTGCACATCTTCGGTCTCTTTGTTGCCCGCTGAATACAGAGAATTCCAAGACGTATTTGACAAATGTCAGACTGGTGTCCTGCCACCTCACCGTCCTTATGACTGCGCTATTGATCTCCAACCTGGTGGCGATCTACCTCATGGCAGGGTTTACCAGCTGGCTATTGCATAGAATAAAGCCATGGAGGAGTATGTTGCAGATGCTCTGTCACATGGATTCATTAACAAGTCCTTTTCTCCTGCCCGGGCCAGCTTTTTGTTTGTGAGAAAGAAGGATGATGCGTTGAGACCCTGTATCGACTATTGGGATCTCAATATGCCTATCCCACCCCATTGATTACCTAATTATTCCACCAACTCAAGGGAGCTACAGTCTTCACTAACTCGATCTGACGGGCATTTAATCTCATCAGGATAAAAGAGTGCCACAAATAGAAAAATGCATTCAATACCTCGTAAGGCCTTTCGGTCTTTGCATTGCTCCTGAGGATTTCTAGGCGCTTATAAATGATGTCCTGGGAAATACGCTGTACCAATGTGTATTGGTATATCTGGAGGATATTATAATACATTCCACATCTCTTGAGAACCATCATGCAGATGTCTCTCGTGTTCTGCAGAGAATCAGAGAGAGTAATCTGTTCTGTAAATTGGCGAAAATGTGAGTTCCACCACAAACAATTTACGTTTTTGGGCTATGTTATTTCTAATGCCAGATTCTCTATGGATCCAGAGAAACTTTCCGCTTTACTACAGTGGCTTCGTCCTACGGGTCTTCGCTCCATCCAGTCCTTTTGCTGTGCTCTTTGACCCTCTACATCTAACTGGGCTAAAGGAGCTATTATTGGAGTTCCACTTTGAGCCTCTCTTAAATGCATCTGTAAAAAAAACAGACAAATCGAACACCAAATGACTACACTGGCAACTTTCTATGTTTAACAGGCCTCTGGTTGAGACTGAGAAGAATTTTAGACTTGACCAGGTTATTCTCGTGTGGTCTCTCTCAATAAAGTTTAGAATCACACCCTTTCTGCCCACACAGAAAGCCAAGATTCACAAATCAATAAATGTTGATAACATATAGGTAAAGTAAAATATCTTATCTGCACAGGGAGAACCAGTAGAATTTCCTAATTTGAAAGATTGTAAGCCATGCCTCATGAAAAGGCTATTCTGTATTATTTGCTGAATGATTCAGTTCAGGACTAACCCTTCGAGTGTCAAAATTACACTTTTTGCACACTACTCTAGGACTTAAAATTATATTACTTAAATAGTGTGCAGGGATTAATTTTATTTCTTTAGTACTTAATATTTAGCCCATAACTGGAAAAACTGGAGCAGTAGACCTTTGTCAATACTGAATAAATGTTCTATTTGAAGATGAGTAAATCTCTAGATTACCGTATTTGCTTGATTATAAGACGACCCCCCAAACTTTGGATATTCCATTAGGAAAAAAACTAAAAGCCTGAATATAAGACTACCCTATAGGAAAAAAGTTCAACTTGTATATATTCACATGTAAATTGCTTTTTTAATAAAAAATTATGATATCAAAAAATGTATTTCTAGTTTTTATTTCTTTTTATGTGCCAATGCTGCCGTTCTCTTTCCCTTGCCCCCATTTTTCTCTCTCTCCCCCCTCCCCTTGTCTGTCTCTTAACCCCCTCACTCCCCTTGTCTCTGTCTCTTAACCCCTTCCCTCCCCTTGTCTCTGTCTCTTAACCCCCTCACTCCCCTTGTCTCTGTCTCTTAACCCCTTCCCTCCCCTTGTCTCTGTCTCTTAACCCCCTCCCTCCCCTTGACTCTGTCTCTGCCCCCTCCCTCCCCCCTGTCTCTCTGTCCCCCCTGTCTCTCTGTCCCCCTCCCTCCCTCCCCCTGTCTCTCTGCCCCCCCTCCCTCCCTTCCCCTTACCTTGATCCCTGGTGGCTAGTGGGGGCAGCCGGGGGATGTCTGCACGATACTTGCAGACATCCTCCATGCTGCCCAACACGGCAGTCTATTATGACGGACAGCTGTCCGTCATAATAGTCTGCCGTGTCGGGCAGCATGGAGGATATCTGCACGTATAGTGCAGACATCCCCCAGCTGCCCGATTGTCCCTGGTGCCTAGTGGGGCAGCAGAGGATGTCTGCGCGATGAGCGCAGACCTCCCCTGCTGCCGCCCGGCACGCTCGCCGGGACTTCTGTGACGAAAGCGGAAGTACCCGGCTTCTTCACAGAAGCCCCGGCGGTCGTGCCGGGCGGAAGCAGGGGAGTCTGCGCTCGTTGCGCAGACATCCCCTGCTGCTAGAGAGGGGGATCCAGGTCCCCTGCAGCTCTGCTGGGGACCTGGATCCATGTCTTATAATCTGACCTCAATTTGAGGTCAGATTATAAGAAGACCTCGATTATAAGATGAGGGGTAGTTTTCAGATTTTTTTTTCTTATAATCGAGCAAATACGGTATAAGAGCATTAAAACGTTACTGCAAAATTCAGACACATCTTATAAATGACTTACTTTAACCCAGGCTTCCAAAACACATGTCCTCCTTCTCCAAAGTAAACATGACGTGTATCTTTATAGATACACATGGGTTTGGGAGCTGACGCACAGCCAATCAGTATGGGGTGCTTGCCCCAATCGTCTGATCAGGTTCAGGTTACAGCCGGGGTCTTTCTCTGCTACTGTTAAGGTCCCCTCTGCGGATCCCATTTAAAAACGCAGGTCTCTCTCCGCACTAGCATGGCAGCTGCCCGTTAGAGTATAAACTGTCAAGTGCTATCAAAAGTAGATGCCAGTTTATCGTCCCACTAAGGACAATGATTTTCTTTACTTGTGGTTCTATATTAGAAGCAAAACTGGGGGAAAAAGTTTAATTGTCCTTTAATTAAATCAAACAAACTAAAATTGGTGGAAATGGTTTTTCCAAAACACGAAGGAAGATCTAACTTACTAAATGTATGCTACAGTTGAACATCTCACATCCTATCAAGTAAGGAGCTTGTCCCACAGAGCGGAGGAGTGGAGACCCACAGCACTATAAAGACCCCTCAAACTGTTACCACAGTGTAAAAGTAAAACAGTATATCTTACAGCGCACTTTTTGTATTTCTTTGTTCTGTTACCACAGTGCTCCAGAGCTTTGGTTCCTGATTGTCCTTGGACTTCAGTCTCCAGTTTCCCCTTTGTTGCTGTGTTGCAGAATATCTATTGGATTTCCTGTTACCTGACCTTTAGCTTGTCTCCTGGATTACTCTGTTTGCCTGAACTCTGCTTGGATTACTCCTGTTCCTGACTTCGCTTTTTGGATTATCCTCTTATTATTTTGTGGCATTCTCGTGCGCCTATCCTTACCAGGATAGGTAAGGATAGTGCTCTGCCTATATACACCAGTGGACCACCTGTTAAGGGTTACTAGCAAGAGATAGCATCCCCTGCTCTATGCTCCAAAAACCTCAACCCTGACAATTACCTAATTAAGGGCCCACCTGGTCTAGTTAATTTTTTATTATTAAAAATATCTAAGTATTTTTTTTAATTTTTTTTTTAACTTGAAAACCTATATTTTGCAGGCATTCTGCTGCTAACCCAGTGATATATCCTTGAAGATAAACAGAATGGTCCCACCTCCACTAATCGCTGTAAAACAAAAGTTTCCTATCGTATCGTATTTCAATATAGCTTTCTGGGTTAAACAATTTGTTTTTGTATTATCTTATTAGGTTTAATATTTGATTCATTTTATTATTACTTGATTTATTATTTCATTATGATATTATTATTTGATTTATTATTTGACTGTTATATTACTGTTATTGCATTATTATTGCTATTTATTATTGTTTATTATATTGCTGTTATTGCACAAGTATTTTATTAATTACTATTATTATATTTATAATGTATTATTTCTATTATTATTAATGACAGATTGTCTGTCCTATAGAGATTGTAACTTTAATGTGCAGTTAGCTGTCCACTCTGCCAGTATTATTATTATATCATTCATTACTAATTATTATTATTATTATTATTCCCATTGATGGAAAATATTATTTAGTTTATTATTTGATTCATTTTATTATTACTTGATTTTATAATTTCATTATGATATTATTATTTGATTATTTTATTACTGTTATTGCATAATTATACACATTTATTATTTGATTATCATTTAATTAATTATTATATTTATGTATTATTATTAATCCATTATTATTAAATTACATATTATTATCATTATTATTATTTGAGCAACCCATAACCAACTACTGCAGAGTAAAACAAATTGCCATTATTTTATTATTTTATTAATACCCAGATTGCAAACAATTCAATTTGAATGGCATATTGTCCGTCCTATAGAGACTGTATGCCATTATGCAGTTAGTTTTCCTCTCTGCCAATGTGATGTGTAGTGTATTCTATTGTGATGCAAGTGTCTCTAGACAGAGGGAGGTTCTATCTCCATGGCGACCGATAAACAGAACATTTCACAGTAACATAGCTTCAGGCTTCATACTGCTCTGCTAGGCTAACTTGAAGCAAGCATCTTTCTCTGCTTTTTATATATAGACTTTCATGCTGTAGGATCATGGTGCTGGAGAGGAGGCAAGACTGGCATCTTACCAGCACTGGTGTTGGACTGAACAGCAAGAGCCAGCCACACTTCTCTCCTGCATATGTCAAGGTAAATAATACAATCCATCCATTCGAATAATATAATAATAATAATAATATTAATCCTGGTATAATAATATACCATCAGTGTATAAAGATAATAATAATCTAATCCTGGTATCTTAATATACCATCAGTGTATAAAGATAATAATACTATAATCCTGGTATAATAATATACCATCAGTGTATAAAGATGCCCAAGAGGGGGATTTGCTTTTTTACATATCCTCCAAGAACTCTACCCCATTACCATACCCCTATTTAGTGAAATGTAGCCGGTGCTTGCTTTGAAAGTCAATGTGTTCACACACTGCCTCTAATTCACTCCCTGTCTTCAGGTACTTATAGTGGAGCACAGAGAGTGACCTGCAAGTGAAAAATAAAGAAAAAAAGAACATTTCCTGTTAAAAAAAATCAATCCT
Organism: Pelodytes ibericus; assembly: GCA_036172795.1. Classification (NCBI taxonomy): domain Eukaryota; kingdom Metazoa; phylum Chordata; class Amphibia; order Anura; family Pelodytidae; genus Pelodytes; species Pelodytes ibericus. The sequence continues at coordinate 53,635,739 of CM069863.1, forward strand.
TTCCTTGCTGATCACAGTTTGTTACTATGATCAGTTTCCTTCCTCTTTATGGTCCTCATTTTGTTTGGTTTTTCCCCCCAAAATTTATATTTTTGCATTTTTTGCAACTCCCCCCCATCCCTGTTCAGTGTTTCTTATTGATCTGACATCGCACACTTCAGAGTTTTTTCCCAACGGCTTTTTTGTTAAGGGGGAGGGGGTTGGGAACAATTTTTTTTCTTTTTTATTAGTTAGTTAATTAGTTGGGATAAGTGGGTTAGTGTTGCACTAGTTGTGTAGCTTATTATAATACTAAATTGTTGATACTTTTTTATGTATAGGGTATCAAAAGAAAGCTCCAGCTGTCCTTTAAAAAACAACATATAACTTGTATGGGTGCATTAAATGAGAGAGAGGAAAATTAGGTTTCAACAAACACTTATCAAAAATTGAAAAATCACTCTGGTCCTTAAAGGGTTAAACTGTATGTGTTTTTATCTATATTAACCTTTTTTTTTTTTTTACACTGTATATTTTGTGTTATATATTGTTTGCAGAGCTGTGCAGAGGGATTTCCTGATTTAAGATTTGATGCATTTCTTTGTGTGGGATACGTGAAAGGGAGTGAGAGACGTGTCTGGTGATGCAATATGGCCGCTGTGCTCAGGGGAAAAAAATGACTGGAAGGGTCCTTAGGTTTTTAGGGTTGTTTGAGGTGCAAATCTAGGCTTGCAAATGATTTGTAAATATTTTAGGTACTGATTGACAAAGCCTGCACATATACAGATACATTATACATTACTACGTTTGCTATTGTCTATTCCTTTTATTTCAGTCAACCCTTTGCAAGCCCCTCCCGCTCAGTTGGCAACGGAAAAATGAAGCCACGCATTTAGACAGACTTACCAATCCATATGAAACGACAAGTGGAAGCTTCTATACCAGAAAATACCCCGCGGGTGTCCTCTCTCAGCCCAGCTATCCTATGCCACCCCCACATTGGACGGTCTATTATAATAAGGATTTTTGTGGCAAGGTAAGGCATGTGGTTTATAAATGGTGTGGCACATTATTACTTCAGCATGCAATAAAGCATGTTATAAGCAGTTATAAAAGTAAAAATAAAATTAGGTGTTTATCTCCAGCATCCATTTTGAGAATTTTACTCATGATGCAACATTGTCCAAAATCTTTCATCAAGTCTCACTTTATAACTGTGGCCAAAGCCTTCATGATGTCATAAGATACTCCCGGCTCTCTTACTGGCTCCTGTGTAACATAGTGGGTAGGACTAGGTGGCTGTGTACAACTTTTTTTTACCTGCCTTCCAACACAAAGAGAGGAGATTGACCTGATCAAACATGATCATAACTCCGCCCAATTCAATGCAATCTATGGTCAGAATTCTGACTTATAGACTGCATTCTGTGTCCCCAGTCCCAAAGTGAGATACTAGTGCTGTAAATTTACTGAGGGAGGGCACCCAAAAACACTATATTTCACAAAATGGCGGCGCCCAGCACTTGTTTAGTAAAATATTTCATAAAATAAACTCTCATAACAAAAACAAAATCCATATCTGAAATCAACAATGCAAAATAAATAAAAAATAAACCCATTTCATTTTTTGTTGGAAGTGTCCCTTGAAGTACAATTTTGCAGTTTCTGACTGTGCATATATTTCTATGGGAGCCTGTTGATTGGACTGATGTACTGACAGATGAATGGTGTAGGTATACTGATGTACAGACATGTATGGTGTAGGTATATTAATGCACAGACAGATGTATTGTGAAAGTCGATTGATTACTATGTACAAACAGCTGTGTGGTGAGGGATTATTGATTCTGAGAGATGAATGGTGGCAAAGGATTACTTATGTACAGACGGATTTATGGTAAAGGTTTATTGATGATGTACAGACAGAATTATGGTTGTCCCGTAGTAAATAACACCTTTTTTTTTGTCATCACCTTGACAACTAAGCCACTGACAAACAAGGCTAGCCTCATGTTCACCTGAATTCAAAATGTGTATTTGATCAACCTCTGACAAAGGTCTGAAATGTTTCCTGTAGGGAGATCAAAAACATTGGGGATCCTGTCTGAAGCCTCGTAACCAAACAAGTAAGATGAAGGATGATTACCTGGGACTTCCAGCAAAGCCCACCCTAAGTACTTTTCATTCAGGCCCTCAACCCTTTACCTTGGAGAATCATCTCAACAAGGGACCATCACAGGTTAGTACTTGGATTTGTTAATATAAATAAATCCTCACCCTATGCAAATGTGACTGCAAAGAAATCAGTACATACTATAATCGGTGCTTACCATTGAACATAATGGCTTGCTGGGAACGTTTTTTTTTTTTGTTTGTTTTTTACCTTTTGCAGCACTTGGCAAAAATGGTGGCAAAAAAGGTGGATAGAGGGAGCACAATCCTGATCTAGTTATGATACATATATTTCTTAACTTCACTCCATCTATTGGTGATTTGGGGGATTGCAAAAAATAAAGTAAGAAACTGCTGTTGAGCTTAACCCTATAAACAAGTGTTAGCAGATCAGACATGTTTTTCCTACACCTTCTACATACCGACCTGCAGAATTAAAGTTTATCCAGGGAGAAACAGCTAATTAATCAAGGAGTGGATCCCATAGGAAATACCTTGATTAACTTTATTTATTTATTTTCCCCACACACAGCACATAGGAATTATACATTCTGCAGGGCAGCATGTAAAAGTTATATACGTCCATCAACAAAAATGGCTGATCTGGCAACCATTCTCCAAACAGAACTCCCTTCTTGTCTGTCTGGCTTAAACAGTTCTCGATTTCAGGAAATATGGTTTAATTAATGCTGTAAAATATACTGCTGAAGGCTAAGAACAGAAATATTCAGTCTCTCTTTTTGATGTCTAGTCCATAGTGGCCTCTACAGAAAACAAGGCACTGTCTGGGAAACCTTTCAACATCAAAGACAAAGGAACTATCAGCCTCACGGATATATATACCACAACCACCGCTAGAGACTTCAGACCATTCACAACGTGAGTAAATGTCTTTGGTTTCATGCAGTGTTGCTTCTTTTCCATGCTATGTGTTAAAATGAAGGCATGTGCTCCCAGGGTCCCATGTGTGAACTGGATTTAGAAGGTGTTCATTGTTGACCTTATTTGGATCTTGCTACCCAGAATCCCTTGCGGTGGTAATGGCACTGTAAATTTGGGATTGTCTTGTCCGGGATTATCATATATGTTTAACAATGCTTTATTGACTTGACTTCTCAAAGTATTCACATGGCCACCCCCACCACGTACAAGTAGAGCGATGATAAACTGCTCATTAGGAAAATGCCACTAAACTGATTAGTTGAAACCCATTATTGTATATCTAAAAATGCCTGTGTTGTATTTGTATGCTATAGTAGAAGGGATAGATTTATGTTGGAGATTATACTTTGTAGAAAGAGTGAGAGAATACAAAATATGGGGGGGGGGGGGGGTATTAAATGTATGCAACAGATATAACTGTAGGTAGTGATAGGGCAAATGTAGGTGGAGCTTGGATAAAGGTTGGATGGGTTTGGGCAAGTGGGTGGCGCTATCACAGCACTGGGGGATGGTCCAGGCCAGTACCTAGTTAAAGTAATGGGAAATTCTATTGACTGAATGAGTTTCACCTCTTATTTGCTAAATATTTCCTTTTTGTTACCAGTAACGAACTGGAGGGTTACCCCAAAAAAGACATCCTGACCTATTGGCAGGCAAAAGATTATCCCAAGGTCATGGGCTATGGTCTCAAAGAAAACCCTCTCCCAGAGAAAACACTGCGCCCACCACCTTCAATGCAGGATACTCTCAAGTTTCCCAACACCATTAAGCCGCACCTCGTACCTTCGAGGTTGAAGGCTGCTGCCAACAGGAAGACCTTGGCGCAAGAGAGCTACCAATGGCCTCTGGATGCGAAGAGACGCAATGATGTCTATGCCCCGATGGAATGCCCCTGGACTATGCTTCGCAAAGCACCTTTACCAGCCATAAATGCAGTGCCGAAAATGTATGAAACAGAGAATAAGACATATGGTAGCAAACGACTGATCACAGTATAACACAATAGTAAACAAAAAAAAAGCTAGAATAAAAAACAAAAATTACATAAAATAAAAGGTCTATTTTACTAGTTAATTTGATCGTTCTCTTGTTGTCTAAAAAAATTCTAAATAATGACAATCTCTCTAGTCCCTGTGCATGTATGTTTAAGAATGTCCAGTGCTGTGTATTATCATAAAAGCAATATACGTAAGCAAAGATTAAATATAACATTGGGGATAATGTACATATACAGGGGTAAGATCAATGTGCAGAGTTTTCACTGTTAAAAGTGCAGTTGTACCTACACTAAACTTTTCCGATTTTTCTGTACGTTGTACATGGTTTTTTACCAAACCATAGTTCTCCTGTAGATAGTTAATTAAAGTGATTTCCCTATTGGTCTCTAAATTCAGTCACTCTGCTTATTATGGTGAATAGAATCCGCTGAGAAAGTGCTGTCATTGGTCATTACTGTGGAATCTGAAACAGTTCAAAATGTATTAGTAATATAATTACTCTCAAGTTTGGTAACAAAGCACTGTCTAAAATTAATTTATCACATCTTTGACCAATTCCTCTCTCTGTCAGGCTTAATTATTTGTACCTTGCAGTAATGGGTAAAGCTATAGGCTTCGACAATATCACTTGCCATTTATGGACGTAATCTAGAAAACAAGCACTAGGACACTTGTGGTATGGTAGGTGTTCCCTTATTACATAGTTACCAATATTGGCCATCTTTCCAGGGACACATATTTGTTCCACATGCTGCAGAAAGAGCATGCAAAGTGCTGTATGTAGGCTGGATATACGCACAGACAGAATCCAATTAATTAATCAGGGTGGAGATCTCATAGGACCTACCATGATTAATTAATTGGATTGTGTCTGTGCCTATATTCATCCTACATACTGCCGAGCTGCACTTTGCATGCTCTTTCTGCATGTGGAACACATATGTGTCCTTGGAAACATGGCTGATGTTGGCAACTATGTTATTACTCTGTCATCTCTAACAGGGAATAATTGGGGCTTATCTGCCTGCAACTGGCCACACACCCCTTTTTCAAATTCCAGTCAGCAAGTCTGCTAGTGCTTAGTTTATCCCATACAAAACCAGTAATATCTTTGAAATAAAACATGGTAGAAAGACCGTTTCTAAAGCGATTTTAAACGAGCAGAATCAGTTTTAAGATTGCTCCCTCTTTCAGTGCTGCTGTTTGGGTTTTCATGTGATCAGAACTGTGCAGTAAATAAATTGGAAGTATAGTTCCTGAACCCTTTGATTGCCAGAGGGATTCAGCCCCCAGCCCGGTCCTGCTTGGGTTAACCAATCGCACAATATATAACCGGCCAGGCTTGTTTTGGTTACAAACAGAGGCGGCTCTCTAATTAGGCAGTCGCCTAAGGCCTCGCACTCACCGGGTCGGCCTAACTCCATGCATCTTCCCTCCTGCACGGAGGAAGGAAACTCTGGTTGCTTTTTTTTTGTAACATTATTGAAGCTGCACGGGTTCAATAAAGTTGGAAAAATAAAAAATAAAACGCAACCGGAGTTTCCTTCCTCTGTGCAGGAGGGAAGATGCACGGAGGAAATGACCGGAGATACAGGGTCAAGGAGGCAAGTACTGGGGAAGGGGGAGGAGGGGAGCAAAATCCTGGCACATTGAGGGGCAAAATCCTGGCATAGAGTGGCAAAATCCTGGCATATTGAGGGGCAAAATCCTGGCATAGAGTGGCAAAATCCTTGCATATTGAGGGGCAAAATCCTGGCATAGAGTGGCAAAATCCTGGCATAGAGTGGCAAAATACTGGCATATTGAGGGGCAAAATCCTGGCATATTAAATGGCTAAATCCTGGAATAGTAAGGGGCAAAATCCTGGCATATTGAGGGGCTAAATCCTGGTATAGCGAGGGGCAAAATCCTGGCATGTTGAGTGGCAAAATCCTGGCATACTGAGGGGCTAAATCCTGGTATATTGAATGGCTAAATCCTGGCATATTGAGGGTCTAAATACTGGCATATTGAGGGGCTAAATACTGGCATATTGAGGGGCTAAATACTGGCATATTGAAGGGCTAAATACTGGCATATTAAATGGCTAAATCCTGGCATATTGAATGGCTAAATCCTGGCAAATTGAGGGGCTAAATCCTGACATATTAAATGGCTAAATCCTGGCATATTGAGGGGCAAAATTATGGCATATTGAATGACTAAATCACAGTGCATCCAGTGCTGTGAGGAAGAACAAAGAGTATTGGCCTGGAATAAAGAATATATAAAAGGCCATCATGACAAGGGTTGTCAGTCATCACAACACACCTTGTCTATCATATCCTGTGACCAGTAGGGGTATAGCAAGGGGTGGTTAGTATCTCAAAAAGGGTCTGGGCTTGAGGTATATATTGTTATGCATAACAAACAAACTTCCTGTTTGATAAAATGATGGCAAGTTTGCCTGGTGACAAGGCAGCTCTTCTGGCTCAGCTCAGGATGCTGCAATCCATGGAGGAGACTGAAATACAGGGTGGGTGTTATATTAAACCCTACACCATCTAGTACCAGCCCTCTCCCCCCTTTACCCGCTGTCCCCATTAAGGCCTCTAGCAATAAGACCCCAAGGCCTGCCTGCCTCCATCTGGTGCTGTATCTCTGACAGTGTCTGCCCCTCCCAGTCCTCAGCAAAATGGAGGTAGATGGCCCCCACTAATAATACAGGGGGAGCCATGCCTTTCACTTCCTCTGGAGCCCCAGCTTCCTAGTATCACATGTCACTGCTTGTCATTACCCTCTCACCTTTTTATTATGCCGCTGGTCGCACACTAATAGTGCTCTCCAGCATGTCACTGCGTGTCATTACGCTCTCACCTTTTCATTATGCCGCTGGCCGCACACTAATAGTGCTCTCCAGCATATCACTGCCATTGTTTGCCAGCACAGCAGCGTGCCCTGGGTGCTTATACCACATAGTCTTCCAGCTTGGTGCTGCCACAGAGTCACAATAATAGGCTGCGTGGTCACAGCAGCCTTGCACCACAATGCATTCCCCAGAAAATGAGTCCTCTGGAGACACCCCTACTCTACAGAGGGGCCCCAAAGGGCATAGCTGTCAGTGGCCTGGGTACCCCCTGTGCCACAGGTCATTTAACCCTTGCAGTCCTAGCTCATTATCCCCTGTTTCTGCACTGCAGCTACAAGAAGGATTTTTAGCGCAGTGTGGAGATCCCTGGAGTCAAACACCCAGTATCCTCCACACTCCTCTCCTGCTGTGGCTGCAGCTTACCTTCCTCTTGCTGGACAGCGCAGAGAAGGTTCACTGGGTAGCAGCCCGCTGCTGTTCTCCCAGTCTCCAAGAGCATCTCCAGTTCCAGCACCCACGGCAGTCCCTCCTCCAGGGAACATGTCCAGTGGTGAGTCTTTTTGACTCCTTTTACTATTGTACACTCTCATCCTGAAACTCACTCGCAACATAATACAGTGGGGGAGGTTTCCAATACTGAGGATAGGGCCACAGACATTTTCCAGTGCCCCCGGTGGGTGATGCTAGCATGCTCTCACAGCTAGTATCAGGGCTCAGGGAGAATTTAAAGGCAGTAGAAACTAGTTCCATTATGCACACAGGTGCCCCTTCCCCTCCACAAGTATAGGGAGCATATGCGGCTGCAGTTGCTTCAACCACGTCAGCCCTTTGCCTTGCTCTCATCACAACGGTGTCAGTGGTAACCTTAGAAGTGTTTGCTGGGGCATTTGTGCCTTCAGTAGCTCCAGTGGCGACAATGCATGGGCATATCTGAAAAAGGTCAAGGAAAAATAAAAATACAGTAGGTATATCAGATGCAGCCTGATGTGATGTTTATTTCTGTTTTGAGGGTCCCGTGGGGGCTCACCTAGAGCAGGAAGTTAAAATTTTAAAAAATTAATTAAAAAATGAGGTAACACGGAGTACGTGGAATTATTTTCCCTCCTCTCCTTGAAAAAGTTTTATTTAGATACATTGTTTATGAGGAAATCAAGAGAGGATTAGGAGAAGAGGAGATATTGAGGTAAATTCAATAACCTGAGTTAATTTATCTCATTTCATTAGACTGCAAAAATTAAAATAAAAAGGTAGTTAAAAAAACAGTAATTAGTGATGCCTCACTTTCTCCAGCTAGCTGCAGGTTTTTGCATTTTGGACAGAGTCATGTACTCGATCAGTGAGATGTCCAGTGTTTACTCTGGCCAGGCCTGTCTAGGATACGACGAGCAGTTCCATCAGCATATGTCAGTCAGGCAAAATTTAAATTAAGATCAGAAAAACATTGCACTGCGGCTGAGGGTCATGGCGTCTGGCCGCAGTGCTGTTAAGCCAACTGCCTCTAAACTAAAAGTGGCTCATGTTGGCAGTAATTAAAGCAGGATTTCTCCAGTTGCGGGGACAATCACACACTCATTAAGTGCTTCAAAGGAAGCACCAAGGAGAAGGGGGATCTGCCACCTCAACTGGGGTAAAGTGGTAGACTCCTGTAGCTATCAAGCCAATGATCCCCTGGCTTGATAGGTATCCAGACCATTTATCGGCTGTGCTGTTGCATTCAGGGTTTTTCACATAGCTTCATTATCCCATCCAAACCGAATTCTCTTTTAAAGTGCCCTTCAATCTGAAATCAGCTGTCCAATTCCTTGGGGTGGTTTATGACACGCTGCAGAAAGGGGTCACTTTCGGACTATTGGCTGGCCCATTTGCATCAATTCCACTTCATAATTTGTTCATAAGTAGGAGGTGGGTACCTTTTGTCTTATTCACCACCTGTCCTATGCAAAAGGCAGGTCTGTGAATGATGTAATTGAACCACACGTCACGTGGTCTTAATAATAGACTTCACGCAGGCTCACAGCAGCATTGCAGCACAATGAGTCATCGATGGGGACGCCCCTTCTCTACCAAGGGGCCCAAGAGAACATAGCAGCCAGCGGCCTGGGTTCCCCCAGGGCAATTGATGCCTTGCTCTCCTGGCTCATCAACCCTGGTTTCTGACCATACAGTGTGGTGTGGAGTTCCTGGAGTCAAAGCTCACACCCAGTGTCCTCCACACACCTGTCCTGCAGGCAGGGCCAGCCTTAAGTGTTCCCGCGCCCTGTGCAGGATTCCCCAATGGCACCCCCCCCCCCCCACCATGTATGTATCTCTCTCCCTTCCCATGTTTGTTCCTTTCATCTTCATTGCCCTGTCTGTCTCTCTCTAAATCCCCCATACCTGTTCTCTCTCCCCCTCTGTTCTGTCTCTCTCCTCCCCTTCCTCTCTACTGTCTCTCTCTCCCTCACCCCGTTCTGTCTCTCCCCCCCTGTTCTGTCTCTCTCTCCCCCCCCTGTTCTGTCTCTCTCTCCCCCCGTTCTGTCTTTCTCTCCCTCTCTCCTTCCCCCTGTTCTGTCTCTCTCTCTCCCCCTTCCCCCTGTTCTGTCTCTCTCTCCCTCCCTCTGTTCTGTCTCTCTCTCCCTCCCTCTGTTCTGTCTCTCTCTCCCTCTCTCTGTTCTTTCTCTCTACCCCCCTGTTCTGTATCTCTCTCCCCCCTTCCAGCTGTTCTGTCTCTCCCCCTGCCCCTCCCTCCCCTTCCTTTGCCTTCAAAGGTGGATACAGGGAGGGGGCGGAGCTAACTGTCTGAGCGGTGTAGCTCCGCCCCCACCCCTGTGAAGCAGAGCAGCATCTGCTTCACTTGGAGCCCAGGTCAGCAAGAGAAGGTGCTGCTCGGCTCCCCATGCTTAATGCAGGAATGGGGAGCCTAGCAGCACTTTCTCATGCTGCCAGTGGCTCACCGTGAAGTAGACGCTGCTCTGCTTCACAGGGTGGGGGCGGAGCTACACTGCTCAGCTGGTTAGCTCCGCCCCCTCCCCGGATCTAGAAGAGCATGTCGAGCAGAGGGCGGGTGAGGGGGGGGGGGATCTTTTGATCTCCCCCAGCCAGTGATACTACCGGCTTTTTTTTTTTTTTTCCTTTGGGCCGGAGGGCGCCCCCTGGGGTGTTGCGCCCTGTGCGAGCACACCCCTAAGGCCGGCCCTGCCTGCAGGACAGCGTAGGTAAGGTCCTCTGGGGGTCAGCCCACTGCTGTTCTCCCAGTCTCCAATGTCATCTCCAGTTCTGGCAACCACGGCAGTCCCTCATCCAGTGAACATGTCCAATGCAATGGTGTCAGCTGCTGGCACCCAAGGATAATGGAGAAGCCACTCCCATGCCGGATTTGGACATTAGCAGACGGAACGTGAGTATGTTAATACATTTAAAACATATTTTTCTCCTACTTTAGACATTTGCTTGCAAATCTGCAAAATGTATTTTCAATACTTTTTTATTCTCTACTTTCCCAGTATAAAGTTATGATTAGGTGATACAGTCCCTATAACTTAGCAATAATCATGTTATTTGATTGCTGGTAGCATGCTAGTCCCTCAACAAAATAAGGTGACCAGATTTGCCCTTCCTGGGAGATGTTTCTAAAACAACCCCACATTTTACAGAATACCACTGATGCTCCTACTGTTTTGTTACTTGTAGCCTAAGCAAGCCATCTAACTTAATTACACTTTTTGTATTCTGTAGTTTTCTGTTTATTGACCTGAATAGCTTTTAGGATAATGTTTATATCTATGTCTAAAGGACTCCCTGCTCTCTATAGGCTCTAGTATCCTGTGTATATACTCACTGTGTAACAATTAACTTAATTTCGGGTAGTTTGATTGTTGCTTTTGATATTTCGTTTTTTTGTTTTTCCTCACAGACTCCAGTCAAAAATGTTGGCGAACTGAGATTAAGGATGGAAAGAGATTACAAATCTGGCATTTATGATTAAATGAAATGAAACATATTTAGATATTTTTTTATTAAACACATACATTTAGAATTATTGAATTCTAATGCACATGAAAATGTAGGTAATTTTCAAGTCATGGTGGTTCTTTAATGAAAGTCTGCAAAACAGATGCCCACCAAAAAGCATCTGGTCACCCTTTTCAAATTGTTCCATATATAATCTGCTTGTTAGTTTTTCTCACTCAGACAATATAATTTCCTTTTTCATGCATAAATTGAAGATTATGCTAGCTTTAGTGTACTAATAATCTTAATTTTAATAAGGACAGGAGGCGAGTATTTTGCATTAACTCTCTTTACTAAACTCCACAGCAGTAAAGAAAACGTAAAGAGTAACAAATAAATCACTGAGCAGCATAGTATATAAGGGTCATGCTGCCTGTACACTTCCTCTTTCTTAAAGCGACATCCAAGTCCAGATAGAGCTCGAACATCCAGAAACTCAACGAAACGGTAACTGCGGTCTCTGGCGAGCGGAACTTGAGGAGACTCCTGGTAACGAGATAGGAGGAAAGACCAAACAAAGCCGTCATCCCATCTTACGGAGTCGTGAGGTTAACGAACCAGCGACCAGCGGAGGTCCTGAAGAGGGTTACACTGAAAGGAGAGTATAAAATCGGTTAGGTACTGAACCGTAACTGTTCACGCCTGTGGGCTTTAACAGAATGGTGTAAATTAGACAGTACAGACAGAATGTAAGCTGGCCATAGGCTAAATATGTGTAGGTGTAAGCATGTTGTACAACTAAACTGTCCGTCTAGATGGAAACACTGGGAATAGAGATGGAGGGGATACCGAATATGTCCAGAAGATAGTGGAACCACAATATGAATCCCAAATCCATCACCTTAAGATCCACTCCCCCGAGGAGTCAGGGTAGGGAACAAAAGGGAGGGAAAATACTCGCCTCCTGTCCTTATTAAAATTAAGATTATTAGTACACTAAAGCTAGCATAATCTTCAATTTTATAACATGACAGGAGGCTTCCTATTTTGCAATTTTAACGCTGAAGAAGTGACATCCCAGCAGAAGGGGGAGTGCGAAAATAAAATGTACGAAAAGTGGATTCCCTAGACCAGTCCGCCGTTCTGAGAATATCTGAGAGGGACGCCCCTGCCAGGAAGGCAGATGAAGCCGCCGCACCGCGAACGGAGTGGGCGCCGAATGCGGGGTCTATACCTGCGAGGGAAAGGATCCAGCGGATCCATCGGGCCAAGGTGGTGACCGAGACTGGGGCATGAGGGCGCACGTAGGAGACTAAGAGTTGGCCCGACGTAGAGGACCGGAGCGAGGAGGTAACCGAAACATACCTGCGGAGGGTGGACACGACGCAAAGCTGCGGGTCGTCGGGAAAAAATGGGTAAAAGACCGAGGTCGAACCCGACTTAGTGCGACGGGAAATGTGAAACGTGACCCCTTCAGGGGCCACTTCGAAAGCGTCCACGTCGAAGGCCCGAACGTCCGAAACCCGTCGGAAAGATACGAGACAGAGGAGGAAAGCGCACTTAGCGGATAGTTGGCGTAGGGAGAGGCGGTCATTCGGAAGCCAATCCCTGAAGAAGCGGAGAACCAGTCCCACATCCCATAGGTGAGGGTATCTGGGGGCCGGGGGACGGCGGAGCCGCATACCGCGGAGTAGGCGGCAGACCAGAGGGTCTTTGCCGACCGGGAGGTCCCCGACGGGGGTGTGAGCCGCCGAAATCGCGGAGCGCACGACGTTGACCGAACGGTAAGAGCGGCCAGATGAAAACAAGGAGGAGAGAAAATTAAGAATCATGGGAATAGGTGCTGTAAAGGGATCGGAGTCCCGTTCCATGCACCAAGTAGACCAGGAGGCCCAAGCTGAAAGGTAACAGCGTCTAGTTCCCGGTGCCCATGAGTCCCATAAGAGGTCCCTAGCAGCCTGCGATAGTCCGCTGACTCGCCAGGAACCTCGGAAAGAGACCAAGCCACCAGGGGTAGCCGGTCTTCCAGGAGTAGTGGGTGGAGATGCCCTTTGGGATCCGTGAGCAGGTCCGGGAAGGATGGTAGGAGAAGAGGGTCCCTGTAGGAGGAGGCCAGGAGGTCCGGGAACCATGGTTGGCTCTGCCACAAGGGCGCTATGACAACCAGTTTGATCTGTTGCGTCCATATCTGGTGTAGTGTTCTCGCAATCATGGAGAATGGGGGAAAGGCGTAGGCTCCTGTCGACGGCCATTGTTGGAGAAATGCGTCTGTCGCCTTGCTCTCCGGGTCCGGGAGCCAGCTGAAGAACTCCGGGGTCTGGTGGTTGTTTCGAGAGGCAAACAGATCCAGGTGAAAGGGACCCCTCCGGGCTGCAAGGGCCCTGAAGATTCTCGTGTTTAGCTTCCAGTCGCTGACGTCTCTCCAGTGACGAGAGAACCAGTCGGCTGTGAGATTGATTTCTCCTGGCAAGTATTCTGCCTGTAGCGTGATGTTGCGAGGGAGGCAATAGTCGAAAATGCCTTTCGTGATATCCGACAGCAGGCGAGAGCGAGCGCCTCCCAGGCGGTTGATGTACTGGACTGCGGATACATTGTCCATGCGCAGGAGGATGCAGCAGTTGGATCTTTCCCGGGCCAAGCTGCGAATCGCGAAGGATCCTGCCAGGAGTTCGAGGCAATTGATGTGCATGGAGAGCTCCTGCGCCGTCCATGTTCCCCCCCGTGGAGATGGTTCCGTTGGTGGCACCCCATCCCCACAGGCTGGCGTCTGATTCCAATACGAAGTCTGGGGCGTCTCCGAATATGGCCCTGCCGTTCCAGGCTTGCATGCTGTCCAGCCACCATGATAGTTCCTCGCGAACCTCCGTCGACACCGGGACGGGTTGGTCGTAAGTGGGCCTGCGGCGTAGGTATTTCGCCTTGAGACGTTGCATGGCCCTGTAGTGGAGGGGACCCGGAAATATGGCCTGAATGGAAGCCGAGAGGAGTCCTACAATCCTGGCCAGATTGCGTAGTGGAATGGAATCGAGACGGAGAACCCTGCGAATCTCCTTGCGAATGGCTGTGATCTTTGAGGCTGGTAGCTTCAGAGTGCATGTCGTCGAGTCGATCTCGAAGCCGAGGAATTGTATCGTTTGGGTAGGGGTCAGCTCCGATTTCTGTTGGTTTATGATAAAACCCAAAGACTCCAGTAGGGATACTGCCAGGTGAGTGTGTTGGCGTAGTCTGTGTTCGTCTGCGCAGAAGATGAGGAGATCGTCTAAGTAGATGATGCATCGAATGCCCCTTGATCTTAGGTGGGCCACCACTGGTTTTAGGAGTTTGGTGAAGCACCATGGGGCTGAGCTGAGCCCGAAAGGGAGGCAAGTGAATTGCCAAGGGCGTCCGTGCCAGAGGAAGCGTAGGAGTGCTCGACAGTCCGGGTGCACCGGGACTGACAGATACGCATCCTTTAGATCGAGCCTGGTGAACCAGTCGTTGCTTCGAAGAAGGTCTCGCAGGAGGTGGATGCCTTCCATTTTGAAGTGGCGATAGACCACATATGCGTTGAGGGCGCGTAGATTGATGACGGGGCGGTATTCTCCCGATTTTTTCCGAACCAGGAAGATGTTGCTGAAGTAGCCGCCCCCGTCGCGGGCCGGCTGGATAGCCCCTTTGTCTCGGAGCTCGCGTAGCTCCGTGTTGACGAGGTTGTGGTCGGAGGATGACATGTGGATGGGGCGAGGGGGTCGAACCTGAAAGGGGGTCCCCACTAGGTCTATGATATATCCCTGTACAGTTTGTAGGATCCATGTGTCTGAGCATAGGGCGGCCCAATTCTGGAAAGAAAGGGAAATACGGCCCGCAGTGCGGGTACATGGTAACAGTGGAGGAATATGGGTCCTTACCTGCGGCAAAGCGGGAACGTCCGCGTCCGCGGGGTCCACGACCTCTATCCGAGCCTCTGGAAAAGGATTGCTGCCGGTAGTCTCTTGTCGGGTAAAATGGTGTTGGTTGGGTGCGGGGGCCTGAAGGCCAAAATCGGCTGGCGGCACGGCCCCGTTGCCGGCCAGCCCTTCCAAAAACCCCTCTGGTAGGGTTGCTTCTGAAAACTCTGCGCATTGAGGACTGCGCTTTATTAAGGGAGGTGAACACGTTTACGTGTTTGTTGAGTTCCTTGAGGAACGGTTCACCAAATAGTTTCCCTTGTGCCTGGGGCCCAATCTCCTTTGTGCCAAGGTGTGTAGTCTTCGCCTTTGTCATGGCGTTTTTTAGGGCGGGAATCCTCCCGTGCTTGGTGGTCGGACAATTCAGAATCCGATTCGTGGCGTGGACGTCTGCGTTTAGGTACGTCAGGAGCCGAAGCTCGGGCCTTGGAGAGTGCCTTCTCCACAGAGGCAGCGACAGCTGCGTTAATCATGGCCTGGAAGTCCACAGGGACGTTCTGGGAATCTTCCATGTTAGGGTAGGCTTATAGGTCACTGAGAGGCACAGCAATGAACGGGCACCCAGGTCTTGATAGTAGGCGTAGGGTCAGATTTGGAAGTATGGTGGGAACAAGCCCAGAATAACCCCAGCAGGGTATAGTAGTGACCTTATAAACTGGGGCTCACCCAGTTAGAGAGAACTGCCACAGCTAGTCTCCCAGTAAGCAGCGTCTTTATAGTGGGGGCTCACCCCGGTTGCACAGGGTTGGTACCCTTAAGTGCAGGCCACAATAACAATAAACAGGCAGCAGCACTGACCTGACTGACCCAGCCACAGGATAGCTTGATAGAAGCAGATGAGGCACAGAGACTGAGTAGCAGGTTGAAAGCAGCAGATGGAGTTGCTGGAGCAGGTAATCCTTCAGTCACAGGGGTGTCAGCCACAAAAGGTGTGAAAACAGCCGCTTAGGAGGTAACAGAAAGCTAACACAGCCACCCTGAGTCCCTAATGAGATGCACGAGGCAAAACTAAGATGGCCGCGAGAATCTCGCGATATCCGCGATCCAAAATGGCGGCCGCGAGGTAGGCCGCAAGCCGGGGACTAAATTTTGAGGCCGGCCGCGGGCGGAAGCGGGCCGGCGCGAAAAACGGCCGCGAATAAAACCGGCCGCAAGGAGGAAGCCCAGGAGGGCACTCCAGGGTAGGGGGGCAGAGGGGGGACCTGGGGAGACCAAGGGGAAGCCCAGAGAGGGTCCCAGGAGGCACAGAGGGGCAGAAGGAGGTAGGAAAACCCACAGAAAGCCCCTGGTCCCCCAGCCCTGGTATAGAACAAGGAAATAAAATGAAAGGCTAAAACAATGATAATAAAGAATATTGAAATAGCAAGGAATAAACAAGTATTACACTGAATGAATAACAAGTAGTGACAATAAATGTATAAAGCTCCAGGGGAGCCAATATTCTGACCTGTCTGCGATGGAGCAGTAAAGAAAGAGGAAGTGTACAGGCAGCATGACCCTTATATACTATGCTGCTCAGTGATTTATTTGTTACTCTTTACGTTTTCTTTACTGCTGTGGAGTTTAGTAAAGAGAGTTAATGCAAAATAGGAAGCCTCCTGTCATGTTATAAAATTGTAATTAAATAGCTCCATCTACTGTTCCACAAGTATAAGTGCACCCTGCTTTAACATACCTTTCATCACCTTATATTTAACATATATAGCAGAGATGTCAATCGTAAATCTGAAATCTCACTGCAAACTAAACAATACCACCTAGCTATCCATAGATCCTCCCTTCCAATTCCATCAGCCTTTCCTCCTTTCCCACATCTCTGCCCCACCAGCAGTAATTGCTAGCTCTTTGCATGTGTTTGTTCCATGTGGCTCCACTGCCCACGGAGGGGTTTGACCAGGAACTCTCTACTACTTTATAGCTGCAGTGCACCAATGGTCACGTGCACATGGTCACAATTATGTTGTCAATTCCTCTATAAAAGAGTCCATGGCTCTATACCCACATTTGGTGGGACTGTCAGGGAGTCAGGGACGTCTGGAGTCAGATATTCCAGGCTCTCTCTGATCTTCTTAAGCGTTGTCTCCCAATGAGTATAGAAATAGCCCTCCTCCATTTAAACCTTAACGATCTTAGGGACGAAGAACGTAAATTGGCAGTACAGCTTTTACTTGCAGCAAAATTATGTATTGCACGTAACTGGAAACAGGCTGTAAATATATCTTGGGACAACGTGAAAAACACGATGAACCATTTCGGGGACATGGAGAGGGGCTATTACAGAGTCAATAACAAAATGACACAATACTATAAAATCTGGCAACCCTGGCTGGAAAGGTTCCCCTGAGTATCTTACGCCCTCAGAAAGGGTTTAATTCGGATTAGTGATACCCGGGTATACGAATACGTATACGTATACGTATACACATACACATAAATGTATATTATTGGTCTGAGCAACACACACACTGTCGTTTTGTTTGTCTTGTTTGTCTTGTAAGTCACGTTTGTCCGTTTTCGGTTTTTTTTTCCTTTCCCTTCTCAATTTGGCAAGAAGTTTAGCGCACACACAATTATGATCCCTGTAGAGGTGGGGATAAGGAGGAACAAGGGAGGAGGCTATTAGAGGGGAACTTGCAGTATGGGGGCAGCAGGGGGGGATGAAATGACACAATGATGACACTCTATCCATTTAACAACCTTTATAGTGTTTTTGGATGAGGCTGAGTGGGGAGGAAAAAAAAAAAAAAAAAAAGAGTCCATGGCTCAGTATCCTGACACTGGTTCCTGCTCCCCTCTGTTTTGTTTGTGTCCTTATGTCACCAACATCCAGATCCCCTATACCTCATTTGTTAAAACGTGATTGAGGCTCCAGGCAATTCCAGAATGTGCTTGTGTCTGGCTCTTAGGCATTACATCTTCCTGACAGGGGTGGTTCTAGGCTTTTGGTGTTACTAAGTGAAGGATCAGATGGGGCCACTGGGTTAGCTTTTTGCTAATCTCTGTAACTGTCTCCTCTATGGCATGGTGGGAACCCCCCTAAACAAGTGAGGGCCCCGAGTAGCCGCTTAATCATTTTATAGGGTAGCACCACCACTTTCTAACTTTTCCAGGTGGCAACCCTAACTACCACCCAATTATCCTTAATCCATAATATTGCCTAAAATTATACATTATTAGTATTTGTACAATACTGCTTGTAATGAATAAAGGGCAAGGTGAGTATTATATCATGTTACTACAAAAAAAAGTTCATAAAGGACAACTAAAATGTACTTAAGTGAAATGATTTTACTTTATTCCATTAATTGTAGAGGCTAGGGACTCTATGAATGTTACAGCCGAATTGCATTGCTGACAATGCATTTCAGAAGATTCCGGACTGCCAAACTGTGCAATATAGGCTACTTCTACCGCAGAATCATGGGAAATGTAATTCCCATTGATTCTGCTTTCATTTAAAAACCGCGAGCATCATACAGGCTGTCACAAAAACTAAATCGGATGCCACATTCGGGCCCCTGGTTCATTTGTGTCGGCGACACAACTTAGCCAAGGGGTCATAAATGAAAGTAGGAGGGGCTGGGGCACTATGAATGAAATAAATTATTTAGTAATTATTTAGTAAGCCCCCCCCAAAAAATAAATAAATAAATAAGTTAGTTACTTTCTGAAAAACACAAAGTCAATAAAAAAAAGTTGAGTTGTCCTTTAAGGAAAGGGAGCATGTTTCTACTGTTAGCACATGTTCTGTGAATGACCAATGCTCAGCACTGTGGTTTTTCACAGCAAAAGGTAGGCTTCCTTTGATCACATCTAAGTTAACCAGAGGGTTGGTGTAAATGACAGGTCCAGGTGCACATAACACGGTCGAGGAGGAAAGAAAAATAAGTTAAATAAGTTGCAACTCTTTTTATATCATACGTAACTTTATCTTGAACAATTATTTTAATGATAGTTTTCTTTTAAAGAGGGAATAAACCCTTCTGTCATTCTTTTAATCAGACGGGTATAGTCTTTTGGAATTTCAATGTTGACTTCCAGGCTGCCATGTTGCAGAGATGGTTCTCCGGGACCTGACAACACTGGAGAGGAGATGATCATTTCCTCCCCAATGACTAAACATGCAATTCATTTCTTTTACATCCAACGACTAAACAGTTTTTTTGAGACATCCAGCAGTTGTGCATCGCGCTGGACATTTGGAACACACTCCATTTTTGCAGCCCAGACCGACAAATCTATAAAGGCTTCCTTTTCCTCCTTTATCAGCAGGGCCGAGGAAGTATACTATGTTCAAACATATAGCCACATTTGCTGTGTTTTTCAGAAAACCCCTACAAATGATCACTCGATAAATCTTCAGATGCCAGTTAGAAACATGGAATGTGTTGGCAGATAAGAACAATTCGGCAAATCTAGTCTGCCCAATTTTCTAAATACTTTTATTAGTCCCCAGTTCCCTATCTTATAGCTAGGGTTTTTAGTATAGCCTTGTGCCTATCCCACGCAAGCTTAAAATCCTTGACTGTGTTTACCTCTACCATTACTGCTGGAAGGTTATTCCACACATCCACTACCCTCTCAGTAAAGTAATACTTCCTGATATTACTTTTAAATCGCTGCCCCTCTAATTTTAGACTGTGTCCTCTAGTTGTGGTAGTTTTTCTTCTTTTAAATATACTCTCTTGCTTTACTGTGTTGATTCCCTTTAAGAAATGGCCTGTAATATTGTAATATATGAAAGGGCAGCAAGCCTGTCAGTCAGAGGCCCTCGGCCAGTAATTGCCCTTCATGGGCGGCCGTTCCTCCCCCTTTGGAGGCTGGGCAAAACCTTTATAAACCCTTGCAGAGGTTTTGTCCAGTCTCTTTTCTACATTAAAAAAATCAGTTGAAAACTTACCAGTTATGATGGACGCTCTGCTGTCACAGTTGAGGGATGCTGCTGTCCTGCACGGAGGAGATTGGCTGCAACAAGACAGTATAAATACTATATTAGGTACATTGCCATCTCCCTCTCCCATTCCCTTCCCTGCCCAATATCCTTCCCTCCCTCCTGCCCCAGGCCCCTCCAGGCCTGCTGGCACTAGAAGGACCAGGCCCCCTTCCAGATTTACCCCTGAGCCCCAGGAGCCCCCCACTGTCCCTCAGCCCGAGCCCCTTATTCCTAAGAGGAGGAAGAGGGCAGCTGCTAAGAAACGGCAGTCTGCCTCTCTGTCCTCCCCTGCGCCCCAGGCCCTGTCATCTAGGGGCCGTGCCACTAGGGCCTCCGTTGCTCGGGGGTCCCATCTACTGGTCTCCCCCACTGTGCTGCTCGGTAGAATGGCTGGTCCATTCAGCTCCCGCCTTTGGTTAACATGAGGATCTCCCCTCTGGGGGTGGTTCCTAAGAAAGAAGTGGGCAAGTTCCGTTTGATACACCACTTGTCCTTTCCCAAGGGTGAGTCCGTTAACGATGGTATCGATCCCGAATTGTGCAGGGTGTCATAATAAATATTCCCTCAGGCCACAACCCTCCCCAGTAACTGCCTCAGGCCTGCATCAGGTCCGTCATGGCACTCCTCTTTGCAGTGCTTCTCCAGCCCCCAGGCCTCAGAAGGGCCTTCAGCATGCACCCTGCACTTCCCCTATCCACCATCCAATGATTACACGGGCACGAGGGCCACCCGTTTTTAAGGACCCCACTTGGTTACCACGGCAACGGAGGAGGCGACCTTACTCCCTGGTGTCATAGGGGGGAGGGCTTACGGCCCTTTAAATATTTCTGGCGCCAAATCCTCCTTGCTCAGTTACCTGTGCTGTTTGTACCCTACCGTTTGTATCCTGATCCCTTCTGAATTACCTGGCTTGTTTTGACCTCCCGATTATCTGGCTTCCTGACCCATGGTTTCTCTACCTGACTATCCTGATCTCTGGCTCCCTCAACCTTCTGGCTTCCACCCTGACTATTCTACTATCTGGCTACTATCTGGCTACTATCTGGCTACTATTCTACTATCCCAAACAACCCTTGGCTTGTTCTCTAAAATACCTGTCTCAGCAAAACTTACCTTCAGAAATCCTGTTGCTGTTTCCCACAGAGATCGTCACTTTAATTTTATGCCTGCTGTGTCTGTCTTCTGCTGAAAAACGGAGTAGTGCGCCACCTGCTGGTCAAGATCTGGTATTGCAACAAAGACTACTCTGCACAGCCTCAACTGGTGACTTTTCGGTATTACATCTAGAACCTGATTATTACCCCTCCTATTGACGGAAGTTAGTACTACAACCAAGACATCCTGTCAGTTCTATTGGGACTCCTAATCAGTACCAGTATCAGTACATCATACCTTTTTTTGACACTCATACCAACGCTACATTCCTGAGGACCTGTACCAATTTGGTCCTACCAGGTATATAGTGTATTGTAAGAGTGTTACTCCTGCAACTGGGCTTCACATCAGAACCACGGTACGTGATCCTAACAGAATAACTGAGCCTTACCATGGATCCCGCAGGAGTAATGGATGCCCTTACAACCTTAACTAGACAGATGGCTATCCTCTCACAGTCTGTCCAAGATGTTAAAGCAGGACAAGCACATTTCCAGCAGCAACTACATGAGTTACAAGAAATACGTCAACAGCCACCCGTTGGACCTGCTCCAGTTCCACAAAATCTACACCAAATGGAAGCAGCAGCCCCAGAACCTTAAGTCCCATTACCGGAACGTTTCACTGGTGACCGTACCCGATACAGATCCTTTATGACCTCCTGCCAAGTTTTATTTTCTCTACAACCAAGGACCTATGCTACAGACTTTGTCAGAATTAGTACCATTATCTCCCTCCTAAGTGGTGAACCACAGACATGGGCCCACCACCTACTACATACTGAAAGTCCTATTTTGGATTCCTGGCAAGCATTCTGTCAAGCTATGGATACTTTATTCGACGACCCCTTACGATCCACCTCAGCTCAGGCAGCCCTAAGATCTCTCCGACAGGGCAAAAGGCCTGTAGAAGAATATGTCACAGAATTTCGCAGCCTAGCATTAGAGAGTACCTGGAATGAACCTGCGCTCCTGGATCAATTCCGTCTTGGCTTATCGGATCAATTGAAAGATGAACTAGCACGCATTGGCATCCATGCCTTGCTTGAAGCTTTGATCCTACTGGTTGTGCAGTTAGATCGAAGACTCCGAGAACAAAGGTTAGAACTTGCTTCTTTCTCTGCTCCACCATTCAGACGGTATACTCCTCGCTTCGAGACATCCAGTACTCCAGCTGCTTCATCATCTTCAGGGGAACCCATGCAAATTGGGTTGGCCCGAGGACCACTTACAGAACGCGAAAAGACACATCGACGAACTAACAACCTATGTTTGTATTGTGGTAAATCTGGCCCCTTTATCAGCTCCTGCCCTCGACGTCAATCCAATCCTCGAGGTAAGGACACTCTATCTGACTTTTGTTTAAGCTCTACATTATCCTGTGGGTCCCATCATCTAACAGTGACTTAACTCTTGCAGTGGACCAATGATGTAGCTTCCATCATGGCCATCATAGATTCTGGGGCAAGCTGCTGCTTTTTAGACCTTGAGACCGCCAACAGATTACAGATACCTACCCGAACCAAAGAAAACCCCCTTCAAATACAAGTAGTGGATGGTAGTCCGTTATGTTCTGGACCAGTTATTAAAGAGACTTTACCTTTACAAGTACAACTGGGATAACACCACACAGAGATTTTATGCTTCGACCTGGTGACTTCACCACTGTTTCCAGTTATATTGGGGATCCCCTGGTTACGTCTCCACAACCCTACTATCAACTGGAGTCAAGGATCCCTCACCTTTTCCTCATCATTTTGCCAGAAACAATGCCTTCAGACAAACTCCCCGCTGCTTCTCTCACAAGACACTCCCACGGGGACAGCCGCAGTCCCAACACCTTATGCTGATTATATCAATGTATTTGATTAAAAAAAGGCAGACCTACTTCCTCCCAGACGACCATATGACTGCCCGATCGATCTCCTGCCCGGAGCTCCCATACCTTTTGGTAGAATTTATCCCCTTACAGAACCAGAGATGCACCATCTAAAGGACTATATTAATGAAAATCTCGATAAAGGGTTCATCCGTCCTTCCACTTCTCCAGCTGGGGCAGCTATATTCTTTGTCGGGAAGAAGGATGCCGAACTTCGCTGTGTGGACTATCGAGAGTTGAACAATATTACCATCAAAAATCGTTATCCTTTGCCACTCATTCCCGAACTACTCAACAGAATCAAGGAAGCCATCTTCTTTACCAAGATTGATCTACGGGGTGCCTACAATTTGGTCAGAATACGTAAGGGAGATGAATGGAAAACTGCTTTCCGCACTAGGTATGGTCATTTTGAATATCTGGTAATGCCATTTGGCATAAGTAATGCCCCTGCTACATTCCAGCACTTTTTAAATGATGTCTTTAGAGAATATCTGGATACGTTTCTAGTTATCTATCTGGATGATATACTCATTTTTTCCTCCAATATGACAGAACATCGTGTACATGTCAGACAAGTCCTGGAAAAACTCCGCCAACACCAACTGTATGCCAAGTTGGAAAAATGCCTTTTTGAAGTTTCTCATGTTGAATTCTTAGGATACATTCTGTCTCCAGGTAACACACAGATGGACCCAAAGAAAGTAACTGCAGTCCTAGAATGGCCCACACCCACAGATAAAAAAGCAGTACAACGCTTCATTGGTTTTTCCAACTACTACCGCAAATTCATACGTGGATTTTCACAAATCGTAGCACCTATCACCCAGTTAACCAGACAAGACATCAAATTTTTCTGGACCAAAGATGCCCAAAAAGCCTTTGATACCTTGAAACAACGATTTACGAGTGCTCCCATTTTGATTCAACCTAACATCACACAACCTTTTTTCGTAGAGGTAGATGCATCAGAGACTGCGATAGGGGCTATCCTTTCCCAAAGACATGGGGAGAAGGCATTATTACATCCTGTAGCCTACTATTCCCATAGACTATCAACATCTGAATCCAACTACGATGTGGGAGATCGAGAATTTTTGGCTATAAAACAAGCCCTGGAAGAATGGAGACATCTACTAGAAGGAGCCCAACATCCTGTAACAATCTTTATAGATCATCGTAACCTAGAATACCTTTGATCCGCCAAACGCCTACGACCCAGACAAGCAAGTAGGGCCCTCTTTTTTGCTCGTTTCAATCTACACATCACCTACAGACCTGGTACCCGTAACACTAAAGCAGATGCGCTATACAGTCTATCTCCTGCCCTTCCTAAAGATGTACCCGATACTATATTGCCCCCTCATCTCTTCATGGCCACCCAGTCTGCCTTACTCGATCAAATTCGCTCCCATACTGTATCCAGATCTATCCCTGTCACAGTACCTCCTATCCGCCTGTCTAATGGTTACTTTAATTTCAGAACCAAGATATTTGTACCTAAATCAGTCCGTCTCCCTGTACTACAAAACTGCCATGATTCCCTACTATCGGGACATGGAGGGATCAAGAAAACTACTGAACTTGTGCAAAGACATTTTTGGTGGCCTTCGTTATCTAAGGATGTCACCCGGTATGTACTTTCCTGTGACATCTGCGCCAGAACCAAGACATCTTGTTCCAAACCACCAGGGTTATTATATTACGCCCCCTTCCAGTACCATCCATGCCATGGTCTGACATTTCCATGGATTTTATAGTAGAACTTCCTTCTTCAAATAAACATGACACCATCATGGTCATTATAGATCGTTTCACGAAAATGGCACATTTTATCCTAACCATGGAGGTTCCTACTGCATCTATTACAGCCAATCTTTTTCTGTCAGTGGTCTTTCGACTTCATGGCTTACCCCAATCTATAACCTCTGACAGAGGGGTACAATTTACGTCCCGCTTCTGGAAGTCTTTTTGTCAGAATTTGCAGATCCAACCAACCCTGTCCACGGCTTTTCACCCCCAAACTGACGGCCAAACTGAAAGACTGAATCAGATTTTGGAACACTACTTGCGATGTTACACTACGTACCTACAGGATGACTAGTTTCAGCTCCTATCAATGGCAGAATTTACCTACAACAATCAAATACAGTCTTCAACCAAGATGACTCAATTTTTTGCAAACTATGGGTTTCACCCCACCACCATACCTGGGATACCAACCGATCAGTCTGTACCTGAGGTTACCAATCGCCTGGCCAATCTCACACAACAGTTCCGCACCCTGCGAGAAACCCTTTGTAAAGCCCAAGAATCGCAGAAACGCTTTGCAGATCGGAAACATTCCAGTCCACCTGCATATCAACTCGAAGACAAGGTATGGCTATCTACTGCCCATATCCAATTGGCCTGTCCGTCAAAAAAACTTGGCCCTAAGTACATCGGCCCCTATCCCATCTGTAAGGTGCTGAATCCTGCTACAGTCCAGCTACGTTTGCCCCCGACCTAAAAACCCATCCTGTATTTCATGTAGCCCTATTGAAACCTTGTATTGCCAATCCTTTCACTGGCCGTGTCTCCAAGCCACCAGCTCCTGTCCTAATAGACGGGGGAAGAAGAATTTGTTGTTCAGAAAATACTGGATTCCCGATGGCATAGAGGTCGTCTGGAATATTTGGTTCATTGGCAAGGTTATGGCCCCGAATCGCGCTCCTGGGAACCCACATCTTACATTCACGCTCCTACCCTGATACGCACTTTTCATGCTAGACACCCATCTCGCCCTAATCCTCGCCACGCCCTGAGGTCGCGTTTAAGACGGGGGCTCTGTCATAATAAATATTCCCTCAGGCCACAACCCTCACCAGTAACTGCCTCAGGCCTGCATCAGGTCCGTCGTGGCACTCCTCTTTGCAGTGCTTCTCCAGCCTCCAGGCCTCAGAAAGGCCTTCAGCATGCACCCTGCACTTCCACTACCCACCATCCAATGAATACACGGGCACGAGGGCCACCCATTTTTAGGGACCCCACTCGGTTACCACGGCAACGGAGGAGGCGACCTTACTCCCTGGTGTCATAGGGGGGCGGGCTTACTGCCCTTTAAATATTACTGACGCCATATCCTCCTTGCTCAGTTATCTGTGCTGTTTGTACCCTAAGCGTTTGTATCCTGATCCCTTCTGAATTACCTGGCTTGTTTTGACCTCCCTGATATCTGGCTTCCTGACCCACGGCTTGTCTACCTGACTATCCTGATCTCTGGCTCCCTCGACCTTCTGGCTTCCACCCTGACTATTCTACTATCTGGCTCCCAAACAACCCCTGGCTTGTTCCTGTACTATTCTCCCTCTAAAATACCTGTCTCAGCAAAACTTACCTTCAGAAATCCTGTTGCTGTTTCCCACGGAGATTGTCACTTTCATTTTATGCCTGCTGTGTCTGTCTTCTGCTGAAAAAACGGAGCAGTGCGCCACCTGCTGGTTACGATCTGGTATTGCAACAAAGACTACTCTGCACAGCCTCAACTGGTGACTTTTCGTTACTACATCTAGAACCTGATTATTACCCCTCCTATTGACGGAAGTTAGTACTACAACCAAGACATCCTGTCAGTTCTATTGGGACTCCTCATCAGTACCAGGATCAGTACATCATACCTTTTTTCGGCACTCATACCAACGCTACATTCCTGAGGACCTGTACCAATTTGGTCCTACCAGGTATATAGTGTATTGTAAGAGTGTTACTCCTGCAACTGGGCTCCACATCAGAACCACGGTACGTGATCCTAACACAGGGTGTCCTACACCTCATTTGATCATGCGGTTCGGTGGGTCCAAACTATGGGAGTAGGGGCCCTTCTGGAGAAAACAGACATTGAGGCGGCTTTCCTCCTGCTGCTGGTGCACCCGGAGTGTTTTCACCTCCTCAGGTGCCATTGGGGGGGGGGGGGGGGGGGACACATTTATGTTGACCTCTGCCTTCCTATGGGGTGCTCCATCTCCTGTTTCTATTTCGAGACATTTAGTACCTTTATGGAATGGGTAATCAGAGAGGAAGCTGGTGCCAAGTCAGTTATCCATTATATGGATTATTTTTTATGCATTGGTTCCCCTGACTCCCCTCTCTGTTTATCCATCCTATGTACCCTCGAGCAGGTGATGGCCCGGGTTTGGTGTCCCATTGTCACCTGAGAAAACTGAAGGTCCTTCCACCATCATAAAATTTTTGAGGATCGAAATAGACTCAGTGAAAATAGAATGTCGCCTCCCCATGGACAAGGTTGATGAGCTTCGGTACCTGGTGTCGCATATGCGCACTTTTCGTAAGGTTCAGTTGCGCCAGTTGCAGTCGCTGCTTGGCAAACTGAATTTTGCATGCAAAATTATTCCCATGGACCAGATATTCTGTAGGCGCCTGTCTTTGGCTACAACTGGTGCCCGCTCTCCGCACCATTTTATTCGGCTCACAGGAGAGCTCAAAGCAGACTTGGCAGTGTGGGATTCGTTCTTGCAGTCATTTAATGGGCGGACATTGTTTTTGGAGGCAGCAGTTTCGAATGCCGATTTGAGTTTGTGGACCGATGCGTCTGGCTCGGTGTGGTTTGGGGGGTTCTTTCGCGGTAGGTGGTTTTCTGGTCAGTGGCCTGAGGCCTGGCATTGCTCTGGCCTTACTCGGAACCTGGCCTTCTTGGAATTGTTTACAATAGTGGTTTCCATAGTTGTTTGAGGGGCTATTGCTGGAAAACAAGAAGGTCCGGTTCTGGTGCGACAACATGGGGGTGGTCCAGGCCATCAATAATATCTCTGCGTCATCCCCTGCAATGATTAATCTGCTATGACAACTAGTCCTCCTGGGTTTAAGGCGCAATTGGTGGGTCCGGGCTGTACACGTCCCTGGTGTACACAATGAGGTGGCCGACTCTTTGTCTCTCCAGCAGTGGGATCGGTTCAGGCTACTGGCACCACACAGACAGCACGGCCACCCCATTTCCCAGCTGGATATGGACGCTAGCAGACGGAGCGCCTTGACACTCCTGCACCGGTCCATGGTGCCTTTCACATGGACTGCGTATTCTAAGGTCTGGGTACAATGGCTTTCATTTCTCCAGATGGTGGGCTATCCCGATACGCACGAGGGTGTGCTCTCCGCCCTGCTGTGGTTCATTGGGCATATGTTCGCTGAGAAGGTTACGGTCCCATCACTGAACTGGAGTATGTCAGCAGTAGCGGCTTACTTCAAATTTTCTGGCGGTCCTGACTTGACAAAAGAATTTCTGGTAAATCAAGCATTGAAGGGCTACCACCGGGGCTTCAAGCAGATGGACAGTCGTTGTCCTGTGACCTTCTCCATCTTGCTGCGGATCCTGGAAGTTTTACCATTGGTGTGCTCATCGCCTTTTGAATCTATTATTTTTGCCTTGGCATACTCATGGGCCTTTTTTGGAGCGTTCCGACTTAAGCACGGGGGAGTGCTCTTGGAAGACATACGGCATCGTGGTGACTCAGTCCACGTCCTCATCAGAAGATCAAAAACGGATCAAGCTGAACAAGGTCTGAATGTCTCCCTGCTGGCTCTCCCGGGCTCTCCCGCCTGCCCTGTTTACTGTCTCCAATGTTTTTTGCATATCCGTCCCGATGGTACACAGTTGATACACAGGGATGGCTCTGTGCTGTCCCGGTTCCAGTTTTTCACAGTTTTCAGGAAATGTTTAGCGTCCCTTAATATGGATCCAGCTGCCTTTGGGACCCACTCTTTTAGGATAGGGGCGGCCACAGAAGCAGCTAGGTGGGGTTTGGGGGATTCAGTAGTCAAATGAATTTGTAGATGGGAGTCTGCCCGCTTTAAATCTTATAGTCGATCCGTGTGCCAATGGTTTGACAAATGATTTTTTCTGTACACGTTATAGTTTTTATTCAATTTGGGTTATACCACAAAAATAAATAAAAATTATTAATAACTAAATTAAAAATGAAACATGAAACTGTGGGACAGAGCAGGGGGATATGATGTCTGCTTGTTTGGAGCTTTACACCAGCCTGGGGGTGATTACTGTGTTATTCTTTCAGAATCTGCATGCTGCAGAACGTGGATAGTGGGACACTCTTTTGTCTACTGGGCAGCCAGGCGGGCTGCATTTCGTCCCAATGGTGCTTTCTTGGGTCTATGTAGGGACCAGGTCAAATTGCAGTGGATGGGCTGTCAGGGCATGCGCTGGAGCGCCCTGCCTAGTCACGTGTCAAAGTCCGTTGCACTCCTTGGGTCACCCCATGTGCTGATCCTGCACCTTGGAGGTAACGACTTGTGTTACACTCCGCTGAGGGAGCTGACCTATTATATTAAGGCGGACATTCTTCGGCTGTGGCTGCAGTTTCCAGATTTGGTTCTAGTGTGGTCCGACATCATTTCAAGACTGCGCTGGCGGGGTGCCCGGTCTCCTTCAGGTGTAGAGCAGGCAAGGAAGAAGCTGAACAGCGCCATCTCACGGTTCAACGGTGGCCTTGCGGTGCGTCATCCAGTACTGGACGTTTCCGATGCCTCCCTGTATCGAAGTGACGGGGTCCACTTGACAGATGTTGGCTTGGATCTGTGGAATTTGTCGATACAGACTGGGATCGAAAAAGCGGTAGTGGTATGGAGGAGCCAATAGAGTGTAAGGGTTCACACTCAGTGGCATTGGCAGGGATACCCGAGGTCTGGCGTCAGTGCAGGGGGTTGGCTGTCTTGGGTATGGCCAACCCGGGAGGCAGTAGCTCTGGTAGCTAGCTGCACGGGCTCCCCATGGGCTTGTCCCTGGGGAGCGAATATCAGGCAGCTACCGTGCAGGGATATCGACGCCGGTAGCCAGATATTTTTGGTGACGCCTACATCCGATCCTCGGGTACCCAATCCTAGATATGCTAACGCTTGGTGGCATGTACATGCCTGTACTTAACAAGATGGTGTTTTTGTACAAGGGTTTACATGTTATACGTGTTGAATGTTTTGATATGTTTTTAGTATGCGTTAAAGTTTTCTAAGTAACTGATATAAAATCTTTGTTGCAGTATTTCTCAATAAATACTGTGACCTTCATATCCAGTTTGTTGTCCGTGTCTTTTCTTGGGGGGAGGGTGCGTTTATTCTCCATACCTTTGTCAAGAAATGGCCTCTAATATTGTAATATATGAAAGGGCAGCATGACAACAGGTTGGTGAGTCAGAGGCCCTCGGCCAGTAATTGCCCTTCATGGGCGGACGTTCCTCCCACTTTGGAGGCTGGGCAAAACCTTTATAAACCCTTGCAGAGGTTTTGCCCAGTCTCTTTTCTACATTAAAGAAATCAGTTCCCTCCCACCCATCCCTCTTTGTTTTGTCTATGTCAGGTGCCATGTTGGCAGGGGGTACCCGAGGTCTGGCGTCAGTGCAGGGGGTTGGCTGTCTTGGGTATGGCCAACCCGGGAGGCAGTAGCTCTGGTAGCTAGCAGCACGGGCTCCCCATGGGCTGGTCCCTGGGGAGCGAATATCAGGCGGCTACCGTGCAGGGGCATCGACGCCGGTAGCCATATATTTTTGGTGACGCCTACATCCGATCCTCGGGTACCCATTCCTAGATATGCTACCGCTTGGTGGCATATACATGCCTGTACTTAACAAGATGGTGTTTTTGTACATGGGCTTACATGTTAAACGTGTTGAATGTTTTGATACGTTTTTAGTATGCGTTAAAGTT
Organism: Pelodytes ibericus; assembly: GCA_036172795.1. Taxonomy (NCBI): domain Eukaryota; kingdom Metazoa; phylum Chordata; class Amphibia; order Anura; family Pelodytidae; genus Pelodytes; species Pelodytes ibericus. The sequence continues at coordinate 53,666,210 of CM069863.1, forward strand.
TTCTAAGTTACTGATTTAAATATAAGATCTTTGTTGCAGTATTTCTCAATAAATACTGTGACCTTCATATCCAGTTTGTTGTCCGTGTCTTTTCTTGGGGGGGGGGGGGGGGGTGCGTTTATTCTCTATACCTTTGTCATGTATTTAAATGTTTCCATCATATCCCCCTGTTACGTCTTTCCTCCGAACTATACATGTTAAGATGCCTTAACCTTTCCTGGTAAGTTTTATGCTTCAACCCATGAACCAGTTTAGTATCCCTTCTCTGAACTTTCTCCAAAGTATCAATATCCTTCTGGAGATACGGTCTCCAGTACTGCGTACAATACTCCAAGTGAGGTCTCACCAGTGCTCTGTACAATGGCATGAGCACTTCCCTCTTCCTACTGCTAATACCTCTCCCTATGCAACCAAGCATTCTGCTAGCATTTCCTGTTGCTCTATTTCATTGCCTACCTACCTTTACCTTTATTTCTCCTAAATCCCTTTCCTCAGATGTTGAGGTTAGGACTGTACCAAATATTCTATATTCTGCTTTTGGGTTTTTACGCCCAAGGTGCATAGTCTTGCCCTTGTCCACATTAAATGTAATTTGCCACAGCTCTGACCATTTTCTAGTTTAGCTAAATCACTTGCCATTTATCGTATCCCTCAATGAACACCAACCCTGCTGCAAATCTTTGTATCATCAGCAAAAATACATACTTTGCCAACAAGACCTTCTGCAATACCACTAATAAAATATTAAAGAGAATGGGTCCAAGTACAGATCCCTGAGATACCCCACTAGTAACAAGGCCTTGCATCGAATATACTCCATTGACTACAACACTCTGCTGCCTGTCACTCAGACTTGTCTAATCCATTCAACACTATTGAAATCCAAACTTAAAGATTGCAGTTTATTAATAAGCCTTTTATGTGCCTTACTGAAAACTAGGTAAGCATTGTCTACTGCACCACCCAGATCTATTATTTTAGTCACCCAATTAAAAAAATCAAATAGGTTAGTTTGGCATGATCTCCCTGAAGTAAACCCATGTTGTCTCTGATTCCTATTCTTTAACAAGACTTACTGGTCTATAGTTGCCCGCTTCCTCCCTACAGTTATATACATTACAGACTTTATTAGATTTCTTTTCAGATTTTTGCATGTTATGTAATTCGTGTGTCTTTATTATTGGTCACTAATTTCATCTCTGAATAGCAGCTGCTAAAATTGTTGAGCGGAAGTAGTGGTTTGATGTAGAAGGAAGATAGTGCAGGCTGTCTCTTGTCTATATAGTTGTCTCTGTTTTCTAGATCCACTATGCCTGCTATCATTGCTGAAGTATTGGACGTGAACACACTTTTAAGTTCTATAAACAGAGGTTTACTTAGGTTTACCAAATCATGGTGACTACAAAAGAGGACATGCACCCTTCCCATTGCACCACAGCACCTGATTGCACCAATATAACTTGCCATGTCACCCAGATTACACTAAGAGAATGTGCAGTGGTGTATCTTGGTTTTGTGCTGCCCTAGGCAGACAAATTTTGGGCACGCCCCCTACCCACGATGCACACCCACGACATGACCCATAACCCACGTTGCACACCAAGGACATGCCCCATCACCCAATTTCAGGGCCGTCTTTAACGCGGCGGCAAACGGGGCAGCTGCCCTGGGCCCATTTACTCCTGGGGGGCCCCAAGGCAGGTGTCCCGTGGGCCCCCAGCCCCTGCTTGCCGCGTTCACAGCACATTGCGCTTGTGAACGTTTTTTCCCGGCAAGCCGCATCCGCTGGATGCGACGACCGAAAAAAAAAACTGATGCCAGATGTGATCCGGTGACTGTTTCCCTCCTCCGTGCAGGAGGGAAGACTGCATGGAGGAGACATCCGGCGGGGGACACGGAGCAGATTCATGTAAGTACTAGGGAAGTGGGGGTGGATGGTTTTACAGGCATCTGACTGGCACAATATTGCTGGCATCTGACTGGCATAATATTACAGGAATCTGACTGGCACAATATTACAGGCATCTGACTGGCATAATATTACAGGCATCAGACTGGCACAATATTACAGGCATCTGACTGGCATAATATTACAGGCATCTGACTGGCACAATATTACAGGCATCTGACTGGCACAATATTACAGGCATCTGACTGGCACAATATTACTGGGCTCTGACTGGCACACTATTACTGGGCTCTGAGCGGCACACTATTACTGGGCTCTGACTGGCACAATATTCCTGGGCTCTGACTGGCACACTATTACTGTGCTCTGACTGGCACTCTATTACTGGGCTCTTAGTGGCACACTATTATTGGGCTCTGAGTGGCACACTATTACTGGGCTCTGACTGGCACAATATTACTGGTATCTGACTGTCACAATATTACTGGTATCTGACTGGCACCATATTACTGGGCTCTGACTGGCACAATATTACTGGGCTCTGCATGGCATAATATTACTGGTATCTGAATGGCACAATATTACTGGGCTCTGACTGGCACAATATTACTGGTATCTGAATGGCACAATATTACTGGGCTCTGACTGGCACAATATTCCTGGGCTCTGACTGGCACAATATTACAGGCATCTGACTGGCACAATATTCCTGGGCTCTGACTGGCACAATATTCCTGGGCTCTGACTGGCACAATATTCCTGGGCTCTGACTGGCCCAATATTACTGGGCTCTGACTGGCCCAATATTACTGGGCTCTGACTGCCCAATATTACTGGGCTCTGACTGGCACAATATTGCAGGCATCTGACTGGCACAATATTACTGGGCTCTGAATGGCACAATATTCCTGGTATCTGACTGGCACAATATTCCTGGGCTCTGACTGGCACACTATTACTGTGCTCTGACTGGCACTCTATTACTGGGCTCTTAGTGGCACACTATTATTGGGCTCTGAGTGGCACACTATTACTGGGCTCTGACTGGCACAATATTACTGGTATCTGACTGTCACAATATTACTGGTATCTGACTGGCACCATATTACTGGGCTCTGACTGGCACAATATTACTGGGCTCTGCATGGCATAATATTACTGGTATCTGAATGGCACAATATTACTGGGCTCTGACTGGCACAATATTACTGGTATCTGAATGGCACAATATTACTGGGCTCTGACTGGCACAATATTCCTGGGCTCTGACTGGCACAATATTACAGGCATCTGACTGGCACAATATTCCTGGGCTCTGACTGGCACAATATTCCTGGGCTCTGACTGGCACAATATTCCTGGGCTCTGACTGGCCCAATATTACTGGGCTCTGACTGGCCCAATATTACTGGGCTCTGACTGCCCAATATTACTGGGCTCTGACTGGCACAATATTGCAGGCATCTGACTGGCACAATATTACTGGGCTCTGAATGGCACAATATTCCTGGTATCTGACTGGCACAATATTCCAGGTATCTGACTGGCACAATATTACTGGGCTCTGAATGGCACAATATTACTGGGATCTGTCTGGCACAATATTCCTGGGCTCTGACTGGCACAATATTACAGGCATCTGACTGGCACAATATATCTGGGCTCTGACTGGCACAATATTCCTGGGCTCTGACTGGCACAATATTACTGGGCTCTGATTGACACAATATTACAGGCATCTGACTGGCACAATATTACTGGGCTCTGAATGGTACAATATTACTGGACTCTGAATGGCACAATATTACTGGGCTCTGACTGGCACAATAATACTGCGCTCTGAATGGCACAATATAACTGGCATCTGAAAGGCACAATATTACTGGCATCTGAATGGCACAACAATTATGGCATCTTAATGGTACAATAATACTGGTATCTTAATGGGCAAATTGGATGGGGCATCTTAATTGTACAATATTACTGGTATCTGAACGGCACAATAATACTGGCATAATAATGTGAAAAATGTCTGGCATATTAATGGCAAAATAATACAGCATATTAATGGCAAAATAATACTGGCATATTGATGGGCACATTGACTGTGGCATATTTAATGGACAAACGGTGTCATATTTTAACAGGCAGACTGTCTGTTGCATATGCAATGACAAAGTGACTGTGACATGTTCTGTGGGGAAAAATAACATGTACTATGGGGGAAAGTGACAGTGTGGCTTTTTTCTGCATGGGCAGTTCAGTGGAACAAAGTGTGGTATGTTCTGTGGGGCAAATTTACACTGTAGCATGCAAAATTGTGTGGGTTTAATGAGTGCAAGCCATGTGCTGTGGGTGCAATATAGGTGCATGACACGTGCTGTGGGTGCAATATAGGTGCATGACAAGTGCTGTGGGTGCAATTTAGGTGAATGACAAGTGCTGTGGGTGCAATATAGGTGCATGACAAGTGCTGTGGGTGCAATATAGGTGCATGACAAGTGCTGTGGCTACTCTATGGGGCTGTGTTAAGTCCTTTAGGTGCAATGTGGGTGCAGAAAAAGGGAATAAAAACAAGAAATGCAACTCTTCAATAACATTTTTATTACATATGAAAATAGTTGAATATAATATTAAGAAGTTCATATATGTATAAATGCAACTAGTGAGAGAGAGCGAGATGTGTATAGATATTTAGAAATATATATGAACATATGTAAGTGCTCTCTAATATCTGTGTATATTTTTGTCATTTAGGTAATGAGTAGTTGTAGTGCAGTGTTGCATAGTAAGATGGTATACATATTTCAGCCATACATACACTTTTTGTATTCAAATATACAGTTTAAACACTGCAATTATAAACGTAATATACACATTTTATACAATGCAATAAAAAATACTCACTGCAAGGAAAGTCCAATTTTGTGTGTGCTTATTTTTATGTTTTTGTGTGTGTGTGTGTGGGGGGGGGGGGGGGGGGTAACATTCCGATGGATGGCGGGATTGCATGCAGGGGAGGGGGCAGGGTCCAGGGGGCCCAAGCAAATGCTTGCCCAGGGTCCAATCACTATTAAAGACGGCCCTGCCCAATTTACATGCCTCCATCACCCCATTACATACATTGCCATTAATATTCCTCAGCTAATTTGCCCAATAATATGCCAGTATCCTTTTCCATTAATATGCCCCTGCCAATTTGCCCAATAATATGCCAGTTATATTTGCCATTAATAAGTCACAGCCAATTTCCCCAATAATATGCCAGTATTTGCCAATTAATCAGCCCCTGCCAATTTGCCCAATATTATGCCAATATTATTTTGTCATTAATATTCCCCAGCCAATTTGCCCAATAATATGCCAGTATTTGCCACTGAATATGCCCCTGCCAATTTGCCAAATATTATGCCAGTATAATTTGCCATTAATATTCCCCAGCCAATTTGCCCAATAGTATGCCAGTGTTATTCTGACATTTAATATGCCCCAGCCAATTTGCCCAATATTAAGCAGGTATTATTTTACCATTTAATATGCCCCTGCCAATTTGCCCAATAATAGGCCAGTGTTATTTGCCATTTAAATTCCCACAGCCAATTTGCCCAATAATATGCCAGTGTTATTAGCCATTTAGTATGCCCCAGTAAATTTGAGCAATAATATTCCAGTGTTATTTGCCATTTAATATCCCGCAGCCAATTTGCCCAATAATATGCCAATGTTATTTGCCATTTAATATGCACCTGCTAATTTGCCCAATAATATGCCAGTGTTATTTGCCATTTAATATGCCCCTGCTAATTTGCCCAATAATATGCCAGTGTTAATTGCCATTTAATATGCCCCTGCTAATTTGCCCAATAATATGCCAGTGTTTTTTGCCATTTAATATGCCCCTGCTAATTTTCCCAATATTATGCCAGTGTTATTAGCCATTTAGTATGCCCCAGTAAATTTGAGCAATAATATTCCAGTGTTATTTGCCATTTAATATCCCGCAGCCAATTTGCCCAATAATATGCCAATGTTATTTGCCATTTAATATGCACCTGCTAATTTGCCCAATAATATGCCAGTGTTGTTTGCCATTTAATATGCCCCTGCTAATTTTCTCAATATTATGCCAGTGTTATTTGCCATTTAATATGCCCCTGCTAATTTGCCCAATAATATGCCAGTGTTAATTGCCATTTAATATGCCCCTGCTAATTTGGCCAATAATATGCCAGTGTTATTTGCCATCTAAAATGCCCCAGCCAATTTGCCTAATAATATGCCAGTGTTATTTGGAATTTAATACCCCACAGCCAATTTGCCCAATAATATGCCAGTGTTATTTGCCATTTAATATGCCCTTGCTAATTTTTCCCAATATTATGCCAGTGTTATTTGCCATTTAATATGCCCCTGCTAATTTGCCCAATAATATGCCAGTGTTATTTGCCATCTAATATCCCACAGCCAATTTTCCCAATAATGTGCCAGTGTTAATTGTCATTTAGGATGCCCCAGTAAATTTGCCAATAATATGCAAGTGTTATTTCCCATTAATATGCCCCAGTAATTTTGCACATCCCCATCCCATCATTTCCCCAGCACTTACCCTTTACGCTGGTGGCTAGTGGCAGTCAGCATGGTGTCCTCCATGCTGCCTGTTCGGCTCCCAGGCGGTTGTGCCGACAGGTCACGTGACCCGGCGTGCGTATGACGTAAGCACGCCGGTCACGTGACTGTCAACACTTCCGTGTCTCACTGCACGGGGAGCAGAAGAGGCAGCACGGAGGTTTCTCTCTCTTTTTTTTTTAATGGGCAGATTTTTTTTTTTCTTAATTTTTTTTTTCAGTTCAGCGCTGCCGCCCCCCAAAATTTGCCACCCTAGGCATCCGCCTAGGATGCCTCGCGGTAAATACAGCACTGAGAATGTGCCCCTGAACTCAGATTGAACTTATGCCTTGTAGCACCCACAATGGTTTGCCAGAGCACCCATTGTAGTCAGGACTTACCCCCAGCATCAAAATTGCATTCACAGGAACTTGGTCTGCAATGTACATACACTTGTCTCCATAAACCAGTGAAAGTTTTGTGCACATCTTCGGTCTCTTTGTTGCCCGCTGAATACAGAGAATTCAAGACGTATTTGACAAATGTCAGACTGGTGTCCTGCCACCTCACCGTCCTTATGACTGCGCTATTGATCTCCAACCTGGTGGCGATCTACCTCATGGCAGGATTTACCCGCTGGCTATTGCATAGAATAAAGCCATGGAGGAGTATTTTGCAGATGCTCTGTCACATGGATTCATTAACAAGTCCTTTTCTCCTGCCCGGGTCAGCTTTTTGTTTGTGAGAAAGAAGGATGGTGTGTTGAGACCCTGTATCGACTATTGGGGTCTCAAAACGCCTATCCCACCCCATTGATTACCTAATTTTTTGACCAACTCAAGGGAGCTACAGTCTTCACTAACTCGATCTGATGGGCATTTAATCTCATCAGGATAAAAGAGGGCCACAATAGAAAACTGCGTTCAATACCTCGTAAGGCCTTTTCGGTCTTTGCAATGCTCCTGAGGATTTCTAGGCGCTTATAAATGATGTCCTGGGAAATACGCTCTACCAATGTGTATTGGTATATCTGGAGGATATTATAATACATTCCACATCTCTTGAGAACCATCATGCAGATGTCTCTCGTGTCCTGCAGTGAATCAGAGAGAGTAATCTGTTCTGTAAATGGGCGAAAATGTGAGTTCCACCACAAACAATTTACGTTTTTGGGCTATGTTATTTCTAATGCTGGATTCTCTATGGATCCAGAGAAACTTTACGCTTTACTACAGTGGCTTCGTCCTATGGGTCTTCGCTCCATCCAGTCAGTTTGCTGTGCTCTTCGACCCTCTACATCTAACTGGGCTAAAGGAGCTGTTATTGGAGTTCCACTTTGAGCCTCTCTTCTATGCATCTGTAAAAAAAACAGACAAATCGAACACCAAATGACTACACTGGCAACTTTCTATGTTTAACAGGCCTCTGGTTGAGACTTAGAAGAATTTTAGACTTGACCAGGTTATTCTCTTGTGGTCTCTCTCCCTTAAGTTTAGAAACACACCCTTTCTGCCTACACAGAAAGCCAAGAATCACAAATCAATAAATGTTGATAACATATAGGTAAAGTAAAATATCTTATCTGCACAGGGAGAACCAGTAGAATTTCCTAATTTGAAAGATTGTAAGCCATGCTACATGAAAAGGCTATTCTGTATTATTTGCTGAATATTTCAGTTCAGGGCTAACCCTTCGAGTGTCAAAATTACACTTTTTGCACACTACTCTAGGACTTAAAATTATATTACTTAAATGGTGTGCAGGGATTAATTTTATTTCTTTAGTACTTAATATTTAGCCCATAACTGGAAAAACTGGAGCAGTAGACCTTTGTCAATACTGAATAAATGTACTATTTGAAGATGAGTAAATCTCTAGATTATAAGAGCATTAAAACATTACTGCAAAATTCAGACACATCTTATAAATGACTTACTTTAACCCAGGCTTCCAAAACACATGTCCTCCTTCTCCAAAGTAAACATGACGTGTATCTTTATAGATACACATGGGTTTGGGAGCTGACGCACAGCCAATCAGTATGGGGTGCTTGCCCCAATCGTCTGATCAGGTTCAGGTTACAGCCGGGGTCTTTCTCTGCTACTGTTAAGGTCCCCTCTGCGGATCCCATTTAAAAACGCAGGTCTCTCTCCGCACTAGCATGGCAGCTGCCCGTTAGAGTATAAACTGTCAAGTGCTATCAAAAGTAGATGCCAGTTTATCGTCCCACTAAGGACAATGATTTTCTTTACTTGTGGTTCTATATTAGAAGCAAAACTGGGGGAAAAAGTTTAATTGTCCTTTAATTAAATCAAACAAACTAAAATTGGTGGAAATGGTTTTTCCAAAACACGAAGGAAGATCTAACTTACTAAATGTATGCTACAGTTGAACATCTCACATCCTATCAAGTAAGGAGCTTGTCCCACAGAGCGGAGGAGTGGAGACCCACAGCACTATAAAGACCCCTCAAACTGTTACCACAGTGTAAAAGTAAAACAGTATATCTTACAGCGCACTTTTTGTATTTCTTTGTTCTGTTACCACAGTGCTCCAGAGCTTTGGTTCCTGATTGTCCTTGGACTTCAGTCTCCAGTTTCCCCTTTGTTGCTGTGTTGCAGAATATCTATTGGATTTCCTGTTACCTGACCTTTAGCTTGTCTCCTGGATTACTCTGTTTGCCTGAACTCTGCTTGGATTACTCCTGTTCCTGACTTCGCTTTTTGGATTATCCTCTTATTATTTTGTGGCATTCTCGTGCGCCTATCCTTACCAGGATAGGTAAGGATAGTGCTCTGCCTATATACACCAGTGGACCACCTTTTAAGGGTTACTAGCAAGAGATAGCATCCCCTGCTCTATGCTCCAAAAACCTCAACCCTGACAATTACCTAATTAAGGGCCCACCTGGTCTAGTTAATTTTTTATTATTAAAAATATCTAAGTATTTTTTTTAATTTTTTTTTTAACTTGAAAACCTATATTTTGCAGGCATTCTGCTGCTAACCCAGTGATATATCCTTGAAGATAAACAGAATGGTCCCACCTCCACTAATCGCTGTAAAACAAAAGTTTCCTATCGTATCGTATTTCAATATAGCTTTCTGGGTTAAACAATTTGTTTTTGTATTATCTTATTAGGTTTAATATTTGATTCATTTTATTATTACTTGATTTATTATTTCATTATGATATTATTATTTGATTTATTATTTGACTGTTATATTACTGTTATTGCATTATTATTGCTATTTATTATTGTTTATTATATTGCTGTTATTGCACAAGTATTTTATTAATTACTATTATTATATTTATAATGTATTATTTCTATTATTATTAATGACAGATTGTCTGTCCTATAGAGATTGTAACTTTAATGTGCAGTTAGCTGTCCACTCTGCCAGTATTATTATTATATCATTCATTACTAATTATTATTATTATTATTATTCCCATTGATGGAAAATATTATTTAGTTTATTATTTGATTCATTTTATTATTACTTGATTTTATAATTTCATTATGATATTATTATTTGATTATTTTATTACTGTTATTGCATAATTATACACATTTATTATTTGATTATCATTTAATTAATTATTATATTTATGTATTATTATTAATCCATTATTATTAAATTACATATTATTATCATTATTATTATTTGAGCAACCCATAACCAACTACTGCAGAGTAAAACAAATTGCCATTATTTTATTATTTTATTAATACCCAGATTGCAAACAATTCAATTTGAATGGCATATTGTCCGTCCTATAGAGACTGTATGCCATTATGCAGTTAGTTTTCCTCTCTGCCAATGTGATGTGTAGTGTATTCTATTGTGATGCAAGTGTCTCTAGACAGAGGGAGGTTCTATCTCCATGGCGACCGATAAACAGAACATTTCACAGTAACATAGCTTCAGGCTTCATACTGCTCTGCTAGGCTAACTTGAAGCAAGCATCTTTCTCTGCTTTTTATATATAGACTTTCATGCTGTAGGATCATGGTGCTGGAGAGGAGGCAAGACTGGCATCTTACCAGCACTGGTGTTGGACTGAACAGCAAGAGCCAGCCACACTTCTCTCCTGCATATGTCAAGGTAAATAATACAATCCATCCATTCGAATAATATAATAATAATAATAATATTAATCCTGGTATAATAATATACCATCAGTGTATAAAGATAATAATAATCTAATCCTGGTATCTTAATATACCATCAGTGTATAAAGATAATAATACTATAATCCTGGTATAATAATATACCATCAGTGTATAAAGATGCCCAAGAGGGGGATTTGCTTTTTTACATATCCTCCAAGAACTCTACCCCATTACCATACCCCTATTTAGTGAAATGTAGCCGGTGCTTGCTTTGAAACTCAATGTGTTCACACACCGCCTCTAATTCACTCCCTGTCTTCAGGTACTTATAGTGGAGCACAGAGAGTGACCTGCAAGTGAAAAATAAAGAAAAAAAGAACATTTCCTGTTAAAAAAAATCAATCCTTTCCTTGCTGATCACAGTTTGTTACTATGATCAGTTTCCTTCCTCTTTATGGTCCTCATTTTGTTTGGTTTTTCCCCCCAAAATTTATATTTTTGCATTTTTTGCAACTCCCCCCCATCCCTGTTCAGTGATTCTTATTGATCTGACATCGCACACTTCAGAGTTTTTTCCCAACGGCTTTTTTGTTAAGGGGGAGGGGGTTGGGAACAATTTTTTTTCTTTTTTATTAGTTAGTTAATTAGTTGGGATAAGTGGGTTAGTGTTGCACTAGTTGTGTAGCTTATTATAATACTAAATTGTTGATACTTTTTTATGTATAGGGTATCAAAAGAAAGCTCCAGCTGTCCTTTAAAAAACAACATATAACTTGTATGGGTGCATTAAATGAGAGAGAGGAAAATTAGGTTTCAACAAACACTTATCAAAAATTGAAAAATCACTCTGGTCCTTAAAGGGTTAAACTGTATGTGTTTTATCTATATTAACCTTTTTTTTTTTTTTACACTGTATATTTTGTGTTATATATTGTTTGCAGAGCTGTGCAGAGGGATTTCCTGATTTAAGATTTGATGCATTTCTTTGTGTGGGATACGTGAAAGGGAGTGAGAGACGTGTCTGGTGATGCAATATGGCCGCTGTGCTCAGGGGAAAAAAATGACTGGAAGGGTCCTTAGGTTTTTAGGGTTGTTTGAGGTGCAAATGATTTGTAAATATTTTAGGTACTGTTTGACAAAGCCTGCACATATACAGATACATTATACATCACTATGTTGCTATTGTCTATTGCTTTTATTTCAGTCAACCCTTTGCAAGCCCCTCCCGCTCAGTTGGCAACGGAAAAATGAAGCCACGCGTTTAGACAGACTTACCAATCCATATGAAACGACAAGTGGAAGCTTCTATACCAGAAAATACCCCGCGGGTGTCCTCTCTCAGCCCAGCTATCCTATGCCACCCCCACATTGGACGGTCTATTATAATAAGGATTTTTGTGGCAAGGTAAGGCATGTGGTTTATAAATGGTGTGGCACATTATTACTTCAGCATGCAATAAAGCATGTTATAAGCAGTTATAAAAGTAAAAATAAAATTAGGTGTTTATCTCCAGCATCCATTTTGAGAATTTTACTCATGATGCAACATTGTCCAAAATCTTTCATCAAGTCTCACTTTATAACTGTGGCCAAAGCCTTCATGATGTCATAAGATACTCCCGGCTCTCTTACTGGCTCCTGTGTAACATAGTGGGTAGGACTAGGTGGCTGTGTACAACTTTTTTTTACCTGCCTTCCAACACAAAGAGAGGAGATTGACCTGATCAAACATGATCATAACTCCGCCCAATTCAATGCAATCTATGGTCAGAATTCTGACTTATAGACTGCATTCTGTGTCCCCAGTCCCAAAGTGAGATACTAGTGCTGTAAATTTACTGAGGGAGGGCACCCAAAAACACTATATTTCACAAAATGGCGGCGCCCAGCACTTGTTTAGTAAAATATTTCATAAAATAAACTCTCATAACAAAAACAAAATCCATATCTGAAATCAACAATGCAAAATAAATAAAAAATAAACCCATTTCATTTTTTGTTGGAAGTGTCCCTTGAAGTACAATTTTGCAGTTTCTGACTGTGCATATATTTCTATGGGAGCCTGTTGATTGGACTGATGTACTGACAGATGAATGGTGTAGGTATACTGATGTACAGACATGTATGGTGTAGGTATATTAATGCACAGACAGATGTATTGTGAAAGTCGATTGATTACTATGTACAAACAGCTGTGTGGTGAGGGATTATTGATTCTGAGAGATGAATGGTGGCAAAGGATTACTTATGTACAGACGGATTTATGGTAAAGGTTTATTGATGATGTACAGACAGAATTATGGTTGTCCCGTAGTAAATAACACCTTTTTTTTTGTCATCACCTTGACAACTAAGCCACTGACAAACAAGGCTAGCCTCATGTTCACCTGAATTCAAAATGTGTATTTGATCAACCTCTGACAAAGGTCTGAAATGTTTCCTGTAGGGAGATCAAAAACATTGGGGATCCTGTCTGAAGCCTCGTAACCAAACAAGTAAGATGAAGGATGATTACCTGGGACTTCCAGCAAAGCCCACCCTAAGTACTTTTCATTCAGGCCCTCAACCCTTTACCTTGGAGAATCATCTCAACAAGGGACCATCACAGGTTAGTACTTGGATTTGTTAATATAAATAAATCCTCACCCTATGCAAATGTGACTGCAAAGAAATCAGTACATACTATAATCGGTGCTTACCATTGAACATAATGGCTTGCTGGGAACGTTTTTTTTTTTTGTTTGTTTTTTACCTTTTGCAGCACTTGGCAAAAATGTTGGCAAAAAAGGTGGATAGAGGGAGCACAATCCTGATCTAGTTATGATACATATATTTCTTAACTTCACTCCATCTATTGGTGATTTGGGGGATTGCAAAAAATAAAGTAAGAAACTGCTGTTGAGCTTAACCCTATAAACAAGTGTTAGCAGATCAGACATGTTTTTCCTACACCTTCTACATACCGACCTGCAGAATTAAAGTTTATCCAGGGAGAAACAGCTAATTAATCAAGGAGTGGATCCCATAGGAAATACCTTGATTAACTTTATTTATTTATTTTCCCCACACACAGCACATAGGAATTATACATTCTGCAGGGCAGCATGTAAAAGTTATATACGTCCATCAACAAAAATGGCTGATCTGGCAACCATTCTCCAAACAGAACTCCCTTCTTGTCTGTCTGGCTTAAACAGTTCTCGATTTCAGGAAATATGGTTTAATTAATGCTGTAAAATATACTGCTGAAGGCTAAGAACAGAAATATTCAGTCTCTCTTTTTGATGTCTAGTCCATAGTGGCCTCTACAGAAAACAAGGCACTGTCTGGGAAACCTTTCAACATCAAAGACAAAGGAACTATCAGCCTCACGGATATATATACCACAACCACCGCTAGAGACTTCAGACCATTCACAACGTGAGTAAATGTCTTTGGTTTCATGCAGTGTTGCTTCTTTTCCATGCTATGTGTTAAAATGAAGGCATGTGCTCCCAGGGTCCCATGTGTGAACTGGATTTAGAAGGTGTTCATTGTTGACCTTATTTGGATCTTGCTACCCAGAATCCCTTGCGGTGGTAATGGCACTGTAAATTTGGGATTGTCTTGTCCGGGATTATCATATATGTTTAACAATGCTTTATTGACTTGACTTCTCAAAGTATTCACATGGCCACCCCCACCACGTACAAGTAGAGCGATGATAAACTGCTCATTAGGAAAATGCCACTAAACTGATTAGTTGAAACCCATTATTGTATATCTAAAAATGCCTGTGTTGTATTTGTATGCTATAGTAGAAGGGATAGATTTTTGTTGGAGATTATACTTTGTAGAAAGAGTGAGAGAATACAAAATATGGGGGGGGGGGGGGTATTAAATGTATGCAACAGATATAACTGTAGGTAGTGATAGGGCAAATGTAGGTGGAGCTTGGATAAAGGTTGGATGGGTTTGGGCAAGTGGGTGGCGCTATCACAGCACTGGGGGATGGTCCAGGCCAGTACCTAGTTAAAGTAATGGGAAATTCTATTGACTGAATGAGTTTCACCTCTTATTTGCTAAATATTTCCTTTTTGTTACCAGTAACGAACTGGAGGGTTACCCCAAAAAAGACATCCTGACCTATTGGCAGGCAAAAGATTATCCCAAGGTCATGGGCTATGGTCTCAAAGAAAACCCTCTCCCAGAGAAAACACTGCGCCCACCACCTTCAATGCAGGATACTCTCAAGTTTCCCAACACCATTAAGCCGCACCTCGTACCTTCGAGGTTGAAGGCTGCTGCCAACAGGAAGACCTTGGCGCAAGAGAGCTACCAATGGCCTCTGGATGCGAAGAGACGCAATGATGTCTATGCCCCGATGGAATGCCCCTGGACTATGCTTCGCAAAGCACCTTTACCAGCCATAAATGCAGTGCCGAAAATGTATGAAACAGAGAATAAGACATATGGTAGCAAACGACTGATCACAGTATAACACAATAGTAAACAAAAAAAAAGCTAGAATAAAAAACAAAAATTACATAAAATAAAAGGTCTATTTTACTAGTTAATTTGATCGTTCTCTTGTTGTCTAAAAAAATTCTAAATAATGACAATCTCTCTAGTCCCTGTGCATGTATGTTTAAGAATGTCCAGTGCTGTGTATTATCATAAAAGCAATATACGTAAGCAAAGATTAAATATAACATTGGGGATAATGTACATATACAGGGGTAAGATCAATGTGCAGAGTTTTCACTGTTAAAAGTGCAGTTGTACCTACACTAAACTTTTCCGATTTTTCTGTACGTTGTACATGGTTTTTTACCAAACCATAGTTCTCCTGTAGATAGTTAATTAAAGTGATTTCCCTATTGGTCTCTAAATTCAGTCACTCTGCTTATTATGGTGAATAGAATCCGCTGAGAAAGTGCTGTCATTGGTCATTACTGTGGAATCTGAAACAGTTCAAAATGTATTAGTAATATAATTACTCTCAAGTTTGGTAACAAAGCACTGTCTAAAATTAATTTATCACATCTTTGACCAATTCCTCTCTCTGTCAGGCTTAATTATTTGTACCTTGCAGTAATGGGTAAAGCTATAGGCTTCGACAATATCACTTGCCATTTATGGACGTAATCTAGAAAACAAGCACTAGGACACTTGTGGTATGGTAGGTGTTCCCTTATTACATAGTTGCCAACATTGGCCATCTTTCCAGGGACACATATTTGTTCCACATGCTGCAGAAAGAGCATGCAAAGTGCTGTATGTAGGCTGGATATACGCACAGACAGAATCCAATTAATTAATCAGGGTGGAGATCTCATAGGACCTACCATGATTAATTAATTGGATTGTGTCTGTGCCTATATTCATCCTACATACTGCCGAGCTGCACTTTGCATGCTCTTTCTGCATGTGGAACACATATGTGTCCTTGGAAACATGGCTGATGTTGGCAACTATGTTATTACTCTGTCATCTCTAACAGGGAATAATTGGGGCTTATCTGCCTGCAACTGGCCACACACCCCTTTTTCAAATTCCAGTCAGCAAGTCTGCTAGTGCTTAGTTTATCCCATACAAAACCAGTAATATCTTTGAAATAAAACATGGTAGAAAGACCGTTTCTAAAGCGATTTTAAACGAGCAGAATCAGTTTTAAGATTGCTCCCTCTTTCAGTGCTGCTGTTTGGGTTTTCATGTGATCAGAACTGTGCAGTAAATAAATTGGAAGTATAGTTCCTGAACCCTTTGATTGCCAGAGGGATTCAGCCACCAGCCCGGTCCTGCTTGGGTTAACCAATCGCACAATATATAACCGGCCAGGCTTGTTTTGGTTACAAACAGAGGCGGCTCTCTAATTAGGCAGTCGCCTAAGGCCTCGCACTCACGGGGTCGGCCTAACTCCATGCATCTTCCCTCCTGCACGGAGGAAGGAAACTCTGGTTGCTTTTTTTTTGTAACATTATTGAAGCTGCACGGGTTCAATAAAGTTGGAAAAATAAAAAATAAAACGCAACCGGAGTTTCCTTCCTCTGTGCAGGAGGGAAGATGCACGGAGGAAATGACCGGAGATACAGGGTCAAGGAGGCAAGTACTGGGGAAGGGGGAGGAGGGGAGCAAAATCCTGGCACATTGAGGGGCAAAATCCTGGCATAGAGTGGCAAAATCCTGGCATATTGAGGGGCAAAATCCTGGCATAGAGTGGCAAAATCCTTGCATATTGAGGGGCAAAATCCTGGCATAGAGTGGCAAAATCCTGGCATAGAGTGGCAAAATACTGGCATATTGAGGGGCAAAATCCTGGCATATTAAATGGCTAAATCCTGGAATAGTAAGGGGCAAAATCCTGGCATATTGAGGGGCTAAATCCTGGTATAGCGAGGGGCAAAATCCTGGCATGTTGAGTGGCAAAATCCTGGCATACTGAGGGGCTAAATCCTGGTATATTGAATGGCTAAATCCTGGCATATTGAGGGTCTAAATACTGGCATATTGAGGGGCTAAATACTGGCATATTGAGGGGCTAAATACTGGCATATTGAAGGGCTAAATACTGGCATATTAAATGGCTAAATCCTGGCATATTGAATGGCTAAATCCTGGCAAATTGAGGGGCTAAATCCTGACATATTAAATGGCTAAATCCTGGCATATTGAGGGGCAAAATTATGGCATATTGAATGACTAAATCACAGTGCATCCAGTGCTGTGAGGAAGAACAAAGAGTATTGGCCTGGAATAAAGAATATATAAAAGGCCATCATGACAAGGGTTGTCAGTCATCACAACACACCTTGTCTATCATATCCTGTGACCAGTAGGGGTATAGCAAGGGGTGGTTAGTATCTCAAAAAGGGTCTGGGCTTGAGGTATATATTGTTATGCATAACAAACAAACTTCCTGTTTGATAAAATGATGGCAAGTTTGCCTGGTGACAAGGCAGCTCTTCTGGCTCAGCTCAGGATGCTGCAATCCATGGAGGAGACTGAAATACAGGGTGGGTGTTATATTAAACCCTACACCATCTAGTACCAGCCCTCTCCCCCCTTTACCCGCTGTCCCCATTAAGGCCTCTAGCAATAAGACCCCAAGGCCTGCCTGCCTCCATCTGGTGCTGTATCTCTGACAGTGTCTGCCCCTCCCAGTCCTCAGCAAAATGGAGGTAGATGGCCCCCACTAATAATACAGGGGGAGCCATGCCTTTCACTTCCTCTGGAGCCCCAGCTTCCTAGTATCACATGTCACTGCTTGTCATTACCCTCTCACCTTTTTATTATGCCGCTGGTCGCACACTAATAGTGCTCTCCAGCATGTCACTGCGTGTCATTACGCTCTCACCTTTTCATTATGCCGCTGGCCGCACACTAATAGTGCTCTCCAGCATATCACTGCCATTGTTTGCCAGCACAGCAGCGTGCCCTGGGTGCTTATACCACATAGTCTTCCAGCTTGGTGGTGCCACAGTGTCACAATAATAGGCTGCGTGGTCACAGCAGCCTTGCACCACAATACATTCCCCAGAAAATGAGTCCTCTGGAGACACCCCTACTCTACAGAGGGGCCCCAAAGGGCATAGCTGTCAGTGGCCTGGGTACCCCCTGTGCCACAGGTCATTTAACCCTTGCAGTCCTAGCTCATTATCCCCTGTTTCTGCACTGCAGCTACAAGAAGGATTTTTAGCGCAGTGTGGAGATCCCTGGAGTCAAACACCCAGTATCCTCCACACTCCTCTCCTGCTGTGGCTGCAGCTTACCTTCCTCTTGCTGGACAGCGCAGAGAAGGTTCACTGGGTAGCAGCCCGCTGCTGTTCTCCCAGTCTCCAAGAGCATCTCCAGTTCCAGCACCCACGGCAGTCCCTCCTCCAGGGAACATGTCCAGTGGTGAGTCTTTTTGACTCCTTTTACTATTGTACACTCTCATCCTGAAACTCACTCGCAACATAATACAGTGGGGGAGGTTTCCAATACTGAGGATAGGGCCACAGACATTTTCCAGTGCCCCCGGTGGGTGATGCTAGCATGCTCTCACAGCTAGTATCAGGGCTCAGGGAGAATTTAAAGGCAGTAGAAACTAGTTCCATTATGCACACAGGTGCCCCTTCCCCTCCACAAGTATAGGGAGCATATGCGGCTGCAGTTGCTTCAACCACGTCAGCCCTTTGCCTTGCTCTCATCACAACGGTGTCAGTGGTAACCTTAGAAGTGTTTGCTGGGGCATTTGTGCCTTCAGTAGCTCCAGTGGCGACAATGCATGGGCATATCTGAAAAAGGTCAAGGAAAAATAAAAATACAGTAGGTATATCAGATGCAGCCTGATGTGATGTTTATTTCTGTTTTGAGGGTCCCGTGGGGGCTCACCTAGAGCAGGAAGTTAAAATTTTAAAAAATTAATTAAAAAATGAGGTAACACGGAGTACGTGGAATTATTTTCCCTCCTCTCCTTGAAAAAGTTTTATTTAGATACATTGTTTATGAGGAAATCAAGAGAGGATTAGGAGAAGAGGAGATATTGAGGTAAATTCAATAACCTGAGTTAATTTATCTCATTTCATTAGACTGCAAAAATTTAAATAAAAAGGTAGTTAAAAAAACAGTAATTAGTGATGCCTCACTTTCTCCAGCTAGCTGCAGGTTTTTGCATTTTGGACAGAGTCATGTACTCGATCAGTGAGATGTCCAGTGTTTACTCTGGCCAGGCCTGTCTAGGATACGACGAGCAGTTCCATCAGCATATGTCAGTCAGGCAAAATTTAAATTAAGATCAGAAAAACATTGCACTGCGGCTGAGGGTCATGGCGTCTGGCCGCAGTGCTGTTAAGCCAACTGCCTCTAAACTAAAAGTGGCTCATGTTGGCAGTAATTAAAGCAGGATTTCTCCAGTTGCGGGGACAATCACACACTCATTAAGTGCTTCAAAGGAAGCACCAAGGAGAAGGGGGATCTGCCACCTCAACTGGGGTAAAGTGGTAGACTCCTGTAGCTATCAAGCCAATGATCCCCTGGCTTGATAGGTATCCAGACCATTTATCGGCTGTGCTGTTGCATTCAGGGTTTTTCACATAGCTTCATTATCCCATCCAAACCGAATTCTCTTTTAAAGTGCCCTTCAATCTGAAATCAGCTGTCCAATTCCTTGGGGTGGTTTATGACACGCTGCAGAAAGGGGTCACTTTCGGACTATTGGCTGGCCCATTTGCATCAATTCCACTTCATAATTTGTTCATAAGTAGGAGGTGGGTACCTTTTGTCTTATTCACCACCTGTCCTATGCAAAAGGCAGGTCTGTGAATGATGTAATTGAACCACACGTCACGTGGTCTGAATAATAGACTTCACGCAGGCTCACAGCAGCATTGCAGCACAATGAGTCATCGATGGGGACGCCCCTTCTCTACCAAGGGGCCCAAGAGAACATAGCAGCCAGCGGCCTGGGTTACCCCAGGGCAATTGATGCCTTGCTCTCCTGGCTCATCAACCCTGGTTTCTGACCATACAGTGTGGTATGGAGTTCCTGGAGTCAAAGCTCACACCCAGTGTCCTCCACACGCCTGTCCTGCAGGCAGGGCCAGCCTTAAGTGTTCCCGCGCCCTGTGCAGGATTCCCCAATGGCACCCCCCCCCCCACCATGTATGTATCTCTCTCCCTTCCCATGTTTGTTCCTTTCATCTTCATTGCCCTGTCTGTCTCTCTCTAAATCCCCCATACCTGTTCTCTCTCCCCCTCTGTTCTGTCTCTCTCCTCCCCTTCCTCTCTACTGTCTCTCTCTCCCTCACCCCGTTCTGTCTCTCTCCCCCCCTGTTCTGTCTCTCCCCCCCTGTTCTGTCTCTCTCTCCCCCCCCTGTTCTGTCTCTCTCTCCCCCCGTTCTGTCTTTCTCTCCCTCTCTCCTTCCCCCTGTTCTGTCTCTCTCTCTCCCCCTTCCCCCTGTTCTGTCTCTCTCTCCCTCCCTCTGTTCTGTCTCTCTCTCCCTCTCTCTGTTCTTTCTCTCTACCCCCCTGTTCTGTATCTCTCTCCCCCCCTTCCAGCTGTTCTGTCTCTCCCCCTGCCCCTCCCTCCCCTTCCTTTGCCTTCAAAGGTGGATACAGGGAGGGGGCAGAGCTAACTGGCTGAGCGGTGTAGCTCCGCCCCCACCCTGTGAAGCAGAGCAGCATCTGCTTCACTTGGAGCCCAGGTCAGCAAGAGAAGGTGCTGCTCGGCTCCCCATGCTTAATGCAGGAATGGGGAGCCTAGCAGCACTTTCTCATGCTGCCAGTGGCTCCCCGTGAAGTAGACGCTGCTCTGCTTCACAGGGTGGGGGCGGAGCTACACCGCTCAGCTGGTTAGCTCCGCCCCCTCCCCGGATCTAGAAGAGCATGTCGAGCAGAGGGCGGGTGAGGGGGGGGGGGATCTTTTGATCTCCCCCAGCCAGTGATACTACCGGCTTTTTTTTTTTTTTTTCCTTTGGGCCGGAGGGCGCCCCCTGGGGTGTTGCGCCCTGTGCGAGCACACCCCTAAGGCCGGCCCTGCCTGCAGGACAGCGTAGGTAAGGTCCTCTGGGGGTCAGCCCACTGCTGTTCTCCCAGTCTCCAATGTCATCTCCAGTTCTGGCAACCACGGCAGTCCCTCATCCAGTGAACATGTCCAATGCAATGGTGTCAGCTGCTGGCACCCAAGGATAATGGAGAAGCCACTCCCATGCCGGATTTGGACATTAGCAGACGGAACGTGAGTATGTTAATACATTTAAAACATATTTTTCTCCTACTTTAGACATTTGCTTGCAAATCTGCACAATGTATTTTCAATACTTTTTTATTCTCTACTTTCCCAGTATAAAGTTATGATTAGGTGATACAGTCCCTATAACTTAGCAATAATCATGTTATTTGATTGCTGGTAGCATGCTAGTCCCTCAACAAAATAAGGTGACCAGATTTGCCCTTCCTGGGAGATGTTTCTAAAACAACCCCACATTTTACAGAATACCACTGATGCTCCTACTGTTTTGTTACTTGTAGCCTAAGCAAGCCATCTAACTTAATTACACTTTTTGTATTCTGTAGTTTTCTGTTTATTGACCTGAATAGCTTTTAGGATAATGTTTATATCTATGTCTAAAGGACTCCCTGCTCTCTATAGGCTCTAGTATCCTGTGTATATACTCACTGTGTAACAATTAACTTAATTTCAGGTAGTTTGATTGTTGCTTTTGATATTTCGTTTTTTTTTTTTTCCTCACAGACTCCAGTCAAAAATGTTGGCGAACTGAGATTAAGGATGGAAAGAGATTACAAATCTGGCATTTATGATTAAATGAAATGAAACATATTTAGATATTTTTTTATTAAACACATACATTTAGAATTATTGAATTCTAATGCACATGAAAATGTAGGTAATTTTCAAGTCATGGTGGTTCTTTAATGAAAGTCTGCAAAACAGATGCCCACCAAAAAGCATCTGGTCACCCTTTTCAAATTGTTCCATATATAATCTGCTTGTTAGTTTTTCTCACTCAGACAATATAATTTCCTTTTTCATGCATAAATTGTAATTAAACAGCTCCATCTACTGTTCCACAAGTATAAGTGCACCCTGCATTAACATACCTTTCATCACCTTATATTTAACATATATAGCAGAGATGTCAATCGTAAATCTGAAATCTCACTGCAAACTAAACAATACCACCTAGCTATCCATAGATCCTCCCTGCCAATTCCATCAGCCTGTCCTCCTTTCCCACATCTCTGCCCCACCAGCAGTAATTGCTAGCTCTTTGAATGTGTTTGTTCCATGTGGCTCCACTGCCCACGGAGGGGTTTGACCAGGAACTCTCTACTACTTTATAGCTGCAGTGCACCAATGGTCACGTGCACATGGTCACAATTATGTTGTCAATTCCTCTATAAAAGAGTCCATGGCTCTATACCCACATTTGGTGGGACTGTCAGGGAGTCAGGGACGTCTGGAGTCAGATATTCCAGGCTCTCTCTGATCTTCTTAAGCGTTGTCTCCCAATGAGTATAGAAATAGCCCTCCTCCATTTAAACCTTAACGATCTTAGGGACGAAGAACGTAAATTGGCAGTACAGCTTTTACTTGCAGCAAAATTATGTATTGCACGTAACTGGAAACAGGCTGTAAATATATCTTGGGACAACGTGAAAAACACGATGAACCATTTCGGGGACATGGAGAGGGGCTATTACAGAGTCAATAACAAAATGACACAATACTATAAAATCTGGCAACCCTGGCTGGAAAGTTTCCCCTGAGTATCTTACGCCCTCAGAAAGGGTTTAATTCGGATTAGTGATACCCGGGTATACGTATACGTATACGTATACACATACACATAAATGTATATTATTGGTCTGAGCAACACACACACTGTCGTTTTGTTTGTCTTGTTTGTCTTGTAAGTCACGTTTGTCCGTTTTCGGTTTTTTTTTTCCTTTCCCTTCTCAATTTGGCAAGAAGTAAGACGGAGCTTGATACAGCTCCTAGCCCACAATCCCCACAAGTAGTGGGTCCCTAACAATGCCAAAATAATTTGAACTTCTGATTTATCAGCCCCCTCCACTCCCTTTATTTAGCGCACACACAATTATGATCCCTGTAGAGGTGGGGATAAGGAGGAACAAGGGAGGAGGCTATTAGAGGGGAACTTGCAGTATGGGGGCAGCAGGGGGGGATGAAATGACACAATGATGACACTCTATCCATTTAACAACCTTTATAGTGTTTTTGGATGAGGCTGAGTGGGGAGGAAAAAAAAAAAGAGTCCATGGCTCAGTATCCTGACACTGGTTCCTGCTCCCCTCTGTTTTGTTTGTGTCCTTATGTCACCAACATCCAGATCCCCTATACCTCATTTGTTAAAACGTGATTGAGGCTCCAGGCAATTCCAGAATGTGCTTGTGTCTGGCTCTTAGGCATTACATCTTCCTGACAGGGTTGGTTCTAGGCTTTTGGTGTTACTAAGTGAAGGATCAGATGGGGCCACTGGGTTAGCTTTTTGCTAATCTCTGTAACTGTCTCCTCTATGGCATGGTGGGAACCCCCCTAAACAAGTGAGGGCCCCGAGTAGCCGCTTAATCATTTTATAGGGTAGCACCACCACTTTCTAACTTTTCCAGGTGGCAACCCTAACTACCACCCAATTATCCTTAATCCATAATATTGCCTAAAATTATACATTATTAGTATTTGTACAATACTGCTTGTAATGAATAAAGGGCAAGGTGAGTATTATATCACTTTACTACAAAAAAAAGTTCATAAAGGACAACTAAAATGTACTTAAGTGAAATGATTTTACATTATTTCATTAATTGTAGAGGCTAGGGACTCTATGAATGTTACAGCCGAATTGCATTGCTGACAATGCATTTCAGAAGATTCCGGACTGCCAAACTGTGCAATATAGGCTACTTCTACCGCAGAATCATGGGAAATGTAATTCCCATTGATTCTACTTTCATTTAAAAACCGCGAGCATCATACAGGCTGTCACAAAAACTAAATCGGATGCCACATTCGGGCCCCTGGTTCATTTGTGTCGGCGACACAACTTAGCCAAGGGGTCATAAATGAAAGTAGGAGGGGCTGGGGCACTATGAATGAAATAAATTATTTAGTAATTATTTAGTAAGCCCCCCCCAAAAAATAAATAAATAAATAAGTTAGTTACTTTCTGAAAAACACAAAGTCAATAAAAAAAAGTTGAGTTGTCCTTTAAGGAAAGGGAGCATGTTTCTACTGTTAGCACATGTTCTGTGAATGACCAATGCTCAGCACTGTGGTTTTTCACAGCAAAAGGTAGGCTTCCTTTGATCACATCTAAGTTAACCAGAGGGTTGGTGTAAATGACAGGTCCACGTGCACATAACACGGTCGAGGAGGAAAGAAAAATAAGTTAAATAAGTTGCAACTCTTTTTATATCATACGTAACTTTATCTTGAACAAATATTTTCATGATAGTTTTCTTTTAAAGACGGAATAAACCCTTCTGTCATTCTTTTAATCAGACAGAAGGTATAGTCTTTTGGAATTTCAATGTTGACTTCCAGGCTGCCATGTTGCAGAGATGGTTCTCCGGGACCTGACAACACTGGAGAGGAGATGATCATTTCCTCCCCAATGACTAAACATGCAATTCATTTCTTTTACATCCAACGACTAAACAGTTTTTTTGAGACGTCCAGCAGTTGTGCATCGCGCTGGACATTTGGAACACACTCCATTTTTGCAGCCCAGACCGACAAATCTATAAAGGCTTCCTTTTCCTCCTTTATCAGCAGGGCCGAGGAAGGATACTATGTTCAAACATATAGCCACATTTGCTGTGTTTTTCAGAAAACCCCTACAAATGATCACTCGATAAATCTTCAGATGCCAGTTAGAAACATGGAATGTGTTGGCAGATAAGAACAATTCGGCAAATCTAGTCTGCCCAATTTTCTAAATACTTTTATTAGTCCCCAGTTCCCTATCTTATAGCTAGGGTTTTTAGTATAGCCTTGTGCCTATCCCACGCAAGCTTAAAATCCTTGACTGTGTTTACCTCTACCATTACTGCTGGAAGGTTATTCCACACATCCACTACCCTCTCAGTAAAGTAATACTTCCTGATATTACTTTTAAATCGCTGCCCCTCTAATTTTAGACTGTGTCCTCTAGTTGTGGTAGTTTTTCTTCTTTTAAATATACTCTCTTGCTTTACTGTGTTGATTCCCTTTAAGAAATGGCCTGTAATATTGTAATATATGAAAGGGCAGCAAGCCTGTCAGTCAGAGGCCCTCGGCCAGTAATTGCCCTTCATGGGCGGCCGTTCCTCCCCATTTGGAGGCTGGGCAAAACCTTTATAAACCCTTGCAGAGGTTTTGTCCAGTCTCTTTTCTACATTAAAAAAATCAGTTGAAAACTTACCAGTTATGATGGACACTCTGCTGTCACAGTTGAGGGATGCTGCTGTCCTGCACGGAGGAGATTGGCTGCAACAAGACAGTATAAATACTATATTAGGTACATTGCCATCTCCCTCTCCCATTCCCTTCCCTGCCCAATATCCTTCCCTCCCTCCTGCCCCAGGCCCCTCCAGGCCTGCTGGCACTAGAAGGACCAGGCCCCCTTCCAGATTTACCCCTGAGCCCCAGGAGCCCCCCACTGTCCCTCAGCCCGAGCCCCTTATTCCTAAGAGGAGGAAGAGGGCAGCTGCTAAGAAACGTCAGTCTGCCTCTCTGTCCTCCCCTGCGCCACAGGCCCTGTCATCTAGGGGCCGTGCCACTAGGGCCTCCGTTGCTCGGGGGTCCCATCTACTGGTCTCCCCCACTGTGCTGCCCACTGCGCATCTCCCCCCTCCTGCTCTGGCCCTCCACCCTCCTCACCAGAGCCAATGTGCTCCGGATGCTGCCTCCACGCGGCACGCTCCCCCTGCATCCCCCCGGGGGTTGGATGGTCCGGCGGGACGGGAAGCGAGGTGCACGGATGTGCTACCTCCTTCCCGCTTACCTGCTCCGGCGTCCGCTCCTCCGGTGCAGTCTTCAGCTTCTCGCACGTCCGTTCACACGGCTGCGAGAAGCGCTTTTGCGCACCACGTGGTTTCCCGACGAGATGTTGATGGGGAACCACGTGGGCGCGAGCACAGGCCGCGGAAGTCATCGCGGCCTGTGTATATTAACCCCCTCACTGCCAGACAGGCCAGGGGATCTCCTCCTAGGAGGGGATCCCTGTCCCCCAATCGCTCCAGGGTCTCTCCTGTTACTCATGGTAGTGACAGGCAGAGCCCTGGGGGCAGATCACCTAGGCAGGGCAGGGACTGCGCTGCTCGATGCAGGCAGTATACAAGGTGTAGGGACATGGAGGGGAGTATGTCCCCGGCCCCCAGTTCCCCTTCTTCACAGAGGGGTCTGGTTGGGCATATTAGTGCCCCCTGCCGCCACCTCTCCTCCAGGTCCCCCTCCTACCACATTGGCCCCCCTGCACCTGGCGTACGGGTCAGGCAGTACCAGCGTTCCAGGTCCCCTTCTATACAGAGGGGCTCCCGGGTGTCGGCAAGGTCCAGGGAGTCGGTTCGTCATGGATCATCTTCCTTTCGGACCGGTCCGGCGAGGGGCTCAGACAGGGATCACAGACGGCACAACAGGTTGGACAGCCGGAGTTCCAGGTCAGCTTCTCCAGGAGTCTTCGCTGCTGACGGGCAAACATCAGCATCTGGAGTGCAGCGCCCTTCAGGTGAGGGATCCCGTGCCAGGGGGGCCCAGCTCCTCACATCGGACGGCATCGGGCCCCTTCCTCCGGCAGACAATCGGATGGGCGGTTAGGTGTATGGCAGTCCTCTTCTCACAGTCTCCACGAGGATCTCTGGTTCCTGAGTCCACGGCGGTCCCTTCTGCAGGGAACCAGTCCTGGGGTGAGTCTAATTTTATCTCTTCTTCTATCCTTAACTCACACATCCACAGCGCTGTTTCACACATTGGCCCCCCGAATACGTGTAATTCACAGGGTTCCACGGGGGCAGCTGGGGGAATATCTCAGTTGGTGGCGAGCCTTACTAGTGTACTTAAATCATTTGAGTCAGGGTCGCTATCTGCAGCTGATAACTCTTCTCCATCGCAGGTTTGGGGGGCATATACAGCAGCAGTACCAACCCCGCCGGTGTCTTCTTTAGTTGCCTCGCCGTTAGTTCTCCCAGTTAGTACAGCTTCCCCGGCTATAGTCCCTGACCCGGTGACATCACTGGTGACTGCACCTGCGATAGCTGAGGTCAAGTCAAAGGACGTGGACCCAGTCCGGATAGCGGATTCCTCGCGTGGGGACATTTACGTGTGTTTCGAAGGTCCCATGGGCGCACATCTCAAACAGGAAGTGCGGAAAAAAATTGGCCGGGGGGGATATGTTGAATTGTTCACCCTCCTCCCCTTGGAAAAATTTAATTTGGACGCTGTATCCAAACCTGATGACCACAAAAAAGAGGACGAGGAGAGGAGGAGATATCGCCTCATCCCTCGGACCTTTTCCAACTGGCTCCAGGCCTTTTCCATTCTGGCAAATATAATTGAAACTAAGAACCCGGAGCACAGTGCCGGACTCTTTTGCTACCTGGAGTCCATGGATGGGGGCTAGGCTTGGCTGCGCTATAATGAGGAGTTTAGGCAGCGCTTGGCAGTCAGACAAGGCGTAAGGTGGGATCACAGGGACATAGCATTGTGGTTACGGATCATGGCCCCTGGTCGTAGCGCAATCCAACCCTTTCTGTCAGCGCCCGCTTGTCCCTCTGCCTCAGGGTCCCCAGCTTCGGCAAAAAAGGGCACGTGTTGGCAGTACAATGATTCCACCTGCAAACGGGGGAATCAGTGTAAATTCAGACACGAATGCTCCGGCTGTGGGGGCGGTCACCCCAAGTTTAAATGTTTCAAGCGAAACACGCAGGACAAGTCCGGAAATTGCAACAATTCTCGGGGGAAAGGGGAGGACGCCGGTGGCCGTAGGAGCAATGCTCCCCTGGCTTAATCGTTATCAGGACCAGGCAGCCGCCACGCCCTTGCGGGATGACTTTCAGTTTGGTTTTCGGATCCCCTCAAAACAATTGGCGACCCCTCTTTTCCCCAAGAACCTAAAATCTACTGTTCAGTTCCCTGCCATAGTGTCGGACAAACTGCACAAGGAGGTGTTACTCGGTAGAATGGCTGGTCCATTCAGCTCCCGCCTTTGGTTAACATGAGGATCTCCCCTCTGGGGGTGGTTCCTAAGAAAGAAGTGGGCAAGTTCCGTTTGATACACCACTTGTCCTTTCCCAAGGGTGAGTCCGTTAACGATGGTATCGATCCCGAATTGTGCAGGGTGTCATAATAAATATTCCCTCAGGCCACAACCCTCCCCAGTAACTGCCTCAGGCCTGCATCAGGTCCGTCATGGCACTCCTCTTTGCAGTGCTTCTCCAGCCCCCAGGCCTCAGAAGGGCCTTCAGCATGCACCCTGCACTTCCCCTATCCACCATCCAATGATTACACGGGCACGAGGGCCACCCGTTTTTAAGGACCCCACTTGGTTACCACGGCAACGGAGGAGGCGACCTTACTCCCTGGTGTCATAGGGGGGAGGGCTTACTGCTCTTTAAATATTTCTGGCGCCAAATCCTCCTTGCTCAGTTATCTGTGCTGTTTGTACCCTACCGTTTGTATCCTGATCCCTTCTGAATTACCTGGCTTGTTTTGACCTCCCGATTATCTGGCTTCCTGACCCATGGTTTCTCTACCTGACTATCCTGATCTCTGGCTCCCTCAACCTTCTGGCTTCCACCCTGACTATTCTACTATCTGGCTACTATCTGGCTACTATTCTACTATCCCAAACAACCCTTGGCTTGTTCTTGTACTATACTCTATCTCTAAAATACCTGTCTCAGCAAAACTTACCTTCAGAAATCCTGTTGCTGTTTCCCACAGAGATCGTCACTTTAATTTTATGCCTGCTGTGTCTGTCATCTGCTGAAAAACGGAGTAGTGCGCCACCTGCTGGTCAAGATCTGGTATTGCAACAAAGACTACTCTGCACAGCCTCAACTGGTGACTTTTCGGTATTACATCTAGAACCTGATTATTACCCCTCCTATTGACGGAAGTTAGTACTACAACCAAGACATCCTGTCAGTTCTATTGGGACTCCTAATCAGTACCAGTATCAGTACATCATACCTTTTTTTGACACTCATACCAACGCTACATTCCTGAGGACCTGTACCAATTTGGTCCTACCAGGTATATAGTGTATTGTAAGAGTGTTACTCCTGCAACTGGGCTTCACATCAGAACCACGGTACGTGATCCTAACAGAATAACTGAGCCTTACCATGGATCCCGCAGGAGTAATGGATGCCCTTACAACCTTAACTAGACAGATGGCTATCCTCTCACAGTCTGTCCAAGATGTTCAAGCAGGACAAGCACATTTCCAGCAGCAACTACATGAGTTACAAGAAATACGTCAACAGCCACCCGTTGGACCTGCTCCAGTTCCACAAAATCTACACCAAATGGAAGCAGCAGCCCCAGAACCTAAAGTCCCATTACCGGAACGTTTCACTGGTGACCGTACCCGATACAGATCCTTTATGACCTCCTGCCAAGTTTTATTTTCTCTACAACCAAGGACCTATGCTACAGACTTTGTCAGAATTAGTACCATTATCTCCCTCCTAAGTGGTGAACCACAGACATGGGCCCACCACCTACTACATACTGAAAGTCCTATTTTGGATTCCTGGCAAGCATTCTGTCAAGCTATGGATACTTTATTCGACGACCCCTTACGATCCACCTCAGCTCAGGCAGCCCTAAGATCTCTCCAACAGGGCAAAAGGCCTGTAGAAGAATATGTCACAGAATTTTGCAGCCTAGCATTAGAGAGTACCTGGAATGAACCTGCGCTCCTGGATTAATTCCGTCTTGGCTTATCGGATCAATTGAAAGATGAACTAGCACGCATTGGCATCCATGCCTCGCTTGAAGCTTTGATCCTACTGGTTGTGCAGTTAGATCGAAGACTCCGAGAACAAAGGTTAGAACGTGCTTCTTTCTCTGCTCCACCATTCAGACGGTATACTCCTCGCTTCGAGACATCCAGTACTCCAGCTGCTTCATCATCTTCAGGGGAACCCATGCAAATTGGGTTGGCCCGAGGACCACTTACAGAACGCGAAAAGACACATCGACGAACTAACAACCTATGTTTGTATTGTGGTAAATCTGGCCCCTTTATCAGCTCCTGCCCTCGACGTCAATCCAATCCTCGAGGTAAGGACACTCTATCTGACTTTTGTTTAAGCTCTACATTGTCCTGTGGGTCCCATCATCTAACAGTGACTTAACTCTTGCAGTGGACCAATGATGCAGCTTCCATCATGGCCATCATAGATTCTGGGGCAAGCTGCTGCTTTTTAGACCTTGAGACCGCCAACAGATTACAGATACCTACCCGAACCAAAGAAAACCCCCTTCAAATACAAGTAGTGGATGGTAGTCCGTTATGTTCTGGACCAGTTATTAAAGAGACTTTACCTTTACAAGTACAATTGGGATAACACCACACAGAGATTTTATGCTTCGACCTGGTGACTTCACCACTGTTTCCAGTTATATTGGGGATCCCCTGGTTACGTCTCCACAACCCTACCATCAACTGGAGTCAAGGATCCCTCACGTTTTCCTCATCATTTTGCCAGAAACAATGCCTTCAGACAAACTCCCCGCTGCTTCTCTCACAAGACACTCCCACGGGGACAGCCGCAGTCCCAACACCTTATGCTGATTATATCAATGTATTTGATTAAAAAAAGGCAGACCTACTTCCTCCCAGACGACCATATGACTGCCCGATCGATCTCCTGCCCGGAGCTCCCATACCTTTTGGTAGAATTTATCCCCTTACAGAACCAGAGATGCACCATCTAAAGGACTATATTAATGAAAATCTCGATAAAGGGTTCATCCGTCCTTCCACTTCTCCAGCTGGAGCAGCTATATTCTTTGTCGGGAAGAAGGATGCCGAACTTCGCTGTGTGGACTATCGAGAGTTGAACAATATTACCATCAAAAATCGTTATCCTTTGCCACTCATTCCCGAACTACTCAACAGAATCAAGGAAGCCATCTTCTTTACCAAGATTGATCTACGGGGTGCCTACAATTTGGTCAGAATACGTAAGGGAGATGAATGGAAAACTGCTTTCCGCACTAGGTATGGTCATTTTGAATATCTGGTAATGCCATTTGGCTTAAGTAATGCCCCTGCTACATTCCAGCACTTTTTAAATGATGTCTTTAGAGAATATCTGGATACGTTTCTAGTTATCTATCTGGATGATATACTCATTTTTTCCTCCAATATGACAGAACATCGTGTACATGTCAGACAAGTCCTGGAAAAACTCCGCCAACACCAACTGTATGCCAAGTTGGAAAAATGCCTTTTTGAAGATTCTCATGTTGAATTCTTAGGATACATTCTGTCTCCAGGTAACATACAGATGGACCCAAAGAAAGTAACTGCAGTCCTAGAATGGCCCACACCCACAGATAAAAAAGCAGTACAACGCTTCATTGGTTTTTCCAACTACTACCGCAAATTCATACGTGGATTTTCACAAATCGTAGCACCTATCACCCAGTTAACCAGACAAGACATCAAATTTTTCTGGATCAAAGATGCCCAAAAAGCCTTTGATACCTTGAAACAACGATTTACGAGTGCTCCCATTTTGATTCAACCTAACATCACACAACCTTTTTTCGTAGAGGTAGATGCATCAGAGACTGCGATAGGGGCTATCCTTTCCCAAAGACATGGGGAGAAGGCATTATTACATCCTGTAGCCTACTATTCCCATAGACTATCAACATCTGAATCCAACTACGATGTGGGAGATCGAGAATTGTTGGCTATAAAACAAGCCCTGGAAGAATGGAGACATCTACTAGAAGGAGGCCAACATCCTGTAACAATCTTTATAGATCATCGTAACCTAGAATACCTTTGATCCGCCAAACGCCTATGACCCAGACAAGCAAGTAGGGCCCTCTTTTTTGCTCGTTTCAATCTACACATCACCTACAGACCTGGTACCCGTAACACTAAAGCAGATGCGCTATACCGTCTATCTCCTGCCCTTCCTAAAGATGTACCCGATACTATATTGCCCCCTCATCTCTTCATGGCCACCCAGTCTGCCTTACTCGATCAAATTCGCTCCCATACTGTATCCAGATCTATCCCTGTCACAGTACCTCCTATCCGCCTGTCTAATGGTTACTTTAATTTCAGAACCAAGATATTTGTACCTAAATCAGTCCGTCTCCCTGTACTACAAAACTGCCATGATTCCCTACTATCGGGACATGGAGGGATCAAGAAAACTACTGAACTTGTGCAAAGACATTTTTGGTGGCCTTCGTTATCTAAGGATGTCACACGGTATGTACTTTCCTGTGACATCTGCGCCAGAACCAAGACATCTTGTTCCAAACCACCAGGGTTATTATATTACGCCCCCTTCCAGTACCATCCATGCCATGGTCTGACATTTCCATGGATTTTATAGTAGAACTTCCTCCTTCAAACAAACATGACACCATCATGGTCATTATAGATCGTTTCACGAAAATGGCACATTTTATCCTAACCATGGAGGTTCCTACTGCATCTATTACAGCCAATCTGTTTCTGTCAGTGGTCTTTCGACTTCATGGCTTACCCCAATCTATAACCTCTGACAGAGGGGTACAATTTACGTCCCGCTTCTGGAAGTCTTTTTGTCAGAATTTGCAGATCCAACCAACCCTGTCCACGGCTTTTCACCCCCAAACTGACGGCCAAACTGAAAGACTGAATCAGATTTTGGAACACTACTTGCGATGTTACACTACGTACCTACAGGATGACTAGTTTCAGCTCCTATCAATGGCAGAATTTACCTACAACAATCAAATACAGTCTTCAACCAAGATGACTCAATTTTTTGCAAACTATGGGTTTCACCCCACCACCATACCTGGGATACCAACCGATCAGTCTGTACCTGAGGTTACCAATCGCCTGGCCAATCTCACACAACAGTTCCGCACCCTGCGAGAAACCCTTTGTAAAGCCCAAGAATCGCAGAAACGCTTTGCAGATCGGAAACATTCCAGTCCACCTGCATATCAACTCGGAGACAAGGTATGGCTACCTACTGCCCATATCCAATTGGCCTGTCCGTCAAAAAAACTTGGCCCTAAGTACATCGGCCCCTATCCCATCTGTAAGGTGCTGAATCCTGCTACAGTCCAGCTACGTTTGCCCCCGACCTAAAAATCCATCCTGTATTTCATGTAGCCCTATTGAAACCTTGTATTGCCAATCCTTTCACTGGCCGTGTCTCCAAGCCACCAGCTCCTGTCCTAATAGATGGGGGAAGAAGAATTTGTTGTCCAGAAAATACTGGATTCCCGATGGCATAGAGGTCGTCTGGAATATTTGGTTAATTGGCAAGGTTATGGCCCCGAATCGCGCTCCTGGGAACCCACATCTTACATTCACGCTCCTACCCTGATACGCACTTTTCATGCTAGACACCCATCTCGCCCTAATCCTCGCCACGCCCTGAGGTCGCGTTTAAGACGGGGGCTCTGTCATAATAAATATTCCCTCAGGCCACAACCCTCACCAGTAACTGCCTCAGGCCTGCATCAGGTCCGTCGTGGCACTCCTCTTTGCAGTGCTTCTCCAGCCTCCAGGCCTCAGAAAGGCCTTCAGCATGCACCCTGCACTTCCACTACCCACCATCCAATGAATACACGGGCACGAGGGCCACCCATTTTTAGGGACCCCACTCGGTTACCACGGCAACGGAGGAGGCGACCTTACTCCCTGGTGTCATAGGGGGGCGGGCTTACTGCCCTTTAAATATTTCTGACGCCATATGTTCCTTGCTCAGTTATCTGTGCTGTTTGTACCCTAAGCGTTTGTATCCTGATCCCTTCTGAATTACCTGGCTTGTTTTGACCTCCCTGATATCTGGCTTCCTGACCCACGGCTTGTCTACCTGACTATCCTGATCTCTGGCTCCCTCGACCTTCTGGCTTCCACCCTGACTATTCTACTATCTGGCTCCCAAACAACCCCTGGCTTGTTCCTGTACTATTCTCCCTCTAAAATACCTGTCTCAGCAAAACTTACCTTCAGAAATCCTGTTGCTGTTTCCCACGGAGATCGTCACTTTCATTTTATGCCTGCTGTGTCTGTCTTCTGCTGAAAAAACGGAGTAGTGCGCCACCTGCTGGTTACGATCTGGTATTGCAACAAAGACTACTCTGCACAGCTTCAACTGGTGACTTTTCGTTACTACATCTAGAACCTGATTATTACCCCTCCTATTGACGGAAGTTAGTACTACAACCAAGACATCCTGTCAGTTCTATTGGGACTCCTCATCAGTACCAGGATCAGTACATCATACCTTTTTTCGGCACTCATACCAACGCTACATTCCTGAGGACCTGTACCAATTTGGTCCTACCAGGTATATAGTGTATTGTAAGAGTGTTACTCCTGCAACTGGGCTCCACATCAGAACCACGGTACGTGATCCTAACACAGGGTGTCCTACACCTCATTTGATCAAGCGGTTCGGTGGGTCCAAACTATGGGAGTAGGGGCCCTTCTGGAGAAAACAGACATTGAGGCGGCTTTCCTCCTGCTGCTGGTGCACCCGGAGTGTTTTCACCTCCTCAGGTGCCATTGGGGGGGACACACATTTATGTTGACCTCTGCCTTCCTATGGGGTGCTCCATCTCCTGTTTCTATTTCGAGACATTTAGTACCTTTATGGAATGGGTAATCAGAGAGGAAGCTGGTGCCAAATCAGTAATCCATTATATGGATTATTTTTTATGCATTGGTTCCCCTGACTCCCCTCTCTGTTTATCCATCCTATGTACCCTCGAGCAGGTGATGGCCCGGTTTGGTGTCCCATTGTCACCTGAGAAAACTGAAGGTCCTTCCACCATCATAAAATTTTTGAGGATCGAAATAGACTCAGTGAAAATAGAATGTCGCCTCCCCATGGACAAGGTTGATGAGCTTCGGTACCTGGTGTCGCATATACGCACTTTTCGTAAGGTTCAGTTGCGCCAGTTGCAGTCGCTGCTTGGCAAACTGAATTTTGCATGCAAAATTATTCCCATGGACCAGATATTCTGTAGGCGCCTGTCTTTGGCTACAACTGGTGCCCGCTCTCCGCACCATTTTATCCGGCTCACAGGAGAGCTCAAAGCAGACTTGGCAGTGTGGGATTCGTTCTTGCAGTCATTTAATGGGCGGACATTGTTTTTGGAGGCAGCAGTTTCGAATGCCGATTTGAGTTTGTGGACCGATGCGTCTGGCTCGGTGTGGTTTGGGGGGTTCTTTCGCGGTAGGTGGTTTTCTGGTCAGTGGCCTGAGGCCTGGCATTGCTCTGGCCTTACTCGGAACCTGGCCTTCTTGGAATTGTTTACAATAGTGGTTTCCATAGTTGTTTGAGGGGCTATTGCTGGAAAACAAGAAGGTCCGGTTCTGGTGCGACAACATGGGGGTGGTCCAGGCCATCAATAATATCTCTGCGTCATCCCCTCCAGTGATTAATCTGCTATGACAACTAGTCCTCCTGGGTTTAAGGCGCAATTGGTGGGTCCGGGCTGTACACGTCCCTGGTGTACACAATGAGGTGGCCGACTCTTTGTCTCTCCAGCAGTGGGATCGGTTCAGGCTACTGGCACCAGACGCAGACAGCACGGCCACCCCATTTCCCAGCTGGATATGGACGCTAGCAGACGGAGCGCCTTGACACTCCTGCACCGGTCCATGGTGCCTGCCACATGGACTGCGTATTCTAAGGTCTGGGTACAATGGCTTTCATTTCTCCAGATGGTGGGCTATCCCGATACGCACGAGGGTGTGCTCTCCGCCCTGCTGTGGTTCATTGGGCATATGTTCGCTGAGAAGGTTACGGTCCCATCACTGAACTGGAGTGTGTCAGCAGTAGCGGCTTACTTCAAATTTTCTGGCGGTCCTGACTTGACAAAAGAATTTCTGGTAAATCAAGCATTGAAGGGCTACCACCGGGGCTTCAAGCAGATGGACAGTCGTTGTCCTGTGACCTTCTCCATCTTGCTGCGGATCCTGGAAGTTTTACCATTGGTGTGCTCATCGCCTTTTGAATCTATTATTTTTGCCTTGGCATACTCATGGGCCTTTTTTGGAGCGTTCCGACTTAAGCACGGGGGAGTGCTCTTGGAAGACATACGGCATCGTGGTTACTCAGTCCACGTCCTCATCAGAAGATCAAAAACGGATCAAGCTGAACAAGGTCTGAATGTCTCCCTGCTGGCTCTCCCGGGCTCTCCCGCCTGCCCTGTTTACTGTCTCCAATGTTTTTTGCATATCCGTCCCGATGGTACACAGTTGATACACAGGGATGGCTCTGTGCTGTCCCGGTTCCAGTTTTTCACAGTTTTCAGGAAATGTTTAGCGTCCCTTAATATGGATCCAGCTGCCTTTGGGACCCACTCTTTTAGGATAGGGGCGGCCACAGAAGCAGCTAGGTGGGGTTTGGGGGATTCAGTAGTCAAATGAATTTGTAGATGGGAGTCTGCCCGCTTTAAATCTTATAGTCGATCCGTGTGCCAATGGTTTGACAAATGCATATTATTAAAAAAAAAAAATGAAAAAGATTTTTTCTGTACACATTATAGTTTTTATTCAATTTGGGTTATACCACAAAAATAAATAAAAATTATTAATAACTAAATTAAAAATGAAACATGAAACTGTGGGACAGAGCAGGGGGATATGACGTCTGCTTGTTTGGAGCTTTACACCAGCCCGGGGGTGATTGCTGTGTTATTCTTTCAGAATCTGCATGCTGCAGAACGTGGATAGTGGGACACTCTTTTGTCTACTGGGCAGCCAGGCGGGCTGCATTTCGTCCCAATGGTGCTTTCTTGGGTCTATGTAGGGACCAGGTCAAATTGCAGTGGATGGGCTGTCAGGGCATGCGCTGGAGCGCCCTGCCTAGTCACGTGTCAAAGTCCGTTGCACTCCTTGGGTCACCCCATGTGCTGATCCTGCACCTTGGAGGTAACGACTTGTGTTACACTCCGCTGAGGGAGCTGACCTATTATATTAAGGCGGACATTCTTCGGCTGTGGCTGCAGTTTCCAGATTTGGTTCTAGTGTGGTCCGACATCATTTCAAGACTGCGCTGGCGGGGTGCCCGGTCTCCTTCAGGTGTAGAGCAGACAAGGAAGAAGCTGAACAGCGCCATCTCACGGTTCAACGGTGGCCTTGCGGTGCGTCATCCAGTACTGGACGTTTCCGATGCCTCCCTGTATCGAAGTGACGGGGTCCACTTGACAGATGTTGGCTTGGATCTGTGGAATTTGTCGATACAGACTGGGATAGAAAAAGCGGTAGTGGTATGGAGGAGCCAATAGAGTGTAAGGGTTCACACTCAGTGGCATTGGCAGGGATACCCGAGGTCTGGCGTCAGTGCAGGGGGTTGGCTGTCTTGGGTATGGCCAACCCGGGAGGCAGTAGCTCTGGTAGCTAGCTGCACGGGCTCCCCATGGGCTTGTCCCTGGGGAGCGAATATCAGGCAGCTACCGTGCAGGGATATCGACGCCGGTAACCAGATATTTTTGGTGACGCCTACATCCGATCCTCGGGTACCCAATCCTAGATATGCTAACGCTTGGTGGCATGTACATGCCTGTACTTAACAAGATGGTGTTTTTGTACAAGGGTTTACATGTTATACGTGTTGAATGTTTTGATACGTTTTTAGTATGCGTTAAAGTTTTCTAAGTAACTGATATAAAATCTTTGTTGCAGTATTTCTCAATAAATACTGTGACCTTCAAATCCAGTTTGTTGTCCGTGTCTTTTCTTGGGGGGAGGGTGCGTTTATTCTCCATACCTTTGTCAAGAAATGGCCTCTAATATTGTAATATATGAAAGGGCAGCATGACAACAGGTTGGTGATGCAGCCTCATCACAAGCCTGTCAGTCAGAGGCCCTCGGCCAGTAATTGCCCTTCATGGGCGGACGTTCCTCCCACTTTGGAGGCTGGGCAAAACCTTTATAAACCCTTGCAGAGGTTTTGCCCAGTCTCTTTTCTACATTAAAGAAATCAGTTCCCTCCCACCCATCCCTCTTTGTTTTGTCTATGTCAGGTGCCATGTTGGCAGGGGGTACCCGAGGTCTGGCGTCAGTGCAGGGGGTTGGCTGTCTTGGGTATGGCCAACCCGGGAGGCAGTAGCTCTGGTAGCTAGCAGCACGGGCTCCCCATGGGCTGGTCCCTGGGGAGCGAATATCAGGCGGCTACCGTGCAGGGGCATCGACGCCGGTAGCCATATATTTTTGGTGACGCCTACATCCGATCCTCGGGTACCCAATCCTAGATATGCTACCGCTTGGTGGCATATACATGCCTGTACTTAACAAGATGGTGTTTTTGTACATGGGCTTACATGTTAAATGTGTTGAATGTTTTGATACGTTTTTAGTATGCGTTAAAGTTTTCTAAGTTACTGATATAAATATAAGATCTTTGTTGCAGTATTTCTCAATAAATACTGTGACCTTCATATCCAGTTTGTTGTCCGTGTCTTTTCTTGGGGGGGGGGGGGGGGGTGCGTTTATTCTCTATACCTTTGTCATGTATTTAAATGTTTCCATCATATCCCCCTGTTACGTCTTTCCTCCGAACTATACATGTTAAGATGCCTTAACCTTTCCTGGTAAGTTTTATGCTTCAACCCATGAACCAGTTTAGTATCCCTTCTCTGAACTTTCTCCAAAGTATCAATATCCTTCTGGAGATACGGTCTCCAGTACTGCGTACAATACTCCAAGTGAGGTCTCACCAGTGCTCTGTACAATGGCATGAGCACTTCCCTCTTCCTACTGCTAATACCTCTCCCTATGCAACCAAGCATTCTGCTAACATTTCCTGTTGCTCTATTTCATTGCCTACCTACCTTTACCTTTATTTCTCCTAAATCCCTTTCCTCAGATGTTGAGGTTAGGACTGTACCAAATATTCTATATTCTGCTTTTGGGTTTTAACGCCCAAGGTGCATAGTCTTGCACTTGTCCACATTAAATGTAATTTGCCACAGCTCTGACCATTTTCTAGTTTAGCTAAATCACTTGCCATTTATCGTATCCCTCAATGAACACCAACCCTGCTGCAAATCTTTGTATCATCAGCAAAAATACATACTTTGCCAACAAGACCTTCTGCAATACCACTAATAAAATATTAAAGAGAATGGGTCCAAGTACAGATCCCTGAGATACCCCACTAGTAACAAGGCCTTGCATCGAATATACTCCATTGACTACAACACTCTGCTGCCTGTCACTCAGACTTGTCTAATCCATTCAACACTATTGAAATCCAAACTTAAAGATTGCAGTTTATTAATAAGCCTTTTATGTGCCTTACTGAAAACTAGGTAAGCATTGTCTACTGCACCACCCAGATCTATTATTTTAGTCACCCAATTAAAAAAATCAAATAGGTTAGTTTGGCATGATCTCCCTGAAGTAAACCCATGTTGTCTCTGATTCCTATTCTTTAACAAGACTTACTGGTCTATAGTTGCCCGCTTCCTCCCTACAGTTATATACATTACAGACTTTATTAGATTTCTTTTCAGATTTTTGCATGTTATGTAATTCGTGTGTCTTTATTATTGGTCACTAATTTCATCTCTGAATAGCAGCTGCTAAAATTGTTGAGCGGAAGTAGTGGTTTGATGTAGAAGGAAGATAGTGCAGGCTGTCTCTTGTCTATATAGTTGTCTCTGTTTTCTAGATCCACTATGCCTGCTATCATTGCTGAAGTATTGGACGTGAACACACTTTTAAGTTCTATAAACAGAGGTTTACTTAGGTTTACCAAATCATGGTGACTACAAAAGAGGACATGCACCCTTCCCATTGCACCACAGCACCTGATTGCACCAATATAACTTGCCACGTCACCCAGATTACACTAAGAGAATGTGCAGTGGTGTATCTTGGTTTTGTGC
The DNA here is from genome assembly GCA_036172795.1 of Pelodytes ibericus. Classification (NCBI taxonomy): domain Eukaryota; kingdom Metazoa; phylum Chordata; class Amphibia; order Anura; family Pelodytidae; genus Pelodytes; species Pelodytes ibericus. The sequence goes on from CM069863.1 coordinate 53,706,434, forward strand.
TGCCCTAGGCAGACAAATTTTGGGCACGCCCCCTACCCACGATGCACACCCACGACATGACCCATAACCCACGTTGCACACCAAGGACATGCCCCATCACCCAATTTCAGGGCCGTCTTTAACGCGGCGGCAAACGGGGCAGCTGCCCTGGGCCCATTTACTCCTGGGGGGCCCCAAGGCAGGTGTCCCGTGGGCCCCCAGCCCCTGCTTGCCGCGTTCACAGCACATTGCGCTTGTGAACGTTTTTTCCCGGCAAGCCGCATCCGCTGGATGCGACGACCGAAAAAAAAAAACTGACGCCAGATGTGATCCGGTGACTGTTTCCCTCCTCTGTGCAGGAGGGAAGACTGCATGGAGGAGACATCCGGTGGGGGACACGGAGCAGATTCATGTAAGTACTAGGGAAGTGGGGGTGGATGGTTTTACAGGCATCTGACTGGCACAATATTGCTGGCATCTGACTGGCATAATATTACAGGCATCTGACTGGCACAATATTACAGGCATCTGACTGGCATAATATTACAGGCATCTGACTGGCACAATATTACTGGCATCTGACTGGCATAATATTACAGGCATCTGACTGGCACAATATTACAGGCATCTGACTGGCACAATATTACTGGGCTCTGACTGGCACACTATTACTGGGCTCTGACTGGCACACTATTACTGTGCTCTGACTGGCACTCTATTACTGGGCTCTTAGTGGCACACTATTATTGGGCTCTGAGTGGCACACTATTACTGGGCTCTGACTGGCACAATATTACTGGTATCTGACTGTCACAATATTACTGGTATCTGACTGGCACCATATTACTGGGCTCTGACTGGCACAATATTACTGGGCTCTGCATGGCATAATATTACTGGTATCTGAATGGCACAATATTACTGGGCTCTGACTGGCACAATATTACTGGTATCTGAATGGCACAATATTACTGGGCTCTGACTGGCACAATATTCCTGGGCTCTGACTGGCACAATATTACAGGCATCTGACTGGCACAATATTCCTGGGCTCTGACTGGCCCAATATTACTGGGCTCTGACTGGCCCAATATTACTGGGCTCTGACTGCCCAATATTACTGGGCTCTGACTGGCACAATATTGCAGGCATCTGACTGGCACAATATTACTGGGCTCTGAATGGCACAATATTCCTGGTATCTGACTGGCACAATATTCCAGGTATCTGACTGGCACAATATTACTGGGCTCTGAATGGCACAATATTACTGGGATCTGTCTGGCACAATATTCCTGGGCTCTGACTGGCACAATATTACAGGCATCTGACTGGCACAATATTCCTGGGCTCTGACTGGCACAATATTCCTGGGCTCTGACTGGCACAATATTACTGGGCTCTGATTGACACAATATTACAGACATCTGACTGGCACAATATTACTGGGCTCTGAATGGTACAATATTACTGGACTCTGAATGGCACAATATTACTGGGCTCTGACTGGCACAATAATACTGCGCTCTGAATGGCACAATATAACTGGCATCTGAAAGGCACAATATTACTGGCATCTGAATGGCACAACAATTATGGCATCTTAATGGTACAATAATACTGGTATCTTAATGGGCAAATTGGATGGGGCATCTTAATTGTACAATATTACTGGTATCTGAACGGCACAATAATACTGGCATAATAATGTGAAAAATGTCTGGCATATTAATGGCAAAATAATACAGCATATTAATGGCAAAATAATACTGGCATATTGAACGGCACATTGACTGTGGCATATTTAATGGACAAACGGTGTCATATTTTAACAGGCAGACTGTCTGTTGCATATGCAATGACAAAGTGACTGTGACATGTTCTGTGGGGAAAAATAACATGTACTATGGGGGAAAGTGACAGTGTGGCTTTTTTCTGCATGGGCAGTTCAGTGGAACAAAGTGTGGTATGTTCTGTGGGGCAAATTTACACTGTAGCATGCAAAATTGTGTGGGTTCAAAATGAGTGCAAGCCATGTGCTGTGGATGCAATATAGGTGCATGACACGTGCTGTGGGTGCAATATAGGTGCATGACAAGTGCTGTGGGTGCAATTTAGGTGAATGACAAGTGCTGTGGGTGCAATATAGGTGCATGACAAGTGCTGTGGCTACTCTATGGGGCTGTGTTAAGTCCTTTAGGTGCAATGTGGGTGCAGAAAAAGGGAATAAAAACAAGAAATGCAACTCTTCAATAACATTTTTATTACATATGAAAATAGTTGAATATAACATTAAGAAGTTCATATAAGTATAAATGCAACTAGTGAGAGAGAGCGAGATGTGTATAGATATTTAGAAATATATATGAACATATGTAAGTGCTCTCTAATATCTGTGTATATTTTTGTCATTTAGGTAATGAGTAGTTGTAGTGCAGTGTTGCATAGTAAGATGGTATACATATTTCAGCCATACATACACTTTTCTGTATTCAAATATACAGTTTAAACACTGCAATTATAAACGTAATATACACATTTTATACAATGCAATAAAAAATACTCACTGCAAGGAAAGTCCAATTGTGTGTGTGCTTATTTTTATGTTTTTGTGTGTGTGTGTGTGGGGGGGGGGGGGGGTAACATTCCGATGGATGGCGGGATTGCATGCAGGGGAGGGGGCAGGGTCCAGGGGGCCCAAGCAAATGCTTGCCCAGGGTCCAATCACTATTAAAGACGGCCCTGCCCAATTTACATGCCTCCATCACCCCATTACATACACATTGCCAATATTATTTGCCATTAATATTCCTCAGCTAATTTGCCCAATAATATGCCAGTATCCTTTTCCATTAATATGCCCCTGCCAATTTGCCCAATAATATGCCAGTTATATTTGCCATTAATAAGTCACAGCCAATTTCCCCAATAATATGCCAGTATTTGCCAATTAATCAGCCCCTGCCAATTTGCCCAATATTATGCCAATATTATTTTGTCATTAATATTCCCCAGCCAGTTTGCCCAATAATATGCCAGTATTTGCCACTGAATATGCCCCTGCCAATTTGCCAAATATTATGCCAGTATAATTTGCCATTAATATTCCGCAGCCAATTTGCCCAATAGTATGCCAGTGTTATTCTGACATTTAATATGCCCCAGCCAATTTGCCCAATATTAAGCAGGTATTATTTTACCATTTAATATGCCCCTGCCAATTTGCCCAATAATAGGCCAGTGTTATTTGCCATTTAAATTCCCACAGCCAATTTGCCCAATAATATGCCAGTGTTATTAGCCATTTAGTATGCCCCAGTAAATTTGAGCAATAATATTCCAGTGTTATTTGCCATTTAATATCCCGCAGCCAATTTGCCCAATAATATGCCAATGTTATTTGCCATTTAATATGCACCTGCTAATTTGCCCAATAATATGCCAGTGTTATTTGCCATTTAATATGCCCCTGCTAATTTGCCCAATAATATGCCAGTGTTAATTGCCATTTAATATGCCCCTGCTAATTTGCCCAATAATATGCCAGTGTTTTTTGCCATTTAATATGCCCCTGCTAATTTTCCCAATATTATGCCAGTGTTATTAGCCATTTAGTATGCCCCAGTAAATTTGAGCAATAATATTCCAGTGTTATTTGTCATTTAATATCCCGCAGCCAATTTGCCCAATAATATGCCAATGTTATTTGCCATTTAATATGCACCTGCTAATTTGCCCAATAATATGCCAGTGTTGTTTGCCATTTAATATGCCCCTGCTAATTTTCTCAATATTATGCCAGTGTTATTTGCCATTTAATATGCCCCTGCTAATTTGCCCAATAATATGCCAGTGTTAATTGCCATTTAATATGCCCCTGCTAATTTGGCCAATAATATACCAGTGTTATTTGCCATCTAAAATGCCCCAGCCAATTTGCCTAATAATATGCCAGTGTTATTTGGCATTTAATACCCCACAGCCAATTTGCCCAATAATATGCCAGTGTTATTTGCCATTTAATATGCCCTTGCTAATTTTTCCCAATATTATGCCAGTGTTATTTGCCATTTAATATGCCCCTGCTAATTTGCCCAATAATATGCCAGTGTTATTTGCCATCTAATATCCCACAGCCAATTTTCCCAATAATGTGCCAGTGTTAATTGTCATTTAGGATGCCCCAGTAAATTTGCCAATAATATGCAAGTGTTATTTCCCATTAATATGCCCCAGTAATTTTGCACATCCCCATCCCATCATTTCCCCAGCACTTACCCTTTACGCTGGTGGCTAGTGGCAGTCAGCATGGTGTCCTCCATGCTGCCTGTTCGGCTCCCAGGCGGTTGTGCCGACAGGTCACGTGACCCGGCGTGCGTATGACGTAAGCACGCCGGTCACGTGACTGTCAACACTTCCGTGTCTCACTGAACGGGGAGCAGAAGAGGCAGCACGGAGGTTTCTCTCTCTTTTTTTTTTTCTTAATTTTTTTTTTCAGTTCAGCGCTGCCGCCCCCCAAAATTTGCCACCCTAGGCATCCGCCTAGGATGCCTGGCGGTAAATACAGCACTGAGAATGTGCCCCTGAACTCAGATTGCACTTATGCCTTGTAGCACCCACAATGGTTTGCCAGAGCACCCATTGCAGTCTCAGGACTTACCCCCAGCATCAAAATTGCATTCACAGGAACTTGGTCTGCAATGTACATACACTTGTCTCCATAAACCAGTGAAAGTTTTGTGCACATCTTCGGTCTCTTTGTTGCCCGCTGAATACAGAGAATTCAAGACGTATTTGACAAATGTCAGACTGGTGTCCTGCCACCTCACCGTCCTTATGACTGCGCTATTGATCTCCAACCTGGTGGCGATCTACCTCATGGCAGGATTTACCCGCTGGCTATTGCATAGAATAAAGCCATGGAGGAGTATTTTGCAGATGCTCTGTCACATGGATTCATTAACAAGTCCTTTTCTCCTGCCCGGGCCAGCTTTTTGTTTGTGAGAAAGAAGGATGGTGTGTTGAGACCCTGTATCGACTATTGGGGTCTCAAAACGCCTATCCCACCCCATTGATTACCTAATTTTTTGATTAACTCAAGGGAGCTACAGTCTTCACTAACTCGATCTGACGGGCATTTAATCTCATCAGGATAAAAGAGGGCCACAATAGAAAACTGCGTTCAATACCTCGTAAGGCCTTTTCGGTCTTTGCAATGCTCCTGAGGATTTCTAGGCGCTTATAAATGATGTCCTGGGAAATACGCTCTACCAATGTGTATTGGTATATCTGGAGGATATTATAATACATTCCACATCTCTTGAGAACCATCATGCAGATGTCTCTCGTGCCCTGCAGTGAATCAGAGAGAGTAATCTGTTCTGTAAATGGGCGAAAATGTGAGTTCCACCACAAACAATTTACGTTTTTGGGCTATGTTATTTCTAATGCTGGATTCTCTATGGATCCAGAGAAACTTTCCGCTTTACTACAGTGGCTTCGTCCTACGGGTCTTCGCTCCATCCAGTCAGTTTGCTGTGCTCTTTGACCCTCTACATCTAACTGGGCTAAAGGAGCTGTTATTGGAGTTCCACTTTGAGCCTCTCTTCTATGCATCTGTAAAAAAAACAGACAAATCGAACACCAAATGACTACACTGGCAACTTTCTATGTTTAACAGGCCTCTGGTTGAGACTTAGAAGAATTTTAGACTTGACCAAGTTATTCTCTTGTGGTCTCTCTCCCTTAAGTTTAGAAACACACCCTTTCTGCCTACACAGAAAGCCAAGAATCACAAATCAATAAATGTTGATAACATATAGGTAAAGTAAAATATCTTATCTGCACAGGGAGAACCAGTAGAATTTCCTAATTTGAAAGATTGTAAGCCATGCTACATGAAAAGGCTATTCTGTATTATTTGCTGAATATTTCAGTTCAGGGCTAACCCTTCGAGTGTCAAAATTACACTTTTTGCACACTACTCTAGGACTTAAAATTATATTACTTAAATAGTGTGCAGGGATTAATTTTATTTCTTTAGTACTTAATATTTAGCCCATAACTGGAAAAACTGGAGCAGTAGACCTTTGTCAATACTGAGTAAATGTACTATTTGAAGATGAGTAAATCTCTAGATTATAAGAGCATTAAAACATTACTGCAAAATTCAGACACATCTTATAAATGACTTACTTTAACCCAGGCTTCCAAAACACATGTCCTCCTTCTCCAAAGTAAACATTAGACATGTGCATTCGTTTTCGGACGAATGCATTTTCGGACGAAAATAGCATTTTCGTCCATTCGTCCGAAAAACGAATAACGAAAATTTTAACTAACAAAATCCGAATGAACGAATGGTTAATAAACGAAAATCATTCGTTCATTCGTCCATTCGTCCATTCGTGCTATTGGCATTCTAAACCGAAATAGAGTCGGTTTACAATACCAATAGCATTGTACTACATTCCATAAACCGACATGAATGACTTTCGGTTTATGGAATGCATGTAATGCTATTAGCTTCCTATAAACCGAAATTGAGTTCCCATTCATACGAATAGGTCAATTGACCTATTCGTATGAATGGGGACTCTTTCGGTTTATAGAAAGCCAATAGCAGCATGTATTCTATAAGCCGAAAGTCTTTAAAACAAACGACGTTCGGTTTATAGAATACATGTAATGCTATTGCTGTTCTATAAGCCGAAAGACATTCGGCTTATAGAACAGCAATAGCATTACATGCATTCTATAAACCGAACGTCGTTCGTTTTAAAGACTTTCGGCTTATAGAATACTATTGGCATTCTATAAACCTAACTAGAGTCCCTCCTCATTCATAAGAATTTCTTATGAATGGGGACTCGACTCTAGTTCGGTTTATAGAAAGCCAATAGTATTCTATAAGCCGAAAGTCTTTAAAACGAACGACGTTCGGTTTATAGAATACATGTAATGCTATTGCTAAACTATAAACCGAACGACTTTCGGTTTATAGAATAGCCATAGGATTACATGTAGTACATAAGCCGAAAGTCTATAAACCGAAAGTCGTTCGGTTTATAGGCTGTCGGCATTTAACTATACAGAGACAGAGTCTCCATTCATAAAATTATGAATGGAGACTTTGTCTCCGTGTAGTAAAATGCCGAAAGTCTATAAACCGAACGATCGGTTTATAGACTTTCGGCTTATGTAATACATGTAATCCTATGGCTATTCTATAAACCGAAAGTTCGGTTTATAGAATAGCAATAGGAATACATGTATTCCATAAGCCGACAGCCTATAAACCGAACGTTCGGTTTATAGGCTGTGGGCATTTTACTACACGGAGACAAAGTCTCCATTCATAATTTTATGAATGGAGACTCTGTCTCTGTATAGTTAAATGCCGGCTTTTAACTATACGGAGACAAAGTCTCCATTTATAATTTTATGAATGGAGACTCTGTCTCCGTATAGTTAAATGCCGACAGCCTATAAACCGAACGTTCGGTTTATAGGCTGTGGGCATTTAACTATACGGAGACAAAGTCTCCATTCATAATTTTATGAATGGAGACTCTGTCTCCGTATAGTTAAATGCTATTGTATTCTATAAACCGACTCTATTTCGGCTTATAGAATGCAATAGTACTACGAATGGACGAATGAACGAATGATTTTCCTTTATTAACCATTCGTTCATCCGGCTTTAGTTAGCTTAGCATTTTCGTTCTTCGTTTTTCGGGCGAATGGACGAAAATGCAATTTTCGGACGAAAATGCAATTTTCGGACGAAAATGCATTCGTCCGAAAACGAATGCACATGTCTAGTATATATTCACATGTAAATTGCTTTTTAAATAAAAAATTATGATATAAAAAAATCTTGTTTTTATTTCCTTTTATGTGACAATGCTGCCTCTCTCTTTCCCTTGCCCCCAGATTTGTCGCTCTCCCCCCCTTAGTGTTGTCTCTCTCTCACCCTCCCTTTGGCTCCCCCCTCGCTCCCCTTGTGTCTGTCTCTTCCCCCCTTCCCTCCCCTTGTTTCTCTCTGCCCCCCCCCCTTGTTATTCTGTCCCCCCCTCACCTGTTTCTTGCTCCCTGGTGGCTAGTGGGGGCAGCCGGGGGATGTATGCACTATACATAATAGACGGAAGTGTCGGGCAGCATGGAGGTTGTCTGCACGATTCGTGCAGACATCCCCCAGCTGCCCGATTCTCCCTGGTGGCTAGCGAGGGAGCGGAGGATGTCTGCGCGATGAGCGAGACCTCTCCTGCTGCCGCCCGGCATGACCGCCGGGACTTCTATGATGAAGCTGGGTACTTCCGGCTTCCTCATAAAAGTCCTGGCTGTCGTTCCGGGCGGCAGCAGGGGAGGTCTCGTTCATCGCGCAGACATCCTCCGCTCCCTCGCTAGCCACCAGGGAGAATCGGGCAGCTGGGGGATGTCTGCACGAATCGTGCAGACAACCTCCATGCTGCCCGACACTTCCGTCTATTATGTATAGTGCATACATCCCCCGGCTGCCCCCACTAGCCACCAGGGAGCAAGAAACAGGTGAGGGGGGGACAGAATAACAAGGGGGGGGGGGCAGAGAGAAACAAGGGGAGGGAAGGGGGGAAGAGACAGACACAAGGGGAGCGAGGGGGGAGCCAAAGGGAGGGTGAGAGAGAGACAACACTAAGGGGGGGAGAGCGACAAATCTGGGGGCAAGGGAAAGAGAGAGGCAGCTTTGTCACATAAAAGGAAATAAAAATAAGATTTTATTTATATCATAATTTTTTATTAAAAAAGCAATTTACATGTGAATATATACTAGACATGTGCATTCGTTTTCGGACGAATGCATTTTCGTCCGAAAATTGCATTTTCGTCCATTCGCCCGAAAAACGAAGAACGAAAATGCTAAGCTAACTAAAGCCGAATGAACGAATGGTTAATAAAGGAAAATCATTCGTTCATTCGTCCATTCGTAGTACTATTGCATTCTATAAGCCGAAATAGAGTCGGTTTATAGAATACAATAGCATTTAACTATACGGAGACAGAGTCTCCATTCATAAATTTATGAATGGAGACAAACGTATAGTTAAAAGCCGACAGCCTATAAACCGAACGTTCGGTTTATAGGCTGTGGGCATTTAACTATACGGAGACAGAGTCTCCATTCATAAAATTATAAATGGAGACTTTGTCTCCGTATAGTTAAAAGCCGGTGTTCTGACAAATTTCTGGAGCAAATTCTCCTGCGCAATCGCAGGAGAATTTGCTCACTGCGCATGCGCATAAAGTTACAGCTGATAACTCAGCTGTAACTTTGTGACCACCGTGCATGAGACAGCTGCGCAACCCACCTCCCGCCCCCTCACACCCGCCGCACACCCCTTCTTACCAGATCATCGACCACAGCGATACACAGCGCATGCGCACGCCTATCCAGCCGTTTGGGAATGCGCGCGTCCGTTGTTGTGTTCTTAAGGTGGTAAGTAACACGGGGCGTCGGGACATAAGGGGGCAAGCATCCTGGTGAGGGCTGCCTCATCTTGATGGGATTTGTGATCCTCCTGCTGTATTATTGATGCAGCAGGAGGATCACAAATCCCATCAAGATGAGGCAGCCCTCACCAGGATGCTTGCCCCCTTATGTCCCGACGCCCCATGTTACTTACCACCTTAAGAACACAACAACGGACGCGCACATTCCCAAACGGCTGGATAGGCGTGCGCATGCGCTGTGTATCGCTGTGGTCGATGATCTGGTAAGAAGGGGTGTGCAGGGGGTGTGAGGGGGCGGGAGGTGGGTTGCGCAGCTGGCGCATGCGCGGTGGTCACAAAGTTACAGCTGAGTTATCAGCTGTAACTTTATGCGCATGCGCAGTGAGCAAATTCTCCTGCGATTGCGCAGGAGAATTTGCTCCAGAAATTTGTCAGAACACCGGCATTTAACTATACGGAGACAGAGTCTCCATTCATAAAATTATAAATGGAGACTTTGTCTCCGTATAGTTAAAAGCCGGCATTTAACTATACGGAGACAGAGTCTCCATTCATAAAATTATGAATGGAGACTTTGTCTCCGTGTAGTAAAATGCCCACAGCCTATAAACCGAACGTTCGGTTTATAGGCTGTCGGCTTATGGAATACATGTATTCCTATTGCTATTCTATAAACCGAACGTTCGGTTTATAGAATAGCCATAGGATTACATGTATTATATAAGCCGAAAGTCTATAAACGGATCGTTCGGTTTATAGGCTTTCGGCATTTTACTACACGGAGACAAAGTCTCCATTCATAATTTTATGAATGGAGACTCTGTCTCTGTATAGTTAAATGCCGACAGCCTATAAACCGAACGACTTTCGGTTTATAGACTTTCGGCTTATGCAATACATGTAATCCTATGGCTATTCTATAAACCGAAAGTCGTTCGGTTTATAGAATAGCAATAGGAATACATGTATTCCATAAGCCGACAGCCTATAAACCGAACGTTCGGTTTATAGGCTGTCGGCATTTTACTACACGGAGACAAAGTCTCCATTCATAATTTTATGAATGGAGACTCTGTCTCTTATTAGTTAAATGCCGACAGCCTATAAACCGAACGACTTTCGGTTTATAGACTTTCGGCTTATGTAATACATGTAAACCTATGGCTATTCTATAAACCGAAAGTCGTTCGGTTTATAGAATAGCAATAGGATTACATGTATTCCATAAGCCGAAAGTCTATAAACCGAAAGTCGTTCGGTTTATAGACTTTCGGCTTATAGAATACAATTAATACTATTGCCTTTCTATGAACCGAACGAGAGCCCCATTCATAAGAATTTCTTATGAATGGGGCTCTCGTTCGGTTTATAGAAAGCCAATAGTATTACATTGTATTCTATAAAATGAACGAAAAAAATTAACGAAACGAAAATAATTAACGAATTTCGTCTGAAACGAATGCACTAATGAACGAAATTCGTTTTAGACGAAATAAATAACATTTTCGTCCGAATGGACGAAAACGAAACGAAAATTTTAGTTTTGCACATGTCTAGTAAACATGACGTGTATCTTTATAGATACACATGGGTTTGGGAGCTGACGCACAGCCAATCAGTATGGGGTGCTTGTCCCGATCGTCTGATCAGGTTCAGGTTACAGCCGGGGTCTTTCTCTGCTACTGTTAAGGTCCCCTCTGCGGATCCCATTTAAAAACGCAGGTCTCTCTCCGCACTAGCATGGCAGCTGCCCGTTAGAGTATAAACTGTCAAGTGCTATCAAAAGTAGATGCCAGTTTATCGTCCCACTAAGGACAATGATTTTCTTTACTTGTGGTTCTATATTAGAAGCAAAACTGGGGGAAAAAGTTTAATTGTCCTTTAATTAAATCAAACAAACTAAAATTGGTGGAAATGGTTTTTCCAAAACACGAAGGAAGATCTAACTTACTAAATGTATGCTACAGTTGAACATCTCACATCCTATCAAGTAAGGAGCTTGTCCCACAGAGGGGAGGAGTGGAGACCCACAGCACTATAAAGACCACTTACACTGTTACCACAGTGTAAAAGTAAAAGAGTATATCTTACAGCGCTCTTTTTGTATTTCTTTGTTCTGTTACCACAGTGCTCCAGAGCTTTGGTTCCTGATTGTCCTTGGACTTCAGTCTCCAGTTTCCCCTTTGTTGCTGTGTTGCAGAATATCTATTGGATTTCCTGTTACCTGACCTTTAGCTTGTCTCCTGGATTACTCTGTTTGCCTGAACTCTGCTTGGATTACTCCTGTTCCTGACTTCGCTTTTTGGATTATCCTCTTATTATTTTGTGGCATTCTCGTGCGCCTATCCTTACCAGGATAGGTAAGGATAGTGCTCTGCCTATATACACCAGTGGACCACCTGTTAAGGGTTACTAGCAAGAGATAGCATCCCCTGCTCTATGCTGCAAAAACCTCAACCCTGACAATTACCTAATTAAGGGCCCACCTGGTCTAGTTAATTTTTTATTATTAAAAATATGTAAGTATTTTTTTAAAAAAATTTTTTAACTTGAAAACCTATATTTTGCAGGCATTCTGCTGCTAACCCAGTGATATATCCTTGAAGATAAACAGAATGGTCCCACCTCCACTAATCGCTGTAAAACAAAAGTTTCCTATCGTATTTCAGTATAGCTTTCTGGGTTAAACAATTTGTTTTTGTATTATCTTATTAGGTTTAATATTTGATTCATTTTATTATTACTTGATTTATTATTTCATTATGATATTATTATTTGATTTATTATTTGACTGTTATATTACTGTTATTGCATTATTATTGCTATTTATTATTGTTTATTATATTGCTGTTATTGCACAAGTATTTTATTAATTACTATTATTATATTTATAATGTATTATTTCTATTATTATTAATGACAGATTGTCTGTCCTATAGAGATTGTAACTTTAATGTGCAGTTAGCTGTCCACTCTGCCAGTATTATTATTATATCATTCATTACTAATTATTATTATTATTATTATTCCCATTGATGGAAAATATTATTTAGTTTATTATTTGATTCATTTTATTATTACTTGATTTTATAATTTCATTATGATATTATTATTTGATTATTTTATTACTGTTATTGCATAATTATACACATTTATTATTTGATTATCATTTAATTAATTATTATATTTATGTATTATTATTAATCCATTATTATTAAATTACATATTATTATCATTATTATTATTTGAGCAACCCATAACCTTAAAATGAAAACTACTGCAGAGTAAAACAAATTGCCATTATTTTATTATTTTATTAATACCCAGATTGCAAACAATTCAATTTGAATGGCATATTGTCCGTCCTATAGAGACTGTATGCCAATATGCAGTTAGTTTTACTCTCTGCCAATGTGATGTGTAGTGTATTCTATTGTGATGCAAGTGTCTCTAGACAGAGGGAGGTTCTATCTCCATGGCGACCGATAAACAGAACATTTCACAGTAACATAGCTTCAGGCTTCATACTGCTCTGCTAGGCTAACTTGAAGCAAGCATCTTTCTCTGCTTTTTATATATAGACTTTCATGCTGTAGGATCATGGTGCTGGAGAGGAGGCAAGACTGGCATCTTACCAGCACTGGTGTTGGACTGAACAGCAAGAGCCAGCCACACTTCTCTCCTGCATATGTCAAGGTAAATAATACAATCCATCCATTCGAATAATATAATAATAATAATAATATTAATCCTGGTATAATAATATACCATCAGTGTATAAAGATAATAATAATCTAATCCTGGTATCTTAATATGCCATCAGTGTATAAAGATAATAATACTATAATCCTGGTATAATAATATACCATCAGTGTATAAAGATGCCCAAGAGGGGGATTTGCTTTTTTACATATCCTCCAAGAACTCTACCCCATTACCATACCCCTAGTTAGTGAAATGTAGCCGGTGCTTGCTTTGAAACTCAATGTGTTCACACACCGCCTCTAATTCACTCCCTGTCTTCAGGTACTTATAGTGGAGCACAGAGAGTGACCTGCAAGTGAAAAATAAAGAAAAAAATAACATTTCCTGTTAAAAAAAATCAATCCTTTCCTTGCTGATCACAGTTTGTTACTATGATCAGTTTCCTTCCTCTTTATGGTCCTCATTTTGTTTGGTTTTTCCCCCCAAAATTTATATTTTTGCATTTTTTGCAACTCCCCCCCATCCCTGTTCAGTGTTTCTTATTGATCTGACATCGCACACTTCAGAGTTTTTTCCCAACGGCTTTTTTGTTAAGGGGGAGGGGGTTGGGAACAATTTTTTTTCTTTTTTATTAGTTAGTTAATTAGTTGGGATAAGTGGGTTAGTGTTGCACTAGTTGTGTAGCTTATTATAATACTAAATTGTTGATACTTTTTTATGTATAGGGTATCAAAAGAAAGCTCCAGCTGTCCTTTAAAAAACAACATATAACTTGTATGGGTGCATTAAATGAGAGAGAGGAAAATTAGGTTTCAACAAACACTTATCAAAAATTGAAAAATCACTCTGGTCCTTAAAGGGTTAAACTGTATGTGTTTTATCTATATTAACCTTTTTTTTTTTTTACACTGTATATTTTGTGTTATATATTGTTTGCAGAGCTGTGCAGAGGGATTTCCTGATTTAAGATTTGATGCATTTCTTTGTGTGGGATACGTGAAAGGGAGTGAGAGACGTGTCTGGTGATGCAATATGGCCGCTGTGCTCAGGGGAAAAAAATGACTGGAAGGGTCCTTAGGTTTTTAGGGTTGTTTGAGGTGCAAATGATATGTAAATATTTTAGGTACTGTTTGACAAAGCCTGCACATATACAGATACATTATACATCACTATGTTGCTATTGTCTATTGCTTTTATTTCAGTCAACCCTTTGCAAGCCCCTCCCGCTCAGTTGGCAACGGAAAAATGAAGCCACGCGTTTAGACAGACTTACCAATCCATATGAAACGACAAGTGGAAGCTTCTATACCAGAAAATACCCCGCGGGTGTCCTCTCTCAGCCCAGCTATCCTATGCCACCCCCACATTGGACGGTCCATTATAAAAAAGATTTCTGTGGCAAGGTAAGGCATGTGGTTTATAAATGGTGTGGCACATTATTACTTCAGCATGCAATAAAGCATGTTATAAGCAGTTATAAAAGTAAAAATAAAATTAGGTGTTTATCTCCAGAATCCATTTTGAGAATTTTACCCATGATGCAACATTGTCCAAAATCTTTCATCATGTCTCACTTTATAACTGTGGCCAAAGCCTTCATTCATGTCTCACTTTATAACTGTGGCCAAAGCCTTCATGATGTCATAAGATACTCCCGGCTCTCTTACTGGCTCCTGTGTACCATAGTGGGTAGGACTAGGTGGCTGTGTACAACTTTTTTTTACCTGCCTTCCAACACAAAGAGAGGAGATTGACCTGATCAAACAGGATCATAACTCCGCCCAATTCAATGCAATCTATGGTCAGAATTCTGACTTATAGACTGCATTCTGTGTCCCCAGTCCCAAAGTGAGATACTAGTGCTGTAAATTTACTGAGGGAGGGCACCCAAAAACACTATATTTCACAAAATGGCGGCGCCCAGCACTTGTTTAGTAAAATATTTCATAAAATAAACTCTCATAACAAAAACAAAATCCATATCTGAAATCAACAATGCAAAATAAATAAAAAATAAACCCATTTCATTTTTTGTTGGAAGTGTCCCTTGAAGTACAGTTTTACAGTTTCTGACTGTGCATATATCTCTATGGGAGCCTGTTGATTGGCTTCTGAGATACACTGAGAATGCCCATTTGTGAAGGTGGGATCAATCTGTGGGAGGAAGCCTGCAAAACTAAGAGTTTTAAGGTATGCATTGCAAAACAGTTGAATCTTAGTACAAGTCACACACAGTCAGATGTAGGTAGGTAGATGTAGGTATATTGATGTACAGACAGATGAATGGTGTAGGTATACTGATGTACAGACATGTATGGTGTAGGTATATTAATGCACAGACAGATGTATTGTGAAAGTCTATTGATTACTATGTACAAACAGCTTTGTGGTGAGGGATTATTGATTCTGAGAGATGAATGGTGGCAAAGGATTACTTATGTACAGACGGATTTATGGTAAAGGTTTATTGATGATGTACAGACAGAATTATGGTTGTCCCGTAGTAAATAACACTTTTTTTTTGTCATCACCTTGACAACTAAGCCACTGACAAACAAGGCTAGCCTCATGTTCACCTGAATTCAAAATGTGTATTTGATCAACCTCTGACAAAGGTCTGAAATGTTTCCTGTAGGGAGATCAAAAACATTGGGGATCCTGTCTGAAGCCTCGTAACCAAACAAGTAAGATGAAGGATGATTACCTGGGACTTCCAGCAAAGCCCACCCTAAGTACGTTTCATTCAGGCCCTCAACCCTTTACCTTGGAGAATCATCTCAACAAGGGACCATCACAGGTTAGTACTTGGATTTGTTAATACATGCAAATGTGACTGCAAAGAAATCAGTACATACTATAATCGGTGCTTACCACTGAACATAATGGTTTGCTGGGAACGTTTTTTTGTTTGTTTGTTTTTTACATTTTGCAGCACTTGGCAAAAATGGTGGCAAAAAAGGTGGATAGAGGGAGCACAATCCTGATCTAGTTATGATACATATATTTCTTAACTTCACTCCATCTATTGGTGATTTGGGGGATTGCAAAAAATAAAGTAAGAAACTGCTGTTGAGCTTAACCCTATAAACAAGTGTTAGCAGATCAGACATGTTTTTCCTACACCTTCTACATACCGACCTGCAGAATTAAAGTTTATCCAGGGAGAAACAGCTAATTAATCAAGGAGTGGATCCCATAGGAAATACCTTGTTTAACTTTATTTATTTATTTTCCCCACACACAGCACATAGGAATTATACATTCTGCAGGGCAGCATGTAAAAGTTATATACGTCCATCAACAAAAATGGCTGATCTGGCAACCATTCTCCAAACAGAACTCCCTTCTTGTCTGTCTGGCTTAAACAGTTCTCGATTTCAGGAAATATGGTTTAATTAATGCTGTAAAATTTACTGCTGAGGGCTAAGAACAGAAATATTCAGTCTCTTTTTTTGATGTCTAGTCCATAGTGGCCTCTACAGAAAACAAGGCACTGTCTGGGAAACCTTTCAACATCAAAGACAAAGGAACTATCAGCCTCACTGATATATATACCACAACCACCGCTAGAGACTTCAGACCATTCACAACGTGAGTAAATGTCTTTGGTTTCATGCAGTGTTGCTTCTTTTCCATGCTATGTGTTAAAATGAATTCATGTGCTCCCAGGGTTCCATGTGTGATCTGGATTTAGAAGGTGTTCATTGTTGACCTTATTTGGATCTTCCTACCCAGAATCCCTTGTGGTGGTATTGGCACTGTAAATTTGGGATTGTCTTGTCCGGGATTATCATATATGTTTAATAATGCTTTATTGACTTGACTTCTCAAAGTATTCACGTGGCCACCCCCATCACGTACAAGTAGAGCGACGATAAACTGCTCATTAGGATAATGCCACTAAACTGATTAGTTGAAACCCATTATTGTATATCTAAAAATGCCTGTGTTGTATTTGTATGCTATAGTAGAAGGGATAGATTTATGTTGGAGATTATACTTTGTAGAAAGAGTGAGAGAATACAAAATATGGGGGGGGGGGGGGTATTAAATGTATGGAACAGATATAACTGTAGGTAGTGATAGGGCAAATGTAGGTGGAGCTTGGATAAAGGTTGGATGGGTTTGGGCAAGTGGGTGGTGCTATCACAGCACTGGGGGATGGTCCAGGCCAGTACCTAGTTAAAGTAATGGGAAATTCTATTGACTGAATGAGTTTCACCTCTTATTTGCTAAATATTTCCTTTTTCTTACCAGTAACGAACTGGAGGATTACCCAAAAAAAGACATCCTGACCTACTGGCAGGCAAAAGATTATCCCAAGGTCATGGGATATGGTCTGAAAGAAAACCCTCTCCCAGAGAAAACACTGCGCCCACCACCTTCAATGCAGGATACTCTCAAGTTTCCCAACGCCATTAAGCCACACCTCATACCTTCGAGGTTGAAGTCTGTTGCCAACAGGAAGACCTTGGCGCAAGAGAGCTACCAATGGCCTCTGGATGCGAAGAGACGCAATGATGTCTATGCCCCGATGGAATGCCCCTGGACTATGCTTCGCAAAGCACCTTTACCAGCCATAAATGCAGTGCCGAAAATTTATGAAACAGAGAATAAGACATATGGTAGCAAACGACTGATCACAGTATAACACAATAGTAAACAAAAAAAAGATAGAATAAAAAACAAAAATTACATAAAATAAAAGGTCTATTTTACTTCTTAATTTTATCATTCTGTTGTTGTCTAAAAAAAATCTAAATAATGGCAATCTCTCTAGTCCCTGTACATGTATGTTTAAGAATGTCCAGTACTGTGTATTATCATAAAAGCAATATACGTAAACAAAGATTACATATAACATTGGGGATAATGTACATATACAGGGGTAAGATCAATGTGCAGAGTTTTCACTGTTAAAAGTGCAGTTGTACCTACACTAAACTTTTCCGATTTTTCTGTACGTTGTACATGGTTTTGGTATGGGTTAAATAAACTTTTTTTTTTTTTACCAAACCATAGTTCTCCTGTAGATAGTTAGAAAGTGATTTCCCTATTGGTCTCTAAATTCAGTCACTCTGCTTATTATGGTGAATAGAATCCTCTGAGAAAGTGCTGTCATTGGTCATTACTGTGGAATCTGAAACAGTTAAAAATTTTGTAGTAATATAATTACTCTCAAGTTTGGTAACAAAGCACTGTCTAAAATTAATTTATCACATCTTTGACCAATTCCTCTCTCTGTCAGGCTTAATTATTTGTACCTTGCAGTAATGGGTAAAGCTATAGGCAGTGTCTCACTTTTCATTGATCTACCATGTTTTGTTTCGACAATATCACTTGCCATTTAGGGACGTAATCTAGAAAACAACATAGAAACATAGAACCATAGAATGTGTCGGCAGATAAGAACCATTCGGTCCATCTAGTCTGCCCAATTTTTTTTTTATCACTTTTATTAGTCCCCCGTTCCCGGTCTTATAGCTAGGATAGCCTTGTGTCTATCCCACGCATGCTTAAAATCCTTGACTGTGTTTACCTCTACCACTTCTGCTGGAAGGCTATTCCATACATCCACTACCCTCTCAGTAAAGTAATACTTCCTGATATTACTTTTAAATCGTTGCCCCTCTAATTTAAGACTAAGTCCTCTAGTTGTGGTAGTTTTTCTTCTTTTATATATACTCTCTTCCTTTACTGTGTTGATTCCCTTTATGTATTTAAATGTTTCTATCATATCCCCCGTCTTTCCTCCAAGCTATACATGTTAAGATGCTTTAACCTTTCCTTGTAAGTTTTATCCTTCAACCCATGAACCAGTTTAGTAGCCCTTCTCTGAACTCTCTCCAAAGTATCAATATCCTTCTGGAGATACAATCTCCAGTCTGCGTACAATACTCCAAGTGAGGTCTCACCAGTGCTCTGTACAATGGCATGAGCACTTCCCTCTTCCTACTGCTAATACCTCTCCCTATGCAACCAAGCATTCTGCTGCTCTATTGCATTGCCTACCTACCTTCAAGTCCTCTGAAATTATTACTCTTAAATCCCTTTCCTCAGATGTTGAGGTTAGGACTGTACCAAATAGTCTATATTCTGCTTTGGGGTTTTTACGCCCAAGGTGCATAATCTTGCACTTGTCCATATTAAATGTCAGTTGCCACTGCTCTGACCATTTTTCTAGTTTAGCTAAATCATTTGCCATTTGGCTTATCCCTCCATGAATATCAACCCTGCTGCAAATCTTTGTATCATCAGCAAAAAGACATACTTTGCCAACAAGACCTTCTGCAATATCGCCAATAAAAATATTAAAGAGAATGGGTCCAAGTACAGATCCCTGAGGTACCCCACTAGCAACAAGACCTTGCATCGAATATACAACATTGACTACAACCCTCTGTTGCCTGTCACTCAGCCATTGTCTAATCCATTCAACAATATTGAAACCCAAACTCAAAGATTTCAGTTTATTGATAAGCCTTCTATGTGCGACAGTGTCAAAAGCCTTACTGAAATCTAGGTAAGCAATGTCTACTGCACCACCCTGATCTATTATTTTAGTCACCCAATCAAAAAAATCAATAAGATTAGTTTGGCATGATCTCCCTGAAGTAAACCCATGCTGTCTCTGATCTTGAAATCCAAGCGACTTTAGATGTTCAACAATCCTATTCTTTAACAAGGTTTCCATTATTTTCCCCACTACAAGCACTAGGACACTTGTGGTATGGTAGGTGTTCCCTTATTACATAGTTGCCAATATTGCCCATGTTTCCAGGGACACATATTTGTTCCACATGCTGCAGAAAGAGCATGCAAAGTGCTGTATGTAGGCTGGATATATGCACAGACAGAATTCAATTAATTAATCAGGGTGGAGATCTCATAGGACCTACCATGATTAAGTAATTGGATTGTGTCTGTGCCTATATTTATAATACATACTGCCGGGCTGCACTTTGCATGCTCTTTCTGCACGTGGAACACATATGTGTCCTTGGAAACATGGCTGATGTTGGCAACTATGTTATTACTCTGTCATCTCTAACAGAGAATAATTGGGGCTTATCTGCCTGCAACTGGCCACACACCCCTTTTTCAAATTCCAGTCAGCAAGTCT
Source organism: Pelodytes ibericus (assembly GCA_036172795.1). Classification (NCBI taxonomy): domain Eukaryota; kingdom Metazoa; phylum Chordata; class Amphibia; order Anura; family Pelodytidae; genus Pelodytes; species Pelodytes ibericus. Next base: position 53,726,730 of record CM069863.1, read on the forward strand.
GCTAGTGCTTAGTTTATCCCATACAAAACCAGTAATATCTTTGAAATAAAACATGGTAGAAAGACCGCTTCTAAAGCGATTTTAAATGAGCAGAATCAGTTTTAAGATTGCTCCCTCTTTCAGTGCTGCTGTTTGGGTTTTCATGTTATCAGAACTGTGCAATAAATAAATTGGAAGTATAGTTCCTGAAACCTTTGATTGCCAGAGGGATTCAGCCCCCAGCCCAGTCCTGCTTGGGTTAACCAATCGAACAATTTATAACCGGCCAGGCTTGTTTTGGTTACAAACAGAGGCGGCTCTCTAATTAGGCAGCCGCCCAAGGCCTCGCACTTACGGGGTCTGCCTAACTCCATGCATCTTCCCTCCTGCACGGAGGAAGGAAACTACAGTTTTATGTAACTTTATTGAAACTGCACGGGTTCAATAAAGTTGGAAAAATAAAAAATTAAACGCGACCGGAGTTTCCTTCCTTTGTGCAGGAGGGAAGATGCACGGAGGAAATGACAGAAGATGCAGGGTCAAGGAGGTAAGTACTAGGGAAGGGGGAGTAGGGGAGCAAAATCCTGGCACATTGAGGGGCAAAATCTTGGCATAGAGTGGCAAAATCCTGGCATATTGACGGTCAAAATCCTGTCATAGAGATGCTAAATCCTGGCATATTGAGGGGCAAAATCCTGTCATAGAGTGGCAAAATCCTGGCATAGAGTGGCAAAATCCTGGCATATTGAGGGGCAAAATCCTGGCATATTAAATGGCTAAATCCTGGAATAGTAAGGGTCCAAATCATGGTATAGCGAGGGGCAAAATCCTGGCATGTGGTCGCACATTAATAGTGCTCTCCAGCATGTCACTGTGTGTCATTACCCTCTCACTTTTTAATTATGCCGCTGGTCGCACACTAATAGTGCTCTCCAGCATGTCACTGCGTGTCATTACAATCTCACCTTTTTATTACCCTGCTGGTTGCACACTAATAGTGCTCTCCAGCATATCACTGCCATTGTTTGCCAGCACAGCAGCGTGCCCTGGGTGCTTATACCACATGGTCTTCCAGCTTGGTGCTGCCATGGAGTCACAATAATAGGCTGCGTGGTCACAGCAGCCTTGCACCTCAATGAATTCCCCAGAAAATGAGTCCTCTGGAGACACCCCTACTCTACAGAGGGGCCCCAAAGGGCATAGCTGTCAGTGGCCTGGGTACCCCCTGTGACACAGGTCATTTAACCCTTGCAGTCCTAGCTCATTATCCCGTTTCTGCACTGCAGCTACAAGAAGGATTTTTAGCGTAGTGTGGAGTTCCCTGGAGTCAAACACCCAGTATCCTCCACACTCCTCTCCTGCTGTGGCTGCAGCTTACCTTCCTCTTGCTGGACAGCGCAGAGAAGGTTCACTGGGTAGCAGCCCGCTGCTGTTCTCCCAGTCTCCAAGAGCATCTCCAGTTCCAGCACCCATAGCAGTCCCTCCTCCAGGGAACATATCCAGTGGTGAGTCTTTATTGACCCCTTTTACTATTGAACACTCTCATCCTGAAACTCACTCGCAACATAATACAGTGGGGGAGGTTTCCAATACTGAGGATAGGGCCACAGACGTTTTCCAGTGCCCCCGGTGGGAGATGCTAGCATGCTCTCACAGCTAGTATCAGGGCTCAGGGAGAACTTAAAGGCAGTAGAAACTAATTCCCTTATGCACACAGGTGCCCCTTCCCCTCCACAAGTATAGGGAGCATATGCGGCTGCAGTTGCTTCAACCACTTCAGCCCTTTGCCTTGCTCTCATCACAGCGGTGTCAGTGGTAACCTTAGAAGTGGTTGCTGGGGCATTTGTGCCTTCAGTAGCTCCAGTGGCGACAATGCCAACAGTTCCCACCATGGGCATATATGAAAAAGGCCAAGGAAAAATAAAAGTACAGTAGGTATATCAGATGCAGCCTGATGTGATTTTTATGTCTGTTTTGAGGGTCCCGTGGGGGCTCACCTAGAGCAGGAAGTTAAAATGTAAAAAAATTAATTAAAAAATCAGGTAACACGGAGTACGTGGAATTATTTTCCCTCCTCCCCTTGAAAAAGTTTTATTTAGAATTAGTGTTTATGAGGAAATCAAGAGAGGATTAGGAGAAGAGGAGATATTGAGGTAAATTCAATAACCTGAGTTAATTTATCTCATTTCATTAGACTGCAAAAATTAAAATAAAAAGGTAGTTAAAAAACAGTAATTAGTTATGCCTCACTTTCTTCAACTAGCTTCAGGTTTTTGCATTTTGGAGAGAGTCATGTACTCGATCCGTGAGATGTCCAGTGTTTACTCTGGCCAGGCCTGTCTAGGATATGACGAGCAGTTCCATAAGCATATGTCAGTTAGGCAAAATATAAATTAAGATCAGAAAAACATTGCACTGTGGCTGAGGGTCATGGCGTCTGGCCGCAGTGCTGTTAAGCCAACTGCCTCTAAACTAAAAGTGTCTCATGTTGGCAGTAATTAAAGTAGGATTGCTCCAGTTGCGGGGACAATCACCCACTCATTAAGTGCTTCAAAGGCAGCACCAAGGAGAAGGGGGATCTGCCACCTCAACTGGGGTAAAGTGGTAGACTCCTGTAGTTATCAAGCCAATGATCCCCTGGCTTGATAGGTATCCAGACCTTTTATGTTGCATTCAGGGTTTTTCACATAGCTTCATTATCCCATCCAAACCGAATTCTCTTTTAAAGTGCCCTTCAATCTGAAATCAGCTGTCCAATTCCTTGGGGTGGTTTATGACACACTGCAGAAAGGGGTCACTTTGGGACTATTGCCTGGCACATTTGCATCAATTCCACTTCATAATTTGTAGGAGGTGGGTACCTTTTGTCTTATTCACCACCTGTCCTATGTGAAAGGCAGGTCTGTAAATGATGTAATTGAAGCACAGAGTCACGTGGTCTTAATAATAGACTTCACGCAGGCTCACAGCAGCATTGCAGCTCAATGCATTCCTCAGACAATGAGTCATTGATGGGGACGCCCCTTCTCTACAAAGGGGGCCAAGAGAACATAGCAGCCAGCGGCCTGGGTTCCCCCAGGGCCATTGATGCCTTGCTGTCCTGGCTCATCAACCCTGGTTTCTGACCATACAGTGTGGTGTGGAGTTCCTGGAGTCAAAGCTCACACCCAGTGTCCTCCACACGCCTGTCCTGCAGGACAGCGTAGGTAAGGTCCGCTGGGGGTCAGCCCACTGCTGTTCTCCCAGTCTCCAATATTATCTCCAGTTCTGGCAACCACGGCAGTCCCTCATCCAGGGAACATGTCTAATGCAATGGTGTCAGCTGCTGGCACCCAAGGAGGATGGAGAAGCCACTCCCATGCCGGATTTGGACATTAGCAGACGGAACGTGAGTATGTTAATACATTTAAAACATATTTTTAGACATTTGCTTGCAATTCTGCACAATGTATTTTCAATACTTTTTTATGCTCTACTTTCCCAGTATAAAGTTATGATTAGGCGATACTTCCCCTATAACTTAGCAATAATCATGGTATTTGATTGCTGGTAGCATTCCAGTCCCTCAACAAAATAAGGTGACCAGATTTGCCCTTCCTGGGAGATGTTTCTTTTTTTTTTTATTATTTATATTCTTTATTAAGTTTCTTTTTTCCATAATTATACATACATATAAATCGTTTAAGTACAATACATCAATGTATGAATGCATTTAATAACCCACTTTACTTATTCTAAGTGATACATCTCTTATTATTTGTACTTTGTTTACGCTTAGTACGAGCCCAGCGGGGCTCGAAGGAGAGGGCAGACAGAGTCCTAAACAGAGCAAAAACATAAATCTTCACCAAGAAGTTCCTCAGTTCTTATACAGAACATAAACATAAAACATTATTCAACATAACAAGAAAAAGAAAAAGAAAAGAGACAAACAGAAAAGGGGTTACCCTCCGTAGGTGATTCCGAGAGAGCGGGTCGTCAGTTGAGTATTAATATCGTACTCATGAAAGCAAAAGGTAAACAGAGGTATCGTGCCTAAATCAGACCATTCTCAGGGTTCTCAGCTAAGAAGTTACTCCAGGGAGACCAAATCCTAACAAAGTTAGGAGATGATCTCCCGGAGGAATCAATTTGAGAATCAGCATCCATTTGGAAATTAATCTTGGCTTTTAGTTGATCTCCAACTGAAATCGCTTTTGTTTTCCATTGTCTTGCCAGTAACATCTTGCAAGCCAAGAAGATATGAAAGGCAAGAAAATGATTAGGCATCTTCGGAAGGTTCAAGACTATGTACAGTAAAAATGCTTGGGGTGTCAGCCTATGATTACTGTGAAATATGGTATTAAAGATGTGGGAGAGGATATTCTTGAGAGGATCCAAAAGGCTGCATCCCCACCAAACATGGAGGTAGTCCCCCTCAGCACCTTCACACCGCCAGCATAGTTTCGAGTTATTCGGATGAATCTTAAACATCTTCCGAGGAACCAGGTACCACCTAAATGCTACCTTGTAGAATAATTCAATCAAATTCAGACCCGTAACTGCCTTCCTGGTGAGAGAGACCGCGTTGTACCAATGGTCAGAAGCGATGACCATGTCCAAATCAGTCTCCCAAGTGCTTTGCATTTAGGCGGTTCTGTGAGAGTATCAAGTATAATCCGCAACTTTGTGATACTTTTAGATTTATTTACTGTTTCTATAAAGGTATCCAACTCCGTCTGGTCTATTATCTGTGTCGCAGAAGTATAGCTCTTAATCCTGTAATAGGAAAAAAGGTCTTGAGCTGGGAGAGTATATTCCGATTGTAACTCATCAAAAGACCGAATTTGAGAACAATAGAAAATGTCTCCCACCTTCAGAATACCATTACGAGACCATTCTGGTAAGCTGAGATTCTCAATAAATTGAGAAATATTGTTAGGGGTGCCAAAGCGGTGAGTCCCTGCGGTTTGGCAAATTTACGTTTAAATTTGTACATTGCTCCAACTATATCCTTTATTATTGGATTAGAAACAGAGAGCTTTCTAAAGGAAAGTTCATTCAGCCAAAAGAAAAAATAGGGATTTTGACCATTTAAATCTGCCGTCAGTCCATGAGGTGAGAGAACAGTGATATCTTAGCCAGTTTAAATATATCGGGGAAGCCTAGGCCTCCTCTCTTGCTACTTTGTTTTAATATTGCTTTTGTAAATAAGAGCAAGTCAGTGTGTATAGGGGGACGGAGAGGAAAAAAAAAAAAAAAAGAGAAAGAGAGGAAATATATATATATGTGTATGTTTAAAGGTGGGGGTTGAGACATCCTGCAGTTACCACTGTATAAGCAAGTTATCTGGGCTGAGATATTCTGTAGCTACCTAAATATTGTGATCAAACAGAGGTGAAGGAACTGGAAAATAGCTCAGGGAACTACAGATAGGTTTGAGGTGTCTAGCAGCTATTTGGGAGAGCTGCAGGTTAACAGTGGTCGAATAGAAACTATTTGAATCGTAAATATTAACCACTGTATGTCACGGTAAAGCGGGTAAACGATAAGCGGGTGGTAGGTTTGTGAAAATCACTGACTTATAAGTTTACATCATGGTTAATAAAGAGAAAATGAAACCCCTACTTAAAAGGGAAAGGAAAGGTGGAGAAATAAAAGAAAAAAAGATGGCAGAATTCTTCACACCTACGCAGCAGAAAGGGGTAAATATATTGGCAAGTAGTCCACTATCACCCAGAGCAGAAAGCAGTATAGCAGAAAAGACAACCAGTTCTAAAACACTGGACTCCTCACAAGAACAGGAACAGATGATAACAACAGATTTCCTGAAGAAAGCTCTAGAAGCCCAATGGGAATTAATTAAATCAGAAATACAATTAAATGCTAGGGATACTAAGACAGACATAAAGAATGATATCATGTTGCTGGGTAATAGAGTTAAAAATATGGAGGAAAAAATTGTAACCCTTAAAATTAATGAGATCAAAGCCCAAGAAACCCAAGAAACTTTGTCCAATAAAATCGAGCTTATGCAAAATAAAATAGCGGACTTAGAGGACAGAGCACGAAGGAGCAATTTACGCCTTCGTAATATTCCAGAGGAAGTAAATCAAGAGGGATTAGAAGAGTATTTGTTGGGTTTATTTGCAGCAATGGGTGTGACTGTGGACATTCCACAGACATTAATGGAAAGATATCACAGGCTGTCTAGACCTAAAGGCTTATCAGAATCACTCCCACGAGATGTGATTGTGGCTTTTTCATCCTATAGATCAAAAAGGGAAATTGTATCAGCATTTATGAGTTGGAAAAACAGACCACAGGAATATGAAAAAATAAACCTGTTAACACTTAAATAAAAGTAGGTTATACACATTTAATTATAATTAAGACACGGCAGTATTAGATTAGGTAACACTTAATACTATAGCACTTTGATAAGACACATTTATGTTAGAATAGACACATTTTTTGCGACTCAACATACACTACCAGATATAGGTATATATAACTGATATGGATTAGGTAAAAATTAAACTGATAATAGAATATAGACAAAATACATTCTATGGTAGTTGAGAAATATATATTAAATCCACTGATTAGAGGTAATTTTTTATTTTCACATTTTAGTATAAAAAAAAAAAACACGGTACATATTCCATGGTAGTTGAGATATATATTAAATTCACTGATTAGAGGTAATTTTTTATTTTCACATTTTAGTATAAAAAAACACGGTACACTTAGAGATGATATATCCCCAGCTTTATACTGGTTTGTTGTCCCTAGCAGAGTAAATGGGGAAACATTTAGGGGTATAAGGACACTTCGAGCAAGTCTCTAGAATACTAAAAAGTATAAGACAGAATGGACCAGATTTCTGAATTAATTGAGGAAACTAGGGTAGGTCATATAGCGGTCCCTGGGCATCTTCAAGCCTTGGGTCAAGTGACTCAATGTTTTTTCGGAAATGTCTAATCCAGAGGGGGGTGGATGTTTCTAAGGGAATCTCTAGGGGTTATAGCCCTTGGCAGGTATATGTTTTTAATATAAATGTATTTTGTTTTGTCTCTGTAATTGTTTGCTTTGCGTGTTGCTCGGCCCGGAGGGGGGGATGGGGACGGAGGGAACGAGGGGATAATGATTAAGTGTATGTCTCTAAATATTCAGGGTTTAAACTCCCCAAATAAAAGAGCCCTACTGATTAAATTCCTTAAAAAGGAAAAGATTGATCTGTGCCTAATACAAGAAACACATTGGAGAAAAGGAGATATATATAAAATTAAATTTCAAGGATATAAAATTATTTCTACATCAGCATTAGAGAAAGAGAAAAAAAGAGGCACAACAATCTTAGTATCAGAAACATTAATAATTGAAACCCTAATGTTGGAAATTGATAGTGAGGGTAGATACTCTATACTATAGTTAATATGTATGCCCCAAACTTGAACCAAATACCAACCCTTAATATAATAATAGAAAGGATAGATAAGGTACATAAGGGATCGCTGGTTTGGGCGGGAGATTTTAATTTAGTGGTTGAGCCAGAGTATGACAAAAGCATTCCAAGTGGGTAAAAAATATCAAAAAGCATAAATAAACAAGCACAACGCTTTAAAACATTCATTAAAAAAAATCGTCTCCATGATGTATGGCGGACCCTCCATCCTGGGCTAAGAGACTATACACATTGGTCGCAAGTTCATAATTCATACTCTAGAATAGACTTAGCTCTGGGGGATCTAGCTACTATGAAACAAATTAAGAAAATAGCAATAGTTGAAATACCGTGGTCAGAACATAATGCAATGTGTTGGAATCTACAAAGTATCAGAGATGGAGGAGAGCGATCATCCTGGAGACTAAACAATAAACTAATGGAAATAGAAGAAAATTTGGCATATATTCAAAAAGAGACAGAATGGTATTTTAAAGAAAACATAACATCAGAAATATCAATGGATAAGATATGGGCTGCATATAAATGCGTGACTCGCGGCCACTTAATTAAAATGGGGGCAGTTAGGAAGAAATTAGAAGGCCCTTCCTTGGGAGAATTGTATATCAACTTAAAAAATAGAACGGATGAAAATAAAGAGACACCTACTATGTCCTTAGCGATACATATAAAAGAACTAAAGATGCAAATAAATAAAAAACTATTGGATGAGATAAAAAATAATTTGGAAAAGATGAATCAAACCTATTACTCCAAGGGTAATAGAGCAGATAAAAATCTTACAGCTAAAATCAAAAAGAGGATCGCTACACGGAGGATCTATAAGATAGTGTATAAGGACAAAGTATTATATGACCCAGAAGAAATAGGGAAGGCTTTCGCAGATTTTTACCTAGACATAGAGACACCCAGATACAAGAATATCTGGCGACATGCCAGCTTCCAAAAATAAATTATGAGCAACTTAGTATCCTAAACCACCCTATTACTGACCTAGAGGTAAACCTAGCAATAGACAAGATTAAAAAAAACAAGGCCCCGGGCCCGGACGGCTTTATGGGTTACTTTTATAATGATGAAGACAGATTTGGGCAAATATATGACACTCTTATTTAATGAAATAGTTAATGGAGGACAAATGGAACAAGAACTATTGAAAGCGAATATAATACCGATCCCTAAGCCAAATAAAAATACAACGTTAATAGAAAACTATCGCCCAATTTCGCTGATTAATGGCGATATTAAAATTTTCTCGACAATAGTGGCAGAAAGAATTAAGAAGATCATCCCATCCCTTATACATAGTGAACAAGTAGGGTTTATCCCAGGGAGGAAGGCTTCTAACAATATTAGAACATTAATAAATTTGATAGATCTAACAAATAAGCGTAAAAATCCAACAGTGATAGTATCACTTGACGCAGAAAAAGCCTTTGATCGAGTTAATTGGGAATATATGTTGAGTACGTTGAGGGCTTTTGGCTTAGAAGGGTGGATAGAAAAAGCTATATCGGTGCTATATAATGGCCCATCTGCTAGGATAATTGGAGGGGGGATAAAATCACCCTGGTTCCCGATAAATAATGGTACCCGGCAGGGCTGTCCGTTGTCCCCTCTTCTGTACGTCATGGCATTAGAACCATTTACATATCGGATACGTTGTAATAGAGGTATCAGAGGAGCCATATGTGAGGGTAGAGAGTATAAACTCAATTTATATGCAGACGACATCACACTGATTATGACAAATTCGATCAAATCAGTAGATTGTCTCATGGAGGAGATAGCGACCTATGGACAAATCTCAAATTATAAATTGAATGTTTCTAAATCTACCAGTCTTGGCCTTAATCTTGGAATAGAGAAGGAAATGATAAATGCTAAATACAACTTTAAATGGAATAAGGAATACATAGAACATCTGGGAATATTAATTCCTTCTGAAATAAATACAACATTGAAAATAAACTTTGACAGAGTAACAAACCAGATCAGAGAAAGCTTTAAAGCCTGGGTAAATCTTGAAATTTCCTGGTGGGGGCGTATAAACATAATTAAAGCTTACGTGATGCCCAAGTTCATGTATGTCTTTGAAGCATTTCCATGTGATATCCAGAATGTTTATTTAAAAGAGCTCCAAAACAACTTTATGGATTTCATATGGAAGAAGAAAAAAGCAAGAATTAAAAAAAGAATTCTGTTTCGGGAATTAAATAATGGGGGTCTAGCAATACCAAACATAAAAAAAATACCACGATGCCTCCATATTAAAACATATATGTAAATGGTTAGATAAAAAAGATAATTTGGAAGGCTGGATGGATATAGAATCCCACATGACCAAAATCTCTGACCTGTCCTTAATCCCCTGGATAAAAACAAAAACACCTGGGAATGTGTTTTATATTAGAGAGAACAAGACAGTGGAGACTATCCTGAACTTTTGGGACAGATTTAAAAAAGAATATGGCCTAGATTGGGATAACGTCATAAGAGTAGAAAACCCTTTAAAAACATTGGAATATAACATGGAAGATATAGATATGTCTAGCTGGGTACAAAAGGGTATGGTAAAACTGTCGGATATAATAAAAAATCAGAAAATTATGCCATACGCAGAACTTTCTCAAAGATATGGGCTGACATCTACCGATATCTTCAAGTATCTCAGAATAAAAAATTATATCTCAAAAAACAATTGTAGAGAAGATCAGGACATAACTGGGCTCATGATGATGATGTCCGAAGGTCGAAATATAAAAATGTTTTTAAGAAACACAATTTTTAGGGGACAGAAAGTAGAGATATATGAGGATATAGGACGGGTCATAAATAAATGGGAAGTTGAGTTGGCAATTAGAATAGACCCCAAAGTATGGCTCAAAATCATACCAAATATTAAAATAAACATCCATTGCTTAAACCTTATTGAAATGCAGTACAAAATTATGTATAGAACATATCTAGTCCCAACTAGAATGAACAAAATGTATCCAGAGCATGATCCTATGTGTTGGAGATGTGGAAAGCAGTTAGGTACTTATGTACATATATGGTGGAGTTGTGGGGAAATACAGAGATTATGGAATTTAGTTTTTTTAATTCTGAGGGAAATACTCCAGATAGACATCCCACTATCCCCAGGGATAGCTCTATTACATCTAGATTGGATACAAATAGGGAAAAATAAGAGATATATGCTTATACATATCTTGATAGCAACAAAAATATTAATTGCAAGAAAATGGAGGAGTAAAGAAGTACCAAACTGGGAACAACTTAAAAAGCAGGTAACATATCAACTCCAAATGGAAGACCAGGGAAAAACAATGCAAAGTAATGGATTAAGAACATGGTTACAATATTTAAATTAATACAATAAACAAGCAATAACATATTTGAGGAAAACCCTGAAAAGAGACAGATAATGGGGATATATATGAAAGGCGTCCCTTCCCTCCGCCCCCCCCCCCCCCCACTCCCCCCCGGCCAAGGATGCTGGCGGTTACGGGTCGGGGGATGGAGAGTTGCTAACCTAACGGGTCTGAGTGATACGATGTGATGTTAAATGTAACGGGTACATATAAGAAGTGTGGTTTGCAAACATAAGGATAGACTGGGAAGGAAAGCACTCAAGAAGAAAGCATTCAAAAAAAAAATCCCTTCCCGTGATGATTAGAAGCTTGAATATGTATCCGTATATTATATTGTATTTATTGTAATTAATGTATTTTTTGTACTACTTGTATTGTCTTTTTATATGTATATGAAAAAAAAAAAAATATTGCTTTTGGAATTCGGGGTAGCTTAGATTCCCAGACATATGTTGAGAATAAAAGAGTAAGTTGCATCAAATTGTGTCTGGGAACTTTCAGTGGAATTGTTCTCATACAATATAAGATTTTTGGGAGGACATATGCTTTTACGACTTGTATTCGTCCCAACCATGCCAACTCTAAACCCTTCCAAAGTACAAAAAGATATTTACACTCATGTACAAGGCCTTCATAATTATATGTAACAGTTTGTCTTAAATCATTTCTAATTTTAACACCCAAATAATTAAGGACAGAATTGTCCCAGTCAATGTTGAGATACTTACGTAATTCATTAATTTGTAAGGAGGAAAGGGAGAATACTAGTGACTGTGTTTTAGGAATATTCAACTTATAATTTGAATACGAACTAAAATTGCCAATTAAAGAAATAAGTTCGGGAACTGAGGTTTCTGGGGAGGTCAGGTAGAGGACAACGTCGTCGGCGTATAAAGCTATTTTATATGAGGTTACGGATCCCTCTATTCCTTCAATCACAGGTGAGGATCTGATTAATGCTGCGAGTGGCTCTATACTTAGGGCATGTAAAAGGGGTGCCAAAGGGCAACATTGTCTGGTCTCGTTTTTTACCCGGAAGAATTCTGAGTCCAAAAAGGGACCAGTGATCTTAGCCCGAGGTGTCGAGTATGGAGCCATGGTATAAGTTTTAAACAAGCCAGTGACGCTGAAGGCCTCGAGTGTTTGAGCTAGGTATGGCCAGCTAACTCGGTCGAAAGCCTTTTCGGCATCTAACGCCAAAAAGACCGATGGAATATTATTATGCTTTACCCTGTGGATTACGTTGAGGATTCGTCTGACGTTGTCCGCTCCCGATCTCCCTTTCACAAACCCAGTCTGATCCAGATGGACAAGATCTGTTATAACTAGGTTTAGTCTATCAGCCAGAATTGTTAAAAAAAATTTAATGTCCAAGTTTATTAAAAAGATGGGTCTATAGTTAGATACAATCGTGGGATCCTTCCCTGGCTTGGGGCCTCCAACATCTCTGGAATGAAGCTTTTGCTGGTTGCCACCTAGCCAAATAACCTTAAAAGAATAGGAGAGACGATAGGCTAAAGAGTTTGATAAAATTTAACTGAAAAACCATCTGGCCCAGGTGCCTTACCTTTTTTTGTGGTGTCTAATGTATTTTTGAGTTCAATTTCAGAAATAGGTTGTACTAAAGTTTGCAATTTTTCCTGTGAGAGCTTAGGGAGAGACAAACTATGCAGGAAATTCTAGATTTCGGAATCCGATCTTGTGCTCGGGGGTAAGTTATACAATTTGCTGTAGAAATCAGCAAAATTGTTTCTTATCTGGACAGGAGACAAGCAGGTTTTACCATTGAAGATGATCTTATTAATACTGATCTGTTGGTTTCTAAATTTTAGCTTCCTTGTAAGGGTCTTCCCTGGCCTAGCATTAGAATAATACCAAGTCTGTTTCAGCCTCGTCAGTGCCTTTTTTGTTTTTTGTTCTAGTGCAGTTTTAATAGCTAACTTAATATCTCTAATTTCATCCGCAGTGTGTTGATTAGGGGTTTGTTTGTTAGTTTTTTCCTTATTAGCTAGTAAAATATATAAATCCGAGAGACATTTACTGTAAGATTTTTTCATGTTCGAGTCCATTTTAATAAGGATTCCTCTCAGATAGCACTTAAGAGAGCACCAAAGCAGCTGATCGGAAACCTCTCCATTATCGTTTGATTTGAGAAAATTATTCGCTTCCAAACAAAGTTCTGACCTATTTTCCTCTGTATTTAAAATGTATTCGTTCAGCCTCCATCTTGACCTGGCGGCATATCCAGGAGTATCTTTCATCTGCAAAAGCAATGGGGCATGATCCGACCAGGTTATACAGTCGATTGTGCAGCCAATTATGTTATGCAGATGGGGAGCCCTGGTAAAGAGGTAATCAATTTGTGAGTAGGAATTATAGGGATTAGAACAGAAAGTGAAGTCCCTACCTTGAGGGTTCTGTAATCTCCACATATCGAACAGCTGGTTCCTTAGGATAAAATTAGAAAATGCCTGGGCTGACGATCTGGTCTTTTGATCAACACTACGGCCATAAGGAAGGCTTTTGTCCATCTTTGGATCAAGGATGCAGTTCATATCCCCCCCGAATATAAGAATCCCTTTTTCTATTTGCTCCAATCTATCCATCAGGTTATTAACCCCTTAACACGTGTGGACGTATATATACGTCCTGAAAAGCACGGTCCTTCAGGACCATAAGGACGTATATATACGTCCTCCGTTTTCATGTAGCCTTGAATGTGATTGTATGCGCGTTACACACATAGGCAGTGAAAGCTGATCACTGCCTATGTGTGTTAAAGTGTTGCAATGATGCCTCAATCGAGGCATCATGCAACACCTTCTGTGTCGCCCTGGGCATCGTGGGTGGGTGCTGTATTGGAGGAGAATGGTCCTCCAATACAGCGTGCCCAGCACAGAGCGACGGAAGAGAGAAAAAAAAATCTCTCCCGGCGCTCTGAAACCGCTACTTGACTGCCCCTACAGGCAGTTAAGTATATTACAGTTAAAAATAGAAAATGAATTCAATAAATAAAATAAATAAATGGAAAAAGCTAACCCTAGATCTACTGAACCTTAATCTAGGGTTAGGGTCATAAATAGGGTCATAATTAGGTTTACAGGGGGGTTCGGATGATTACAAGGGTTAGATTAAAGGGTGGGGGTAGATTTAGGGTTAGGGTAAATTCATAGTTGGGGTAAATTTAGGGTTGGGGTTTAAAAGTCACTATAGAAGAAAATGGTTAGAAAACATTATTGTTTATTGCCCTATTACTTGAAAGAAACATAGACAAACAAGGAAACATTGGTATTACTAAACGCAGGACAAATATTAGAAATATATAGACGGGGTCTTTTTTACCATTTGTAATTGTGTAAAAAAAAAATCAGGTCAAAGTTAGAAAAAGTGTTTTTTATGTCATATTTTCATCATATTTTATATTTTTTTTAATGATACCATATGATGAAAATAATAGTATCAAATGAAAGCCCTATCCGTCCTTTAAAAAATTATATATAATTTGTGTGGGTTGACTGAGCACAAAGAAAGAAATTCACAGTTCAGTAAACGTATGACAAGGCACATCAAATGCAGCATAGCACTCGATCACTAAGGGGTTAAGAAATCTGATGGTTCCAGTTGAAGGAGCATATGTATTGACCAATGTATATAGTATGTCATTAAGTCGACAGACCAGGATACAAAATCGGGCTTTCGGATCAGTTTCAAGATGGATTAATTCGAATTTAATAGAAGAGGAAATTATAATTACAACGCCTCTCTTTTTTTTATTATTTAATGAAGACTCAAATATATAGGAATATTTCCAAAATTTCCAAAGTTTTAGATGAGTTAATTTCCAGTGAGACTCTTGAATAAAACACACATCAATCTTCTTATCTGTTAATAAACCATAGAGGTTCGCACGCTTCTGCAGAGAATTTAACCCCTGAGAATTTAGTGAGACAAATCTAACCGGCATCTATTAGATCTTCATCAAAAACGCTGATGTTATCATAAGGTGTATAATAAGTGGATTCACATATATATTTAGGTTAAGTATTGTGAAAGAATAAAGCTAAACTAATATTCAAAAAAAGGTCATCATAGCGTATTGTTTATAATGAATAAATAATCAAAATAGTGATCATCTAAAACGTGTCATCAGGGGCGTGGCTTGTCCGAACTCCGAGATGGCTGCTTTCTTCTAAAGCTCCGTCGTCTTGGGGACATTAATCACATAACTGGGACAATACCTCAACAGAAAACAACCACAAACCTCATATTATGGCAGCACAAAGACAAAGACGTCATCCGGAGCACCTAACAGAGTTCTTCAAACAACCTAAGGTGAAACAAAAATCGACAATCACTCACCTCGTGGATCCTCCGCTGGCGCGATCTTTATCTCCAAACATAGAAACGGACTCTGAAGTTCCAGCTTACACGAACCCTGCTGGCGACACACAAAATGCATTGCTAGTGACATCGATACAAACAATGCTTAAAGATATGAAAACTGAACTGTTCACCGACATTAAGGCGTTAACCGGCGACATAAAAAATGATATCCAAGACCTAGGATCCAGAACGGACCATCTTGAGGTTAAAATGGGCGAACTCACTGAATCACACAATGAGCTCATTGACGTTAGTGATTTGGAAGACTTTATCATGGATTACTGTGCCCACCTAATCCCTGAAAACGGTGAAGTGGAACCGAGCATTAAAAGGGCTCACAGAATACAAAAACCCAGAAACCTTCCAGACAATGTTCCAAGAGATACCATTGTAAGAATGCACCACTACAAATACAAAGAGGCTATTATAATGGCTACAAAAGGGAAACCAACACTCCCGGCAATGTTTGCCAACATACAAGTTTTCTCGGATCTATCAGCATACACGCTGCAGCGTCGTAAATGTTTTAAAGAAATTACAGTGATTCTGAGAAAGCATGGTGTACGCTATCAATGGGGCTTCCCAGTCCGCCTTATAGTATCCCGAAATGGAACACGCAGGGTTATTGATACCCCAGAGGAAGGTTTCCGCTTGCTCCAACTATGGAACCTTGCAGAACACAAAGAAGAGAGAGCTGGATATTTACACCGAAAATCCCCACCGAAAATCACACAAGACTGGTCTCTGACACCCATAAAATCCAAAGCGGCGTCTGCTATAGACCAAGATCAGACACAAAAGCTAATCCATCTTGAAGATACATCGGATGACCCCATAAACAATTCACCCTTGAACACATGTGGCTAAAGAGACACTACCGTTTACCAGTCTTTCCAGAGAAGACCACCAGTTACTATGTTCTGGCTCCACTGTTGATATACTCTCAGGTTTTTCTTAATGTTCCTCTTTTCTCTCCATTCAAAGTATAACAGTTAACGTTAAATGTCAGCACAAGACTATAAACTGCTGCTAAGCTATACTTACATATGACTGAGCTTTACAGACATCACAAGGCTCCTTCACATAGGAGTTGTTTTCTCTCGTTTTTCCTGAAAGAAACAATATGCAATAGTTAAACATCTCAAGAATAATACCTTGAACTTTATCTCCCTGTCAACCCCACAATGTTGATTCACAGATTATTTTGAACACCCCCTCTTAGGAGATTTTTCCTTTTTTCTCCTTCTCTAAGGAATTATTACTAATAAAATTGACTTAGACAGTTTCAATGTGTATTCAATATACCCTATTGTTGTCCCATCAAAGCTACTGATTAATCTAGGATTCCTACCGCTACCACAAAAAGACGCTTGTATATATGACGAGTAGTCCAGGTGATATACCTGGTTCGGCAGAATATCAGGCAGGGATCTGTCCTGATATTCTCCCTACCTTTCTGTGTGTTTTTTTTTACTATTATTATTTCTGTTTTTTATTTTTATTTCCTGGCTGGAAGATTCCAGCACCTTGTTAAACTATTTTAAGCTCAAGTTCACTGATTTACTGCTCCCATGATTTTTCTTTGTTTTTTATCTATTAATAATGATAATGATGATTTATTCAGATACGTGAAGCTTTCATACAAAGTCTTACTAATTGATATACTGCAATATTTTGTAAATGTTTTCCTTAACTCACGATACGGGTCATTTTATTTTATGAATAACATGCACATGACAAGATTTTATTTAAAACATATAACCGCAAATTTTTCGAACGAAAAAGTGATACATTACAAACAACAAATTATACACAGATAGCTGGCTCCAAAACTTTCCATGGCAAAGGCAGGAGGCTTAAAGATATTTTCTCTTAGTACTAAGGGGCTGAATTCCCCGGTAAAAAGACATACTGTACAAAGAGATGCTCACAAACAACATGCAGATGTATGTCTACTACAAGAAACACATTTCTCAAAATCTCAAAACATGTCAGTATACTAAAAAAAACTATCCCATTCAGTACCATGCCAGAGCTAATCCAAAAACTGCAGGAGTGTCTGTCTTGATTAGTAAAGGAGTTTTATTTGAATTTCTTAACAAAAAAGTAGACCCACTAGGGAGATTCATATTTCTAAACTGCAAAATCAATGACCTACCATACACGATTGCATCTATATATTCTCCAAACGAGAAACAGCTGAAGTTTCTAGAAACCACATTCAATTTACTTCAAAAATTCCAAAAGGGAGCTTTAATCCTAGGGGGTAATTTTAATATTTTAGCAGATCCCTCTATGGACTCTACAGCCAAATTGTCATTGAAAAGACATCTTACTCTAAAATCCCACAGCAATACATTTTCACATTTGTTAGCTGGAATTTCTTGGTATGATATTTGGAGAACCTTTCATCCATCTGACAAAGATTTTACATTCTACTCTATCCCCTATGGTACATATTCCAGGATTGACTATCTGATTACAGATAACAAAACTCTTAATAGAGTGCGGTCATGCTCTATGGGACAGATAACATGGTTTGTATGTAATGTGTTTTTTTTATGTCTATGTATAAAAAATACTGATTTTCAATAAAAATATATATTAAAAAAAAGAGAGTTAGTATATACAAAACACTTTAGCCATACAGGATCCTTGTTTGTGATGGAAATACTGTCTTAATCAGTGAAGTTTAACAAGCACAGGTATCCCATTTGTGTTTAGGGGTTAGTAGTACATTTAACCACTTCCTTCTTTCCCGGCTAAATGTGTAGATTTCAAACACCAGTAAATATATGGTGTATACAGCCTAAACTAACCAGAAACAAGTACAGTCATATATTTTCTGTATGATTTCAATCAATAGGGGTATCCCTATGAGTTTCTGTATGTCTCCAAGCGCAGCAAAGAGGGATGAGACCTCTTTAGTTTAGAAGATGCGGTCACTATGTATTACGCCAGTACATATCCAAACGGTTGTAATGTTTGCCGTGATATAGGTCGACAGAATTAGTTCTGTGGTTTTCTGTATGTCGCAGCAAGTGATGGCAAATATATATTATATTTTTATTTTGCGGAATCGTCTAAAAGTTTTCTGGATCCATGAAGACACAGCTGCTGCATAGACACACAGGAGATTAATGTGTGGACTTTAAATTAAAAAACATAATAATTTTCTGTACTTATCTGAGGTTGCTGCCCTAATTGTCCAACATCGGATACTTCAGTCTGGACCACATGGATTCATTAACAAGTCCTTTTCTCCTGCCCGGGCCAGCTTTTTGTTTGTGAGAAAGAACGATGGTGCGTTTAGACCCTGTATCGACTATTGGGATCTCAATATGCCTATCCCACCCCATTGATTATCTAATTATTCAACCAACTCAAGGGAGCTTCAGTCTTCACTAACTCAATCTGACGGGAATTTAATCTCATCAGGATAAAAGAGGGCCACAAATGGAGGCCTTTCGGTCTTTGCAATGCTCCTGAGGATTTCTAGGCGTTTATAAATGATGTCCTGGGAAATACGCTGTACTAATGTGTACTGGTTTATCTGGAGGATATTATAATACATTCCATATCTCTTGAGAACCATCATGCAGATGTCTCTTGTGTTCTGCAGAGAATCAGAGAGAGTAATCTGTTCTGTAAATTGGCAAAAACGGGAGTTCCACCCCAAACAATTTACGTTTTTGGGCTATGTTATTTCTAATGCTGGATTCTCTATGGATCCAGAGAAACTTTACGCTTTACTACAGTGGCTTCGTCCTACGGGTCTTCGCTCCATCCAGTCCGTTTGCTGTGCTCTTCGACCCTTTACATCTAACCGGGCTAAAGGAGCTGTTATTGGAGTTCCACTTTGAGCCTCTCTTCTATGCATCTGTAAAAAAAACAGACAAATCGAACACCAAATGACTACACTGGCAACTTTCTATGTTTAACAGGCCTCTGATTGAGACTGAGAAGAATTTTAGACTAGACCAGGTTATTCTCGTGTGGTCTCTCTCCCTTAAGTTTAGAAACACACCCTTTCTGCCTACACAGAAAGCCAAGATTCACAAATCAATAAATGTTGATAACATATAGGTAAAGTAAAATATCTTATCTGCACAGGGAGAACCAGTAGAATTTCCTAATTTGAAAGATTGTAAGCAATGCCTCATGAAAAGGCTATTCTGTATTATTTGCTGAATAATTCAGTTCAGGGCTAAACCTTCGAGTGTTAAAATTACACTTTTTGCACACTACTCTAGGACTTAAAATTATATTACTTAAATGGTGTGCAGGGATTAATTTTATTTCTTTAGTACTTAATATTTAGCCCATACCTGGAAAAACTGGAGCAGTAGATCCTTGTCAATACTGAATAAATGTTCTATTTGAAGATGAGTAAATCTCTAGATTATAAGAGCATTAAAACGTTACTGCAAAATTCAGACACATCTTCTAAATGACTTACTTTAACCCATGCTTCCAAAAAACGTGTCCTCCCTCTCCAAAGTAAACCTGACGTGTATCTTTATAGATACACATGGGTTTGGGAGCTGACGCACAGCCAATCAGTATGGGGTGCTTGTCCCGATCGTCTGATCAGGTTCAGGTTACAGCCGGGGTCTTTCTCTGCTACTGTTAAGGTCCCCTCTGCGGATCCCATTTAAAAACGCAGGTCTCTCTCCGCACTAGCATGGCAGCTGCCCGTTAGAGTATAAACTGTCAAGTGCTATCAAAAGTAGATGCCAGTTTATCGTCCCACTAAGGACAATGATTTTCTTTACTTGTGGTTCTATATTAGAAGCAAAACTGGGGGAAAAAGTTTCATTGTCCTTTAATTAAATTAAACAAACTAAAATTGGTGGAAATGGTTTTTCCAAAACAGGAAGGAAGATCTAACTTACTAAATGTATGCTACAGTTGAACATCTCACATCCTATCAAGTAAGGAGCTTGTCCCACAGAGGGGAGGAGTGGAGACCCACAGCACTATAAAGACCCCTCAAACTGTTACCACAGTGTAAAAGTAAAACAGTATATCTTACAGCGCACTTTTTGTATTTCTTTGTTCTGTTACCACAGTGCTCCAGAGCTTTGGTTCCTGATTGTCCTTGGACTTCAGTCTCCAGTTTCCCCTTTGGTGCTGTGTTGCAGAACATCTATTGGATTTCCTGTTACCTGACCCAGGGGCGGATCCAGAGTCTGATCTCGGGAGGGGCACATGTCCGTCTGTCTTTTCCTCTCTCCCTTGTCCGTCTGTCTTATCCTCTCTCCCATGTCCGTCTGTCTTATCCTCTCTCCCATGTCCGTCTGTCTTATCCTCTCTCCCATGTCCGTCTGTCTTTTCCTCTCTCTCATGTCCTTCTGTCACGCTCCTCTCCCTTCCCATGTCTGTCGCACTCCTCTCACTCCCCGTGTCCCTCTGTCTCTCTTCCTTCCATGCCCGTTTCTCTCCTCTTCCTTCCCATGTCCGTCTATGTATCCTCTTCTTTCCCATGTCCATCTGTCTCTTCTCTCATTTCCCATCTCTCTGTCTCTCCTCTCCCATCCCATGTCTGTCTGTCTCTCCTCTACCATCCCATTTATGTCTCTCTCTTCTCCCTTCCTATTTATGTCTCTCTCCTCTCCCTTCCCATGTCTGTTTGTCTCCTCTCCCCTTCCCATATCTGTCTGTCTCTCCTCTGCGAACACATGTCTGTCTGTCTCTCCTCTACCATCCCATTTATGTCTCTCTCTTCTCCCTTCCCATGTATGGCTCTCTCAGCCAATTTGCCCAATAATATGCCAGTGTTAGTTGCCATTTAATATGCCCCAGCCAATTTTCCCAATAATATTCCAGTGTTATTTGCCATTTAATATGCCCCAGCCAATTTGCCCAATAATATTCCAGTGTTATTTTCCATTTAATATGCCCCAGCCAATTTGCCCAATAATATTCCAGTGTTATTTGCCATTTAATATGCCCCTTCCAATTTGCCCAGTAATATGCCAGTGTTATTTGCCATTTTATATGCCCCAGCCAATTTGCCCAGTAATATGCCAGTTATTTGCCATTTAATATCCCCTGCCAATTTGCCCAGTAATATACCAGTTATTTGCCATTTAATATCCCCTGCCAATTTGCCCAGTAATATACCAGTTATTTGCCATTTTATATGCCCCTGCCAATTTGCCCAGTAATATACCAGTTATTTGCCATTTTATATGCCCCTGCCAATTTGCCCAGTAATATGCCAGTTATTTGCCATTTTAAATGCCCCAGCCAATTTGCCCAGTAATATGCCAGTTATTTGCCATTTAATATCCCTAGCCAATTTGCCCAGTAATATGCCAGTTATTTGCCATTTAATATCCCTAGCCAATTTGCCCAGTAATATGCCAGTTATTTGCCATTTAATATCCCTAGCCAATTTGCCCAGTAATATGCCAGTTATTTGCCATTTAATATCCCCTGCCAATTTGCCCAGTAATATGCCAGTTATTTGCCATTTAATATCCTCTGCCAATTTGCCCAGTAATATGCCAGTTATTTGCCATTTAATATCCCCTGCCAATTTGCCCAGTAATATGCCAGTTATTTGCCATTTAATATCCTCTGCCAATTTGCCCAGTAATATGCCAGTTATTTGCCATTTAATATCCCCTGCCAATTTGCCCAGTAATATGCCAGTTATTTGCCATTTAATATCCCCAGCCAATTTGCCCAGTAAAATGCCAGTGTTTCCTATAATTAATAAGCCCCTGCCTCTTTCCCTAGTACATTCCCCCCATCTCCCCAGCACTTACCTTTCCCTGGTTGCTAGTGGCAGGCAGCATGGTCTTCTCCATGCTGCCTGTTCGTCTCACAGATGGTTGTGCCGACAGGTCACGTGACCCGGCGCGCGTATGACGTCAGCGCGCCGGTCACGTGACCTGTCGGCACTTCCGTGTCGGCACAGTGCATGGGGAGCCGAACAGGCAGCACGGAGGTTTCTCTGTGCTGCCTGTTCGGCTCCCCGTGCAGCCTGCCGGCAGGCAGAAGAGGTGAGGGGGATCTTACGATCCCTTCTCACCTCAGTCTCCGCCTGCAAGCGCGTTTTTTTTTTTGTTTTTTTTTAAAGTGTCTTTTTTTTTTTTCTCTCTTCTCGGGGGGGGGGGGGGGGGGGGGCAATTGCCCCGTTGCCCCCCCCCCCCCTGGATCCGCCACTGACCTGACCTTTAGCTTGTCTCCTAGATTACCCTGTTTGCCTGAACTCTGCTTGGATTACTCCTGTTCCTGACTTCGCTTTTTGGATTATCCTTATTATTTTGTGGCATTCTCGTGCTCCTTTCCTTACCAGGGTGCTCTGCCTATATACACCTGTGGACCACCTGGAGAGGGTTACTAGCAAGAGATAGCATCCCCTGCTCTATGCTCCAAAAACCTCAACCCTTACAATTACCTAATTAAGGGCCCACCTGGTCTAGTTAATTTTTTATTATTAAAAACATCTAAGCATTTATTTTTCTTTTTTTTTTTTTACTTGAAAACCTATATTTTGCAGGTAATCTGCTGCTCACCCAGTGATATATCCTGGAAGCCAAACAGAATGGTCCCACCTCCACCAATCGCTGTAATTTTTTCTACAAGTTTCCTATCGTATCGTATTTCAGCATAGCTTTCTGGGTTAAACAATTTGTTATTGTATTGTCTTATTAGGTTTATTTTTTGATTATTTTTATTATTACTTGATTTATTATTTCATTATGATATTATTATTTGATATATTTACATTATTATTATTAATGACAGATTGTCTGACCTATAGAGATTGTAGAAACATAGAAACATAGAATGTGTCGGCAGATAAGAACCATTCGGTCCATCTAGTCTGCCCAATTTTTTTTTGAGTACTTTTATTAGTCCCCCGTTCCCGGTCTTATAGCTAGGATAGCCTTGTGTATATAGCCTTGTGAGTAAATATCATTCATTACTATTTATTATTATTATTATTATTATTATTCTCATTGTTAGAAAATATTATTTAGTTTATTATTTGATTAATTTTATTATTACTTGATTTTATAATTTCATTATGATATTATTATTTGATTATTTTATTACTGTTATTGCATTATTATTGCTATTTCTTATTTGATTATTGCATTACTGTTATTGCATAATTATACACATTTATTATTTGATTATCATTTAATTAATTATTATATTTATGAATTATTATTAATCCATTATTATTAAATTATATATTATTATTATCATTATTATTTTTTGAGCAAGCCATAACCTTAAAATGAAAACTACTGCAGAGTAAAACAAATTGGCATTATTTTCTTATTTTATTAATACCCAGATTGCAAACAATTCAATTTGAATGGCATATTGTCCGTCCTATAGAGACTGTATGCCAATATGCAGTTAGTTTTCCTCTCTGCCAGTGTGATGTGTAGTATTCTATTGTGATGCAAGTGTCTCTAGACAGAGGAAGGTTCTATCTCCATGGCGACCGATAAACAGAACATTTCACAGTAACATAGCTTCAGGCTTCATACTGCTCGGCTAGGCTAACTTGAAGCAAGCATCTTTCTCTGCTTTTTATATATAGACTTTCATGCTGTAGGATCATGGTGCTGGAGAGGAGGCAAGACTGGCATCTTACCAGCACTGGTGTTGGACTGAACAGCAAGAGCCAGCCACACTTCTCTCCTGCATATGTCAAGGTAAATAATACAATCCATCCATTCGAATAATATAATAATAATAATATTAATCCTGGTATAATAATATACCATCAGTGTATAAAGATAATAATAATCTAATCCTGGTATAATAATATACCATCAGTGTATAAAGATGCCCAAGAGGGGGATTTGTTTTTTTACATATCCTCCAAGAACTCTACCCCAGTACCATACCCCTATTTAGTGTCATGTAGCCGGTGCTTGCTTTGAAAGTCAATGTGTTCACACACTGCCTCTAATTCACTCCCTGTCTTCAGGTACTTATAGTGGAGCACAGAGAGTGAACTGCAAGTTAAAAATAAAGAAAAAAAGAAAATTTCCTGTTAAAAAAAATCAACCCTTTCCTTGCTGATCACAGTTTGTTACTATGATCAGTTTCCTTCCTCTTTATGGTCCTCATTTTGTTGTTTTTTTCCCCCCCAAAATGTATATTTTTGTCAATTTTTTTTTAAAATAAATAAATGTCATTGTAATATATTTATTTAATTACATTTACCCCCCCATGTTCAGTGATTCTTATGGATCTGACATCGCACACTTCAGAGTTTTCCCCCCTGGCTTTTTTGTTAAGGGGGAGGGGGTTGGGAACAATTTTTTTTTCTTTTTTATTAGTTAATTAGTTGGGATAAGTGGGTTAGTGTTGCACTAGTTGTGTAGCTTATTATAATACTAAATTGTAGATACTATTTTATGTATAGGGTATCAAAAGAAAGCTCCAGCTGTCCTTTAAAAAACAACATATAACTTGTATGGGTGCATTAAATGAGAGAGAGGAAAATTAGGTTTCAACAAACACTTATCAAAAATTGAAAAATCACTCTGGTCCTGAAAGGGTTAAACTGTATGTGTTTTATCTACATTAACCTTTTTTTTTTTTTTTTTTACACAGTATATTTTGTGTTATATATTGTTTGCAGAGCTGTGCAGAGGGATTTCCTGATTTAAGATTTGATGCATTTCTTTGTGTGGGAACGTGAAAGGGAGTGAGAGACCTGTCTGGTGATGCAGTATGGCCGCTGTGCTCAGGGGAAAAAAATGACTGGAAGGGTCCTTAGGTTTTTAGGGTTGTTTGAGGTGCAAATCTAGGCTTGCAAATGATTTGTAAATATTTTAGGTACTGATTGACAAAGCCTGCACATATACAGATACATTATACATTACTACGTTTGCTATTGTCTATTCCTTTTATTTCAGTCAACCCTTTGCAAGCCCCTCCCGCTCAGTTGTCAACGGAAAAATGAACCCACGCGTTTAGACAGAATTACCAATCCATATGAAACGACAAGTGGAAGCTCCTTTACCAGAAAATACCCCGGGGATGTCCTCTCTCAGCCCAGCTATCCTATGCCACCCCCACATTGGACGGTCCATTATAAAAAAGATTTCTGTGGCAAGGTAAGGCATGTGGTTTATAAATGGCGTGGCACATTATTACTTCAGCATGCAATAAAGCATGTTATAAGCAGTTATAAAAGTACAAATAAAATTAGGTGTTTATCTCCAGCATCCTTTTTGAGAATTTTACCCATGATGCAACATTGTCCAAAATCTTTCATTAAGTCTCACTTTATAACTGTGGCCAAAGCCTTCATGATGATGTCATAAGATACTCCCGGCTCTCTTATTGGCTCCTGTGTACCATAGTGGGTAGGACTAGGTGGCTGTGTACAACTTTTTTTTACATGCCTTCCAACACAAAGAGAGGAGATTGATCTGATCAAACATGATCATAACTCTGCCCCCTTGTGATGTAATAGTTACATTACACTTCCATTCAATGCAAGTCTATGGTCAGAATTCTTACTTATAGACAGCATTCTGTGTCCCCAGTCCCAAAGTGAGATACTAGTGCTGTAAATTCACTGAGGGAGGGCACCCAAAAACACTATATTTCACAAAATGGCGGTGCCCAGACACACTTGTTTAGTAAAATATTTCATAAAATAAACTCTCATAACAAAAACAAAATCCATATCTGAAATCAACAATGCAAAATAAAAAAAATAAACCCATTTCATTTTTTGTTGGGAGTGTCCCTTGAAGTACAGTTTTGCAGTTTCTGACTGTGCACATATCTCTATGGGAGCCTGTTGATTGGTTTCTGAGATACACTGGGAATGCCCATTTGTGAAGGTTGGATCAATCTGTGGGAGGAAGCCTACAAAACTAAGGTTTTTAAGGTATGCATTGCAAAACAGTTGAATCTTAGAACAAGTCACACACAGTCAGATGTAGTTAGGTAGATGTAGGTATATTGATGTACAGACAGATGAATGGTGTAGGTATACTGATGTATTAACAGATGAATGGTGTAGGTATACTGATGTACAGACATGTATGGTGTAGGTATATTAATGCACAGACAGATGTATTGTGAAAGTTTATTGATTACTATGTACAAACAGCTGTGTGGTGAGGGATTACTGATTCTGAGAGATGAATGGTGGCAAAGGATTACTTATGTACAGACGGATTTATGGTAAAGGTTTATTGATGATGTACAGACAGAATTATGGTTGTCCCGTAGTAAAAAACACTTTTTTTTGTCATCACCTTGACAACTAAGCCACTGACAAACAAGGCTAGCCTCATGTTCACCTGAAATCAAAATGTGTATTTGATCAACCTCTGACAAAGGTCTGAAATGTTTCCTGTAGGGAGATCAAAAACATTGGGGATCCCGTCTAAAGCCTTGTAACCAAACCAGTCAGATGAACGATGATTACCTGGGACTTCCATCAAAGCCCTCCCTAAGTACATTTCATTCAGGCCCTCAACCCTTTACCTTGGAGAATCATCTCAAAAAGGGACCATCACAGGTTAGTACTTGGATTTGTTAATACAAATAAATCCTCACCCTATGCAAATGTGACTGCAAAGAAATCAGTACATACTATAATCGGTGCTTACCACTGAACATAATGGCTTGCTGGGAACGTTTTTTTTTTTTTTTTACCTTTTGCAGCACTTGGCAAAAAAGGTGGATAGAGGGAGCACAATCCTGATCTAGTTATGACATATATTTCTTAACTTCACTCCATCTATTGGTGATTTGGGGGATTGCAAAAAATAAAGTAAGAAACTGCTGTTGAGCTGAACCCTATAAACAAGTGTTAGCAGATCAGACATGTTTTTCCGACACCTTCTACATACCGACCTGCAGAATTCAAGTTTATCCAGGGGGAACCAGCTAATTAATCAAGGAGTGGATCCCATAGGAAATACCTTGATTAACTTTATTTATTTTCCCCACACACAGCACATAGGAATTATACATTCTGCAGGGCAGCATGTAAAAGTTATATACGTCCATCAACAAAAATGGCTGATCTGGCAACCATTCTCCAAACAGAACTCCCTTCTTGTCTCTCTGGCTTAAACAGTTCTCGATTTCAGGAAATATGGTTTAATAAATGCTGTAAAATATACTGCTGAGGGCTAAGAACAGAGATATTCAGTCTCTCTTTTTGATGTCTAGTGCATAGTGGCCTCTACAGAAAACAAGGCACTGTCTGGGAAACCTTTCTACATCAATGACAAAGGAACTATCAGCCTCACTGATATATATACCACAACCACCGCTAGAGACTTCAGACCATTCACAACGTGAGTAAATGTCTTTGGTTTCATGCAGTGTTGCTTCTTTTCCATGCTATGTCTTAAAATGAAGGCATGTGCTCCCAGGGTTCCATGTGTGAACTGGATTTAGAAGGTGTTCATTGTTGACCTTATTTGGATCTTCCTACCCAGAATCCCTTGCGGTGGTGATGGCACTGTAAATTTGGGATTGTCTTGTCCGGGATTATCATATATGTTTAATAATGCTTTATTGACTTGACTTCTCAAAGTATTCACGTGGCCACCCCCACCACGTACTAGTAGAGCGATGATAAATTGCTCATTAGGAAAATGCCACTAAACTGATTAGTTGAAACCCATTATTGTATATCTAAAAATACCTGTGTTGTCTTTGTAAGTTATAGTAGAAGGGATAGATTTATGTTGGAGATTATACTTTGTAGAAAGAGTGAGAGAATACCAAATATGGTAGGGGGGGGGGGGGATTAAATGTATGAAACAGATTTAACTGTAGGTAGTGATAGGTCAAATGTAGGTGGAGCTTGGATAAAGGTGGGTGGGTTTGGGAAAGTGGGTGGGGCTATCACAGCACTGGGGGATAGGTCCAGGCCAGCACCTAGTTAAAGTAATGGGAAATTCTATTGACTGAATGAGTTTCACCTCTTATTTGCTAAATATTTCCTTTTTCTTACCAGTAACGAACTGGAGGGTTACCCCAAAAAAGACATCCTGACCTACTGGCAGGCAAAAGATTATCCCAAGGTCATGGGATATTGTCTCAAAGAGAACCCTCTCCCAGAGAAAACACTGCGCCCACCACCTTCAATGCAGGATCCTCTCAAGTTTCCCAACGCCATTAAGCCGCACCTCGTACCTTCGAGGTTGAAGGCTGTTGCCAACAGGAAGACCTTGGCGCAAGAGAGCTACCAATGGCCTCTGGATGTGAGGAGACGCCATGATGTCTATGCCCCAATGGAATGCCCCTGGACTATGTCTCGCAAAGCACCAGCCATAAATGCAGTGCCGAAAATGTATGAAACAGAGAATAAGACATATGGTAGCAAACGACTGATCACAGTATAACACAATAGTAAACAAAAAAAAGCTATAATAAAAATGAAAATTTACATTAAAAAAAAGGTCTATTTTACTAGTTAATTTTATCGTTCTGTTGTTGTCTAAAAAAAAAATCTAATAATGGTAATCTCTCCAGTTCCTGTGCATGTATGTTTAAGAATGTCCAGTGCTGTGTATTATCATAAAAGCAATATACGTAAGCAAAGATTACATATAACATTGGGGATAATGTACATATACAGGGGTAAGATCAATGTGCAAAGTTTTCACTGTTAAAAGTGCAGTTTTACCTACACTAAACTTTTCCGATTTTTCTGTACGTTGTACATGGTTTTGGTATGGGTTAAATAAACTTTTTTTAACATTTTTTTTTTTTTACCAAACCAAAGTTCTCCTGTAGATAGTTAATGAAAGTGATTTCCCTATGGGTCTCTAAATTCAGTGACTCTGCTTTTTATGGTTAATAGAATCCTCTGAGAAAGTGCTGTCATTGGTCATTACTGTGGAATCTGAAACAGTTCAAAATTTGGTAGTAATATTTATATTTACTCTCAAGTTTGGTATCAAAGCACTGTCTAAAATTAATTTATCACATCTTTGACCAATTCCTCTCTCTGTCAGGCTTACTTATTTGTACCTTGCAGTAATGGGTAAAGCTATAGGCAGTGTCTCACTTTTCATTGATCTACCATGTTTTGTTTCGACAATATCACTTGCCATTTAGGGGCGTATTCTAGAAAACAAGCACTAGGACACTTGTGGTATGGTAGGTGTTCCCTTATTACATAGTTGCCAACATTGGTCATGTTTCCAGGGACACATATTTGTTCCACATGCTGCAGAAAGAGCATGCAAAGTGCTGTATGTAGGCTGAAAATACGCACAGACAGAATCCAATTAATTAATCAGGGTGGAGATCTCATGGGACCTACCATGATTAATTAATTGGATTGTGTCTGTGCCTATATTCATCCTACATACTGTCGGGCATGCTCTTTCTGCATGTGGAACACATATGTGTACTTGGAAACATGGCTGATGTTGGCAACTATGTTATTACTCTAACAGGGAATAATTGGTACTTATCTGCCTGCAACTGGCCACACACCCCTTTTTCAAATTCCATTCAGCAAGTCTGCTAGTGCTTAGTTTATCCCATACAAAACCAGTAATATCTTTGAAATAAAACATGGTAAAAAGAAAGTTTCTAAAGCGATTTTAAATGAGCAGAATCAGTTTTAAGATTGCTCCCTCTTTCAGTGCTGCTGTTTGGGTTTTCATGTGATCAGAACTGTGCAGTAAATAAATTGGAAGTATAGTTCCTGAACCCTTTGATTGCCAGAGAGATTCAGCCTCCAGCCCGGTCCTGCTTGGGTTAACCAATCGCACAATTTATAACCGGCCAGGCTTGATTTGGTTACAAACAGAGCCGGCTCTCTGCCTAACTCCATGCATCTTCCCTCCTACACGGAGGAAGGAAACTCCGGAGTTTCCTTCCTCTGTGCAGGAGGGAAGATGCACAGAGGAAATGACTGGAGATACAGGGTCAAGGAGGTAAGTACTGGGGAAGGGGGAGGAGGGGAGCAAAATCCTGGCACACTGATGTGCAAAATCCTGGTATAGAGTGGCAAAATCCTGGCATATTGAGGGGCAAAATCCTGGCATAGAGTGGCAAAATCCTGGCATAGAGTGGCAAAATCCTGGCATATTGAGGGGCAGAATCCTGGCATAGAGTGGCAAAATCCTGGCATATTGAGGGGCAAAATCCTGGCATAGAGTGGCAAAATCCTGGCATAAAGTGGCAAAATCCTGGCATATTAATGGGCAAAATCCTTGCATATTAAATGGCTAAATCCTGGAATAGTAAGGGGCAAAATACTGGCATATTGAGGGGCTAAAACCTGGCATAGAGTGGCAAAATCCTGGCATATTGAGGGGCAAAATCCTGGCATATTAAATGGCTAAATCCTGGCATCTTCAGGGGCTAAATCCTGGCTTAGCGAGGGGCAAATCCTGGCATGTTGAGTGTCAAAATCCTGGCATATTGAGGGGCTAAATCCTGGCATATTGAATGGCTAAATCCTGGCATATTGAGGGGCTAAATACTGGCATATTGAGGGGCTAAATACTGGCATATTAAATGGCTAAATCCTGGCAGATTGAATGGCTAAATCCTGGCATATTAAACTGCTAAATCCTGGCAAATTGAGGGGCTAAATCCTGACATATTAAATGGCTAAATCCTGGCATATTGAGCGGCTAAATCCTGGCACATTGAGGGGCTAAATCCTGGCATATTGAGGGGCTAAATCCTGGCAGATTTAATGGCTAAATCCTGGCATATTGAATGGCTAAATCCTGGCATATTGAGTGGCAAAATTATGGCATATTGAATGGCTAAATCACAGTGCATCCGGTGCTGTGAGGAAGAACAAAGAATATTGGCCTGGAATAAAGAATATATAAAAGGCCATCATAACAAGGGTTGTCAGTCATCACAACACACCTTGTCTATCATATCCCGTGACCAGTAGGGGTACAGCAAGGGGCGGTTAGTATCTCAAAAAGGGTCTGGGCTTGAGGTATATATTGTTATGCATAACAAACAAACTTCCTGTTTGTAAAAATGATGGCAAGTTTGCCTGGTGACAAGGTAGCTCTTCTGGCTCAGCTCAGGATGCTGCAATCTATGGAGGAGACTGAAATACAGGGTGGGTGTTATATTAAACCTTACACCATCTAGTACCAGCCCTCTCCCCCCTTTACCCACTGTCCCCATTAAGGCCTCTAGCAATAAGACCCCAAGGCATGCCTTCCTCCATCTTGTGCAGTATCTCTGACAGTGTCTGTCCCTCCCAGTCCTCAGCAAAATGGAGGTAGATGGCCCCCACTAATAATACAGGGGGAGCCATGCCTTTCACTTCCTCTGGAACCCCAGTTTCCTAGTATCACGTCACTGTTTGTCATTACCCTCTCACCTTTTTATTATGCCGCTGGTCGCACATTAATAGTGCTCTCCAGCATGTCTCTGTGTGTCATTACCCTCTCACCTTTTTATTATGCCGCTGGTCGCACACTAATAGTGCTCTCCAGCATGTCACTGCTTGTCATTACCCTCTCACCTTTTTATTATGCCGCTGGTCGCACACTAATAGTGCTCTCCAGCATGTCTCTGTGTGTCATTACACTCTCACCTTTTTATTATGCCGCTGGTGGCACATTAATAGTGCTCTCCAGCATGTCACTGCGTGTCATTACCCTCTCACCTTTTTATTATGCCGCTGGTCGCACACTAATAGTGCTCTCCAGCATATCACTGCCATTGTTTGCCAGCACAGCAGCGTGCCCTGGGTGCTTTTACTACATGGTCTTCCAGCTTGGTGCTGCCACAGAGTCACAATAATAGGCTGCGTGGTCACAGCAGCCTTGCACCACAATGCATTCCCCAGAAAATGAGTCCTCTGGAGACACCCATACTCTACAGAGGGGCCCCAAAGGGCATAGCTGTCAGTGGCCTGGGTACCCCATGTGCCACAAGTCATTTAACCCTTGCAGTCCTAGCTCATTATCCCCTGTTTCTGCACTGCAGCTACAAGAAGGATTTTTAGCGCAGTGTGGAGTTCCCTGGAGTCAAACACCCAGTATCCTCCACACTCCTCTCCTGCTGCGGCTGCAGCTTACCTTCCTCTTGCTGGACAGCGCAGAGAAGGTTCACTGGGTAGCAGCCCGCTGATGTTCTCCCAGTCTCCAAGAGCATCTCCATTAGAAGTGATCTGGGGCATTTATGCCTTCAGTAGCTCCAGTGGCGACAATGCCAACAGTTCCCACCATGGGCATATCTGAAAAAGGCTAAGGAAAAATAAAAATACAGTAGGTATATCAGATGCAGCCTGATGTGATGTTTATGTCTATTTTGAGGGTCCCGTGGGGGCTCACCTAGAGCAGGAAGTTAAAAAAATTTTTAAAAATTATTAAAAAATCAGGTAACACGGAGTACGTGGAATTATTTTCCCTCCTCCCCTTGAAAAAGTTTTATTTAGATACAGTGTTTATGAGGAACTCAAGAGAGGATTAGGAGAAGAGGAGATATTGAGGTAAATTCAATAACCTGAGTTAATTTATATCATTTTATTAGACTGCAAAAATTAAAATAAAAAGGTTGTTAAAAAACAGTAATTAGTGATGCCTCACTTTCTCCAACTAGCTGCAGGTTTTTGCATTTTGGACAGAGTCATGTACTCGATCAGTGAGATGTCCAGTGTTTACTCTGGCCAGGCCTGTCTAGGATATGACGAGCAGTTCCATCAGCATATGTTAGTCAGGCAAAATATAAATTAAGATCAGAAAAACATTGCACTGCGGCTGAGGGTCATGGCGTCTGGCCGCAGTGCTGTTAAGCCAACTGCCTCTAAACTAAAAGTGGCTCATGTTGGCAGTAATTAAAGCAGGATTGCTCCAGTTGCGGGGACAATTACTCACTCATTAAGTGCTTCAAAGGCAGCACCAAGGAGAAGGGGGATCTTCCACCTCAACTGGGGTAAAGTGGTAGACTCCTGTAGCTATCAAGCCAATGATCCCCTGGCTTCATAGGTATCCAGACCATTTATCGGCTGTGCTGTTGCATTCAGGGTTTTTCACATAGCTTCATTATCCCATCCAAACCGAATTCTCTTTTAAAGTGCCCTTCAATCTGAAATCAGCTGTCCAATTCCTTGGGGTGGTTTATGACGCGCTGCAGAAAGGGGTCACTTTGGGACTATTGGCTGGCCCATTTGCATCAATTCCACTTCATAATTTGTTCATAAGTAGGAGGTGGGTACCTTTTGTCTTATTCACCACCTGTCCTATGCGAAAGGCAGGTCTGTTAATGATGTAATTGAACCAAAGAGTCACGTGGTCTTAATAATAGACTTCACGCAGGCTCACAGCAGCATTGCAGCTCAATGCATTCCTCAGACAATGAGTCATCGATGGGGACGCCCCTTCTCTACAAAGGGGCCCAAGAGAACATAGCAGCCAGCGGCCTGGGTTCCCCCAGGGCCATTGATGCCTTGCTGTCCTGGCTCATCAACCCTGGTTTCTGAACCATACAGTGTGGTGTGGAGTTCCTGGAGTCAAAGATCACACCCAGTGTCCTCCACACGCCTGTCCTGCAGGACAGCGTAGGTAAGGTCCGCTGGGGGTCAGCCCACTGCTGTTCTCCCAGTCTCCAATATCATCTCCAGTTCTGGCAACCACGGCAGTCCCTCATCCAGGGAACATGTCCAATGCAATGGTGTCAGCTGCTGGCACCCAAGGAGGATGGAGAAGCCACTCCCATGCCGGATTTGGACATTAGCAGAACGTGAGTATGTTAATACATTTAAAACATATTTTTCTCCTACTTTTCACATTTGCTTCCAATTCTGCACAATGTGTTTTCAATACTTTTTTATTCTCTACTTTCCCTGTATAAAGTTATGATTAGGCGATACCGTCCCTATAACTTATCAATAATCATGGTATTTGATTGCTGGTAGCATGCTAGTCCCTCAACAAAATAAGGTGACCAGATTTGCCCTTCCTGGGAGATGTTTCTAAAACAACCCCACATTTTACAGAATACCACTGATGCTCCTACTGTTTTGTTACTTGTAGCCTAAGCAAGCCATCTCTCTTAATTACACTTTTTGTATTCTGTAGTTCTGTTTATTGACCTGAATAGCTTTTAGGATAATGTTTATATCTATGTCTAAAGGACTCCTTGCTCTTTATAGGCTCTAGTATACTGTGTATATACTCACTGTGTAACAATTAACTTAATTTCGGGTAGTATGATTGTTGCTTTTGATATTTTGTTATTTTGTTTTTCCTCACAGACTCCAGTCAAAAATGTTGGAGAACTGAGATTAAGGATGGAAAGAGATTACAAATCTGGCATTTATGAGTAAATGAAATGAAACATATTTAGATATTTTTTTTATTAAACACATACATTTAGAATTATTGAATTCTAATGCACATGAAAATGTAAGTCGTTTTCAAGTCATGGTGGTTCTTTAATGAAAGTCTGCAAAACAGATGCCCACCAAAAAGCATCTGGTCACCCTTTTCAAATTGTTCAATATATAATCTGCTTATTAGTTTTTCTCACTCAAACAATATAATTTCCTTTTTCGTGCAAAAATTGTAATTAAACATCTCCATCTAGTGTTCTACAAGTATAAGTGCACCCTGCTTTAACATACCTTTCATCACCTTATATTTAACATATATAGCTGAGATGTCAATCATAAATCTGAGATCTCACTGCAAACTAAACAATACCACCTAGCTATCCATAGATCCTCCCTGCCAATTCCATCCTCCATTCCCACACCTCTGCCCCACCAGCAGTAATTGCTAGCTCTTTGCATGTATAGGTTCCATGTGGCTCCACTGCCCACGGAGGGGTTTGACCAGGAACTCTCTACTACTTTATAGCTGCAGTGCACCAATGGTCGCGTGCACATGGTCACAATTATGTTGTCAATTCCTCTATAAAAGAGTCCATGGCTCAGTATCCTGACATTGGTTACTGCTCCCCTCTGTTTTGTTTGTGTCCTAATGTCACCAACATCCAGATCCCCTATACCTCATTTGTTAAAACGTGATGGAGTCTCCAGGCTATTCCGGAACGTGCTTGTGTCTGGCTCTTAGGCATTACATCTTCTTGACAGGTGTGGTTCTAGGCTTTTGGTGTTACTAAGTGAAGGATCAGATGGGGCCTCTGGGTTAGCTTATTGCTAATCTCTGTAACTGTCTCCTCTACGGCATGGTGGGAACCCTCCTAAGCAAGAGAGGGCCCCGAGTAGCCGCTTAATCAATTTATAGGGTAGCACCACCACTGTTTTCTAACTTTTTCTAAGATGGTCAACTGTTCGCGATTTCCTGGCCCACGTATACTGTCCTGTGACAGTCTGAATACCTGCTCCTATGCTTTCTTAGCTGCTGTCCTTCTTCATTGACTTATTCTACCTTGTACTTCTGTCCCCATGTTTATTTTGAACTGATTGTAAAATTACCTGGATGTGACTATGACCATGATGTTTGCATTTTTCATAGCCTAATATTTACCATCCATATCACTATATAATACTTCCACTAGGGTTGCCACCTTTTCCTCAAAAAAATACCGGCCCTGGTACTGTCTCCATAGACTTAACATTGGCCTGATGCCAATTTTTTTACTGGCCAGGTGGCAACCCTAACTACCACCCAATTATCCTCAATCCATAATATTGCCTAAAATTATACATTATTAGTATTTGTACAATACTGCTAGTAATGAATAAAGGGCAAGGTGAGTATTATATCATTTTACTACAAAAAAAGTTCATAAAGGACAACTAAACTTCTTTTTTTGAAAATTTACTTAAGTTAAATGATTTTACTTTATTTCATTCATTGTAGAGGCTAGGGACTCTATGAATGTTACAGCTGAATTGCATTGCTGACAATGCATTTCAGAAGATTCCGTACTGTCGAATTGTGCAATATAGGCTACTTCTACCACAGAATCATGGGAAATGTAATTCCTATTGATTCTGCTTTCATTTAAAAACCGCGAGCATCATACAGGCTGTCACAAAAACTAAATCGGATGCCACATTCGGGCCCTTGGTTCATTTGTGTCGGCGACACAACTTAGCCAAGGGGTCATAAATGAAAGTAGGAGGGGCTGGGGCACTATGAATGAAATAAATTATAGAGTAAGCCCGCCCACCCCCAAAATAAATAAATAAATAAATAAGTTTGTTAATTTTTTTTTCTTTTCTTTTTTCCCCCTTTTTTTTATATTTTTCTTTTTTTTTTTACAATATCAGAAAATTACGAATAACCATACAATCTCAATAATTAACATTCATAGCAAGAAACAGTTGTGACCTTTCCAGATGTAAAACAATATCATATAAATCTTGTAACTCGGTTCCCCTTCTGGGTTTTGTCCCCCCAGTTGTCTATTGCCTAAGTGGCTACAAATATCGGTTACCGCTATTCCCATTTATATCTTTGGCATCTGGGTTTTATGCGTATCTGCAGTTTCCCCCTTCTTTCTATGAACCTAAGGGGTTAGTTACGGGATTAGGTTATCACTAAACATGCTCTTGCACATTCACCTCCTCAACACCACTCATTCTTGCTGGCTCGGAAAGGACTGCGCACGGAGGGGGATGGGCGCCGCGGCGGAACCCGCTGTCTCAGTCTCAGATTCCCATATCCGTACCCAGGGCTTCCAAAGAAAGAAGAACAAAGGAAAGGAGAAGCAGGTGAGTTCTAGGCAATATATGTAATTTTACCTGCTGACCTGTCCCCCCATCAGAGACCAGCGAGACCAGGCTCCTTCATATTTAGTCATATCCTTAGAAACTTTCCTATAGAAATATTTCTCAGCTGCCGCCTGGTTATCGATTTGTGTCTTAATTTCTTTCCAGAGAGGTAGTTCTACTTTTCTCCAATATCTGGCAAGACATATTTTAAACGCAGAGAATATATTAATGAGCAGCAACTTGTCAAATCTGTATCTAGTTGGTAAATCCAGATGGAAAAGAAAGAGCTGAGGTGTTAGCTCCATATCTCCTGGAAACAAAGCCTGCAGTACCCCGATCAACCTTTCTTTATAAGTTTTCAAAGCTTCGCATTCCCACTATATATGAAAGTGCGAACCTTGTGTTTTTAAGCAACTCCAGCAGAGATCGCTTCCACCTGAAACATATTTTGCTAACCGAGTAGGAACCAGATCTGTGTGATAATTTAAAATATTGTTCCTGGATATTAATACAGTGAGTTGCCTTTCTAGTGTCATTCCATGCCACAGACCAATCCTCAAATGCGTTATTAAATCCGATCTTGTTCTCCCATTTGGTTATCGCCCCCGATTTATTCCCAAAAGTGAAGGGTCCAATCAATTTTAAGGTCTTGGGTTTCTGAATGGTGGATGACATAGAAAGGCATCCAGTTGTGCTTGATCCTCTGGTATATGTTTCCTCAAGAATTTTTTTATCCTTAGATAAGTAAAGATTTGATTTGAGGTAAGGTTAAATCTATGTAGCATTTCTGGGTACTGTATTAAACCTCCCTCAATATATAGATCACCTATTGTCTCGGACCCCAATAAATGCCATCCGGACAAATTCAAGTCTGGAATGCATATTGAGATGGTTTGAAGTGGGGCCGTTTTAGACAGTATATTGGGGATGGAGTTAATTCTTTTAAATCTAAAGTACGTCTGCATAATATCTTTTATTAATT
Organism: Pelodytes ibericus; assembly: GCA_036172795.1. NCBI lineage: Eukaryota > Metazoa > Chordata > Amphibia > Anura > Pelodytidae > Pelodytes > Pelodytes ibericus. The sequence goes on from CM069863.1 coordinate 53,764,550, forward strand.
TAGATGTAATACTCAGTTTTTTAAATATCTTGGGTGGAAGCCATCTAATTAAGGATAGATCTATTAAATGGGTCTGCGTTCTTTCAATATCTATCCAAGGAGGATTCATTTTTCTTTCTTGTTTCCAGGCATTTATATGTGCCAATTGACAGCTCTGAAAGATTTTGTTTAGATCTGGATATCCCAGACCCCCTTTCTGTATGGGTTGTTTTAAACTATCTGCTGGTATTCTTGGTTTTTTAGCTCCCCACACAAACTTAGAAAACAAAAGATCAAAGTCTTTGATAGTTCTGGGTGGCACTTTGTATGGTATTACCCTGAATAAGTAGATCAGTTTTGGGAGGATATAAGATTTTAATATATTTATACGCCCGAACCAGGATAGCTCTACTTTTGCCCATCTCTTGATTTCTTTTTGTAATTCCGATAGCAGGATAGAATAATTTTTTGGGACGATTCGATCAATTTGAGATGTTAATCTCACACCCAAATATTCAATATTATCTACACCAGCGTTTAGATGAAGATCGTGCAGAAGGTTTTGTTGACTAGATTCTAAGAAAAGGGAGATTATCTGTGTTTTAGGTATATTTAGTCTATAGTTGGACACAGTGCTATACAGTTTGATAGCTTCTAATACAGCTGGCACCGTATTTTCTTGAGAAGACAGTGTTAGTAATACGTCATCCGCATATAATGTAATCAGGTGTTCCTGTTGTCCTATCTGTATACCCCTAACCACACTAGATCGCCTCAAATATTACGCCAGGGGCTCAACTGTTAGAGCATTTAAGAGGGGAGCCAACGGGCAGCCCTGACGTTTTCCGTTTTCCGTTCGGAAATATATCAGAAGCCAGGGAAGGACCCACTATCCTCGCCCTTCAGTCTGTTAGACAGAATTTTAGAATAGATCTTGATATCCAAATTAATTAAAGATATCGGTCTATAATTAGCTACCAGCGTTGGATCCTTCCCTGGCTTCAGAATCGGAGAAACAGAGGCCTCCAACATTTCTTTAGGAAACCCATTAGTTGGAGAGACTGAATTATACAGTCTACCTAGCACTGGGGCTAATACCGGGCTTAAAGTTTGATAGAATACTGTTGAAAACCCGTCAGGGCCCGGAGCTTTGCCCTTTTTTAAATCTCCGATGTTCTGAACAATCTCCTCCGTAGTAAACGGGAGGTTCAGGAGAGCCAATTTTTCACTTGACAGCCTTGGGAAGTTTAAAGAATCTAAATAGTTCCCGACTTCTATTGTTGAAGAATTCATCTGTGGCTGATTATATAGGGATTCATAATAATATAATGATATACAAATTACATCTTTATCTATTATTTTTTTTATCCTTTTTCTTGCATTCTGTGTTTTTATTTTATTAGTCATCTCCTTCCCTACTCGATTATTGGTATAATACCATTAGCATTTTAGTTGTGATAGCATAGTTTCTGTGTTTTCTCTAAGTCTCCCTCCTATCTATTTTTGGATCTCCTTGAACCCTCATTGTATTTCCAGTATTTTGATTCAGTTTATTATCTCTCTCCAGGTGTGCCAATAATGCATACAATACTGGCAGTTTCTTACCGCTCTGTTTTTTAAGCCATGCTCCTTTCTTAATTAGATATCCTCTCAGTACGCATTTGATTGCGCACCATAGTGTTTTCTCAGAGGTATCGTCTTTATCATTCTGTTCCAAATATAGCTTAGCCTGCTCCAGAAGATCCTTTCTGCTTTCGGGGGATTTTAATAGATTTTCGTTAAGCCTCCATTTATTACGTATTCTGTATGCATGATCTATTTTAATGGACAAAAAAAAGGGGGCGTGATCTGACCATGTGATGGGACCGATGCTTGAGTACGTACATCTATCCAGCATGGGACCCATCACAAAGAAATAATCTATTCTTTAGTACAGGTGTACATTAGAGAAAAATGAATAATCTCTCTCATTTGTATGTTGTACTCTCCATACATCGTATAAATTATGCTCATGCAGGCAGGCAGAGAAAGCCTCTGCTTTGTTTCTCAATCGAGAATCATAATTTCCCTTCCTAGATGTTTTCCTATCCAAATCAGGGCTAAGTATTGCATTGATCTCACCTCCCATTATTATCATACCTCTACCTATCCTATCCAGAGCAGATATTGTCGAATTAATTAATCTTGTTGGTCCTTCTGATGGTGCGTACAGGTTCACTAGTGTATATATAGCGTCATTTATTTTACAGATCAGAATTATTCTCCTTGCTTCTTGATCTACCTCGTGATGTAAATATTCAAATTTAATTTTGGCAGCAATAATGATAGCAACTCCTCTTTTTTTCTGTGTGGGGAGAGAAGATGTATATGTATAAGTCTGATACTTTTCATATATCCAAAGTGGTCCCTGCTGTTGTTTCCACTGAGTTTCCTGGATGAAAGCAACATCCACTTGTTCCTTCTCCAACAACCCAAACAGAAAAGATCGTTTATGTGGGGAGTTTAAGCCCTGGGCATTGATTGACATAATCTTAAGAGACATCTAGATCTTAACTTTCAAAACGGGTCCCATCTCGGCGCCCCGATGACCAATGCTCAGCACTGTAGTTTTTCACAGCAAAAGGTAGGCTTCCTTTGATCACATCTAAGTTAACCAGAGGGTTGGTGTAAATGACAGGTCCACGTGCACATAACACGGTCGAGGAGGAAAAAAAAAAATTAAATAAGTCGCTTAAAAACCCATGCAACTCTTTTTATATCATATGTAACTTTATCTTGAACAATTATTTTCATGATAGTTTTCTTTTAAAGAGGGAATAAACCCTTCTGTCATTCTTTTAATCAGACAGAAGGTATGTTCTTTTGGAATTTCAATGTTGACTTCCAGGCTGCCATGTTGCAGAGATGGTTCTCCGGGACCTGACAACACTGGAGAGGAGATAATCATTTCTTCCCCAATGACTAAACATGCAATTCATTTCTCTTACATCCAACGACTAAACAGTTTTTTTGAGACGTCCAGCAGTTGTGCATCGCGCTGGACATTTGGAACACACTCCATTTTTGCAGCCCAGACCGACGAATCTATAAAGGCTTCCTTTTCCTCCTTTATCAGCACGGATGTGCTACCTCCTTCCCGCTTACCTGCTCCGGCGTCCGCTCCTCCAGTGCAGTCTTCATCTTCTCGCATGTCCGTTCACACGGCTGCGAGAAGCGCTTCTGCGCGCCACGTGGTTTCCCGACGAGATGTTGATGGGGAACCACGTGGGCGCAAGCACAGGCCGCGGAAGTCATCGCGGCCTGTGCATATTAACCCCCTCACTGACAGACAGGCCAGGGGATCTCCTCCTAGGAGGGGATCCCTGTCCCCCAATCGCCCCAGGGTCTCTCCTGTCACTCATGGTAGTGACAGGCAGGGCCCTGGGGGCAGATCACCTAGGCAGGGCAGGGACTGCCAGAGGGGTCTGGTTGGGCATATTAGTGCCCCCTGCCGCCACCTCTCCTCCAGGTCCCCCTCCTACCACATTGGCCCCCTGCACCTGGCGGACGGGTCAGGCAGTACCAGCGTTCCAGGTCCCCTTCTATACAGAGGGGCTCCCGGGTGTCGGCAAGGTCCAGGGAGCCGGTTCGGCGAGGGGCTCAGACGGGGATCACAGACGGCGCAAAAGGTTGGACAGCCGGAGTTCCAGGTCAGCTTCTCCAGGATTCTTCGCTGCTGACGGGCAAACATCAGCATCTGGAGTGCAGTGCCCTTCAGGTGAGGGATCCCATGCCAGGGGGGCCCAGCTCCTCACATCGGACGGCATCGGGCCTCCGGCGGACAATCGGATGGGCAGTTCGGCGTACGACAGTCCTCTGCTCTTCTCACAGTCTCTCCGAGGATCTCTGGTTCCTGAGCCCACGGCGGTCCCTTCTACAGGGAACCAGTCCTGGGGTGAGTCTAATTTTATCTCTTCTTCTATCCTTAACTCACACATCCACAGGGCTGTTTCACACATTGGCCCCCTGAATACGGGTAATTCACAAGGTTCCATGGGGGAAGCTGGGGGAAAATCTCAGTTGGTGGTGAGCCTTACTAGTGTACTTAAATCATTTGAGTCAGGGTCGCTATCTGCAGCGGATAACCCTTCTCCATCGCAGGTTTGGGGGGCATATACAGCAGCAGTACCAACCCCGCCGGTGTCTTCTTTAGTTGCCTCGCCGTTACTTCTCCCAGTTAGTACAGCTTCCCCGGGTATAGTCCCTGACCCGGTGGCATCACTGGTGACTGTGCCTGCGATAGCTGAGGTCAAGTCAAAGGATGTGGACCCAGTCCGGCTAGCGGATTCCTACCGTGGGGACATTTACATGTGTTTCGAGGGTCCCATGGGCGCACATCTCAAACCAGAAGTGCGGGAAAAAATTGGCCGGGGGGAATATGTTGAATTGTTCACCCTCCTCCCCTTGGAAAAATTTTATTTGGACACTGTATCCAAACCTGATGACCACAAAAAAGAGGACGAGGAGAGGAGGAGGTATCGCCTCATCCCTCGGACCTTTTCCAACTGGCTCCAGGCCTTTTCCATTCTGGCAAATATAATCGAAACTAAGAACCCGGAGCACAGTGCCGGACTCTTTTGCTACCTGGAGTCCATTCATGAAGCCTATAGGGTTTACGGGGGCCAGGCTTGGCTGCGCTACGATGAGGAGTTTAGGCAGCGCTTGGCAGTCAGACAAGGCGTAAGGTGGGATCACAGGGACATAGCATTGTGGTTACGGATCATGGCCCCTGGTCGTAGCACAATCCAACCCTTTCTGTCAGTACCCGCTGGTCCCTCTGCCTCAGGGTCCCCAGCTTCGGCAAAAAAGGGCAAGTGTTGGCAGTACAATGATTCCACCTGCAAACGAGGGAATCAGTATAAATTCAGACACGAATGCTCCGGCTGTGGGGGCGGTCACCCCCAGTTTAAATGTTTGAAGCAAAACAAGCAGGACAAGTCCGGAAATTCCAACAATTCTGGGGGGAAAGGGGAGGACGTTGGTGGCCTTAGGAGCAATGCTCCCCTGGCTTAATCGTTATCCGGACCAGGCAGCCGCCACGCTCTTGCGGGATGGTTTTCAGTTTGGATTTCAGATCAGCTCGAAACAATTGGCGACCCCCCTTTTCCCCAAGAATTGTTGGAATTTCCGGACTTGTCCTGCTTGTTTCGCTTGAAAAATCTACTGTTCAGTTCCCTGCTGTAGTGTCGGACAAACTGCACAAGGAGGTGTTACTCGGTAGAATGGCTGGTCCATTCAGCTCCCCGCCTTTGGTTAACCTGAGGATCTCCCCTCTGGGGGTGGTTCCTAAGAAAGAAGTGGGCAAGTTCCGTTTGATACACAACTTGTCCTTTCCCAAGGGTGAGTCCGTTAACGATGGTATCGATCCCAAATTGTGCAGGGTGTCCTACACCTCATTTGATCATGCGGTTCGGTGGGTCCAAACTATGGGAGTATCGGCCCTTCTGGCAAAAACAGACATTGAGGCGGCTTCCCGCCTGCTGCCGGTGTTTTCACCTCCTCGGGTGCCATTTATGTTGACCTCTGCCTTCCTATGGGGTGCTCCATCTCCTGTTTCTATTTCGAGACATTTAGTACCTTTTTGGAATGGGTAATCAGAGAGGAAGCTGGTGCCAAGTCAGTTATCCATTATTTGGATGATTTTTTTTATGCATTGGTCCCCCTGACTCCCCTCTCTGTTTATCCATCCTATGTACCATCGAGCAGGTGATGGCCCGGTTTGGTGTCCCATTGTCACCTGAGAAAACTGAAGGTCCTTCCACCATCATAACATTTTTGGGGATCGAAATAGACTCAGTGAAAATGGAATGTCGCCTCCCCATGGACAAGGTTGATGAGCTTCGGTACCTGGTGTCGCATATGCGCACTTTTCGTAAGGTTCAGTTGCGCCAGTTGCAGTCGCTGCTTGGCAAACTGAATTTTGCATGCAAAATTATTCCCATGGGCCAGATATTCTGTAGGTGCCTGTCTTTGGCTACAGCTGGTGCCCGCTCTCCGCACCATTTTATCCGGCTCACAGGGGAGCTCAAAGCAGACTTGGCAGTGTGGGATTCGTTCTTGCAGTCATTTTTTTTTTTTATATATATATTAATTCTTTATTTTTTTCATTCATATAAAAAACAAAACACACAATATTCTGGACAACACATTACATATTGCATAAAAACCATATCTAAGGGTCATGGTCAGTCTTATATAGATTCACTTTCATCTTAGTATATAATAAGAAGTAGGTTTTCCTTCTTTTCTTCCCTTACCCTCCCCCCTCCCCTTCTCCCCCTCCCATCACCTACCCCTCCTAAGCCTCCCTGCTTGTGTAGACATCCCAGCTTTCCCCCATCCTTTGTTGATCCAGCTCGGTGTTGTCTAAGAGTCCTATCTACCAACCACCATACATTTCGGCGTTCGTATCTTCTACACACCACATTCATACTCACAACACTGGCACGGGCATGTGGTCGGGAGGGAGAGGGACTAGGATGTCGCGGTGGACCCGTGAGGTAGATTTACAGACCTCAATAGCCTCAATACCCAGGAAATCCAAAATGATAGATATAATTTATCTTTTACACCGTGAACCTACTCGCTCATCAGAAACCACGGAGACCAAGCTTTCTCGTATTTGGCGATATCCTTAGAGATATTCCTATAGAAATATTTCTCTGCTGCTGCCTGGGCCTCAATTTTACTCTTGATTTCACTCCAAGATGGTAGGTCGGTTTTCCTCCAGTATCTGGAGAGACATACTTTAGATGCAGATAGAATATTAATCAGCAGTATTTTATCAAACCGGTCTCTGGTTGGCAGGTCTAAATGAAAGAGGAATAGCTGAGGTGTCAATTCCATATCATTTTAAGTCTCCAATGCTTTGAGCAATCTCCTCTATAGTCAGTGGAAGATTCAGAAGAGCTAATTTTCCCCTTGGCAGAGTTGGAAGCCCTAAAGATTCTAAGTATTTCCTAACATCTGTCGGGGAGCGTTCATCTGTGGTTGATTATATAAGGATTCATAAAATTTCCTAAATGACTCTGCTATCTGTTTAGGTGATATGCATATTTTATCTTTATATGTTATTTTTTTTATCCTATTCCCTGCATTTTGTATTTTTAGTTTCCTGGTCATCTCCTTTCCCACGCGATTATTAGTGTAGTACCATTTACATTTTAAGCGGGACAGCATAGTTTCAGTGGCTCTTCTGAGTCTCCCTACTACCTGCTTTTGAACTTCTTGGACCTTCCTTGTATTTTCTATATTTGGATTCAGTTTATGCTCTCTCTCCAAAAGTGCCAATAGTGCATACAGTTCCGGTAAATCCTTACCGCTCTGTTTTTTAATCCATGCTCCTTTTTTAATTAGATATCCTCGTAGAACACATTTCATTGCACACCACAATGTATTTTCTGAGATATCGGATTTATCATTCTGTTCTAAGTACAGCTTAGCCTGCTCTATCAAATCTTTTCTTCTTTCAGGAGATTTTAGGATCCCTTCATTTAGCCTCCATTTATTTCGTATTCCATATGCATGATCTGTTTTGACAGTCAGAAAGATTGGAGCATGGTCTGACCATGTGATGTGTCCGATGCTGGAGGACATACATCTATCCAGCATGGGGCCCATCACAAAGAAATAATCAATCCTTGAGTACGAGAGATGAACTTTTGAAAAAAATGAATAATCTTTCTGATCTACATGTTGTACTCTCCAGACATCATACAAATTGTGTCTATGCAAACAAGCGGAAAGGGCCTCTGCTCTGGATCTCAATTGCGAGTCACAATTTCCTACCCTTGACCTTTTCTTATCCAGCTCAAAGTTAAGTATTGCATTGATATCTCCTCCAATTATTATCATACCTCTATCTATCTTGTCTATGCTTAATATAGTCGAATTAATTAGTCTCGTTGGTCCATCTGATGGCGCGTATAGGTTCACCAATGTATATAATGCATCGTTTATTTTGCAAATCATAATTACTCTTCTAGCCTCTTGATCCGTTTCATGGTGTAGGTATTCAAATTTAATTCTGGCAGAGATAATAATAGTAACGCCTCTTTTTTTCTGTGTAGGGAGAGAGGATGAATATAGCGTCTGATATTTGTGATATTTCCAAAGTAATCCTTGCTCCTGTTTCCAGTGAGTTTCTTGGATGAATGCGACATCCACTTGTTCGTTCTCCATCGTCCCGTACAGAAAAGAGTGTTTATGTGGAGAGTTTAAGCCCTGGACATTGAGTGACATTATCTTAAGGGGCATCCAAGCCCTTACCTCAAAATGGGTCCTATCCCGACACGCCCACCCCCACGCCCCCCCAGACCTCCCGCCTGCCAGCACCAGTCATACCATTCGCTCGCACACATACACTCATCATCTTAACCCTCCCAACCCAGCGAGGGAAAAAACGCCCCTGCTGCGGGGGAAGGAAAGACAATTTAACAAGTCCCTGTTCCATCAGGGATACAGCGGACCGGGATATCTCGGGAGATTCTAGGTTCAATTATTAAACAGGGATATTCTGTATTTAGTGGATATGTAGAATCTACAAATTACCTCAATATTGCACATATGCAGGAGACATAAACAAACAAACAAAAAAATAAATAAAAATCGTACGAGGGACATCATAACATCCTCTCGGCGTATTATACCTGTGATGAATCCATTCTAATATCTACTTCCTAAAGCATGTTATCTTAGGTTATGTGTTGTGTTCCTAATTCAGTTCCTAAAACTTTATTAATTAATCTCACATTATTACCTGCTAGTAGGTTACCTCTATTTCCTCACAAAAATTAAAAAAAAAAAAAAATGTAATGTGCCCAAATTACATATTACCCTTTGTCTTTTTGAGTCTATATTCCTTATAGTGTCATGTCAATTTATATTCCCAATTATAATAGTATCAGAGTGTATTTCTCCTTATAGATCCAATAATGCTCCTTTATATACCCAATTTAATTTACTATCATCACTATACTTATATACAACCTCTAGTGTCATTAGTGTCCATCCGTTATCTTTCCATAACTCTTCATGTGTATATAATCTTATCTTTTATTTCAATAAGTTCCCGTGTTATACGAATATAGGAGCCACATATGATTTAGATGTTATGTCACTTATAAAAACCTATTACTTCATGCATTAGAGAAAAACGTTCTTCCCCTCCCTCCCCCCCCCCCCCCCCACAGCCCCCTTCAAATATATATCATCTCACTAGTTCAACGGTAACAATTCTCCCCTCCCCCCTACCCCCCCTCTCCTCTCCCAGCTCCAAAAGATAAATCTGTTCTAATTTACCATTCACCAGTTAAGTCAACAAGATGTAATCACAAGCTTCATAACCGCCATGAGAGAGAGAAGAAGAGAGAAAGAGAAAAAGGAAAAGAAAAAAAAAATCCCATGTGACCAACCGTGTTACCCTTTGACTTTTTAAATCTATATTCCTTATAGTGTCGTGTCAATTTATATTCACAATTATGGTAATATCAAAGTGTATAACTCCTTATAAATCCAACAATGCTCCTTTATATACCCAATCTAATTTACTATCAACACTATTCTTATATACAACCTCTAGTGTCATCAGTGTCCATCCATTATCCTTCTATAGCTCTTCATGTGTATATAGTCTTATCTTTTACTTCCATCAATTCCCGTGTTGTGCAAATATAGGAGCCACAAATGTTTTAAGTGTTATATCTCTTATTGAAACCAATTACTTCATGCAAAAGAAAAAAAAAAAACTTTCTTCATCCGTTAGAGAAAAACATTCTTTCCCTCCCCCCCCCCCCTTAAATATGTATCATCCCATTAGTTCAGTGGTAACAATTCTCCCCTCCCTTCCCCTACACCCCTCCCATCTCCCAGATAGCTCCATGGGTAGCTATATCTTTACTAATTTACCATTAACCAGTTGAATCAACAAGATGTAATCACAAGCTTCATAGCCACCCTGAGAAAAAGAGGAAGAGCGAAAGGAAATGAAAAAAAGAGAGGAAAAAGATAAAGAGTAAAAAAAAAAGTAATCCTCTTAAGTTAGTAACATATGATACTCCCTATCTCTTTTAGTTTAAATCCCCATTATCCCACATCTTCTCCCCGCCTTCCCGACCTCATGATTATCTCCCCTTCCGTCACCCCTTTGCCTTTGATACATACTTTCCCTAAGGTCATGTACTGCATTATAGCTCATAGGTTATAGAAAGGCCCTTCATCTGATTTCATTACCTACATTTTAATACCTCTACCTAGAGACTTCATCCAAACTTCTACTCTCTAAATCAATAAGGGTGTTTCCCTTTACTGTCAGGCCTGTCTTTCTTCTCTGATTCCCAAAACATTTAAGTATGTAAGTATCAACAAAAGTCCGCCTCTGTTTCTACAAATCACAGAGGTAAAAAATAGTATATTTCTATTGTTCTTTATGTTTCCATAGACACCACATGGAAAGTTTTTCTATTGCTTGTTGTGGGTCTTGGCAGATGTAGCTTTTATCTTGATCAAAAATTCTGAGTTTTGTTGGGAAACCCCATACGTATTTTATTCCATTTTCGCGTAGGCAGGTGGTTGAATCTGTAAAGTTGTCTTGTAAAAAATGATAGGTTAGTATAAAGAGATAAAGATGCGAATTTGGACGATCTTGTTGGATTTTTCCGAAATTCTCTCATCAGCTCTTCTTTTAATCTTGAACTACATAAACGAACTATCACATCTCTAGGATCTTTTGTTTGTGATAGAGTGGCAGGTTTAGGAAGTCTATGCGCCCTTTCTACTGCATAGTGATGAGTTAGTTTGGGGTCAACATACAAGGACAAGAGTTCTTCTATGAAAGCGTGCAAATCTGTAATATCTTCCGGGATTCCCCGTTTTTTTTAAATTCTGGCGCCGGGAGCGATCTTCTAGATCAGCCATTTTCCGTTCGAGTCTAGAGATGTCTATATTTGTTGTTTCGTACTTTGAGTGGATTGTTTCTAGTTTTACATGTAGCGCCTTTATTTCTCCAGATTGTGTAGAAATTGAATTTTTTTAGCTGGAACAGCTCCTCTTTGTATTCTAGTAAGTTTTTATCTAAATCAATTTTGATTTTCTGATACAGAGAGTCCAGTGCAGATACCAAATTCGATTGCGTTATGAACCCCATTGTTTCCTGAGTAGTTATTTCTATTGGCTGATCAGGTGGGGTTTTGTCTAGTAAAGATGAAGCATTCAATTGCCCCTTAGGCGAATAATAAGAATCAATGGGGTGAGGTTTAGAAACTTTGTGTGGATTTTTGCCTTTCTCAGACCTGTCTTGTTTAGGGGCATCTTGTTTCACTTGGTTCAGCTAAGTCAGGGAAGCTGGTTTGTTCTTGTTTAGATATATTTACCAGCGGGTTTCTGGATCAATTTGCATATATACCACTTTCCTTTTTCTCCACCTGTTAAATGTCTCTATCTGTAAAAGACAGTTCACAGTTCTGTTCAACTAGCTCAATCAGCTATCGGTCCAGATATCGGTCCAGATAGTTGGTAATCACAGTTTGTGTTTAGACCTGCAATTATATGTTTCCCGGCTGGTTATAGAGCCATCATACAGCCCCACAACCTTTAGTGCAGGTTGTTTCCTCTTTCTTTCTTTCTCCCTTTTCTCCCTCAAGTCGGGAAAAAAGGAAACCGTTTGTCTATCGGTGCAAAGCTGTTATGTACACTGAGCAGTAACTGATGCTGTGTAGTTCAAGAAAAGTCACATAGGTAATTTATACACAGAGTACAGAGTGTTTCCACATTAATGGAGAGCGTGCAACAGATAAAACCTCTTGCTCAATAGGAGTTTTTCCCTATTATGCTGAACTCTCGTAAGCCATTAGAGAGAAAGAGGGAATCATTGGTTTATCACAGTGCTGACTCAGTTGTAGGTAGATCAGGCTGAATTAAGCCTTCTTATTTGCCATTTCCAGGGAGGATCGAGCTTCCAGGGTGCCCGTTCCTCCCCCTTCGGAGGCTGGGCAAAACCTTTATAAACCCTTGCAGAGGTTTTGCCCAGTCTCTTTTCTACATTAAAGAAATCAGTTCCCTCCCACCCATCCCTCTTTGTTTTGTCTATGTCAGGTGACATGTTGGCAGGGGGTACCCGAGGTCTGGTGTCAGTGCAAGGGGTTGGCTGTCTTGGGTATGGCCAACCCGGGAGGCAGTAGCTCTGGTAGCTAGCAGCCCATGGGGAGCGAATATCAGGCGGCTACCGTGCCGGGGCATCGACGCCGATAGCCAGATATTTTTGGTGACGCCTACACGTCCGATCCTCGGGTACCCAATCATAGATATGCTACCGCTTGGTGGCATTTACATGCCTGTACTTAACAAGGTGGTGTTTTTGTACATGGGTTTACATGTTATACGTGTTTAATGTTTTGATACGTTTTTAGTATTCGTTAAAGTTTTCTAAGTTACTGATATAAATATAAAATCTTTGTTGCAGTATTTCTCAATAAATACTGTCACCTTCATATCCAGTTTGTTGTCAGTGTCTTTTCTTGGGGGGAGGGTGCGTTTATTCTCCATACCTTTGTCATGTATTTAAATGTTTCCATCATATCCCCCCTGTTCCTCCGAACTATACATGTTAAGATGCCTTAACCTTTCCTGGTAAGTTTTATGCTTCAACCCATGAACCAGTTTAGTATCCCTTCTCAGAACTTTCTCCAAAGTATCAATATCCTTCTGGAGATACGGTCTCCAGTACTGCGTACAATACTCCAAGTGAGGTCTCACCAGTGCTCTGTACAATGGCATGAGCATTTCCCTCTTTCTACTGCTAATACCTCTCCCTATGCAACCAAGCATTCTGCTAGCATTTCCTGCTGCTTTTTTGCATTGCCTACCTACCTTTACCTTTATTACTCCTAAATCCCTTTCCTCAGATGTTGAGGCTAGGACTGTACCAAATATTCTATATTCTGCTTTTGGGTTTTTACGCCCAAGGTGCATAGTCTTGCACTTGTCCACATTAAATGTCATTTGCCACAGCTCTGACCATTTTCTAGTTTAGCTAAATCACTTGCCATTTGGCTTATCCCTCCATGAACACCAACCCTGCTGCAAATCTTTGTATCATCAGCAAAAAGACATACTTTGCCAACAAGACCTTCTGCAATACCACTAATAAAATATTAAAGAGAATGGGTCCAAGTACAGATCCCTGAGATACCCCACTAGTAACAAGGCCTTGCATCGAATATACTCCATTGACTACAACCCTCTGCTGCCTGTCACTCAGACTTGTCTAATCCATTCAACAATGTTGAATTCCAAACTTAAAGATTGCATTTTTTAAATAATCCTTTTATGTGCCTTACTGAAAACTAGGTAAGCATTGTCTACTGCACCACCCTGATCTATTATTTTAGTCACCCAATTTAAAAAATCAAATAGGTTAGTTTGGCATGATCTCCCTGAAGTAAACCCATGTTGTCTCTGATTCCTATTCTTTAACAAGACTTACTGGTCTATAGTTGCCCGCTTCCTCCCTACAGTTATATACATTACAGACTTTATTAGATTCCTTTTCAGATTTTTGCATGTTATGTAATTCTTGTGTCTTTATTATTGGTCACTAATTTCATCTCTGAATAGAATCTGCTAAAATTGTTGAGCGGAAGTAGTTGTTTGATGTAGAAAGAAGATAATGCAGGCTATCTCTTGTCTATATAGTTGTCTCTGTGTTCTAGATCCACTATGCCTGCTATCATTGCTGAAGTATTGGACGTGAACACACTTTTAAGTTCTATAAACAGGGGTTTACTTGGGTTTACCAAATCATGGTGACTACAAAAGAGGACATGCACCCTTCCCATTGCACCCCAGCACCTGATTGCACCCATATAACTTGCCACGTCACCCAGATTACACTAAGAGAATGTGCAGTGGTGTATCTTGGTTTTGTGCTGCCCTAGGCAGACAAATTTTGGGCACCCCCCCTACCCACGATGCACACCCACGACATGACCCATAACCCACTTTGCACACCAAGGACATGCCCCATCACCCAATTTACATGCCTCCATCACCCCATTACATACACATTGAAAATATTATTTGCCATTAATATTCCCCAGCTAATTTGCCCAATAATATGCCAGTATCCTTTTCCATTAATATGCCCCTGCCAATTTCACCAATAATATGCCAGTATTTGTCATTTAATCAGCCCCTGCCAATTTGCCCAATATTATGCCAGTATTATTTTGTCATTAATATGCCCCTGCCAATTTGCCCAATATTATGCCAGTATAATTTGCCATTAATATTCCCCAGCCAATTTGCCCAATAATATGCCAGTGTTATTTTGCCATTTAATATGCCCCAGCCAATTTGCCCAATATTTTTTTGTAAATCAGTGTTTTTATTAGACATTTTCAAAAAAGATGAAACGGGAAAGGGATACAGAATTAAGAAATGGAGGTGGGGGGGGGGGGGGGATACAGAATCAAGAAATAATTAGGGGATGGGTAGGGTAAAATAATAAAATACATTTACTCTTTTCAATTCATTGGTACACCAATGCAATATTTCACTTCTCTATAAAACAGTTTGATAACATTTTATTAAAAATACATTTGTTAACCAGGCATCTATATGCTTACTCTCAGAATTGCCAATGGGGAGCTCCTCGTTCAAGAGGAGAGATTAATATGAGGTGGGTAAATATCGCTATAGATATTAATTTTTCAATTTCAAATACGTTCAATTCAATAACAATAAATCTATTAGGGTCAGACTTATATGTTGGCTATTGTTTCCCTTCTATCCTTAGGCCCGTCGGACCCATACCTTTCCAGAACCAAGGTTATATTTCTCACTAGAATCGGGGTTGTGTGTTAGGTGTGTCTGGGTTTTCCCTATTCTCTGGTTTCTGTCTTACTTCGTCCAAGAATTCCAACCAATAATACCATGTTAGTCTACGCGTTTCAGCCTGGGGCTCTGATCGGTTGATCAGGTCTTCCAGGGCCCGTACAGCCTCTACTCTCTCAACCCACTCACGAAAGGAGGGAGACGATGTCTCGCCCCAGTGTAGAGGTATCAATGCTTTCGCTTCATTTAGCAAATGTGGGATTATAGATTTCTTGTAAATTGCTGTTGGCAAGGATGCATGATGCAGCAAACATGATGCCGGTTGGAAGGGGGGTGTATGGTCTGTGAATCGGTGTAAGGTGTCATGCACTGATTTCCAGTAAGGGGCTATTCCTGGGCATTCCCACCATATGTGTAGTATGGAGCCAGGGGATTCCCCACATCTCC
This sequence comes from Pelodytes ibericus, assembly GCA_036172795.1. Classification (NCBI taxonomy): domain Eukaryota; kingdom Metazoa; phylum Chordata; class Amphibia; order Anura; family Pelodytidae; genus Pelodytes; species Pelodytes ibericus. The sequence goes on from CM069863.1 coordinate 53,779,844, forward strand.
AACATACATTTGGAACCTCGGGGAACATTGCATGCAATTTCTCCGGGGTGCGGTACCATCTCGTGAGAAATTTATAGTTCATTTCCTGAGTTTTTGTGCTAAGTGAGGTTTTATGCGTTAGGACAAATATTTTGTGCCATTGTGGTCTTGTCAAGCTTATCAGAAGCTCTTGCTCCCATTTCCCAACAAAGGTTGGTAGGGGGGAATTCCCCGATTCCATTAGCATCTGATAGGTCAGAGAGACTCCATGGGATGGCATCCTCTCCGAGCCATGTAGCTCTTCATATGGGGTCTCAGGTCGCATGAGATTATGTTTTTGGGGTAATTTAGATAGGAAACCTTTTAGTTGTAGATATTGGAGTGCGGTTGTGGGTGTAATCTGGGTTCCGGGTAAGAGATCAGATAAGGGTCTGATGGTGCCAGAGGCAACGTATGATTTAAGTAATGGGGTGTCTGTGTCTGAAGTTCCAAGTAAGTCACCAGTCGTCTGTCCGGGGGGGAAGTCAGGGTTGTTACGTAGTGGTGTCATAGGCGAGGGGTATGTCGTTAGTCGATGGGATCTGTATATTCGGTGGACTACTGCCATTGTTGCCGATACCAGGGGGTGATTTTTAACCACTCTCCTAGCTGTTTGCGGCATGGCCCATAGGGAATGGTTAAGAGGGAAGTGAGTGGAGTGTGCTTCTAGGTCTACCCATTGTTTGTGTATAGGGTGGTGGGTCCATTCAAAAGTCCTAACCAGATGGCATGCCCAGTAGTAGGTCAGTATACATGGCAGACCAAGTCCACCAGCCGATTTAGGTTTTTGTAATAATGCAGCTGCCAATCTAGGTGGTTTTGAAGTCCAGATATATTTTATAAACATTGTGCGTATTGATGCAAAAAATGCACGGGGGATCTTTATGGGTATCGTCTGGAGTAGATATAGGACACGTGGAAGGGCGTTCATTTTAATAGTGTTTACTCTGCCCATCCATGAGACGAGGAGGGACGACCACGTAGAAATATCCTTCTGTAATGTTGCAAGGAGGGGAAGAAAATTATGTTGGTACAGTGTTGACGCATCATTGGAAAGCCAGATCCCTAAATATTTTAATTTACCTTGGCACCATTTAAAAGGAAATGATTTTGATAATCTCTGAGCTTCTGCTTGGGGTATATTTACATTCAATATTTCAGATTTCGTGTAGTTAATTTTTAAGTTTGATAGTTGTCCGTAGTGTGCAAAGTCTTGCATAAGGACTGGGAGAGAAATGGTTGGGTTTGTCAGGGCGAACAACATGTCGTCAACGAATCCCATTACTTTATGGTGGGTCTTCCCTATCTGTAGGCCAGTAATATCTGGATTATTCCTTATTTTCTCTAGAAACGGCTCAAGAGATAGTATGAACAGGAGAGGTGAGAGAGGACATCCCTGCCTCGTCCAGTTTGTGATATAGATGGAATCTGACAGAGCCCCATTTATTCGCACCCTTGCTGAGGGATGGGAATACAGGGCAGTCACCCAGGACAACATGTTGGGTCCGAATCCTATATTTTTCAGGGTTTCCGTCATAAAAGTCCAGTCTAGTCTGTCAAATGCTTTTTCAGCGTCTGTCGAGATCATAATGGTTTTAATTTTCTTTTCGCGTGCTATATGTACAAGATTTATTGCTCTTATAGTGCTGTCCCTGGATTCCCGTCCCGAGACAAAGCCTGTCTGGTCTGGGTGCATCAGTGTTGGGAGGATAGTATTTATTCGGGAAGCTATAATTTTCGCAAATATTTTTAAGACTACGTTTAGGAGAGATATTGGCCGGTAGTTACTGCACCTTTCCGTGTATTTGCCTTCTTTAGGTATCACCGTTATAGTAGCATTTAGAGTATGGGGGTGAAATTCTGTCCCTTCCAATATGGAATTAAAAACAGTCAAAAGGTGTGGGGACAGTATTGTTGCAAATTTTTTATAGTAGGATAACGGGAGTCCATCTGGTCCTGGGGCCTTGTCAGGTTTTGAATTTTGGATTGCTAATGCTATTTCTGTGTCTGAAATTTCTCGCTCTAAGTGTGAAGCACTCTCTGGGGGTAGTTTAGTGGGCATGTGTTGTGTGAGGTATTCTCATATTTTGTTTTGATGAGTCATGTTATTCGGTGGATTGTCATGTGTCGGGGATTGATTGTATAGGCGAGTATAATATGATATAAATTCCTGTCTATTGGCATTTGTTGGATTTTGTCCTGTGGACCTCGTATCTTGGGGATATATGAATGAACTCGTTTTTTCCTCAAAGCCCTAGCCAGATATTTCCGAGGCTTATTACCATGTTCATGATAAATAGATTTAAGTTTAATGTAATTCCTATGGGCTTGTTTATTAAGAATCGTGGCCAGCTCCCCCCTCAAGGAGAGTAGCTGTCCATATTCCCTATTATCAAGGGTTTCTTTGTGTGACGTTTCCAGCTCTTTGATTTGCTCATAAAGAGTAGATATTCGGGCTGTGTGGGCCTTCTTCCTTTCCGCCCCCATTTTAATGAGTTGGCCTCGGATCGTACACTTGTGTGCTTCCCATATAGTGGGCATTGGGATTTCAGGGGTCAGATTTTCAGTGAAAAAATTTGTTAGTGACTTCTCAATGTCTGAGGTGGCGTTAGGATCACTTAAAATAGATTCGTTCAAGCGCCACGTTCGTTGTGTTGGCCTGGATAATTCCGAGGTAAGGGTAACAGTGAGCGGTGCATGGTCAGACCATGTGATTTGACCATACTCCGAATGCTGCAGAAGTGGTAAGTGGTAATGTGTAATAAATATATAGTCTATTCTAGAATAACGATTGTGTGGAGCTGAATAAAAGCTATAGTCTCTGTCAGTGGGATGCATCGCCTTCCAGCAGTCTACTAATTGTTCGTCCGTCAAAAGTTTAAGTATATTACGGGTCGTGTAAGGTGGTGTGTGTGTATGTCCAGCAGACATATCTACTTTGGGGTTTAGGGCAATGTTCATGTCACCCCCTAGCACCAACATACCCTCCCGAAACTAGCGAAGTTTAAAAAGTGTTTTAGACATTAGGGAGATACAAGTTGGCAAATGTATATATTTTACCTGCCAGACATCCCTTGACAAACAGGTATCTACCTCCTTCATCTGCCATCTGTGTGATGTCTGTCAGTGGGAAGTATTGGGAAAATAGTATTGCTACCCCTTTAGACTTAGAGTGCGGGTTATTACTGAAGAACCCGAGGGCATGGGCGTAGGAAGCGGGGGGGATGGGGGGGACGGATCCCCCCCAGGAAAAAATGTGGGGGGGACAGGTAGGGTAAAATCCCCCCCAGAACGCGAGGCAAACGGGGCCCACAGCCCCTGCTTGCCGCTTTTTTCCGGCAAGCCGCATCCGATGGATGCGACGGCCGAAAAAAAAAAAAAAAACTGACGCCGGATGTGACGTTGCGTCACATCCGGTGACTGTTTCCCTCCTCCGTGCAAGAGGGAAGACTGCACGGAGGAGACATCCGGCGGGGGACACGGAGCAGATTCATGTAAGTACTAGGGAGAGGGAGAGGGAGAGGGGGGGGGGGGGTTAACTGGCACTATATTACTGGGTTCTGACTGGCACAATATTACTGGGCTTTGGCTGGCACTATATTACTGGGCTCTGGCTGGCACTATATTACTGCGCTCTGACTGGCACTATATTACTGGGTTCTGACTGGCACTATATTACTGGGCTCTGACTGGCACTATATTACTGGGCTCTGACTGGCACTATATTACTGGGCTCTGGCTGGCACTATATTACTGGGTTCTGGCTGGCACTATATTACTGGGCTCTGACTGGCACTATATTACTGGGTTCTGACTGGCACTATATTACTGGGTTCTGGCTGGCACTATATTACTGGGTTCTGGCTAGCACTATATTACTGGGTTCTGACTGGCACTATATTACTGGGTTCTGGCTGGAACTATATTACTGGGTTCTGACTGGCACTATATTACTGGGTTCTGGCTGGCACTATATTACTGGGTTCTGACTGGCACAATATTACTGGGCTCTGGCTGGCACTATATTACTGGGTTCTGACTGGCACTATATTACTGGGTTCTGGCTGGCACTATATTACTGGGTTCTGACTGGCACTATATTACTGGGTTCTGGCTGGCACTATATTACTGGGTTCTGACTGGCACTATATTACTGGGTTCTGGCTGGCACTATATTACTGGGTTCTGACTGGCACTATATTACTGGGTTCTGGCTGGCACTATATTACTGGGTTCTGACTGGCACAATATTACTGGGCTCTGGCTGGCACTATATTACTGGGTTCTGACTGGCACTATATTAGTGGGTTCTGGCTGGCACTATATTACTGGGTTCTGACTGGCACTATATTACTGGGTTCTGGCTGGCACTATATTACTGGGTTCTGACTGGCACTATATTACTGGGTTCTGGCTGGCACTATATTACTGGGTTCTGGCTGGCACTATATTACTGGGTTCTGACTGGCACTATATTACTGGGTTCTGGCTGGCACTATATTACTGGGTTCTGACTGGCACTATATTACTGGGTTCTGGCTGGCACTATATTACTGGGTTCTGACTGGCACTATATTACTGGGTTCTGGCTGGCACTATATTACTGGGTTCTGACTGGCACTATATTACTGGGTTCTGGCTGGCACTATATTACTGGGTTCTGGCTGGCATTATATTACTGGGTTCTGGCTGGCACAATATTACTGGGCTCTGGCTGGCACTATATTACTGGGTTCTGGCTGGCACTATATTACTGGGTTCTGGCTGGCACTATATTACTGGGCTCTGGCTGGCACTATATTACTGGGTTCTGACTGGCACTATATTACTGGGTTCTGGCTGGCACTATATTACTGGGTTCTGACTGGCACTATATTACTGGGTTCTGGCTGGCACTATATTACTGGGTTCTGACTGGCACTATATTACTGGGTTCTCGCTGGCACTATATTACTGGGTTCTGACTGGCACTATATTACTGGGCTCTGGCTGGCACTATATTACTGGGTTCTGACTGGCACAATATTACTGGGTTCTGGCTGGCACTATATTACTGGGCTCTGGTTGGCACTATATTACTGGGCTCTGGCTGGCACTATATTACTGGGCTCTGACTGGCATAATATTACAGGCATCTGGCTGGCACTATATTACTGGGCTCTGACTGGCATAATATTACAGGCATCTGGCTGGCATAATATTACTGGGCATCTGGCTGGCACTATATTACTGGGCTCTGGCTGGCACTATATTACTGGGCATCTGACTGGCACAATATTACAGGCATCTGGCTGGCACTATATTACTGGGCATCTGGCTGGCACTATATTACTGGGCATCTGGCTGGCATAATATTACTGGGCTCTGGCTGGCATAATATTACTGGGCTCTGGCTGGCACTATATTACTGGGCATCTGGCTGGCATAATATTACAGGCATCTGGCTGGCACTATATTACTGGGCTCTGACTGGCACAATATTACAGGCATCTGGCTGGCACAATATTACAGGCATCTGGCTGGCACTATATTACTGGGCATCTGGCTGGCATATTATTACAGGCATCTGGCTGGCACTATATTACTGGGCTCTGACTGGCATAATATTACAGGCATCTGGCTGGCACTATATTACTGGGCTCTGACTGGCATAATATTACAGGCATCTGGCTGGCACTATATTACTGGGCTCTGACTGGAATAATATTACAGGCATCTGGCTGGCACTATATTACTGGGCTCTGGCTGGCACTATATTACTGGGTTCTGACTGGCACTATATTACTGGGTTCTGGCTGGCACTATATTACTGGGTTCTGACTGGCACTATATTACTGGGTTCTGGCTGGCACTATATTACTGGGTTCTGACTGGCACTATATTACTGGGCTCTGGCTGGCACTATATTACTGGGTTCTGGCTGGCACTATATTACTGGGTTCTGACTGGCACTATATTACTGGGTTCTGGCTGGCACTATATTACTGGGTTCTGACTGGCACTATATTACTGGGCTCTGGCTGGCACTATATTACTGGGTTCTGACTGGCACTATATTACTGGGTTCTGGCTGGCACTATATTACTGGGCTCTGGCTGGCACTATATTACTGGGTTCTGGCTGGCACTATATTACTGGGCTCTGGCTGGCACTATATTACTGGGCTCTGACTGGCATAATATTACAGGCATCTGGCTGGCACTATATTACTGGGCTCTGACTGGCATAATATTACAGGCATCTGGCTGGCATAATATTACTGGGCATCTGGCTGGCACTATATTACTGGGCTCTGGCTGGCACTATATTACTGGGCATCTGACTGGCACAATATTACAGGCATCTGGCTGGCACTATATTACTGGGCATCTGGCTGGCACTATATTACTGGGCATCTGGCTGGCATAATATTACTGGGCTCTGGCTGGCATAATATTACTGGGCTCTGGCTGGCACTATATTACTGGGCATCTGGCTGGCATAATATTACAGGCATCTGGCTGGCACTATATTACTGGGCTCTGACTGGCACAATATTACAGGCATCTGGCTGGCACAATATTACAGGCATCTGGCTGGCACTATATTACTGGGCATCTGGCTGGCATAATATTACAGGCATCTGGCTGGCACTATATTACTGGGCTCTGACTGGCATAATATTACAGGCATCTGGTTGGCACTATATTACTGGGCTCTGACTGGCATAATATTACAGGCATCTGGCTGGCACTATATTACTGGGCTCTGGATGGCACTATATTACTGGGCATCTGGCTGGCACAATATTACTGCCCAAATGAATGTGGGCAACAAAAAACCTGGCAAATGAATGTGGGCAAAAAAAAAAAAACCCCTGGTAAATGAATGTGGGCAAAAAAGAAAAACCCTGGCAAATGAATGTGGGCAAAAAAAACCCTGACAAATGAATTTGGGCAAAAAAAAAACACTGGCAAATGAATGTGGGCAAAATAAAACTGACAAATGAATGGGCAAAATAATGTAATTAATAAGTAATGATGGTCTGTGCCTTTGTAAGAGGCACAGACAAACCTTGAACGGAAATGCCCACCTTCCCTGCAATGAGATATAGTGTGTGTGACTGACTGTGTGAGTTTGTGTGTCTGTGACTGACTGTATGAGTTTGTGTGTCTGTGACTGACTGTATGAGTTTGTGTGTATATGTGACTGATTATGAGTGTGTGTGTCTGTGACAGACTGTATGTATGAGTGTATGTGAAAGACCATGTATGAGTGTGTGTGTCTATGTGACTGACTCTGAGTGTATGTGTCTATGTTACAGACTGTATCTATGAGTGTGTGTCTGACAGACTGCATGTTTGTATGAGTGTGTGTCTGCGACAGACTGTATGTATGTATGTATGTTTGTATGAGTGTGTGTCTGTGACAGACTGTATGTATGTATGTATGTATGAGTGTGTGTGTGTCTGACAGACTGTATGTATGTGTGAGTGTGTGCCTGGCAGACTGTATGTATGTATGTATGTATGAGTGTGTGTCTATGTGACAGTATGTATATGTGTGACAGGCTGTATGTATGAGTATATGTGACTGACTGTATATGACTGCATGTGATTGTGTGTATGTGCTGTTGTCTGGCTCCTAAAACTTAGTTAAGGTTGTCAAGCCCTGGTATAAATACATATATTTGGGGTCCACCTTAAGCTTTTGGAAATGCTGGAAATATTTAATATTTTACAGTATATTTTCTGGTCAGAAATGTAATGTTTGTTTGCTGAGAGGGTAGTGGATGCATGGAATAGTCTTCCAGTAGAAGTAGTAGAGGTTAATGCAGTGAAGGAGTTTAAGCATGCATGGGATAGGTATAAGGCTATCCTAGATATAAGATAAGGTATAAGGCTATCCTAGATATAAGATAAGGCCAGGGACCAATGAAAGTACTATACTGAGAGGGTAGTGGATGCATGGAATAGCCTTCCAGTAGAAGTGGTAGAGGTTAATACAGTGAAGTTGTTTAAGCATGCGTGGGATAGGTATAAGGCTATCCTAGATATAAGATAAGGTCAGGGACTAATGAAAGTATTACTTTACTGAGAGGGTAGTGGATACATGGAATGGCATTCCAGCAGAAGTGGTAGGTTCATACTGATGTATGTTTTATGGTGTACACACAGCTCACTGACTATATTTCATGTAACAGTGATAAAATGCACCTGCCTGATGTAGATGTTGTGCTGTGAATGTATCTGTTGTATACCAAGGATCCTGGTAATGTTGGTGGGAACTTGGTGATATAATATACACTGTGACAAGCTTTATTTTTACTGCTGCTATTCCCGGCGAGCAAAAATGCTGTCCCCCCCAGATTTTTGGGGGTTCCTACACCCATGCCCGAGGGGGAAGGGCCGGTTTGTTAGATTAGCAGGGTCAGATGCTCTGAAATGTGTTTCTTGGAGAAACGCTACCGTAGTATGTTTAGAAATCAAGTCTCTAAATAATCTGGTTCGCTTTTCGGGGACATTAAGCCCTTTGACATTATATGATACAATCTTTAAGTCTGCTGGGCAGTAAGCCATTTTCCTAGCAGACAGAGAAGGGGATCACTGGGGATCTTTCTTCAAACCGGGAGAATATATATAAAACAAAAACAACAACAACAAAAAAAAAGTGGGGGGGGGGAGGATTGGAGGAACAACCAATTTAAGAAATTTACCTGAGGCGACAACCAGGGAGAGGACTTCAGTCTGACCTGTTACTTCAAGGTTCAGACTTGGGTTCCCCTCTGGTTATAAAACTGACGCCTATAGTATAGGGGGTCTTATGGTCGCCGGCAATAGTGCCTAGCTACGGGAGTCTGGATTAACCCCTTGACGACAAAGGACGTGTCAGGCACGTCCTGGGAGAAACTCCCTTAACGACAAAGGACGTGCCTGAAACGTCCTGCAGTGAATGAAGCGGTTTTCGCAATCAACGATCACGAAAACCGCTTTAACAGTGCTGGTCTATTGCCTCGACATCGAGGCAATAGCCAGCACAGAAATTTTTATTTTGGGACCTCCACGATCTCCCCACGGAGCGATCGTGGGGAGCCATATTGACGGAGCATGCTGCTCCGTCAATATGGCTAAGCCCTCTGCCGGTCTGAGCTTCGGAAGTGAAAGTAACTTCACTTCCGTCGCTCTGAATATGCTACTTGACTGCCCCTAGTGGTAGTTTAGTAGCATTGCAATGGAAAATATTTAAAATACATATTTCAGACTTCCGGGGGCGGAGCCGAACTGACTGGCCGCAACGGACACGAGCTCCCAGCAACTCGACGGCATCCTGGTCGCTGAAACACCGGAGAGGCGTCCGAAAACCTGCTGCAGGGATACAGTGAAACACTGAAGAGGGATCTAACATCCGATCCCCAGCTCTCCCGTCCCGACGGCCCGGAGTCCCGCCGAGCAAGACCCAGAACTGGAGGTCGCGGCGGCCATCTTCTAGATTCAGCAAGGAGCAACCACTTCACACACAACTTGCTGGCAGCTTGCTGAAAGCCAAGATAAGTACTGGACCCTTTGTGTGTGGCTATAATTGTTGGTGGGGATTCACCCCTAAACACAGACCATCAGACAGGCGATCGGGGTGAAACGCTCCAGGAAAGATTTTCCCGCCAAAATAAAAATTAACAGGCGGCCATTTTCGGAGAAACACCCGCCAAAAAAAAATAAAAAATACCCAACCTGGCCTATAGGCCCAATATATTGATGTTACCATCCAGGGACAGCCTTGAGAGCACAGGCTACATTGGAGGAGCCCCAAGACGCACATCTCTCCGATCCAGGGAGCTCTGAGGGACTTTATAGTTTACTTTACTTGAAAGTTGGACGCAGCCTTGAAAGGGCCAGGCAGGCTATAAAACTGCTTTTTCACACCATCTGGTTTCGTAGCTGAGGCCCAGAAAAGGCTCAACTAAGCCGAGATACCCTTTCTTCAAGTCATCTGGGTGACCAGGGACCATTTTTTCTGTTTCAACTTACCTGTATTTTTGGACATTTCAAGTGATTTGTATGTCTGCAAGCAATGCAACTGTAACCTTCTGTATTGAAGCTGGAAGCAGCCTTAAAGGGCCACGCAGGCTATAAACCTATTTGTCTTCATCCTTCCTATAACTGTACATAGTGTTGCAGCTGAGGCCCAGAAAAGGCTCAACTAAACTGAGGTACCCTTTCCTCAAGTCATCTGGGTGACCAGGGACCATTTTTTCTGTTTCAACTTACCTGTATTTTAGGACATTTCAAGTGATTTGTATGTCTGCAAGCAATGCAACTGTAACCTTCTGTATTGAAGCTGGAAGCAGCCTTAAAGGGCCACGCAGGCTATAAACCCATTTGCCTTCACCCTTCCTATAACTGTAAGTAGTGTCGCAGCTGAGGCCCAGACAAGGCTCAACTAAACCGAGGTACCCTTTCTTCAAGTCATCTGGGTGACCAGGGACCAATTATTCTGTTTTAACTTACCTGTATTTTTGGGACACTTCAAGTATATTATCTGTCTGCAATCAATGCAAACGTAACCTTCTGTATTATACCGGTACCCAGCAACATAGTGCAAAACGGATCCGACACCTTATAATGGAAAAGTATGTTAACAAGTCTAAGCCGTCTAAGCAAGACTCTAAATCCACTAAACAAGACTCAGTACAACCCAAAAGTGATCTCAAACAAGCCCGTACAACAACCAGACAATCATCAGCACTAAGAGAGGCCATGTCAGACTCCTCGAATACATCATTGGAGGAAACAATGGGGCAAACTGAGCTGACAGCCTCGGGAACTCCGGCCTCCGAGGTGGCCACAGAAGTGGCTAAACTACTTGGGCCAATGTTTGACTTGAAATTTAAAGAGTTACAACTATCAATCTCCACTGCTATGGAACAAATAGGCTCTAATACCACTCGGATTAAAGACTTAGAACAGAGACATAGCGATCTGGAAGATAATACGAACCTGCTACAGGAAACGGTAGATCGTCAGAACATACAACTACATAACTTATCAGATAAGGTCGATGACCTGGAAAATAGGAGTCGTCGAAACAACTTGAGAATAGTTGGCATTCCCGAATCGATCAAACCAGCGTCACTCCTAAAGACCATGCAAACATGGCTTGTTACGGAACTGCACTTACCTCATGGTGACAATAACCCTCTGGCTATCGAACGTGCACACAGGATTGGCCCAGAACGGAAAGAATCAGGAACAAAACCAAGACAAGTTATCATCAAATTGTTAAACTTTCAAGACAAAATGGACATCCTGACAGCATACCGTAAAGCCAAGACCTTACTGTTCCAAGGAGAAAGAGCTCTGATATTCCAGGATTATTCTATGCTCGTGACAACACGACGAAGGGAGTTCACACCAATTTGCAAAATACTAGTTGAGAAACAAATCAGATTCAATCTTCTTTTTCCAGCACGACTGTGGTTGACATACGACAACAAAACTTACACGCTGGAAACCCCAGAAGAAGCCAGAAATGCCCTCCGAACACTGGAAATCACTTAAAATCTTGCTGGGTACCACCCCACCCAAGTACACACCTTTATATTCACTGGATTTCATTTTTTTTTTTTTTTTTTTTTTGGAAGAAGCACAATATCTGCCAAAGACTCTTATGTGCCTAGAGAAATTCCTAAACTGTTATCATAGTTATCACCTATGCATACTGTTCATGTTTTGTATGTCGGTGGTTGGGCCAGGTTGGCCAAGGTTTAATAAGTGTTATGTTATACAGGTTAACCACATGAAACAAAATACATTTAGTAAGGTGGTCGCCCCATTTGGTCGAGGACATCCTTCCAAGTGCTGGGACATGGAAGGTCCTCAAAATGCTCATCTATCCTACATGATTGTCTCATTTTATATTGACCCTGGATAGGGCCACTAATCTCTCAGATGAACCCCCAAATGTAGTCCAAAAAGATTTAAGGCTACGATTGATTTCCTGGAATGTAGATGGACTTAACTCACCGGTAAAGAGAAAAAAAAGTCCTAAACCACTTAAAGCTATTGTCCCCACAAATTGTATTCCTACAAGAGACCCATTGGAAAAAAGATGACCCCCAACTCCTCAAAGCCCCATGGATAGGCTCCTGTATAGCTGCTTCACACTCTACAAAAGCCAGAGGGGTGACGATAATAATTAACAAAAACCTGCCACATGTAATTCATGCCTCCACCATAGATGAGGCCGGAAGATACCTTATCTTAGACATATCAATCCATGAGATCCGATATTGTCTGGTCAATGTATACGCCCCAAACGCACCTAATAGGTTATTCCTAGATAAACTGTACCAAATTGTGGTGAACTGTACTAACGACAATTTAATTCTAGGTGGAGATTTCAATAACGTAATGGACTCCTTACAGGACAGGACCGGAAACAGGACCAAAGGAACATATGGAGACGTGACGGACTTGATGAAACTTACGGGTAGACTACATTTGGTAGATCCATGGCGAACTAATCATCCAACAGTAAGACAATACACTCACATCTCTAGAGCACATAACACAGCCTCAAGAATAGATTACATATTTACTTCTAACGACGTACTACCACAGGTACAAGACACTAAGATACACAATATAATAATATCAGACCATGCACCCATAGAGTTGCTTCTAAACACACAGAGATCAGTCGCATACTCCACACATTGGAACTTCCCGTCCTATTTGGCTCAGAGGGAGGACTTCAAATCACACTTGATTTCCTCATGGGCAAACTATACAGATGATAATATCCAACATGTGGAGGATGACATGCTCTTCTGGCAGACATCCAAAGCAGTGATGAGAGGGCACATCATCTCATATGCATCTATGCGTAAGAAAGAATGGCTTAAAAAATACAACAATCTGCATGCTGCCCTAACGAAATCAATGCAAACTTATTTGGGGGACCCCTCTGAGTCTAATAGACATACGTATTTTGAACACAAACAAATCATGGACACACTGCTGGCTGAAAGGGCGCAATCACAAATAGACTATACTAAAAGTCGTTTTTTTAGATGGGGCAACAAACATGGGAAATTACTAATGTCTCTTACAAATTCGAAAAAACCAAAACACAATATCCCCATGATCAGAACACAGCCAGATCAAGTTTCCACTGACCCGAAAACTATCAACAAAACATTTCAATCATATTATAGCCACTTATATCAGACTAGACCTGATGATTTTGCCAAGGGGGTCCAATTGCTGCAAAAAGCTAAATTGTCACGAATTAGTAACGAACACCGAGACATATTAAATGCCTCCATTACGGACACAGAGGTGGGTCATACCATTACTCAATTGCGCAATGGGAAAGCACCGGGACCTGATGGTTTTTCAACAGAATACTACAAAACACTGAAACCACACATAGTGCCACACCTTACCTCCCTGTACAACTCCATGTTACAGGACAACGTGTCATTCCAGGCCCTCACTGAAGCCAGAACAATACTGATCCACAAACCAGGGAAAGACCCACTAGACACCTCCTCATACAGACCGATAACATTGATGAATGTGGATATTAAAATACTGACAAAAATTATGGCAAACCGATTGCAAACATTTCTCCCCCAATTGCTACAGAGCTCACAATTAGGTTTCATAAAAGGCAGACAAGCGGTAACAGGCATCCGGGCGGCTATAGCAGCGGTAGTGGCAACAGACAACCAGACCACCCCCTCTGAGAACATACTTCTGAGCCTGGATGCTCAGAAAGCATTCGACCAAGTACTATGGCCCCATCTTATTAGAATCCTTAAATTTAGATACTTCGGGCTACCCTTTCTTAACTTTGTAAGAAACTTATACGACCACCCAGTCACACGTATTACTACTAACAATTATGATTCAACACCAGTCACAATGTACAGGGGAGTTCGCCAGGGATGTCCTTTATCCCCATTACTATTCAACATTGCCCTAGACCCTCTTTTATGTATCTTACACAATACTCCCGAATTCACAGGCATTAAGGTAGGGAGCGAAGAGATAAAGGTCACCGCATTTGCAGACGATCTCATGCTATATGTCTCAAACCCAAAAGAAGCACTACCCCCAATACTAAATATCTTCAAAGTATTTGAGGAAGTGACAGGCTTCCAAATAAATTTCAAAAAATCGGTTGCTATGAATTTGGGGGCAAGGAAGAAGTTACGTGGCTTGCCACCACTTCCTGTGCAATGGGCAGCCAAATCAATTGATTATTTAGGTATTGTCATACCCAAGAAAATTGCCACCCTATATTCATACAATATTAAAAAACCTATGTGTAAAGTGATACAGGAATTAAAATCATGGAAAAACCTAAATATTACACTGTTGGGAAGGGCCGCATTACTCAAAATGGTCAGCTGCCCGAGACTCTCCTATGCCCTACAAGTACTGCCTATTCTTCTTAGTAAACAGGACGAACAAATATTAAACCTACACTTTCGTAGTTTTCTCTGGAAGGGGAATACACCTCGAATTGCTCTGAGGAAACTTCAACAACCAAGAACTAATTTCGGATGTAATATCCCCAATTTAAAGGAATTTAACCTAGCGGCACTATACAGACACGCGATTGATTGGGTGTCACCCATACCGGCTTACACAAATGTAACTTTAGAACAACAATTCGAACCCAAAATCGCCCTGGCCAACTTACTACATACACCTTTTCTAGACTTACCACAATCAGTCAAGACAAACCCATTACTACTCACCACCATAAAATCGTGGAAACAAATAAGAATAACTCAAGGCCTAAACTGGAAATACTCAATCTGGATTAGCTGGGTGGGAAATCGGGATTTCCAAGGCGGATCTTTAGACCCGCAATTTAAATCCTGGCAATCTAGGGGACTACAATACATCCATCATATAGTCAACAGATCCACAAAAAAGCTCCTCACAAGAGAACAATGGATGGAAAAATTCCCAAAAATAGAAATAGCAGCCTTTCAATATCTACAGGTTTCCAGTTTTGCCTCACAAATAATTGGTAGGATGGGGGATGAGGACTGGGAAAATAGTTTAGATATATTTATGACAGGTACAGGTAACAGAAAACATTCTATTAGCAACATATATAATCTTACTAGACATCGCATTGATTATCAGGGAGAGAAGGGTGGCTTGATGAGATGGACCTCACACATCCCTGACCTGGACATCAAAGCCTTAGCGGACCACACACTAAACACTTTTAAACTCACTCCTTTTCCAACATATCAAGAAATGCATCAAAAAATTGTTCATGGAGCTTACTACTCACCTAAACGACTTTTTGATATGGGGGCTAGGGAGACATCTGCTTGTCCCAAATGCGGTCAAGAGGATGCTGACTTGTTTCATAGCTTTTGGATGTGCAATATAATTCGGGAATTTTGGAAGCAGGTCATTACATTTGCAGAAAGGATCTCCTTGGCAAACATCCCTATGACACCCTCAACAATGATATTTGGTATGAAAAATGGCCAATCAGCAAATGCTTCGAGGCTACTCTTCTTGATCACAGCCGCAGCTAGGAAAACAATTCTACACCATTGGATAGTGGCGGAACCACCCCCACTCATCCTATTCAAATCAAAATTACACCATGTATTCCATATGGAATGGTTAAATGCAACAACCAATAAAGAATTATTCACAAAAAAATTCTTCCAAACATGGGGAAAATACATTAACCAGCTAGACCAAACAATTCAAACCAAAATACGCCAGACTTTTGTATACACCACATGGTATTCACAACAACTTTTGGAGGGGTCTGACCCTATACCAGTTAGGTAAGAAGGACAGGGTGGACAGAGGGCGACTGGGGAGACCTGCGACAGACAAGGGGGGGCGAACAGCAGCTTCAATAAGGGGGGGGGGGGAGTGGAATAAGACATTAACCCAAAGTGAGGGTTCACAGACCGGGATATGGCGACCACCGCTACCTGTCTCTACTTTGACTGAGTTTGGTTATGTTTCACAGTTCAGTTTTTAAGTATCACCCGATGGCCTGAACAGGGATGATATACATTCATGTTCTCATATACATGTGCAAAAGATGTCCACGGCAGGGATGAAGATGGACAGATATTTGTTCTTGGGTGTATATATAAGCTAGATAGAACCCATGAGCGATCTGGAATACCGCTTAATATACCTGAGACATGTCCCATCACCAAGAAATGAAGCTACCACAATATATAGGTCAATGTAATACCATGCTCTGGTTTTTATTATCATTCCTTGGGGCAGCCTATCCGCCAAATGTCTCTGTCAGGATAAATCAGATATGGATCATCTATGAAAGGCCTAACGTAATATATATGTCACTATGCTTAATATGATTTGTTGGCTATTATCTGAATTTCTGACAACCCTTGTTTGTACTGTGTATCAGACAAAGCATGTATGCATATGTTACGCCCCAATCATATAATGTGTATGTCATCTCCTTTTGGAAAATAAAAGATGTAAATAAAAAAAAAAAAATACATATTTCATTAATTAAAAACAGGTTATTTAGCTATATTAGCTTATAGGGTTAAAATTAAATATTTTTTAGCATAAGGGATAGGGTTAAAATTAAATTAAAGTTAAAAAATATTAAGGGATATAATAAGGATTAGAGTTGGGGTTAAATTTAGTGTTAGGGTTAAATTTTGGGTTCGGGTTGGGGTCAAAAGGTCAATATAGGAAAAAAACAAAAAACACTATTTTTGGTTTTTGCCCCATAACTCGCAAAAAAATACCGAAAAATATGGAAACATGCATATTTTTGAACTCGGGAGAACATTTAGAAACTATTTAGATGGGGTCTTTTTTAATGATTTTATTTGTGTAAATTATATTTTAGGTCAAAGTTAGAAAAAGTGTTTTTTTTTAAATTTTTCATCATATTTTATGATTTTTTTTGTAGTAAATTATAAGATATGATGAACATAATGGTATCTAATGAAAGCCCTTCTAATGACGATAAAAACAACATATAATTTGTGTAGGTACTGTATGTGAGAAAGAAAAAAATTACAGCTAAACACAAACACCCTAGAAATGTCAAAACAGCCATTGTCACCAAGGGAAAGTCAAGGTGAAAATGTCTTGTCACTAAGGGGTTAAGGATAAAACTTTCTCTCAATACAAACTTTCTGTAGTAACACAGTAATATCCTAAACACAGAATATACCGTTTCATTTTGTATACGGAGGATAAACTAACCAGTCTGGGGGGGGGGGGGGGGGGATTCCCCATTGCATTAGCAAATTTAGAAACTTAACTATGTGGATGAGGATGGAAATTATCCCAGGACTCAGGGCTATCTAATATACACTCCCATCCACGTGAAGTCTAGTGGGCCCAATGAGGGGCGAATCCCTCTCATCGTTGTACCTGTGTTACTTATATTTCGTTTATTTCCCAACTTGATCTCGGTGGGGTGGGGGGGGTTGTTTCAGGTGGAGGAGACCAGACTTCTGGTTGTTGTTGAGTAGAACACCTCGAGGTGTCTATTTTATAGTTTAAGCTAACTAGGGCTGTTGATAACATATATTGCCATATCATAACCTCTATATATTGCTCACAATTAACCCCCAGATTCCCCACATCACATCTGAGGGCTCTTTGTTTGTTTGCTTGTTTTTGTTTTTTTGTTTTTTGAGGTGCAGGTCTTTTCTCAGCATCTCCCTGTGTCAGGAAAACAGTTCACAGGTATTTCATACAAATGATAATGGGAAAAGCTGGACCCTCTCTGCTATTCAGGTATGCTGATGTAGAGTGTGTTCGTTAGGGTCATATGAGTCTCTTAGGATAATGTCAGTGGGATCCTCAAACGTACTTACTACCGGCAGGAGAGGCTATTCCTCTGCTGCCTGTATCGCTGGAGGGATTTCAGTCCCTGCTCGGTTCGTTCCTGTTGTTCGGGATGCTGATCTCCGTTGTCTCTGCCGGATCGGTCTCAGGCCTCTCTGCTGTACTACTCTGGGTCGCCGAATGTCCGGGAGACTCCAGTCTTCTATATCCAAGGTCGGGAGTTGTAGCGCTGTGAGAAAGTCCGGGAGTTCCGAATGATATCTTAGCGTAGTCGTTCCTGAATTTGTGCGGACATTAAGGCTAAAGGGATGCCCCCAATAGTACTGGAGATTCCTGCTTTGAAGTTCCAAAGTAAGAGGTTTCAACGCCCTCCGCGTCTGGAGAGTAAGATCCGACAGATCTTGGTACAGGGAGATTGTGTGGCCTTCGTAGGTTATCGGGCCTGATCTTCTCGCCATCCACATTATGAGCTCTTTCGTGGTGTAGTCCGCCACACAGCAGATCACATCTCGCCCTGTGTGCTCGATCTATAATAATTAGTTCATTCTCGGGTCGCCCAAGAATTTTGTTAAATAGCCCAGTGACCAACAGCGGTGTGTCTTCTGTGGTTTGTGAGGGGGCTTCAGGTAGGCCTCGGATTCGGATATTATGTCTCCGGCCTCTATTGTCCAAATCCTCTAGTCTTCTGCAGTAGTCCGCCAAATACAGTGTGTGCTGGGAGACAATAGTGGCGACGTTAGCAACCTTTCTTGATTGTGCTATAGCTTCCTCCTCCTGCACCTTGACTCTGTGGTCTATTCGTGTCAGGTCTGACTTGAGGCCTAGCATTGCGTCTGCAACAGTCTGTTTTAGCTCAGTCAGTAAGTTGCTAAAATCGGCCTTCCATGGATCTGATGAGAAAATTTGATCAAGCTCACCGCGATAAGTGTGTCCTGCCTGTTCTATTGCAGGCGATTCAGGTCGCTGGGGCTCCGAGTCCAAAGAGCTGGATGGTGAGGGCGCCATTTCTGTTTCCAGAGGCTGGGAGGATAAATCTGCCGGAGTGCGAAAATACTCTCGCAGGGTAGGGGATGCCGACGGCAACTTGTCCCCAGGTGGTTTAGGGTCAGGAATCGAGCGTTTGTTCCTGACCATTTCGATGGTTGGTATGCTCGTGGTCGCTTATTCTGCTGGGTTATGGCGGAGCTCCGTCTTCAAGCAGCCATTCACCACGACGGCAAGCCACGCCCCCCCCCCCCCAATTTGCCCAATATTAAGCTAGTATTATTTTACCATTTAATATGCCCCTGCCAATTTTCCCAATAATATGCCAGTGTTATTTGCCATTTAAATTCCCACAGCCATTTTGCCCAATAATATGCCAGTGTTATTCGCCATTTAGTATGCCCCAGTAAATTTGCCCAATAATATTCCAGTGTTATTTGCCATTTAATATCCCGCAGCCAATTTGCCCAATAATATGCCAGTGTTATTTGCCATTTAATATGCCCCTGCTAATTTGCCCAATAATATGCGAGTGTTAATTGCCATATAATATGCCCCTGCTAATTTGCCCAATAATATGCCAATGTTATTTGCCATTTAATATGCCCCTGCTAATTTGCCCAATAATATGCCAGTTTTATTTGCCATTTAATATGCCCCTGCTAATTTGCCCAATAATATGTCAGTGTTATTTGACACTTAATATGCCCCTGCTAATTTGCCCAATAATATGCCAGGGTTATTTGCCATCTAATATGCCCTAGCCAATTTGCCTAATAATATGCCAGTGTTATTTGCCATTTAATATCCCACAGCCAATTTGCCCAATAATATGCCAGTGTTATTTGCCATCTAACATGCCCCAGCCAATTTGCCCAATAATATGCCAGTGTTACTTGCCATCTAATATGCCCCTGCTAATTTTCCCAATATTATGCCAGTGTTATTTGCCATTTAATATGCCCCTGCTAATTTGCCCAATAATATGCCAGTGTTATTTGCCATCTAACATGTCCCAGCCAATTTGCCTAATAATATGCCAGTGTTATTTGCCATCTAATATCCCACAGCCAATTTTCCCAATAATGTGCCAGTGTTAATTCCATTTAGTATGCCCCAGTAAATTTGCCAATAATATGCAAATGTTATTTTGCATTAATATGCCCCAGTTATTTTGCACATCCCCATCCCATCATTTCCCCAGCACTTACCCTTTACCCTGGTGGCTAGTGGCAGGCAGCATGGTGTCCTCCATGCTGCCTGTTCGGCTCCCAGGCGGTTGTGCCGACAGGTCACGTGACCTGGCGCTTCCGCGTCTCACTGCACGGGGAGCTGAACAGGCAGCACGGAGGTTTCTCTCTTTTTTTTTTCGTGCTGCCCTGCTGCCCCCCAAAATTTGCCACCGTAGGCCTCCGCCTAGGATGCCTGGCAGTAAATACAGCACTGAGAATGTGCCCCTGAACTCAGATTGCACTTATGCCTTGTAGCAACCACAATGCATCCGCTGGTCTTGCCAGAGCACTCATTGCAGTCTCAGGACTTACCCCCAGCATCAAAATTGCATTAACAGGAACTTGGTCTGCAATGTACATACACTTGTCTCCGTAAACCAGTGAAAGTTTTGTGCACATCTTTGGTCTCTTTGTTGCCCGCTGAATACAGAGTATTTGACAAATGTCAGACTGGTGTGCTGCCACCTCACCGTCCTTATGACTGCGCTATTGATCTCCAACCTGGTAGTGATCTACCTCATGGCAGGGTTTCCCCGCTGGCTGTTGCATAGAATAAAGCCATGGAGGAGTATGTTGCAGATGCTCTGTCACATGGATTCATTAACAAGTCCTTTTCTCCTGCCCGGGTCAGCTTTTTGTTTGTGAGAAAGAAGGATGGTGCGTTGAGACCCTGTATCGACTATAGGGGTCTCAATACGCCTATCCCACCCCATTGATTACCTAATTATTCCACCAACTCATGGGAGCTACAGTCTTCACTAACTCGATCTGACGGGCATTTAATCTCATCAGGATAAAAGAGGGCCACAAATAGAAAACTGCGTTCAATATCTCGTAAGGCCTTTCGGTCTTTGCATTGCTCCTGAGGATTTCTAGGCGCTTATAAATTATGTTCTTGGAAATACGCTGTACCAATGTGTATTGGTTTATCTGGAGGATATTATAATACATTCCACATCTCTTGAGAACCATCATGCAGATGTTTCTCGTGTCCTGCAGAGAATCAGAGAGAGTAATCTGTTCTGTAAATTGGCGAAAATGTGAGTTCCACCACAAACAATTTAAGTTTTTGGGCTATGTTATTTCTAATGCCAGATTCTCTATGGATCCAGAGAAACATTTTCCGCTTTACTACAGTTGCTTCGTCCTACGATTCTTCGCTCCATCCAGTCCGTTTGTGTCACGGACTGAGTAGGATCTGAGGACTGGATCCGCGATGCGAAGACCTGGTATCTTACTGCAACAGGTTTGGAGGCAGAACAGTGTCTATTCACCTGAATGGTATTATACCCTACGGTTGAGCCTCAGGTAAATGACCACCCAGGACTTGGAACACTGATTGCAACCGCACACTGAAGCAAGAATACGCAGGAAATACTGAAAAACGGATAGTCAGCAGGCCGGGTCAAACACAACAGGAGCAACGGTACAAAGACGGTATGGAGGAGGCAAGGTCAAAAACAGGCAAAAGGATCGGGGCAGGCAGCAAACGGAGGAGTCAGAAATCACAGCAGGAGTCAAAAAACTGAAGAATCAATAATCAAGAATAAACGCTAGATCAAGCCACAAGGAACTATCTCAGGCAAGGTCTGAGTAGCAACTGAAGGTTTAAATACAATTTGGGCGGTAAAACCCGCCCCTAATAGGTCCCCAAAAAGTATAAGTATAGCCCTTTAAGGCTATGCTAATTTTCTGTGTGTAGCGGTACTGCGCATGCGCGCAGTTTCGGTTTGTTGCGCGTTCGTCGAGGGGAAGTGGTGAGCGCGTCTGCAGCCCTGGAGGGCTGAGACGCTGAACGGAGCCTTCGCTGTCCGTCCACCCTGCCTGCAGGGGCAGCGGCAGCGGAGGCACGGACCTCGTGGCGGCAGGTAAGTTTCTATTTTATTACACTACCCCCCTCTTTACGAACGCCGTACCGGCGTTCAGGACCCGGCTTGAGAGGAAATCTACGATGAAATAAGGAAACTTTGGATGGAGCATGAACATCGGATGCTGGTACCCAAGACCTCTCCTCCGGACCGTAACCTTGCCAATGGACAAAATACTGCAAAAGACCACGGCGCAGCCGAGAATCCAAAATAGATTGTACCAAATACTCCTCATGCCCTTGAACGAGGACAGGTTTGGGAACCGTATGGACGTCAGAGAAACGATTAGTTACAACTGGTTTGAGGAGGGACACATGGAAGGAGTTGTGGATGTGCATACTGGAAGGGAGGCGTAGGGTATAGGACACATCGTTGATTTTGGACAAGATCACGTAAGGACTGATATATTTGGGACCTAAAGTCCTGGAGGAATGACGAAGTTGGAGATACTTGGTAGAAAGCCACACTTTGTCACCAGGAAGAAGTACGGGGGCAGGAGAACGATGTTTGTCGTCAAATTTTTTCTGCAACACCTTGGCCCTGGATAGTTGCGAAGAAACAGAAGCCCAGTGAGATTTGAGATCCTGGACCTGACGGTCAGCAGCCGGTACTTCCGAAGGCAATCCCAAGTCCGGCCAAAGAGTAGGCTCGTAGCCAAAGGCTGCACAAAACAGGGATTTCTGCAAGGACTCATGAAAGGAGCTGTTATATGACAATTCAGTGAGATGGAGGAGAGAAGACCAAGTAGATTGATCCTCATCAACACATAACCGTAGATATTGTTTCAGAACCTGATTGGTCCTCTCCGTCTGACCATTGGTTTGCGGATGATGAGAGGAAGAAAATTTGAGAGAAATACCCAGCTGAGCACAAAGTGATCTCCAGAACCGGGACACAAACTGAGAACCACGGTCAGAAACAATGCTTTGGGGCACCCCATGTAGACGAATGATTTCCTTCATGACAACAGTTGCAAGCTGAGATGCCGAGGGCAGTTTGGGAAGAGCAACAAAATGAGCCTGCTTGGAGAATAGGTCGACTACTACAAGTATGGTCGTGAACCCTCGAGACAAGGGAAGATCTGTGACGAAATCCATGGCAATATTCGTCCAAGGTCTCTTAGGGACAGGAAGAGGGCATAACAGGCCTGCAGGGTTACGTTTCGGAGTTTTGTATCTAGCACAGACGGTGCAGGCGCGAACAAAATCCTGAACGTCAGATTGCAAGGAAGGCCACCAAAATTTCCGGTCAATGAGAAACTTAGTGTTGCGTACACCACGGTGACCCGCGACAAAGGAAGCATGAGCCCAGGACAAGACTTGTCTCAGAAGGTTGGATTGGACAAAGTAACGACCGACTGGAGGGCGACAATTGGTGGGTCAAGGGAACAGGGATCTGGTAATCTTCCACAGGAGGGAGGTGGACACCGAGGCAATGATTCGAGAGGCCGGTATAATGGAATCAACCACAGGAGGAGCCGTTTCAGTGTCAAAACGTCTAGACAGAGCATCCGCCTTGCCATTTTTTGACCCGGGCCGGTATGTGATGGAAAAATTAAAACGGGTAAAAAATAAGGCCCATCTGGCCTGTCTGGGATTCAATCTCTTAGCTTTTTCTATGTATAACAAATTTTTGTGGTCGGTGAGAATAGTGATGGGAATTTGAGTACCCTCTAAGAGATGACGCCATTCGTCAAGGGCCATCTTGATGGCCAACAATTCACGGTTGCCTACATCGTAGTTGCGTTCCGCTGAGGTAAATGTCTTAGAGAAATATGAACACGGATGGACTCTGTTGGAGATTTGATCTCTTTGAGATAAAATAGCCCCAGCGCCAGATTCAGAAGCATCAACCTCCAAAATGAATGGTTGAGCTGGATTGGGTCTACGAAGAATGGGTGCAGAGATGAATGCATGTTTCAAGAACTGGAAGGCTTGGAGAGCCTGGGTAGACCATTTAGCCTGATCACTTCCCTTCTTGGTGAGAGCAGAAATGGGTGCAGTGACTTTAGAGAAATTCCTGATAAATCTTCTATAGTAATTAGCAAAGCCCAAAAACCTTTGTATCCCTTTGAGGTTGAGTGGTATTTGCCAGTCTTGGATAGCAGAAACTTTGTCAGGATCCATTTCTAGACCGTCAGAGGAGATAATATAACCCAGGAATTTGATTTTTGAGAATTCGAATTTACATTTTTCGGCCTTAGCAAAGAGGTGATTTTCTCGAAGGCGACGTAACACCTGCTGAACGTGCTTTCTATGATCGGAGATATTCTTGGAATATATAAGTATATCGTCCAAATAGATCATGACATGAGATAACAACATGTCCCGGAAAACATCGTTAACAAAACTCTGGAAGATTGCTGGTGCATTACATAATCCGAAAGGCATAACTAGGTATTCGTAATGCCCATATCTGGTATTGAAGGCCGATTTCCACTCATCACCCTCTCGTATGCGGACCAAATTATATGCACCACGTAAGTCTAGTTTGGTGAATATCTTGGCATCTTGGAGTTGGTCGTATAGTTCAGTGATGAGTGGTAGCGGATAACGGTTCTTTATAGTGATTTGTTCAGTCCCCTGTAGTCTATGCAAGGCCTTAAGGTACCGTCCTTTTTGGCTATGAAAAAGAATCCGGCGCCTGCTGGTGAGGAAGAGGGTCGGATGAATCCCCTCTGAAGATTATCCTTTATGTACAAAGCGAGTGCTTGATTCTCAGGTGCCGAGAGAGGATATGTATGCCCCACCGGAGGGGAGGAACCAGGTAATAGATCGATGGCGCAATCGTAGCTCCTATGAGGAGGAAGAACCTCGGCCTTGGTCTTAGAGAATACGTCTAGGAAGTTCCAATATAACTGTGGAACCCGGGAACAAGGGTCCTCAGGAGGAAGGGTAAGAACTGAGTTGAGTGTAGGCAGATTGTCATTAAGGTCCCGGCCATCTAGACCCCAAGAATTAACTAGTCCCAAACACCAGTCAATGGAAGGGTTATTCTTTTTCAACCATGGTAGCCCCAATATAATGGAGATGTGGGGACTGAAAAGGACGTCAAAGCTTAATTCTTCGTAATGGTTGTGACCGATCTTTAAACCCAAATGTATGGTTTCCTTGGAGATTATACCAGTGCCTACAGGGGTACCATCCAAGGCAGACACAGAAATAGGCAGGGCTTTAGACTTCAGAGGAATATTTTGTTGAATTACCCAAGATTGATCTACAAAATTTCCAGCTGCTCCGGAATCTATGAAGGGTTGGGTGGCCACTTGGTGGCCTGTCCACTGGAGCAAGACCGGTATTAAAAGTCTCTGATTAGAAGGAGAATTAATGATGTTAACGCTCAGTGGGACTCCTCCTTTTTCCACTAAGCGTTGGCGTTTCCCTATTTCTGGGGGCATTTCAGAGCAAAATGGCCCCTTTGACCACAATACAGGCATAGATTTAATCTCCTGCGACGAGATTTTTCTTCATCAGAAAGTCGTAGTATAGGACCAATCTCCATAGGTTCACTAGTTTGATTGGTTTCAGGTTCTGGAGTCTTGGTAGCTTGATAGAATTTCGGTTGGAAGTGTCTTGGGTTCTTATCACGATCCAACCTCCTTTCTTGACCACGAGCATCGAGTTTAAGACACAATGTAATAAGGGATTCCAGGTCCTCGGGAAGATCTCTATAGGTTAAAGCATCTTTAAGGGTGTCATTAAGACCTCTGCGAAATGCCGCCTTTAATGCGCTCTGGTTCCACTCTGTCTCATATGCCAAGGTACGAAACTCTATGGCATACTGACCCACTGATCTTTTGCCTTGTTGCAGCTCCATGAGGTGAGTCTCCGCAGACTCCCTTCTTCCTGGGGCATCGAAGACGGATTTGAAGGCTGAAATAAATGCGTCAGCATCTTCTAACAGGGGAGAGTTCTGTTCAAGCAAAGGGGATGCCCAGTTCAAGGCCTCTCCTTTCAGGAGATTAACTATGAACGCCACTTTTGCGGTGGATGAGGAGAAGGCGTCAGGTTGTGTGCGAAAATGTAGTAGACACTGGTTTAGGAGCCCTCTACATTCACGTGGAGAACCGGAAAACTTTTCAGGTATAGGCATCTTAGGTGGTCTTGAAAAACTATGAGCCCCCATGACAGAGAACCCTTGATCAGACATGGTAGGAGCGGTCGAGACTGGATTCATATGAGTGGTGAGTGACCGTAATAGTTCGGTAACAGTATCCAGTTTATGTTCAAGGGATTGAAGATGTGAAGCATGCGTGGTCAAGATCTTGTCATGGCATTCCTGTCTGGCCGAGACTCGGGCCAGGTCCGCGGGATCCATAAACTGGCCTGAGATAATGTCACGGACTGAGTAGGATCTGAGGACTGGATCCGCGATGCGAAGACCTGGTATCTTACTGCAACAGGTTTGGAGGCAGAACAGTGTCTATTCACCTGAATGGTATTATACCCTACGGTTGAGCCTCAGGTAAATGACCACCCAGGACTTGGAACACTGATTGCAACCGCACACTGAAGCAGGGATACGCAGGAAATACTGAAAAACGGATAGTCAGCAGGCCGGGTCAAACACAACAGGAGCAACGGTACAAAGACGGTATGGAGGAGGAAAGGTCAAAAACAGGCAAAAGGATCGGGGCAGGCAGCAAACGGAGGAGTCAGAAATCACAGCAGGAGTCAAAAAACCGAAGAATCAATAATCAAGAATAAACGCTAGATCAAGCCACAAGGAACTATCTCAGGCAAGGTCTGAGTAGCAACTGAAGGTTTAAATACAATTTGGGCGGTAAAACCCGCCCCTAATAGGTCCCCAAAAAGTATAAGTATAGCCCTTTAAGGCTATGCTAATTTTCTGTGTGTAGCGGTACTGCGCAAGCGCGCAGTTTCGGTTTGTTGCGCGTTCGTCGAGGGGAAGTGGTGAGCGCGTCTGCAGCCCTGGAGGGCTGAGACGCTGAACGGAGCCTTCGCTGTCCGTCCACCCTGCCTGCAGGGGCAGCGGCAGCGGAGGCACAGACCTCGTGGCGGCAGGTAAGTTTCTTTTTTATTACAGTTTGCTGTGCTCTTCGACCCTCTACATCTAACCGGGCTAAAGGAGCTGTTATTGGAGTTCCACTTTGAGCCTCTCTTCTATGCATCTGTAAAAAAAAACAGACAAATCGAACACCAAATGACTGGCAACTTTCTATGTTTAACAGGCCTCTGGTTGAGACTGAGAAGAATTTTAGACTTGACCAGGTTATTCTCTTGTGGTCTCTCTACCTTAAGTTTAGAATCACACCCTTTCTGCCTACACAGAAAGCCAAGATTCACAAATCAATATATCTTATATGCACAGGGAGAACCAGTAGAATTTCCTAATTTGAAAGATTGTAAGCCATGCCTCATGAAAAGGCTATTCTGCATTATTTGCTGAATAATTCAGTTCAGGGCTAACCCTTCGAGTGTCAAAATTACACCTTTTGCACACTACTCTAGGACTTAAAATTATATTACTTAAATGGTGTGCAGGGATTAATTTTATTTCTTTAGTACTAAATATTTAGCCCATACCTGGAAAAACTGGAGCAGTAGATCCTTGTCAATACTGAATAAATGTACTATTTGAAGATGAGTAAATCTCTAGATTATAAGAGCATTAAAACGTTACTGCAAAATTCAGACACATCTTATAAATGACTTACTTTAACCCATGCTTCCAAAACACGTGTCCTCCCTCTCCAAAGTAAACCTGACGTGTATCTTTATAGATACACATGGGTTTGGGAGCTGACGCACAGCCAATCAGTATGAGTGCTTGCCCCGATCGTCTGATCAGGTTCAGGTTACAGCCGGGGTCTTTCTCTGCTACTGTTAAGGTCCCCTCTGCGGATCCCATTTAAAAACGCAGGTCTCTCTCTCCGCACTAGCATGGCAGCTGCCCGTTAGAGTATAAACTGTCAAGTGCTATCAAAAGTAGATGCCAGTTTATCGTCCCACTAAGGACAATGATTTTCTTTACTTGTGGTTCTATATTAGAAGCAAAACTGGGGGAAAAAATTAATTGTCCTTTAATTAAATCAAACAAACTAAAATTGGTGGAAATGGTTTTTCCAAAACAGGAAGGAAGACCTAACTTACTAAATGTATGCTACAGTTGAACATCTCACATCCTATCAAGTAAGGAGCTTGTCCCACAGAGGGGAGGAGTGGAGACCCACAGCACTATAAAGACCCCTCAAACTGTTACCACAGTGTAAAAGTAAAACAGTATATCTTACAGCGCACTTTTTGTATTTCTTTGTTCTGTTACCACAGTGCTCCAGAGCTTTGGTTCCTGATTGTCCTTGGACTTCAGTCTCCAGTTTCCCCTTTGTTGCTGTGTTGCAGAACATCTATTGGATTTCCTGTTACCTGACCTTTAGCTTGTCTCCTGGATTACCCTGTTTGCCTGAACTCTGCTTGGATTACTCCTGTTCCTGACTTCGCTTTTTGGATTATCCTCTTATTATTTTGTGGCATTCTCGTGCTCCTATCCTTACCAGGGTGCTCTGCCTATATACACCTGTGGACCACCTGGTAAGAGTTACTAGCAAGAGATAGCATCCCCTGCTCTATTCTCCAAAAACCTCAACCCTGACAATTACCTAATTAAGGGCCCACCAGGTCTAGTTAATTTTTTATTATTAAAAATATTTAAGCATTTTTTTATTTTTTATTTTAACTTGAAAACCTATATTTTGCAGGCATTCTGCTGCTTACCCAGTGATATATCCTGGAAGCCAAACAGAATGGTCCCACCAATCGCTGTAAAAAAAAAAAAATGTTTTACAAGTTTCCTATCATATCATATTTCAGCATAGATTTCTGGGTTAAACAATTTGTTATTGTATCATTTTATTATTACTTGATTTATTATTCCATTATGATATTATTATTTGATTTATTATTTGACTGTTATATTACTGTTATTGCATTATTATTGCTATTTATTATTGTTTATTCTATTGCTGTTATTGCACAAGTATTTTATTAATTACTATTATTATATTTATAATGTATTATTTCCATTATTATTAATGACAGATTGTCTGTCCTATAGAGATTGTAAATTTAATGTGCAGTTAGCTGTCCACTCTGCCAGTATTATTATTATATCATTCATTACTATTTATTATTATTATTATTCTCATTGTTGGAAAATATTATTTAGTTTATTATTTGATTCATTTTATTATTACTTGTTTTTATAATTTCATTATGATATTATTATTTGATTATTTTATTACTGTTTGTTGCATTATTATTGCTATTTCTTATTTGATTATTGTATTACTGTTATTGCATAATTAAACACATTTATTATTTGATTATCATTTATTTAATTATTATATTTATGTATTATTATTATTACTATTATTATTCCATTATTATTCCATTATATATTATTATCATTATTATTATTTGAGCAAACCATAACCTTAAAATGAAAACTACTGCAGAGTAAAACAAATTGCCATTATTTTATTATTTTATTAATACCCAGATTGCAAACAATTCAATTTGAATGGCATATTGTCCGTCCTATAGAGACTGTATGCCAATATGCAGTTAGTTTTCCTCTCTGCCAGTGTGATGTGTAGTGTATTCTATTGTGATGCAAGTGTCTCTAGACAGAGGGAGGTTCTATCTCCATGGCGACCGATAAACACAACATTTCACAGTAACATAGCTTCAGGCTTAATACTGCTCTGCTAGGCTAACTTGAAGCAAGCATCTTTCTCTGCTTTTTATATATAGACTTTCATGCTGTAGGATCATGGTGCTGGATAGGAGGCAAGACTGGCATCTTACCAGCACTGGTGTTGGACTGAACTGCAAGAGCCAGCCACACTTCTCTCCTGCATATGTCAAGGTAAATAATACAATCCATCCATTCGAATAATATAATAATAATAATATTAATCCTGGTATAATAATATACCATTAGTGTATAAAGATAATAATAATATAATCCTGGTATAATAATATACCATTAGTGTATAAAGATAATAATAATATAATCCTGGTATAATAATATACCATCAGTGTATAAAGATAATAATAATATAATCCTGGTATAATAATATACCATCAGTGTATAAAGATGCCCAAGAGGGGGATTTGCTTTTTTACATATCCTCCAAGAACTCTACCCCATTACCATACCCCTATTTAGTGAAATGTAGCCGGTGCGCGCTTTGAAAGTCAGTGTGTTCACACACTGCCTCTAAATCACTACCTGTCTTCAGGTACTTATAGTGGAGCATAGAGAGTGACCAGCAAGTGAAAAAAAAAGAACATTTCCTGTTAAAAAAAAAATCAGCCCTTTCCTTGCTGATCACAGTTTGTTACTATGATCAGTTTCCTTCCTCTTTATGGTCCTCATTTTGTTTGTTTTTTCCCCAAACACCCCCCCCCCCCCCCCCCTTATTGCCTGTTCCATGATTCTTATGGATCTGACATCGCACACTTTAGAGTTTTTTCCCCCCGGCTTTTTTTGTTAAGGGGGAGGGGGTTGGGAACAAATATTTTTCTTTTTTATTAGTTAGTTAATTAGTTGGGATAAGTGGGTTAGTGTTGCACTAGTTGTGTAGCTTATTATATAAACTTTTCCTCTTTTTTAATACTAAATTGTAGATAATCTTTTATGTATAGGGTGTCAAAAGAAAGCTCCAGCTGTCCTTTAAAAAACAACATATAACTTGTATGGGTGCATTAAATGAGAGAGAGGAAAATTATGTTTCAACAAACACTTATCAAAAATTGAAAAATCACTCTGGTCCTGAAAGGGTTAAACTGTATGTGTTTTATCTATATTAACCTTTTTTTTTTACACAGTATATTTTGTGTTATATATTGTTTGCAGAGCTGTGCAGAGGAATTTGCTGATTTATGATTTGATGCATTTCTTTGTGTGGGATACGTGAAAGGGAGTAAGAGACCTGTCTGTTGATGCAGTATGGCCGCTGTGCTCAGGGGAAAAAAATGACTGGAAGGGTTTTTAGGGTTGTTTGAGGTGCAAATGATTTGTAAATATTTTAGGTACTGTTTGACAAAGCCTGCACATATACAGATACATTATACATCACTACGTTTGCTATTGTCTATTCCTTTTATTTCAGTCAACCCTTTGCAACCCCCTCCCGCTCAGTTGGCAACGGAAAAATGAAGCCACGCGTTTAGACAGACTTACAAGTCAATATGAAACGACAAGTGGAAGCTCCTTTTCCAGAAAATATCCCGGGGATGTCCTCTCTCAGCCCAGCTATCCTATGCCACCCCCACATTGGACGGTCCATTATAATAAGGATTTCTGTAGCAAGGTAAGGCATGTGGTTTATAAATGGTGTGGCACATTATTACTTCAGCATGCAATAAAGCATGTTATAAGCAGTTATAAAAGTAAAAATAAAATTAGGTGTTTATCTCCAGCATCCATTTTGAGAATTTTACCCATGATGCAACATTGTCCAAAATCTTTCATCAAGTCTCACTTTATAATATAGTAATGTAATAGTTACATTACCCTCCCATTCAATGCAAGTCTATGGTCAGAATTCTTACTTATAGACTGCATTTTGTGTCCCCAGTCCCAAAGTGAGATACTAGTGCTGTAAATTCATTGAGGGAGGCCACCCAAAAACACTATATTTCACAAAATGGCGGTGCCCAGACACACTTGTTTATTAAAATATTTATAAAATAAACTCTCATAACAAAAACAAAATCCATATCTGAAATCAACAATGCAAAATAAATAAAAAATAAACCCATTTCATTTTTTGTTGGGAGTGTCCCTTGAAGTTCAGTTTTGCAGTTTCTGACTGTGCATATATCTCTGTGGGAGCCTGTTGATTGGCTTCTGGGATACACTGGGAATGCCCATTTGTGAAGGTGGGATCAATCTGTGGGAGGAAGCCTGCAAAACTACGGTTTTTAAGGTATGCATTGCAAAACAGTTGAATCTTAGAACAAGTCACACAGTCAGATGTAGGTAAGTAGATGTAGGTATATTGATGTACAGACAGATGAATGGTGTAGGTATACTGATGTATTGACAGATGAATGGTGTAGGTATACTGATGTACAGACATGTATGGAGTAGGTATATTAATGCACAGACAGATGTATTGTGAACGTTTATTGATTACTATGTACAAACAGCTGTGTGCTGAGGGATTATTGATTCTGAGAGATGAATGTTGGCAAAGGATTACTTATGTACAGACGGATTTATGGTAAAGGTTTATTGATGATGTACAGACAGAATTATGGTTGTCCCGCAGTAAATAACACTTTTTTTTTGTCATCACCTTGACAACTAAGCCACTGAAAAACAAGGCTAGCCTCATGTTCACCTGAAATCAAAATGTGTATTTGATCAACCTCTGATAAAGGTCGGAAATGTTTCCTGTAGGGAGATCAAAAACATTGGGGATCCCGTCTGAAGCCTCGTAACCAAACCAGTCAGATGAAGGATGATTACCTGGGACTTCCAGCAAAGCCCACCCTAAGTACTTTTCATTCAGGACCTCAACCCTTTACCTTGGAGAATCATCTCAACAAGGGACCATCACAGGTTAGTACTTGGATTTGTTAATAAAAATAAATCCTCACCCTATGCAAATGTGACTGCAAAGAAATCAGTACATACTAAAATCAGTGCTTACCACTGAACATAATGGCTTGCTGGGAACGTTTTTTTTTTTTTTTTTTACCTTTTGCAGCACTTGGCGGATAGAGGGAGCACAATCCTGATCTAGTTATGACATATATTTCTTAACTTCACTCCATCTATTGGTGATTTGGGGGATTGCAAAAAATAAAGTAAGAAACTGCTGTTGAGCTGAACCCTATAAACAAGTGTTAGCAGATCAGACATGTTTTTCCGACACCTTCTACATACCGACCTGCAGAATTCAAGTTTATCCAGGGGGAACCAGCTAATTAATCAAGGAGTGGATCCCATAGGAAAAACCTTGATTAACTTTATTTATTTTCGCCACACACAGCACATAGGAATTATACATTCTGCAGGGCAGCATGTTAAAGTTATATACGTCCATCAACAAAAATGGCTGATCTGGCAACCATTCTCCAAACAGAACTCCCTTCTTGTCTGTCTGGCTTAAACAGTTCTCGATTTCAGGAAATATGGTTTAATTAATGCTGTAAAATATACTGCTGAAGGCTAAGAACAGAGATATTCAGTCTCTTTTTTTGATGTCTAGTCCATAGTGGCCTCTACAGAGAACAAGGCACTGTCTGGGAAACCCTTCTACATCAAAGATAAAGGAACTATCAGCCTCACTGACATATACACCACAACCACCGCTAGAGCCTTCAGACCATTCACAACGTGAGTAAATGTCTTTGGTTTCATGCAGTGTTGCTTCTTTTCCATGCTATGTCTTAAAATAAAGGCATGTGCTCCCAGGGTTCCATGTGTGAACTGGATTTAGAAGGTGTTCATTGTTGACCTTATTTGGATCTTCCTACCCAGAATCCCTTGCGGTGGTGATGGCACTGTAAATTTGGGATTGTCTTGTCCGGGATTATCATATATGTTTAATAATGCTTTATTGACTTGACTTCTCAAAGTATTCACGTGGCCACCCCCACAACGTACAAATAGAGCGACGATAAATTGCTCATTAGGAAAATGCTACTAAACTGATTAGTTGAAACCCATTATTGTATATCTAAAAATACCTGTGTTTTCTTTGTATGCTATAGTAGAAGGGATAGATTTATGTTGGAGATTATACTTTGTAGAAAGAGTGAGAGAATACAAAATATGGGTTAGGGGGGGGGATTAAATGTATGGAACAGATTTAACTGTAGGTAGTGATAGGGCAAATGTAGGTGGAGCTTGGATAAAGGTGGGATGGGTTTGGGAAAGTGGGTGGGGCTATCACAGCACTGGGGGATGGTCCATGCCAGTACCTAGTTAAAGTAATGGGAAATTCTATTGACTGAATGAGTTTCACCTCTTATTTGCTAAATATTTCCTTTTTGTTACCAGTAACGAACTGGAGGGTTATCCCAAAAAAGACATCCTGACCTACTGGCAGGAAAAAGATTATCCCAAGGTCCTGGGATATGGTCTCAAAGAGAACCCTCTCCCAGAGAAAACACTGCGCCCACCACCTTCAATGCAGGATACTCTCAAGTTTCCCAACGCCATTAAGCCGCACCTCATACCTTCGAGGTTGAAGGCTGTTGACAACAGGAAGACCTTGGCGCAAGAGAGCTACCAATGGCCTCTGGATGTGAAGAGACGCCATGATGTCTATGCCCCAATGGAATGCCCCTGGACTATGTCTCGCAAGGCACCTTTACCAGCCATAAATGCAGTGCCGAAAATGTATGAAACAGAGAATAAGACATATGGTAGCAAACGACTGATCACAGTATAACACAATAGTAAACAAAAAAAAGCTAGAATAAAAAACAAAAATTACATAAAATAAAAGGTCTATTTTACTAGTTAATTATATCGTTCTGTTGTTGTCTAAAAAAAATCTAAATAATGACAATCTCTCTAGTCTCTGTGCATGTATGTTTAAGAATGTCCAGTGCTGTGTATTATCATAAAAGCAATATACGTAAGCAAAGATTACATATAACATTGGGGATAATGTACATATACAGGGGTAAGATCAGCAGAGTTTTCACTGTTAAAAGTGCAGTTGTACCTACACTAAACTTTTCTGATTTTTCTGTACGTTGTACATGGTTTTGGTATGGGTTAAATAAACTTTTTTTTACCAAACTATAGTTGTCCTGTAGATAGTTAATGAACGTGATTTCCCTATGGGTCTCTAAATTCAGTCACTCTGCTTATTATGGTGAATAGAATCCTCTGAGAAAGTGCTGTCATTGGTCATTACTGTGGAATCTGAAACAGTTCAAAATTTGGTAGTAATATAATTACTCTCAAGTTTGGTATCAAAGCACTGTCTAAAATTAATTTATCACATCTTTGACCAATTCCTTTCTCTGTCAGGCTTAATTATTTGTACCTTGCAGTAATGGGTAACGCTATAGTCAGTGTCTCACTTTTCATTGATCTACCATGTTTTGTTTCGACAATATCACTTGCCATTTAGGGACGTATTCTAGAAAACAAGCACTAGGACACTTGTGGTATGGTAGGTGTTCCCTTATTACATAGTTGCCAACATTGGCCATGTTTCCAGGGACACATATTTGTTCCAAATGCTGCAGAAAGAGCATGCAAAGTGCTGTATGTAGGCTGGATATACGCACAGACAGAATCAAATTAATTAATCAGGGTGGAGATCTCATGGGACCTACCACGATTAATTAATTGGATTGTGTCTGTGCCTATATTCATCCTACATACTGCCGGGCTGAACTTTGCATGCTCTTTCTGCATGTGGTACACATATCTGTCCTTGGAAACATGGCTGATGTTGGCAACTATGTTATTACTCTGTCATCTCTAACAGGGAATAATTGGGGCTTATCTGCCTGCAACTGGCCACAAACCCCTTTTTCAAATTCCAGTCAGCAAGTCTGCTAGTGCTTAGTTTATCCCATACAAAACCAGTAATATCTTTGAAATAAAACATGGTAGAAAGACCGTTTCTAAAGCGATTTTAAATGAGCAGAATCAGTTTTAAGATTGATCCCTCTTTCAGTGCTGCTGTTTGGGTTTTCATGTGATCAGAACTGTGCAGTAAATAAATTGGAAGTATAGTTCCTGAACCCTATGATTGCCAGAGGGATTCAGCCCCCAGCCCAGTCCTGCTTGGGTTAACCAATCGCACAATATATAACCGGCCAGGCTTGTTTTGGTTACAAACAGAGGCGGCTCTCTAATTAGGCAGCCGCCTATGGCCAAGCACTCACAGGTTGCATTTTTTTTTTTGTAAGTTTATTGAAGCTGCACGGGTTCAATAAAGTTGGAGAAATAAAAAATAAAACGCGACCGGAGTTTCCTTCTTCTGTG
Organism: Pelodytes ibericus; assembly: GCA_036172795.1. NCBI lineage: Eukaryota > Metazoa > Chordata > Amphibia > Anura > Pelodytidae > Pelodytes > Pelodytes ibericus. The sequence continues at coordinate 53,815,763 of CM069863.1, forward strand.
CAGGAGGGAAGATGCACGGAGGAAATGACCGAAGATACAGGTTCAAGTACTGGGGAAGGGGGAGGAGGGGAGCAAAATCCTGGCACATTGAGGGGCAAAATCCTGGCAGAGTGGCAAAATCCTGGCATAGGGTGGCAAAATCCTGGCATATTGAGGGGAAGAATCCTGGCATAGAGTCGCAAAATCCTGGCATATTGAGGGACAAAATCCTGGCATAGAGTGGCAAAATCCTGGCATATTAACCCCTTAGTGACCAAGTGCTATGCTGCATTTGATGTGCCTTGAAGACCAGAATTCCATTATTTTTGTCAAATGTTTACTGAACTGTGAATTTCTTTCTTTGTGTTCAGTCCACCCACACAAATTATATATCATTTTTTAAAGGACGGATAGGGCTTTCATTTGATACTATTATTTTCATCATATGATATCATTTACTATTAAAAAAATATATAAAATATGATGAAAATATGCCATAAAAAACACTTTTTCTAACTTTGACCTGATTTTTTTTTTTACACAATTACAAATGGTAAAAAAGACCCCGTCTATATATTTCTACTATTTGTCCTGAGTTTAGTAATATCAATGTTTCCTTGTTTGTCTATGTTTTATTTCACGTAATAGGACAATAAACAACATTAGTGTTTTTTTTTGGTTTTCTAACCATTTTCTTCTTCAGTGATTTTTTAACCCGAACACTAAATTTACCCCAACTCTAAATTTACTCTAACCCTATATCGACCCCCACCCCTTAATCTAACCCTTGTAATCATCTGAACCCCCCTTTAACCCTAATTATGACCCTATTTATGACCCTAACCCTAGATCTAGGTTCAGTAGATCAAGGGTTAGCTTTTTCCATTTATTTATTTATTTAATTAATTTTCTATTTTTAACTGTAATATACTTAACTGCCTGTAGGGGCAGTCAAGTAGCGGTTTCAGAGCGACGGAAGTGATTTTTTTTTTCTCTCTTCCGTCGCTCTCCTCTGGGCATGCTGTATTGGAGGAGCATGCTCCTCCGATACAGCACACACCCCGCGATCACTCAGGGGGCTCAGAATGTGTTGCATGATGCCTCGATAGTTGCATGATGCCTCGATACTTTAACACACATAGGCAGTGATCAGCTTTCACTGCCTATGTGTGTTAACGCGCATACGATCACATTCGCGGTGATCGTATGCGCGCGGTGGGGCAAGGGGGGGGCTGAAGGCACTCTCAGAGGCTGCTTCGTATCCGAAGCAGCCTCTGGGAATAGCTACAGACATGTAGTGTTGCGCTAAGGAGCGCAACACTACATGTAAACGGAGGACGTTTATATACGTCCTCATGGTCCTCAAGGACCATGCTTTTCAGGACACATATATACGTCCATATGCGTTAAGGGGTTAAAAGGCTAAATCCTGGAATAGTAAGGGGCAAAATCATGGCATATTGAGGGGCTAAATCCTGGCATAGAGTGGCAAAATCCTGGCTTATTGAGGGGCAAAATCCTGGCATATTAAATGGATAAATCCTGGCATCTTGAGGGGCTAAATCCCGGTATAGCGAGGGGCAAAATCCTGGCATATTCAATGGCTAAATCCTGGCATATTGGGGGGCTAAATACTGGCATATTGAGTTGCTAAATACTGGCATATTGAGCTGCTAAACACTGGCATATTAAATGGCTAAATCCTGTCATACTGAATGGCTAGGTAAGCGTCTGGGTAACACCCGGTAGGAGGATAGTGGCGGTGAGGCTGTCCTTCTATCTATGGATTAAAGCACCTATTTCAGTTATATCTCCGCTGTCTATGTGATTTTTTTCCACCGGATCTTCATCGATTCTTTCTTCATTCCAAAATTCAAGTTTTGTCCGGTGCAAGCACCGAACGGTGAAGTCACGGAGGAGTGGGAAACGATTTTACAGTCAGGTGGGATCCATCTTTTCCTAAATCCTGGCATTTTGAATGGCTAAATCCTGGCATATTAAACTGATAAATCCTGGCAAATTGAGGGGCTAAATCCTGAAATATTAAATGGCTAAATCCTGGCATACTGAGGGGCTAAATCCTGGCATATTGAGGGGCCAAATCCTGGCATATTGAGGGGCTAAATCCTGGCATATTGAATGGCTAAATCCTGGCATATTGTGTGGCAAAATTATGGCATATTGAATGGCTAAATCACAGTGCATCCAGTGCTGTGAGGAAGAACAAAGAGTATTGGCCTGGAATAAAGAATATATAAAAGACCATCATGACAAGGGTTGTCAGTCATCACAACACACCTTGTCTATCATATCCTGTGACCAGTAGGGGTACAGCAAGGGGTGGTTAGTATCTCAAAAAGGGGCTGGGCTTGAGTTATATATTGTGTTTGCATAACAAACAAACTTCCTGTTTGAAAAAATGAAGGTCAAGTTTGCCTGGTGACAAGGCAGCTCTTCTGGCTCAGCTCAGGATGCTGCAATCCATGGAGGAGACTGAAATACAGGGTGGGTGTTATATTAAACCCTACACCATCTAGTACCAGCCCTCTCCCCCCTTTACCCACTGTCCCCATTAAGGCCTCTAGCAATAAGACCCCAAGGCCTGCCTGCCTCCATCTGGTGAAGAATCTCTGACAGTGTCTGCCCCTCCCAGTCCTCAGCAAAATGGAGGTAGATAGCCCCCACTAATAATACAGGGGGAGCCATGCCTTTCACTTCCTCTGGAGCCCCAGCTTCCTAGTATCACATGTCACTGCTTGTCATTACCCTCTCACCTTTTTATTATGCCGCTGGTCGGACACTAATAGTGCTCTCCAGCATGTCACTGCCATTGTTTTCCAGCACAGCAGCGTGCCCTGGGTGCTTATACCACATGGTCTTCCAGCTTGGTGCTGCCACGGAGTCACAATAATAGGCTGCGTGGTCACAGCAGCCTTGCACCACAATGCATTCCCCAGAAAATGAGTCCTCTGGAGACACCCCTACTCTACAGAGGGGCCCCAAAGGGCATAGCTGTCAGTGGCCTGGGTACCCCCTGTGACACAGGTCATTTAACCCTTGCAGTCCTAGCTCAAACTGTAGTCAAACACCCAGTATCCTCCACTCTCCTCTCCTGCTGCGGCTACAGCTTACCTTCCTCTTCCTCTTGCTGCCCACTGCTGTTCTCCCAGTCTCCAAGAGCATCTCCAGTTCCAGCACCCACGGCAGTCCCTCCTCCACTCTCTGGTACTGTCAGATTACAAGACAGGTTACATTGAGTAAGCACTTGAGTAGGGTAAGCGCAGTGGATCATTTATCTGTCAATCAATTAGGTGATCAAGTCAGTTTCCTCTTGTCTTCAGTGGGTACAAGGCTCAGGTCAGCTTTGGGAAAAGGCAAGCTGGTGACAAGTTCCTCCATGCTGAGATTCTCATTACAAGTTGAGTAGCCCTTAATAAAAGATCCATTATCCGAAATGACCCAAAATCCCCCCAATTTTTTTTTGGGGATATGAGTAATTTAAGATAAGGGATACTCACCTTCTTCGAGCCCTGTTCTGAAGCTCCTTTCTTCCACCCTGCCTGGTGCCATAGGTTGGAAATAAGCACTCATGGGAAATGTAGTTCACATAGAGCTGCAAGGGGAGGGGGGGACTATCGCGCTCGGGGCGGATCATTTCAGCAACACCTTGGAGAAGGTAATTTCGGCAGCTACAGTTCTATAAATGTCCTTACCTATATCCATTGTGTCGAAATTAACCGTTAACCGAATGTATCTGTTATTCGAAATGCTGGTGGTCCCAGGCATTTTGGATAAGGGATACCCAACCTGTTTTTTATTTTGTGGACACCTTGGAGATGTACTTTAAATTGGGTCAGGTTAAGTAAGGCTAGAACTGCAGTTGCAATATTCTTTTGATGACCTTGAGTTGCTTCTGCCACATTTGTTTCCAGTATAACTCCTCATTAAATTGTTAATCAACTGCTAAGCTTTTATCTAACTTGTATCCCATTTAACCACTTTCCCCCCTGAATCAGTTCTGCTGCCAGACTCATCTATACCTCCAAATAACTCTGCATTTAATGCTTTATTGTGTAAAAGTCTTTAATGGCTTATAACAGATGATCAACTCACCGAAGGAAGGGTTTCTTGTTAAAAATAGCAGAATAACCCTGACAGTAACCTGCGGGTGAATCCGGGCTTCAGGGGATAGCAGGCATGAAAGGCACAAAGGAGAGCTGAGGCATGGACATCGGAGGCTGGGATCCATGAACGCTATTTTGCACCGTAATCTTTCTAGTGGACCAAGTATTGGATGCGACCCATGAACACACATTTATTAATGATGCTGTGTACTTCATATTCCTCATAGTTATCAACCAAACAAGAAGTGGATGTGGCACTGAGATCGTGTAGCGGTTACACACCAAAGGTTTCAAAAGGGAAACATGGAATATGTTAGAGATGTGCATGCTAGGGGGAATTGTCAAGTGCATAGACTACAGGGTTAACCCATTCAAAGTATAAAGAATGGCCCAACGTAGCAGGGTGCCAGTTTTTGAGAGGGGACAGTGAGCTGTAGGTTTTGGGAAGACAGCCAGACCCTTTCGCATGGAGCGTTGCAAGGAGTACTGAACCTGCATCCAAGTGGAACAGAGCTCCCAGGGAGGTGTTCCTCCAATGCCGGAATCTCGTGTGGCACGAACATATCAGGCAACATTGATGGTGGAAATCCGTAGTTTGCCATGAACGGGGATAGCAGGGACGAAGCAATAATAGAACAATAATAGAATAATAGAATTTGTGAGCGAACTCCAAGGCTTGATTAGCTCGTTCCATGACACCATTAGATTGCGAGTGGTAGGAGAAGTTAAGCTGAAAATCTGGACACAATCTGGCTACCCCCATCTAAAATGATCACTTTGGGTAACCCATATAAACGAAAAGACTTTCCAAGGAAGAATCTAGTCAAGCTCTTGAGCCGTAGGTAATTTTTTCAAAGGAATGCAATGCGACAACCATGAGATTGCTATGGGAGACTGAAAGATCCACAATAAAATCCAGGGATAAGTGTCCAGGATTATTCACCATTAGGTATAGTTTGCAGGAGGCCCACTAGAAGGTGCCAGGGTATCTTATTTTGTGCGCACACAGGACGGGCCACCAAAATTGTCAAGAGACAGACCATAGTAACTGGTTTTTGCTCCCCTCTGAAGGAAACATTTTGAAAAAAATATCAGATTCACCCTACATTATCCTGCTAAACTGCAGGAGCTTCAACTCCTCAAGCTTAGACAATCTCCCAAGGCCAGCAAACTTTATTACAGGTATGATATACAATGTTTATAAAGAATATATATTTGATTTAATCTTTATTATTTTTGTTTATCTTTTATGGTCTTCTGTTTTATTTTATTTACTTTTTCCCCTTCCCAGCCTTCCACTCTTATTATCTGGTTTCCATAACTAGTTCCATGGAACTAGGAGTGAGATAGGGTTGCCCATTATCCTCACTGCTCTTTGATATTGCCTTAGATCCTATGATCAGAGGATTAAACAATTATCCAGATTTTGCATGTATTAAAGTGGGATCCAGAAAGGTGAGAGTTGCAGAATTTGTGGACAACCTACTGCCTTGGATTCCAAGAACATTTGACAAATGGAATAGGATTACAGATTATATAATCAATTCATAAACATCACAGGACCTGTGACTACGTCTACACCATAATCATCATTATAGCCTTGCATAAGCTCCTGATGCTTTAGTGGATTCAGGGTCTAACTACATTGTGGCCTCTCTATATCTATATTTTATTCACATTTTACCAACTGTTCAAAAAATTATCAGAGAGCTAAATTAGGACTTAATTAGACTCCTTTTCATACTTGGGTGAAATCGTTTGTTTCCGCCATGGCAGCCTAGGTCTCGGTTTTCTTCTATGGCAAGACAGTGGTGTATACCATGTTGATATTATTATTTGTCGAGATACTGAAACCTGTATTACTTGCCAAGCAAATAGAAAAAATATGCTAAGCATACTATACCCATTTTGCAGACGCGTAGCTAAATTACAGAGGTTTGCATAGAAGCGGATTGAGATAAACTGCTGGATAATCTTAAAAGCACCAATAGGCAAAAGTGTCAGTTTTCTGTGAAGGTCCATAGAGCATCATTAAAAGTCCACCTTGAGCAATGTCCATGCCTTTCCCTGCTTATAAAGTTGGCAATGATTAGCTCGCACTCTACCAAATGCAATATATTTTGATGGAGTTGACATTAAAGGTCTCAAAAGCAGGAATATGGACCATTCAGTTAGTGAAACCCTTAAAAGGTCCCTATTTTCCATTACATTAATATTTATTTATTTAGCGTCAAATATTTACGTAGCGCTAGGTACAGCATGAAGAAGAGGACTACATACTAAGTTAGACAAACAAGAACAGACTGATACATGAGGTAAAGGGCCCTGCTCGAAAGCTAACAATCTAGATGGAGCGGGGGACATGAGGATGAGTAGTAAAGCTTCCTTAAAGATTAGGTTGGAGGAGAGTCTAAGTCTCTCAAGCTAAACATTGCTTATACTAATGAAAATTAACATATATTTTAAATGTCTATGGTTTCTCCTGCTTATGACATTTTATCTTGGTTTGATATGCAGTTACACATTTCCCAGTGAAAACCAGTTTATTTGCATATCCAGCCACAGTTGGTGTAAAAACAGGACACACCACAGACTCTTTTAAAAAAATGTCTCTCTTAAAAGTTCCCAAACTCCCTTTGGTGCAAAATGAAGACCACTACTTGTATTGTGCATAGGCTTTTATCCCTGTGTGATTTGATGCAGGCATTCTGTATAATAATATAATAATATAATATAATAATCACATTTTTAATATTTGACTCAAGCCTTCCCCAGTGATTACTCTGCATGTTTACTGCAGGTGTGGCAGAACTGCTTATATAGACACTGAGGAAATAAAGCTTTGTTTCATTTAGTCACTTCCTGTCCTCCTCAAATTGTAATCTATTGTGTGGCCTATGAGTGACCTTACTGTTGTACACAGTAGGAACAGTGCAACACATTGTCTGATGACATCACTAGAGAGACAGGATGAATGGCATTATTCTCATTGTTCCTGCAGCAAAAAAAAAAAAGGAAAAGACTTTTACTAATCTAGTGTGGGAAGTCCATGTTTCTTGCAAACTGCTGTAATTTCACAATTTCTTCTAGCTGTGAGTATTTTATATTTTAAGCACTGCAATTGCATTTGCTTCCAGTTCTGCTAACACAATGCATAGATCATTTTCAATTCAAGTGTTGTTTTTGTCCATGCTACATAACCGGCTTGGTGTTTTATTAATTTTTTTTTTTCCTTCTTGTCTCCCCACTTGCTTCAGCCGTATTTCTTTAGGCCCTATGACTTCTCTCTCTTACTGCTTTCCCCCTTGCGGTTTGTTTTCCCCTTTTTTCTTTCTCGTCTGCATTTTACTTAATTTCTTCTTTCTTTATTTCTTTATCTCGGTTACTTTTTCTATTGATGTTTAATTTAATTTAATAGCTTGGCTGCTCTTCTAAGAGCTGCTTTTCAAAGAGTATATTTAAGAGATATTCTGGAGATACTCTGGAGGTAGTCTGAGGTATACAAGAGGTGAGAAAAACTAAAAGATCTTTTTGATTTAAATTCTTAAAATGGCAGATTTGGTTTACTGTGATAATTGTTCTGCATTTGTTTCACATTCCATTTTTTGGAGGTTTGGAGGCTGTCTAATCTGTAGACAGTTCTCAAGATTGCAGCAGGAGATTGCATTTTTAAAGTCCGAGATTTGAAATTTATCTGTAAAACAAACTCGGGCTGAGACTGTTGCGAAGTCACTGCCACAGAGGCCATTGCCGCAGAGGCTTCCTAGGAATGGCAGGTGGATTACTGTTGGATCTGGTAGGCTTAGAGTTGTGGATAAAAGGCATGTCCCGCAGTCTGTGGCTGTCCAGAATTCATTTTCAGCACTTTCAGAGTCCAGTGGTGTTGTGGAGGCAGGCTCAGACGCAGAGTTTGAGGAACCACTCCCCTATGTGGCTAAGGTGTGCAAGGAGAAGGTGAGGCCTGATAGAAAGCAGTTGTTGTTGGGCGATTCTATCATAAGAGGTGCGGAGTTGGACAGTATTGGCTTAGTGAGATGTCTTCCTGGAGCTACTGCTCGCAGAGACAGGAGGCGTATTTCTAATATTGTTAAGCAAGCAAATCAGGAAGGAGAATTGGATGTACTGGTTCATCTAGGGACAAATGATTTGGCTTGCAATGAGGTTTCAGAGGTGAAGGAAGCTTTTTGTGTTCTTGCCAATGATATACGGCAGGTTGTGTCCACACTGTCCTTTTCTGAAGTTATGCCTGTGCATAACATTCAGAATGATAGAAGGATGCGTATTTGGGACTTCAACTTGTGGCTTGGAGAATGGTGTCGGGAGCAAGGATTTGGCTTTGTTTCTCATGGAAGTTCACTATGGGATAGAAAGGAACTGTACAAAAAAGATGGTTTGCATCTTTCTCAAAAGGGAACGAATGTTCTCAGTGAGCAGTTCAGAGGTTTAACTAAACTAAAAGAGGGGGGCAAAATGGCTATAAAACATCAATCCAATTGCCCCCCAAAAAAGGTACAGAAGTTACCTGTAGTCAGTGTGCTGAAAAATGATAAGCTTAGGGTCATGTCTACAAATGCTCGCAGTTTAGGGAATAAGATCCATGAACTTGTGGCAATATTGGCAACTGAGAATGTAGATTTAGTGGCTGTTACTGAGACATGGTATAATGAAAAACATGACTGGGACATTTCAATACCAGGGTACTCTTTATATAGAAAAGAAGAGAGGAGAATCGGGCGCTAGTGTTTGGACACTTCAATGTAAATGGATAAATAAAATAAACTCTATAGTGATGTGTGATATAGCGCATAAAACGTGCACACAATATCGACAAGGTCTTGTGCAATTATGAGTGTATAAACAGAAAATGATATGCTAACATAAAGTTGTGATTATAAAATGACAAGTGGTATGCAACACTGCAAAAATAACACCAAAGTGCTAAACACGTGTATTCAAAAATCAATAAAAAATTATACTTATGATTTTGATAGGAAATGCATCTGTGAATAAAAATACAAAAAAATAGTGCAATATGTACTGTACACATATACGTCAAATGATGGTCGTAAGAAAAGGACTCACAATGTATAGCTCCTTAGAAAACCCAGGAGCATGGAATCAGGTTAGTATATGACAGTGGAATACTTGCCCCCTTCCCAGGGATCACCTCCTCCAATAGGACATGGAATAATGGAGAACCTCTTAATCCAGATCCAGGGTATTCAGTAACAATTTATTCCACAGAAAAAACAGAAACTGTGATGTAGTGGAAGCAATCCACAATAAACACACAGATAAAAAGCAGGAAAAAACTCAGTCACTTGCTCCAGTTATCCGTGCGCCTCGGGGCTGGATGCAAAGTCCAAGTAATTAATAGTCCACACAGGACAAAGTTTTTGTAGTCTCCAAATTGAGAAGCAGAGCTCACCCAACGCGTTTCGTCCTTTGGACTTCCTCAGGGGATATGACAAAAACCGGAATTTATTCACCCTTATATACACTTCCGTATTGAAAACGTCATTACAGTTTAAATAATGAGCAAATGTCCGTACAAGTAAAAAAACACACATTAAAACACATTAAAAGTAGCAATATATAGTTCCATTCATAAAAAACGTTCGTATAATCATAAACCGAACTGAAAAAACTTTCGCGTTAGCTTAATACGAAAGCTATGTGTATTGTATTCATTGAATTCGTATTGCGCATGCGTATTGTGTTCGGATTCGGATAAAAAGACTCTAAGCCGAAAGATTGCAAAATCCGAGTGCGTTAAACCGAACAGGGGTAATGTATCCATTCATAAAATGTGAAGTCTATTCGTATGTGTTATGGGCGAAAAGTGACATAGTTCGTATTAGCTCAATTCGAATTGCGCATGCGTATTAGTTAAAACGAATTCTTATAGTATACAGATATTCCATGTGTTAGAATGAATGGAAATACCTTTACTACACCTGGAAGCATAACATAAATGCTGTATTTGAGACCACACCAATCTACATAACGTTAAGACTTCCTATAAAAGGATTTTTGACATAAATATAATATAAAAAAGGATAAAACAAAATATCTTGAGCATAAAAAAAAATTTTTAAAACATTTTTTAAAAAGCAATTTTTATTTATTTAAGAATAAAACTATTATTTGTAAAACATTTTTTTATTGGTAAATGAATACCCTAAAAGACAGTTTTAATTGTATTTAAGAATAAAACTATTTGTTATAAAAATGAAGAAAAATGGAATAGTAAAAGAATAAAAGAATACCCCATTTTAGAAAATATATATATACACATATATATATATACATATATACACATATATACAAACTCTTATAAGAAAGCCCTAAGCTCGAAATCCAGATTTATTCCTTTAGGATTTAAGGTTTGCAAGTTATATATCCAGAAAGCCTCTCTCTGGAGAAGCTTCCTGGATCTATTGCCTCTTTTCCAGGTCTGAGGAATTGTCTCAATACCCATGAATTTAATATTCTCTGGGCTACCTTTTGGGCACCCATGACAGTGGTTTGGCAGACTGTATTTAAATCTATCACATTCTTTATTCATCATTCCTAAATGTTCTAAAATACGGACCTTAAGGGGTCTTTTTGTCTGTCCTATATATTGTGCACCACAACCACATTCTACCAGGTATATAACAAAAGTGGTGTTGCAATTTATGAAACTTTTTACCTTATATTCTTTACCTGTAGTTTTAGATTGGAAAGTAGTTCTTTTTCTTATTTGGTGTGTACACGCCTTGCAATTACCTCTTTATATAGAAAAAGACAGAGATGGTAAAAAAGGGGGAGGGGTGGCCCTGTATGTGAGGGATAGCTTAAAATGTAACGTAATACAAGTTAGTGAGGCGAACATAGAGTCAGTTTGGGTTACATTAGAATTTGGTAATCATATGGTAACTCGGGTAGGTGTGATTTATAGGCCCCCTGGACAAATAGAGGAGTTAGATAATCTACTAGTTGAGGAAATAGCTAAAATGACAATGAAGGGAGAAGTGATCATCATGGGTGACTTTAATCTTCCTGATGTGAACTGGAAATACAAAACAGCTACTTGCGCCAGGAGTACGCATATCCTAAACTCCCTACTGGGATTATCTCTAAAACAAGTAGTGGAGGAGCCAACTCGAAAGCAGGCCATACTAGACTTAGTGTTCACAAATGGAGATTTGTTATCAGATATTACTGTAGGTGAAAGTTTAGGATCTAGTGATCACCAGACAGTGTGGTTTAATATAAGAACAGTGACGCAGTCACACCACACAAAAAAAAAAGTTTTAGATTTTAGAAAAACAGACTTTTCTAAAATTAGATTAGGTGTGAAGGAGTCATTATCAGACTGGAGCAATTTAAAGGGAGTCCAGGAGAAATGGGATTATCTAAAAGTTGCACTACTGAAGGCAACAGAAAATTGCATAAGGCTTGTCAGTAAGAGCAAAAAATTGAAGAAACCACTGTGGTACTCTGCAGAGGTGGCTAAAATAGTAAAAAATAAAAAGCTAGCATTTAGTAATTATAAAAATACTCAGAGTTAGGAAGATAGAAAGATCTATAAGAGTAGGCAGAAAGAGGCAAAGCAAGCTATAAGAGCTTCCAAAGCACACACAGAAGAGACTATAGCCCAGTCAGTGAAAAAGGGGGATAAAACATTTTTTAGATACATAAATGAGAAAAGGAAAGTAAAACAAGGATTAGTTAGATTAAAAACAAAAGAAGGATGCTATGTAGAAGAGGATAAAGGCTTAGCAGACTGCCTTAATGAATATTTTTGTTCAGTTTTTACAAATGAAAATGAGGGTAAGGGACCTCATTTAGGGAAAAAGACTAATGAGTCTTTTGATGCATGTAAGTTTACAGAGGAAGAGGTTTTACTTCAGCTGTCTAAAGTAAAGACAAATAAGTCGATGGGACCTGACGGGATACATCCAAAGTTATTAAAAGAACTTAGTGGTGTACTAGCAAAACCGTTAACAGATTTATTTAACCAATCATTGTTAACGGGAGTAGTTCCAGAAGATTGGAAATTAGCTAATGTTGTGCCCATTCACAAGAAAGGTAGTAGGGAGGAGGCGGGCAACTATAGACCAGTAAGTCTTACTTCAGTAGTGGGGAAAATAATGGAAACCTTGTTAAAGAATAGGATTGTTGAACATCTAAAGTCGTTTGGATTTCAAGATCAGAGACAGCATGGGTTTACTTCAGGGAGATCATGCCAAACTAATCTTATTGATTTTTTTGATTGGGTAACTAAAATAATAGATCAGGGTGGTGCAGTAGACATTGCTTACCTAGATTTCAGTAAGGCTTTTGACACTGTCGCACATAGAAGGCTTATCAATAAACTTAAATCTTTGAGTTTGGATTTCAATATTGTTGAATGGATTAGACAATGGCTGAGTGACAGGCAACAGAGGGTTGTAGTCAATGGGGTATATTCGATGCAAGGTCTTGTTACTAGTGGGGTACCCCAGGGATCTGTTCTTGGACCCATTCTCTTTAATATTTTTATTAGCGATATTGCAGAAGGTCTTGTTGGCAAAGTATGTCTTTTTGCTGATGATACAAAGATTTGCAGCAGGGTTGATATTCATGGAGGGATAAGCCAAATGGCAAATGATTTAGATAAACAAGAAAAATGGTCAGAGCAGTGGCAACTGGCATTTAATGTGGACAAGTGCAAGATTATGCACCTTGGGCGTAAAAACCCAAATTTGTAATTTGTAGTACGACCTACTGGTTACTAATTGTAAAACCCAATAAATTTTGATTTACAAAAAATATATATATATCCATATCTCCCAACATTTAGCTTGCTGGGGTGCATGTCACCAAAGCCACGCGTGTGTGATTGCACATACACTTGGAAGGCAACTGAGTGGCATGTATTGTACAAAACACGAACACACACCGCGTGGTCAGTATCACACTATGGTGGAGGACATATAACAATTGATACAGTGTCTTTATGGCAAAATTATAAATATTGAAGAACTGGGCTGGAATAATAGTAATACATACTACAACAGGTAGAGGTCAGTACAAGCTTTATTTTCTATTACACACTGAGCATCACATATGATAAGATCAGACAGAATGAAAGATTTCCTACCTGGCCCATACCTACTACACCATACCTCCCAACCTGTTTCTGGTTATAAGAGGTCTGTGACTCACCACCTACTGAATGCAGCCCTAGCCCTGATGCCTTTGCATTGGAAAGACCCCTCTCCTCCCTCGTTTAGAGAATGGGTCACACAAGTTGAGAAAATTAGATCCCTAGAGGAGCTGGCAATGTGGTCTGATGACCAATATACAAGATATCGGAATACATGGTTCCACTGGCTATTGTTTATTGATGACCCTCAAACCCAACACCTGCTGCAGTCCTGAGAAGTTTGGATGCTTGATGGGCAGATGGTGTTGGCACTTTTGATAACAAGCAGCTGATATTTACCATGCCCCCTATCCTTCCCTTACACCCGCTATCCCTTCCTTTTTTTTCTTCATCCCTCCCTCTCTTCCCTTTTCGATTTGATTTGACACCAAGGTTGTAATCCTTATGCTGAGTTTCATGATGGTACATGTAGAGAAAATAAAGAAATTTATAGCGCAGATTGTCTCTGGGCTCACTATGATGATGCACAAAAAAAGCAAGAGGTTAGCCGTTGTTGTCACTGGTAAGCCGAAACCCAGAAATTAAGCTGGAAAGCGGAACTCAACACTAGAGGACACTGGGACTCCCTTACATGGCTCAGTTGTGTAAATTAACACGTAAGCAGATGTTACTTTTTTTTAAAATTCGAATTAAATGTTACTTTTAATTGGCCACCTCTTTTTTGTGCATCACTCTAGAGAGCTCCACTCAGGGGACAGTGAATAAAAAAAAACAGCAGAGAACATTTATACATGCAGGAGCAGTGGGTTGCTCTTATAAAAAGTCAAGAGTTTACATTTATTTGATACCCACAAATGGGAGACACCCAATATGTGTTTATTTCTTTTTTTTCTACATGTACCAATATTAAACTCAGCATAAGGATTCTCCTATGATACAACAGCTATTGTTCATTTTGAGTTTGCAGCATTGGGTTTTTGCTTACTGTACTGATCTGACTGATACAGGGGGATTACAGGACTGAATAACAATATTTGAATAATTATTTTTTTCTACATTTCTAGCTACAAAGTATCACTGCTCATCAGTGCCTCACGAACAGTGTGACGATGAAATATGCAGAAAAAGAGACAAAGAAGATGTTCAGAAACATTGGCTTTGTAATGCGAGACATAAGATCAATGTGATTCATGATCATGTGCCCGGAAGAAAGCAGCATTGGTTTATGTAGGTCTACTTCAGTTCCAAGGCACAGTCCCATACAGGGAACTTGCAAGAAGAAGCTCACTGCACCCTGCTCTCATATAAAAATGGCTGCATGTTCCTCGAGGATCATGTTTTTTTTTAGCATAAATAGTTCATTTACATAGTTATATATTTTAAAGAAATGTTTTAAACAAAATAGCTGAAAAGCCACGGGGGGCTCGAGGGAGAACTGCAGGACCGCATGGTATGACAGACAGTAGGTAGGCTGTGCCTCTGTCTGTACCAGCCGATTAAATACAGATGAGAATTGCTGTGCTTATGAAATATGTTGATAATATATGAAAAAACACAAATGTACTTGGTATGCTGTTTTCTTCTCTGATGTATGACATTTTCAATATTGTCTTTTGTTATAAACCATTCATACAATTTTTTGGTATATTTTTTCATATATTCCCTTTTTTATTTGTTTAAACAGCTGTGATATCTTTAACGTCTTTTGATCCCTATGTTGTATTTGCAGTTTTTTTAATCTCTTTTTTCTCATTTTTGTTCGTATTTATATTTGTATTGTATTGTGACTTCACAAATATTTGTAAACTTGTATCAAGTTATTGCAGTGTTTCATATGCTTATACACTTGATACGTCTTTTCTCCCCTCTATCCCTTTGTGTTGCCGGGGCCCACTTCCCAGTTTTTTGACAACTTTTCTGCATAGCTCCCCAACTTTCTTTCCACTGATGTACCATGTCTCATTCTGGAAGATTTCAACATTCCCATTGACCTAACCAACTCTCCTGCTACTTCAAAACTCCTCTCCCTAACCTCTTCCTTTGGCCTCTCCCAGTGGACCAACTTTTCAGCCCACACTGTCGGTCACTCACTAGACCTAGTATTCACTAAATCATGTGCAATTTCTAACTTTTCCCATTCACCTTTCCCCCTGTCTGACCACCACCTTCTTACCTTCTATCCCATTGTACCTCATTTGACTACTGCACATCTCCCCCTGACTGAATTCAAAAGACTGCTATCTAACTCTATCCTCCCGCTACTTACCACAGCTCTTCAAACCTCTCTCCCCTCCATCTCATGTCCAGAGGAAGCTGCTAACTCTTACAACAGCATCCTCACCTCCGCCCATGACAAAATTGCCCCTGTTGTTGCCAAACGTGCCAGCAGACCCAGCCAACAACCGTGGCACACAAAGCAAACACGGTACCTCCAAAAATGTACTTGTACAGCTGAGCGGCGTTTTAGGAAATCACGATGCAATGAGGATTTCCTTCATTACAAGTTCATGCAGTGTTCCTACCACTCTGCTCTCGCTCAGTCCAAGCAACACTATTTCTCTACCTTAATATCCACCCTCTCATCGAATCCCAAACGTCTTTTCTCAACGTTTAATGCTCTCCTCTGCCCCCCTGCTCCACTCTTACGACCCAAGATCTTGCCTCTCACTTCAAAAACAAAGTTGACACTATCAGGTGTAACTTCACCTCCCGTGACTTGCCCCAACTACCTCCTGCCTCGTTCCCATCCCCCAAACCCACTCTGAATATCTTCTCCCCTGTAGCTGAGAAAGAGGTATATGATCTGCTCTCCTGCTTGAGATCCTCTACTTGTGCGCTAGATCCCATCCCATCTCATCTTGTATCCTCTCTTTCCCCTCTACTTTGTCCAACTCTAACCCATCTCATCAACTTCTCTCTATCCTCTGGAATAGTACCGTCAACCATCAAGCAAGCCCAAATCGTACCTGTATTGAAAAATATCTTCCCTCGACCCCACTCTTCCATCTAACTACCATCCTATAATCCTTCTCCCCTTCATGTCCAAGAGAATGGTGCACTCGCGACTAACAGACTTTCTGACTGTCAATGACCTACTTGACCCTTTTAAATCAGGCTTTAGACCCTTGCACTCTACTGAAACAGCCCTCACTAGAGTATCAAATGACCTCCTTTCTGCCAAATCTACAGGCCACTTCTCAGTGATGATCCTCTTAGATCCTTCTGCTGCCTTTGGCACTGTTAACCACCGCCTCCTTAACAGATTATCCTCGTTTGGCATAGGTGGTATGGCACGCTCTTGGATCGAGTCGTACTTATCTCAGCGCTCCTCCTATTCAGTGTTGCATACTGGAGCGACATCTCTCTGTTGGTGTTCCGCAAGGATCGGTCCTTGGCCCGCTGTTGTTTTCTCTGTACACCACTACTCTGGGAGAACTCATCCTCTATTTTGGTTTCTAATACCACCTTTACACTGATGATACTCAGATCTACCTCTCCTCCCCTGACCTCACTCCCTCTTTAGTGTCGGCCATCTCCACTTGGATGTCTGATCGCTACCTGAAACTTAACGTTTCCAAATCAGAACTGATTATTTTCCATCTTCAAACTCTGTGCTTATACCTGGGTTCACAATCACCGTTAGAAATGCTACAATTGTACCAGCTGACAGTGTCCGATGTCTTGGGGTCACTTGTGACTCTGCTCTCTCCTTCATTCTTCATATTCAGTCTTTAGCCAAATCCTGTCGGCTGCACCTAAGGAACATTGCACGCATTAGCCCGTTCCTCAGTGAAGAGACAAAATACTAGTGCACTCTCTTGTGATCTCGCATCTTGACTACTGTAACAGCCTCCTGACTGGACTACCTGTGGCTTGTCTGTCTCCCCTGCAATCTATCCAAAACACAGCTGCCAGACTCATCTTTCATGATTAGGCAGCTCCTCTTTGCAACGCCCTCCACTGGCTCCCCGTCTGCTCAAGGATAACATTTTAAATTCTGTCTTTTACCTAAAAAGCCCTCCACTCCTCCGTACATTGCCTCCTTTCTTAACCGATACCTCCCTACACGACCTTTGCGCTCCTCAATGGAACTAAAACTCTCCTCCAACTTCATCACCACTTCTCACTTGCGTCTCCAAGATTTCGCCCGAGCTGCCCCCTCTCTGGAACTCCCTTCCGCAGAGCATCCAACGCTCTCCCTCCTTTTCAAACTTTAAAAAGTTTCTCAAAACTCATCTCTTTAAAGAAGCTTACTACCCAACCCACTAGAATACCTGTCACTGCACCTCTAGCTGATCCCACCTAGCTGGAACACACACAATTCATCTACATACTACTATTACTAATTCGCACCCTCTGACCTCTTCAATCCCTTATGTGTCTCATGTACCCCATTTCCTCTAGATTGTAAGCTTGTGAGCAGGGTTCTCTAGCTCATGTACCAGTCTGTTCTAGTTTGTCTACCTTAGTATGTAGTTCCATTCTATGCTCTGTACCTAGCACTATGTAAATTATTGGTGCTATATAAATAAATGTTAATGTAAAGTAATTGTTGTTTGGGTTTTTTTTTTAAATATATTTGTATCACATTATCTGCTAAACGAGATGGGCTGTCTTGTTGACTCCGCCCCTAATTGTTTGAACGTCACTTACTAATATCCTATATATTTGAGACTTAAATTCACGTCACTAGACTTGAAAAAGCTCATTACTGAGCTGAAATGTTAAGGGAGTGCTGAGTTCCTGTGTTTATTTATTGCTACTGTTGCTGTCCACTCCAGTAGGAGGATCAGCCCTTTGCCTCCGCATTCAGAAAGGGTTCAGGTGCAGTAAGAGGTGGCGGATCCTCCTCCTTCATCTTCCTGTGTTCGAAAGACAGGGCGGGGTCACGTGACCCGCGCCCTGTACATTACTGAGTCCTCCTCCAATAGAACTCGGAGGAGGACTTAAAAAAAAGGCTTCCTGCAGCACAGTAGGAATATATTCTGCATAGAGGATGCCAGCATAGGAGTCACCCCCGCAGTCCGCACCACCCTTGTGACTTTGTGCCGAACACCCCTTGTCCCCCCGTCAAGGTAAGTTTTGAGGGAGCATGTAAGTGCATTGTGGGTGATGCAGACCTCTCTCTTGTTCTGTTTCCTGGCTGCCCGGTGCCCAGTGTGAATCAGTGTTCCAGTAATAGGAACTATGACTTTGATTTCTATACCCGCCACTCTGAATTATACAGTGCACCAGGCAAACGAATGAAGGAGTGAGAAGTCTGTGTCAGGAATCCTAAAAAGTTAAAATATAGATGCGATTTTTCTGGCTTATAAGACAACTTAGTTGGGGGGTCGTCTTATACGCCCAGTCGTCTTATATGCCGGAAAATACGGTAGTTATGGCACATAAGCCAGGGCTTATAATCTACAGGGAGGTGTTTGGCTCTCAGGCCCCTCCAAGAACCCCAGGCAGGCAGGCTGTCAGAATTCACTTTGTGACACCCATTTTTCTAATTTATGCAATTGCTTGCAATTCTGTATGGTATGTATAAAACTGTTAGAATACATGAGCAAACAAACTTAGCATAGCTTTTCCACCTCAATTTATACACACTTTTCAACCCCTGCTGATTTTGTATCCAAGTATCCCTGCTTTTTCCAGTCAAGCTTTTTTTTTCATTTGTCCAGTTCCTCCTGCTTTATCACAGTTCTTTTGTCTCAACAACCACCCTCCTTTTACCACAATGCTCCACAGCCAGCTTACTTGCATCATGGTGGTCTAGATGTTTTGGGGGTGTTTTCAGGAGGGGTCACACTCCCATACACAACTTTCTGGGCCTTCACTCTTCAGCACTGGATGAATACACAGGGTAGAATGCTAAGTCCGGCATGTGACGCTACACGCGCTTAGTGCTCAAGTGAAATGCGGAAATGGGCTTTCGTTAGCAGAGGTCTCAGCTGGTGCCAGGCCCGCCATCAGGGGGTGACGGGTGATACTGGTGTCCCGGGCCCAGGTCACACCAGGAAAAAACTATTTCTCAGGGCCGCGGCTATGAGGGAAGCGTTCTACGCACCCCTCCAGCCGCGTGGCTTCAATAAAGTTTTTTTGTTAAAAAATATGCGACCGGAGTTTCCCTCCTCCGTGCTGTCTTCCCTCCTGTCACAGAGCACAAGGAGCAAGCAAGGAGGTAAGTACTGGGGAAGAGGGTGCAAATAATGAGCATAACGCTGGTATATTGGGTGGCAAAATACTGGCATACTGAGTGGCAAAAGAATGGCATATTGAGGGGCAAATGAATGGCATATTGAGGGACAAAATACTGGCATAGTAAATGGCAAAAGAATGGCATATTGAGGGGCAAAATACTGGCATATTAAATGGCAAAAGAATGGCATGAGGGGCAAAATACTGGCATATTAAATGGCAAAAGAATGGCATATTGAGGGGCAAAATACTGGAATATTAAATGGCAAAATAATGGCATATTGAGGGGCAAAATACTGGCATATTAAATGGCAATAGAATGGCATATTGAGGGGCAAAATATTGGAATATTAAATGGCAAATTGAGGGGCAAAATATTGGCAGATTAAATGGCAAAAGAATGGCATATTGAGGTGCAAAATACTGGCATACTAAATGTCAAAATACTGACTTATTGAGTGGCAAAATATTACTGGCATATTGACCAACTACTCCCAACCACCCTCCATATTACACTAGACCTGGATAACATGCTTGTGAGGGTAGGTGGGGCATGTGGGAGATATTGTTGGGATAGGGGGCCCAGAAAATGTGTTCAGTAAGGGGCCCTGAAATTCCTGGTGGCGGCCCTGGCTGGTGCTATTCTGGTAGTCCCCTAGAGTTTGGCACCGAGGACAGACCATCTTCCCTTGGCGTTCCTTTGCACTGATACTCTCTGGATGTTGTGCACAGTAAAGGCTATCCCTGATTAGAATCACAGGAGAAGCTGCTAACAGTTGCCATGCAGGGGGCTAGTCACTAAAAGGTGAGTTGCAGGAGAGCTGAGAATAGGCGAGTTCAGATGAACATTTAATCTCACCAATTTAGCTATACATTGTGCAGGGACAAACACTGCAGTCAAGCCATCAGTTTCAAAACAGTGGTCATGCTATCAGAGAGGTTTTTGTGTTGCCTATGTGAATGATGGCTTGACTGCAGTGGGACAAACTTGGTGTGTTTGCAAACTCACCAGGACTGTCACTGCAGAATGTATAGATAAACTGGTAAGATGATAATTTCATTTCACCTCATCTGCAACTCACACTTTAGTGAATAGACCCAATAGTGATTACGCATTAAAAATTGAACTGTGGTAAGAAATAAACAGGAAAAAAACTGCTGAATCGGAAAAATGGTCAAAGGCCTCTATCTTTCCACCTCAGCTAATAATGGCTATCTTTTGCTATTGCTTGTCAGTTCACCACAGCTTATTGTTTGCTGAGTAGATCACAGTGTGTTTATAAGTAGGTAGTTCTGTGTGACTCCTGAATTCTACTGATTGTTGTTACTTCTCGAAATAATCTACCTACCACTGCACTCTATTGATGATATCGAATTTCTAATACGTACCCAAGCTTCATATTGATCATCAACCTAATGGCCCGATTAATCAGATGACGTCAAACACTCACACATCCCACTGACACATCGCCACCCATTCCAAGCACCGCCCTTTCACTTTCAGTCACGTGGTGCTCGGTGGGCGTGGTGTACAGTCAGCTGAGCGGCGGCCATTTTGTGTGTCCGTGTCCGGTGACAGCAGAATCCGGCGGTGCACGGCCCGGTGTTCGGACATGGCGCTCCGTATAGTAAAGGGTAGCATTGATCGCATGTTCGATAAGAACCTGCAAGACCTGGTGCGAGGGATCAGGAATCACAAGGAAGACGAGGTGAGGAAGCAGGGGGATATAAGGGAATGATGGGGCGATGGAGAGAGGAGGCAGGGTGAATTTGGAAAGATATAAGTGACAGTAGGGGTGTGAGGCTGTACGTAGAGCCGGTGACATGCATAGAGGTAACCTGAGACAGCTGAACGATGACAGATCCTGTGAACTGGGGGCATATATGTCAGCTGGAAAGCTTCTTGTTACATGGAGTATATAGGGGTGGAATGAGTGTATTAAAATTCGGGATTGTTGCTCTCAGTTCTCCTGCTGTTAACGGCAATGGTACTTAAGATGCTCAGCCAGAGTTTGTGGTGTTTATCATGTGGCTGACTGAGCATCATGTGTACCTTAGTCTATAACAGCTGAAATGCCAAAGGTTAACCATTTCTCATACAGGGATCTCATTGTGGATTAGTATTAATCCAACAAGGGACTTGTCATAGGATGGCTGATGTGTCATGAGTGTAATGTGTTTTAAGGGTTAAAATGTATAAGGCCCCCCCCCCCCCAAAAAAAAAATCTGCATTCAAGCTGCTGGTTATCTGCAAACATATACACAATTATTAATTTCAATAATTAATCTTAAATTGTGTGAAATTGGGAGCCATTACTTGATGCACCTTTGATTCTCACGGGCACTGTATTTTAATATAAATCAATTTACTGCTGGGGTGGGAAATACAGAAAGATGTTGAGAATTATTATCAATGAATGACTTAAGTAGTTCTGTTGTATAGTGCTACAACTGGGTCATGTTTCCAGTATAGTTAGTGTTCAATGATTACCTCTGGTTTTTAAAATGTCACATGTCCTTGTTGGATTACTCCTAGTTATTGATAACCAACAAAAAGAACCAATTATTTATTTCCCCCCCCCCCCCCCCCCCCCCCCTGCTGCAATGGGCCATCCCCAGCAAAACTTGGAAACCTGTCAGAGAGCTCCCACTGATATGTATGGAAAGGCCTAAAGTGCAGCACACGTACACATCATCACACATCTTTTACTTGCAAGATGATATTGTTGTGTATACTGAGTACTTGTCCTGTATATACCCCCAAAGCAGTACTACCCATGTTTCCAACCTATTTTACAGTGTCCAAGACATGGGGATTACATTACAATTTATTTATGTAGCGCCAACATTTTACGTAGCGTTAGGTACAGAGCATAGACGGGAGCTACATACAAAGTTAGACAAATTCGATGTGCAATCATTGCCATTGTTGACTACTTCACAACAACCTGTCTGAATAGTACTGGAAATTTATTTTATAGATGTCAAGAAGCAGTAGCATGACCAAAATGACCAGTGTCGTCGGTCCCAAAGATCCTTTCCGTACATTAATAGCCTGACCTACAAAAATATTCCATATTGATGTATAGTGAGTTAGACACTGACTTGGTACAGTATTATTACCATCAGATATGGATAGAAACAGACCTTAGCACACAATTGCTTCAACGGCATGCAGTTATTCAGATATCTATGTATAAGTCCCATCAGTATATTCTGCTGCTGTGAACTGCCCTGCCTGGGATGCTCAGCAAGCATCATGCTTGCTGTGAATCATGGGAAACGTGGTGCACTGCATCATAATATCTGTCCAACCACTTACTCTCACACTAAGGCCAAAGTAGCTGAGTTGGTAAAATCCCATTATCTGCAATTCTCTCTCTCTTGAATAAAATTCAGTGTGGTGCCATGGAGCTGCACATTAGCACCCCTGGTGAAAAAAGTCAAAAGTCCAAGCACTTTAAAAAAAGAGTAGTAAAAAATGAATAAATAAATATCTGTAGGTGCAGAAAAAAAATTGCTCATATAAAAAAATCAAGAAAGTAATGTTTTGTGTGGAATTAAAAGAATACCAGAAAACGCCGATAAAGCTTTTCTAGTATTAATGAACTACTCAATTTGTAATGTTTGTTTTACCACACGTGAACTATTAAATGCTTACAAAAGACCACCCTTCCCCCTTTTAGTTGTCACAAGATTCACATTTTTCTTTCCTCTGTTGAACAGGCTTCTATGACATGTAATCTGTTTTATTCAATACTGCAATTGACTGTTCTTTTTATATTCTAGTTATTTTGACTTTCCTTATATTCTAATTTGTTTTGGTAATATTTTATTGCAATTTTAATCAAGATATTTGCAGACTCAGATTTTTATATGGCTCCAATCCTGACTTAATGGACAACTGTAGTCCAGAAAAGAAAATAGTTTCTGTAAATAACTTTAACACTGTTAACAGCAACACTGCAGATGTTGAAGGCAAAACCCTTTTTACAGCTCCCACCATCCCCATACAGGATACTGGGCACATCCAGAATGCAAAAAATATCCGACCGAAAAATGCGCATTTCCCGTTTAAGGCAGTTCGCTCATGTGTGATGGCTACTTTGCCCATGTACAGTGTCCACCGGCCAGTAACCCAATTGGCTGGTGCTATTTTCCAAAATGGCGAGATTCCAGCAAGAAGCTGGGACGCGCATCTAGCTGTCCAGCAAGCACTATGGAGCAGTGGGAGCTATAAAAAAGAAAAAATATATTTTTTATATTTTTCATTAAGCTTTTTCCTCACCGTTGTCCTTTAAAAGCCAATATGTCTAGCCCACCAACTCAACCTTTTGAATGAGATGCAGGCTTTTACTAAAAAGCCGGACAACACTAATTTATTGGAACAGCTACTCCTGTTTTCAATGGCAGCATGAAACCTCATTCTGTAACTTCAACCATACAAGACTTCCATGTGTTGCTGTCCCAGAGAAAGCATTGGTAGTGTATTTACTGTTATTATTGTGGTTTCTTATTTGTGCAGAGCTCATTTTCTGAGACCTTAGGGGAAGGAAGAAGCAGAAGGCTTTTTAGGTGACTCAGAGCATTGAAACTGTGCACTGTGAGGCGGCAGATCATGATCTTTACTTTACCCTGTATGAGAAGAAATAAAAAGTATTGTCATTTTATTAATTTATTTACAGATGCTCAATGATTTGATTTTAGTTTTCAGTTCTTTGTTAGGGAATGAGTAGTAAATATATAGCTTTACAGCAGTTGCTGAACTACAATTCCCATGGTGCTAAGTAAATGCTCTCCGTCATACTGACTCAGGGCCATAGTCAATGCAGTTTAAAGGGACATTCCAACTTGTTTAACCCTTGCTTCCTACATGTCCCGGACTTTGAAGTAAACCCGGCGTGTATATTAATAGATACACACAGGTTTACTATCTGCTGTGTCTCACATGCGAGACACAGCAGTTCCCGGTTGTCGCATGCTGACAAATGTCAGCACGCGCACAGCCAATCAGAGCGAGGGTCTCTCGCTGCTAGTGCAGAGAGAGACCCTCGTTTTTGCATGGGATCAGCAGGGGTGACCTAGTAAAGGTCCCCCCTACTGATCCCATGCAAAAATGAGGGTCTTTCTCTGCGCTAGCAAAGAGAGACAGTCGCAGACCAGGTAGCTGCCTGCTTCCTATGGAAACATGGCAGCTGTCGGTCAGAGGATAAACTGGCGTGTACTATCAAAAGTACACACCAGTTCATCCTCATACTAGGGACAATAGACATTTCAATTGTGCTTCTATAGTGGAAGCACAAGTGAAAATACGTTTAGTGTCCCTTTAACTACTGAGTAACAGCATTTTGTGTGTACCTGCTTTAGAATGTAAAACCAAAGCAATCCCCACTTTGGTATGATTTTATATCCTATTGTGGAGGAAGACTGTGAGGGAACAGTGCCATATATGCCTGTACCTGGGTTCCACTACCACCGTTGGATCGGGGATGAAGACTATTGTCCCCATATGCAATTTTATGGTACAGTTAGGGTTACTTAGCATGTCCACTCTAGCTGTGGTGCTCTGTATTTCTTAGGTTATTGTAAAGTATCAATGCTGGCCACATCCGTTTGAGTGCCTAATCCAAAAAATCATCAATGCTCTCGCAAAACAGGGAATATTGTCAACTGCCCCCTCCACACACACAGAAAAAATATGAAAGGAATAAAATGCTTTTTGAATTTATTTTCTATTAGTAACCGTTCACGTGATATTTAGCTTCTTTATTTTTTTTAAGCACTTAATACTTTACAAAAATGATTGCTTGCTAAGATTTTACTTATTCCCTAGTGATGTTTTACTGTTCAGTGCTGCAATGTTCCCATTTTCGGTTCATTTACTTAAAGGTCTATACAATATCATGTAAAATCAACCTTTGAGATGTTATTGTATCTGCAGCTAAAGTTGTGAATTTTGATTTTGAGTTTTTCATTTAAGGAAATTTTTGCCTTCGCTCCCTTTCTAAATGCTAGATGTAAATTTAGTAGATAGTCACTTTAAAGGAAAATTAAACGTTGTTTAACCCTTGCTTCCTTGAAGGAAGGATACATTTGCCGGTAGAATTAAGTAAATCCGACGTGTATCTTAATAGATACTATGGAAGCATGGCAGCTGTCAGTCAGAGGATAAACTGGCGTGTACTATCAAAAGTACACGCCAGTTCATCCTCATACTAGGCGCAACGAACTTTTCACTTGTGCTTTTATATTAGATGCACCAGTGGGGAAAAAAAACGTTTAGTGTCCCTTTAAACATATTTGTATGTGTTTTTATTAGTCTCTAAATTGTGTGGCTATCTGCAGAATTAAGTATATATTATACATCCAAGCCAGTCATCATCAAAGACCCACCAAATCTAATACTGTTGGTGTTACCTACATTTTTATGTGTTTTTTAATAAAGTATGTATTTAGCACTTGGATCACATGTCATATTCAGGGCTGAGTTGCTGATAAACATAGGTTAAGGTGCATATGGAAAATGTACTGGACTACATAAAAAATTTTTTTGCCATGCATTAATTATATAAATTTATATTGTTTTCATATGAATACAATGGATTGCGTCTCTGACCTGGTACGGATCACTATTTTGTTACTCTTCTTACATGTCTGACGTGGCTAAACCAACAATGCTAGGTTAAGGTAAAGAATGCTTGCTTTGTTTGAACAGTGTCCCTCATTCAGCAAGTTAAGTATGTATTCAATAC
Organism: Pelodytes ibericus; assembly: GCA_036172795.1. NCBI lineage: Eukaryota > Metazoa > Chordata > Amphibia > Anura > Pelodytidae > Pelodytes > Pelodytes ibericus. The sequence continues at coordinate 53,841,940 of CM069863.1, forward strand.
AGTATTTCAAGTTTTTGTGTCGCAGGACTCCATACTGTTCAACTGTAATGTCGGGGCCACGTGTACGAATGATAGAACCATAGGTGTAAAGGTGCTGTTAGGTGAACAGGAAAAGGTCAGTGTGCTAAAATTGCCACTGGCTCAAATAGTATAAATGCGAGTGTACTGCCATTATATCTTAAAGGGCTTTACCGTGCATTCAAAAGCAAAGTACAAACCTCCTTCAACACATTAAGGTGTTTGGTAGCGTTATAGACTGTTTTGTATGCCTGCTAGACAGTAGTGAGGTAAGGTCTCTTTAACTTAAATACTATTATGTTTATACAGTTGTTGCCAACTTTATCAGGGTGAGAAGCAGAGACAGGTTTAGTTTTTTGTCTTGTGCCAGTACATACATAACTTAGATCAATGTAGAAAATAGTACTGTGCTTCTATTTTGGTATTCCTTCATAACAATATAAACCAGATAAAAATTCAGTCATTTTATAAAATGACTGGAATTTTATGGCAGTAAAGCTTGTACTTGTAATAATGCTACCTTACCTTAAAAAAGGGAAGTCTTCCTATTTGGCTCACTGTACTGTCGGAACTTGGCTAACAGGTCAGAGAAAGCTTTGAATAAGAACATTGTGTCGTGATTTTGAAGGCCTTGTTTATATAATATAGAAGCACAAGTGAAAAGTTCAGTGGTTCCTGTATGAGGATAAAATGGCATGTTCTTTAAGGTACATGCCATTTCATCAGAAGCCTGATGTTTTACAAATAATCAATAGCAGAGAGAATGAGAAACAAGCAGCAGTTAGGCCTTTATGATTGGTACCGTCAACCTGTGCTAGTATTTATATCCGCTCTGCCTCAGCTGAGAGGCAGAGCTGAATACAAATCCAGGCGTTTCTAGTATCCTAGAGTTTGGTTTCTCCAATAACTGGTACTATATTCTGACCAAAATATATATATGAAGATTGTTTACATTCATTTATTGTGTATATCATATGATGATGTGTTCAACTTTTTCCAAATGAAGACCTTTTTTAATTTTTTTAACCTGAATCTATTGGCTATATAAAAAATTAAATTTTGGGCTATAATATGTTAATGTTGTCAATACACACAAAGTGGAAGCAAAAATAGGTTTAGCAAGCCACCTCCTCTTCCATATGTTCGATTTTTTTTTTCTGGATTTATATTTCTAAAATATGTTTTTGATGACCTTTAAATCAAGTATATATAGAATTAATGCTTGTGATTGCACATTTTTGTGTGTGTGTGTGTGTATATTTGAAGTGGACACAGCTCACCATGTTGTTTGTTGTCTTGTGTTCTACATTTACTCATGTTAGTAGTTCTTAGAAAGGTGTGATGTACGGTAATAGAAACTTAAAAGGGGAATTACATCTAAGTGCATTGTCAATACCTATTTTTTTTATTAGCTGCCCCCAATACTACAGCTCTTGTTTATCATGTCCCATTCAGAATTCACTTACTCTGGGCCACTCTAAAGATTTAGAATCGGACAGTTTGAGATTTTTATTTTATTTCTTTTTTAAATCCAAACGGGTATTTATTTTTTTCCCAAAAATTGTGCAAATAAAACCCTTTTGTATGATTGCATAGAGTTTTGGGCCTAATTAATTGTACAGAGCTTTTTTTTTCTGTCCATGATGCTGATTGCTGGATTTGTATGTCACAAATAAAGATTAGGGACTTTTTGAAGGACAAAATGGACTTTCAGCTCAATCACTTTTCACCCTTTTGTTTATATGGAAGATATGTTTCTGCCATTAATATTCTGTCCCTGAACATACTAGAGTGAACCAAAATCCAAACTGTAATGCATACTCGAGGATGAAATAGTTTGCTCTGAGCTTATTTCAGATGGAGTAATGTAATTATTACAATGGTCAGAACGCAGACTCACACAGCACTTAACCCATGTTAGACAACCAAATGAAAGAACTTTTTGTTTTATAGCTGCAATTGAGCAATCACCAGTGCTTTTCTTTGATGCCATGCTGTGGAATAGGTTTGCACATCAGAAAATCTGCTTGTTTTTAGGGGTTTTTTTTTTGGGGGGGGGGAGGGGGGGATTTTACTACTAATGGTGTTTTTTGAGTTATGTTTGCAACCCTAGAGTATTGCTTTGTGTGTCACACTAGTGATTTGAAGTGTTCTAGTGAAAGTATCCTCATGGAGGAAAGGACCTCTACATTTAAAAAAAAAAAAAATATTTAAAATCCCTGGCAAAACTCAGACATTAATATCTGAGTTGGAGAATTTAATAACTTGATACATCTGTGTTAGTAATGCCAGATTTTCACTTTTTAATGAATAGTAGTTTTTTTTTTTTTTTTTTTTTGATACAGAATGTAATGTAACCTTTGTGACAATTGCGGTCTTTTGTGAAAGGCACAAAATGTGTTTGGTTCACAAGATACAAATGTAGTTTTTATTTGATTCCAATAAGCTGTGTTCCATGTCACTGGCAAGCTTTTAAGTTGTGCATGCATTGAGTTCAAGTCCCATTCATACTAACCCTTTTCAGGCACATGACCGTCCCAGCAGCATGTAAACCTACAGGAATTACTAATCCCATTTTGGTTCATGTGCTATTCAATACTTTTCTCTACCTTGAAGTACTTATTGTGGCCATATCCATAGACTTTAGCTTGGTTCATTTCTTGAGGTCTGCAGTGTATACAGAGTCAGTATGTGGCAGGTTCCTTTATATATTATTTCTGGGAGTTTGGTTAGTGGATCTACCAGTTTCAAACAATGCTTTGTCTCATCTGACGCTGAAGTCCGGTGTTTTTGACCCTTTTGAAGCTGGTTAGTCTTCCTTACCTTTTAATCTTTGGTCTTTTAGCATGTAACATTTCTGAAATGCCTGTGGCATCTGATTGAACAGGATATCTCTAAAGTTTAACTCCAGTTAAGTGGGTTTGGTGTTGAAAGCCATCATTATGTAGATTATGTGAAATTGTCCACGGAAGCCTTGGATCAGTGATGCCATGTTTCAAACTATATCTGTTCTTTGTCCTTTTAGAACAAAACTGTAATGTTCATACTAGCCTTGCCTGTGATGTGTAATTCCTCCACTTAGTATATTTGTTTTCTGGCTGGTAAACATTTAATGATATCTCATGCCTGCCTTGATATGTATGACGTGTGTGTGCAATTGTCACGTCTCTCCGGTCTGCTTTTGCACATCAAGCCAGTCACAACGTCTTTATTTGTCTTTCATAATCTTATAAGATCTTCCATGAGCAGAGCAGAAGCAATATTGTTTCCATTTTATCTCCAGAATCGCAGACGGCAGAAATGACCCCATAAAACATTTATTAACAAAAGAAAGTAGTGTGTATTGTAGATTTATATTGTCATTTTTTTTTTGTCTTCCAGAAAACCATTTCCTAAAGCTTTCTACATTTTTGTGTTCAATTATTTATTTCTGATTGCAGTCTGTTTCTTCACATTTAGCACTGATTAACACATTTCTAATTTGTGGAATATATTCCACATTGTTCTGTCTTCAAGTTTTAATTAATGTGAAATAAGGGGAGTTTTTTTGGAACTAGTACCTGTTTTATCAAATCCATCTTGTAAACGAGTTGGGGGATTATGTTATTTTTGTTTATTCCGTATGGAGATGTTGCATTTATTTCAAGTAAACTAGATTGGGCAGTAAAGCCCTATGTAGATCAATATATACATTTGTATAGCTATAAGTGCAAACGTTGATGCAGATTTTACATACAAGTTTTTGTGCATACCTTTACGGAGTGCTGTCAAAGGAAACAAGCGGTTCTATAGGCCTGGTTGTAGGCCACATAACTGTAGGTTATGACCTTCTAAGATGCTACCAAAAACCATGAAGACTATGTACCAGAAAAGGTATGAAAGATTTATCTTAAATGACATTTTCCAGCTAAGGTGTACATAAGAAATCACAACCTCAAACTGTATTTATTTAGAGATGTCTGGCTACACCGCTGCCAGATAAGATGTGCAATGTTTCATTTAATTGTAGTTCTTCCATACTTGCTACATGACTGGGCTCACTAGTCAACTTCACTTTATGTGCTTAAACCTGGAGAGACTAAGCCATTTTAAACATGCAAAAAATGCCTGCAAACATTAACCCCACCTTCTGTAATGCTTTGGAAAATCTTGAGTGTACTGCTGTACTTGATAATGCTCTGAATTGTGTAGGATCAGCACACCCTTAAGGGGTTCCATGTGTGCTTGCATGATTGTATCATGTTTAATGCATATATATTGGCAGCCCCCATTCCTCTCCATATGAGCACTGTGATCCAGTCCTGGAAGGAATCCAGCAAGAGGTGTTTTAAAGGTCAGAATTCAAATCTGGTTATAAAATGTTCAAAGTTTTTTTTCTTCTTTTTGAATTGTTTTTTAAATATTGACTGTATTGTGCAATGACTTAATGTGGCCAAGTGCTAAGCCCTCACAGCTTATAGTCTTAGAGATTCTACTATTTCAGCATTATAGATAAATAAACTAGCAGGCTAGGAGACTAATTTCCTATAGAATGTATACGGTTTTTGGTTATGTTCATTGTCTGACACATCACCATATTGGTTAGAAAAACAAATATCCTTTCTTGCAGAAGTGGAATGTTTTGTAGCTGTATTGCTTGATATGCATTTTGGACATTTATGAATAATTTTACAAAAATGTGAACGGCAGTTAAATTATTTGAGATGTAACAAAACTATAAAACCATGTACCTAGACTCTATCAAACATGGATGCCCAATTTTACATTAATCAATGCAGAAATAATCAATTCAGACACCAGCACTCGGTGTGAAGTGGAAAACTTTTCGTTACAGGATTGAAACGTCGCCAAGTGTGTGAATAAAGTTTTACGCTTCACACAGAGTGCTGGTGTCTGCATTGATTTATTTCTGTATTTGGAGACTTGGGAGGCGTCTTGGAGTACTTGCACCGGGATTACTCTTTCATTGCAGATCTGGAACTATTTATTGTTTCTACTAATTTTACATTAAAACATGGCTTGGCAAAACCCAGCAGCCAGAGAGCCAGGGTCTAGGACTCTACTTCGCCGCGGCTTCATCGCTGGCAGTTCAGCGCGGCAGTTAGAACGCTGAACTGTCAGCAATGAAGAATAACGCGGCCGTTTGATCGCGGCCGCAGCCATGTAAGATCTGAACTGTCAGCTCTTACAAATGTAAAAATAAAATACCCCCCCTAATAAATGATTCCCCCGAACCCTAATACTAACCCCCTAAACCCTAATACTAAAATTAACCCCGAACCCTAAAAACGAATTCTAACCCCCTAAACCCTAATTCGCAGCCACGATGAAGTGTCCCATCCCCGAGAGCCATGGCTATTAGATTCCATACTGTTGGCTCCTAACTTTTTTGATGGCCACATAGAACTACTACTCCCTGGCTCCTAAAGTGGAATAGGCTGGCTTCTAAATTGGTCTTCTTGGCACATACAAACATTTGTCAACCTACACATTAAAAAAAATAGTGGATCAAATTTTTTTATAAACACATTAAGCTGAAACACATGTAGTATAAATAGAGGTGTCTACACCAAATCTCGATTTAGATTAATTGATTGAAGGGCGCAAATAAAAATTGATTGCTCCACTCTCTACAGTCCAGGCGCGACAAATCTCAGGAGCCAGACAGCCGTAGCTCCAAAAATCCCTAATGCTGGCTCCTCACTTATCTATAACTCGATTTTTTTGATTTTTGCGGAGTGCGAGGGGGTAAAGTCTGTGCCATCCACACAGACTGCCAGCTCCGCCTCCTCACACAACGGGTGACTGAGTGCCGGGTGTCGTCACGTGACATCCTGGCACTCAGCAGGCAGATCGGCTGCAGCACGAATGTCCCCCTCCCCTGCAGTGAGGTAAAGCAGCAGGGAGGGGGGGGACACACCAAGAAAAGACTGTGTGAGGTGGTTGTGTGTTTGTATATATGTGTATATGTAAAGTAGGTGTGTGTGACGTGTTTGTAAATGTAAAGTAGGTGTGTGTGAGGTGTTTGTATATTTGTGTATATGTAAAGTAGGTGTGTGTGAGGTGTTTGTATATTTGTGTATATGTAAAGTAGGTGTGTGTGAGGTGTTTGTGTATATATGGGTATATGTAAAGTAGGTGTGCGTGAGGTGTTTGTGTATATATGGGTATATGTAAAGTAGGTGTGCGTGAGGTGTTTGTATATATGTGTATATGTAAATTAGGTGTGTGTGGTGTTTGTATATATGTATATATGTAAAGTAGGTGTGTGTGTGTGTGTGTGTGTGTGTGTGTGTGTGAGGTGTTTGTATATTTGTGTATATGTAAAGTAGGTGTGTGTGATTTGTTTGTATATATGTGTATATGTTAATTAGGTGTGTGTGTGGTGTTTGTATATATGTAAAGTAGGTGTGTGTGTGGTGTTTGTATATATGTAAAGTAGGTGTGTGTGAGTTGTTTGTATATATGTGTATATGTAAAGTAGGCGTGTGTGAGGTGTTTGTATATATGTGTATATGTAAAGTAGGCGTGTTTGTTTATGAATTGCGTGTATGCTTGCGTGATCATCTGGCTCCTACATTTTTTTGCTGGCTCCTAAAATCTAATAAAATTTGTCAAGCCCTGGCCTAAACTGTACAAATATGTGTCAAGGCCATCTGCAGTACTTTAAATATGTATAATTTGTCAACTTCAGACATTTGCATCTGACTGAGTCCATTGGATCTTATTGACATTTTATGCTAGCAGAGTTAGAGCCTCATGCCTTCACATATATTTCACATATATTAAAGTGAAATATAGAGGCAGTCAGTTTGAGGATAAAATGGCATGCGATCAAATGTTGGAAATGGTTGGGTTTTTTGTGCTAGTGGGAAGTTAATATCCCTTTTCCTTTGGTCTATGACTCCTCTCCCCATCTGGTACCAAGCTCCCTGGTTTAAAAGATGAGTTGAATATTTCATGACAGTTGAATGTTGCCCAGAGAACAAATGTCATGCAATCTCTCACAGGCAGATTAGATTCCTTGCTCTATTTTATTCTTGTGAAAGACCCGTGCAGAAGGAACATTTAGATTGTGTATTTTAACTAAGTGCACAGCTCTATGTACTTGAATATAAATATCTGTCTTACAGTTTGACTGGTCTCCTTCTATTGTGTTTTCTTTAGTCATTCAGTGGTAATGTCTGCAGTCAGATATCTTCCTTTTATTGTACAGTGATTATAACTAAAGCTTTCACTTGCAGATATTTTAGTAATACATTAGTTACATTATCCCATATATCTGCAAAGCAAGCAGTTCTAGGCTATTAAATGAAGCTTGAACAATTGTTGATATATATATATATATATATATATATATATATCATCTATATCCATATCCATCTTTATATTGTATCTACATATTTACATCCAGCATAGTTGCCAACATTGGCCATGTTTCCAGGGACACATGCTGCAGACAGAGCATTGGAGGATGGATATACGCACAGACAGAATCCAATTATTTAATCAGGGTAGGTCCTTTGAGATCTCCACCCTGATTTATTAATTGGATTCTGTCTGTGCGTATGTGCATGCTACATGCTGCCGGGCTGCACTTTGCATGGTCTTTCTGCAGCAGGTGGAACAAATATGAGTCCCTGGAAATATGGACAATGTTGGCAACTATGCATCCAGGGGCGGTTTTACTATAGGTGATGGGGCAGACGTGTTGTCAGTCCTGGAAGCTGTGAAAGAAAAATATTTACATTTTTCTTTTTTGTTGCTCATCTACCTAGCAAATGTATACATCAGTGATATTTACCATATAATGTGATCATTAATAGCATCAGGCCTGAAAGCTTATACAAAGAGTGGAATTAGCCTCACACAATAAGTGTTAGAGAAATAAAATATATGTCATATATATGTGTTATAATACACAGGTATAGTGTACAAAATAGGCTTTGTTATTTCAATATTGCTTTAATTATTGTTATTTTTTGTCTTCCAGGCAAAGTACATCTCGCATTGTATCGACGAGATCAAGCAAGAGTTGAAGCAGGATAACATAGCAGTGAAAGCCAATGCCGTCTGCAAGCTTACATATGTGAGTCTTGACCTCTTGAGTCATGGTAGCTCCCTGTCATGACTGGTTTACTTCATCACTGATCTCCCCAGAGGCTGAGCTGGAAATCTTAAGCTTGGTTATTGCTGGGTGCCAATGCTATCTAAAAATCCACACACAGAAGATCTGTTGCTAATGCTTACCTGTGTATGTGACATTCCAAAGAAATGGATAACTCATGATAAATGAAAACATTTTATAACATTTTTTATCAAACTCCTATCATAAAGCAAACTATAATGTATCTATGAATATTAGACTTGTATCGAGGGCAATATATATATGTTAGTAATATGAACTAGAAATCCATTCGCGATAAGGCATTATTAAAGGGACTCAGTTTGCCTAAACATTGTTTATAGCTTATGATTAAACTCGGTGCGAAATGCGTTAGGCGGTCCTTCCGAAAAGGGCTGCAGTTTCACTTCCAGGACCTGAGCGTTCGGACAGGTGGGCAGTAAACATTGCTTACAATGGGGGGAAGATAAGTCTTCTGGCGCTAATGACAAAATATAAAACTAATAAAGGTAGCAGCTCAAAAGGCAACCAGAGGTGTAGGTCCCCTTACACACCCTTGAAGGAACAGACAATACACAAAAAGAGGTTGGAGCATTGAAATATTGCACTACTGTGTGATAATGAAAAATACTTAAATCTGAGAGATCTTGGTAGTAGACTTATAGGTCTGTTGTGTCCAACACTCAGCTTTTAGAAGGCACCATTCCTTATGATCATTTTCACAAAATAAAAAGAAGAGATATACACCAGTGTATGCTGCTTTCTCAGATGGCCCTAAAATAGCCCTCATGGATTGCACTCACTTTGAGTGCAGCAGAAACTATACTGCTCACTATTAGCATAGATCTCCAATAAAAAAGATCTTCACTTGCGCTCCAACCTCTTTTTTGTGTGTTTACTATAGCTTACAATGTGAATGAAGAAATAAAAAAACTTCAGTTCATCTTAGTACAATCATTTTGTCCCTTTCACCTCAGGTGACTTCACATGCCTCTCCATTATCTTAGTTCCCCATTAATACCTGATGATCTTGGATGTGCTTACATTTGTGATGTACAGGTTATCTGACCTAACCAACTATGCTGTCACATTGCATTGAACATCCGGAAGTATCACTAGCATTTGGAGGAGGTGGAATCGAGGTGGAATTAAACTTGAATGTTGGGGGGGTAAATGACTATTTTTTTAAAATAATTTTTGCAACTTGAACATATACCTTTTTGCTGGACTTCTCCTGGGGGTTGACCTTTTACCACAATGACTTCCTCCAGCAAGAACAGTTGGCCCTGTCAAATGCATTGTTGATAAAATCTTCCAATATTTACCTATGCCTTATAGAGAACCACCTTCCCTCGGCCCACCTGCCCATCATCCATTTTAGTGAATATCTCTGTTTTTTGTTTTGTTTATAAAGAACCTAATTGAATAGCTGATAACAAATGCGTCATCAAGTACACTTTTGATTGGGGATTAGATACAATCTATTTCTGTTCCTTTTTCTCCTGTGAGTCTAGGAATAGGAAAGTGTAAATTGGAAGGTGACAGCAAATTATAAGACGTATAAAGAATAGGTGTGACAGTAGTGATGAGGTGCTCCTATTTTCCTCATGGTATTGAGAATAATGTGCATTATTTGCTCTTTCCATTAGTTACAAATGCTGGGCTATGATATTAGCTGGGCTGCCTTCAACATCATTGAAGTGATGAGTGCGTCCAAGTTTACATTTAAGGTATGTTCCGGATGCCAGCGAATTCTATCACTGGAACATTGGCTTCTGCTCGCAGACTACAAGGTTTGACGGCTTGTCTCTGTTTTCTGCAGAGGATTGGATACCTGGCTGCCTCTCAGTGCTTTCATGAAGGAACAGATGTCATCATGCTGACCACAAACCAGATTAGGAAGGCGAGTCCAGCTATCCCATTGTTTCTCTGATTGCAGCATTTCTCGTAGATGGAATTTGTGACCTGGTCCCTTTAAATCCACTTTTATATTAGCCATTATAACTTGTTCTTTCATCCTTTTATCAACCTTTCAACACTTGTGAAATAAGTAACCCATTATACAATATTGTACATGCCAGTGACTCATTAATGTCCTATTCTGTATCTGTGGCTGTACAGTAGCTTGCCTCATTATACGAAATTACTCAAAATCCAAATATATATATATTTTTGATATGGGTCAGTTCAGGTGAGGGATACTGACCCCTTTATCCCACCCTCCTGGGCACTATCCGGTTGCAGCGAGTGCTCACAGGAAATGTAGTTCCAGCATCTCTGGAAGGGAGTCACAATCTCGCTTGTGTCTGACTGCACATTGGAGCCGATTTATTTTTGGCAGCACCAACCCTAGAAATGTTCTACATTACCTAAATCCAATGTGAGCAAGCTGCTCAATAAGGCTGGTCACATTGGGTTTAGGTAATGTAGAACATTTATAGGGCTGGTGCTGCACAAATGATCCATTATCCGAAATGCTGCTGGGTCCCATGCAGGCTCAACCTGTAATGTGTATATTACATTTATTGGTTGGGGTCATATCAATGGTTTAAAACAACATTTGCCTCAAGTTGGAAATATTTGCTTTAAAAAAAATATACCACCAATGTACTTGGTTTGACAGTTGCCACAGAAGAGACTATTTTATAATGTTGTGCATTATAAAAATGCAGTGTAATTATGTAATTACTACAAATGTCACAAAAACTACTAACATTTGTTTTCTGTAGGATCTGAGCAGCCCCAATCAGTATGATACAGGAGTTGCTCTCACTGGTTTGTCCTGCTTTGTCACACCTGATCTGGCAAGGGATTTGGCTAATGACATAATGACTCTGGTAAGGATAGCCATCATGATATTATTCTTTCTTTCTTTTGAATGTTAATGTAAGATCCATTATATTTTGCAGATTTCCATAGCCAAATGCAGTAGCCTCTGTGTGCCTGACACGTTTTGCGGTGTAATGAGCGTGTTTTGCAATCAATGTTTGCGAAAAGCGCTCTGTTGGTTGCCTCGATGTTGAGGCAATAGGCATCACCGAAATGTTGGTTCTGGGGCACCCACAATCGCTCTACGGAGCAATCATGGGCACCATATTGCAGGAGCAGCATGCTGTGCAGCTGTGCCCTCTTGTGGGTAGAGCTTTGGAAGTGCCTAGAGGCAGTCGGCAACATTGCAACAACAACAACAAAAAAGTCTTAATTAGCTAAAATCTAGGGTTAGGGTTAGAATAGTTGTTAGGGTTACAATTAAATTATGGTTAGCATAAGGGATAGGGTTACAATTAAATTAAAATTAGAATATATTAAGGGTTAGCATAAAGGTTAGAGTTGCGGTTAAATTTAGGGTTGGGGTCAAAAGGTCACTGTAGAAAAAAAAAACTCCTTTTGGTTTTTGCCCTATAAATCGCAAAAAACTGCATAAAACAGGGAAACAAATATATTTCGGAACTCGGGACAACATTTAGAAACTATTTAAGACCAAACACTGCACTCATTTTGATCATTTATTCCACCAGCAACGTTTTAACCAAGCTTGAAAAGCCTGTTTGGTTAAAACGTTGCTGGTAGAATAAATGGTCAACAGGAGTTCTGAATTTGATCTTCTATTGTCAAACCGGTGTTATTGCCTGCTAAAGCTTAACGCCATAATTTAACATCTTTAGGGACCTAAAACCAGGATTTCTTTTAGGACAAGGTATAATCCCACACTTAATATGAACAAAACATTAAATGATTTGGGTCACATGACAATTCCTCCCAAAAAAATCTCTCCCTTAGTGTGCTTGAGCGGCATGGTCCACCCATGTGTCAATGTTGATGGCAAAAGGTTTAATGACAGGACTCGCTAAATTAGTTACTATGCTGTGTATTTCAGATGTCCCACACAAAGCCTTACATAAGGAAGAAGTCTGTTCTGATCATGTATAAAGTTTTTCTGAAGTACCCAGAATCTCTACGTCCAGCCTTCCCCCGCCTTAAAGAGAAATTAGAGGACCCTGATCCAGGTAAAGTTTGGAGGCCCAGCCGAAATATCAATGAACCATTTCACTGTTTTACTAGAATTAATTGTAACAACAAAATTGGGTTCTGAAAAGTTCTCTCTCTCTTCACACATCTCAGGGGTACAGTCTGCAGCAGTGAATGTCATCTGTGAACTGGCCCGCCGAAACCCCAAAAACTACCTATCGTTGGCTCCCTTGTTCTTTAAGTTGATGACCTCCTCAACTAACAACTGGGTTCTTATTAAAATAATCAAGTTGGTAAGAAAATAGTCCCATTTCTTGATTTCAGTTAATTAGCAGTTTCTCTGAAAAGTGTGAAATTCACACTTCCCAACAGTGAGGCAGAAAAGGAAACTGCATGAAGTTTTTCAAAGTGCGAGATTTATCTGATTTTATTTTGCTTTTAACTCATTGGATCTTTTTGCCCAAGATATATGTCGTATTGATTTGATTATCTGGGTGTATGGTCTTAAATGACTTTTGTGGCATTCTTTAATGTCACATTATTGACTCTTGTTTTTATACGTTTGTCTGGATTAGGGTTGCACTGCTTTTGTCATGATTTAATGACAGACATTTAAGATGACTAGCAGCGCATTAAAAGGACCATAAACATTTTTCTTTGGCTTCTGTAAATGTAAAAAAAAAAAACGGCAACACTTCTTCAGAGTGAACCCAATCAGTTTTTGCTCCTCTACACTAATAGTGTCAGTGGACTTAGCCAATCAGCATGTCTGATTAAGGTCTGTCTAATTGGGCTGTCTCTCTGCTTGTGCCATGAGAGACTCTAATTTTTGCATCAGTAGAGGAGACCTAGTTGTGTGAAGCATGGAGGTGACTGGTCAGAGGATAACATGGCATTAACCTTAAAAATGTATGTTATTTGGTCCTCGTTCAATGGGACACACATCACTTGTGCTTCTATACTACAGCAATTACCCCTAATATCAACATTGCTTTTCAAGCACACACAAAAAGTAGAAACTAGATTGTTTTACAGATAACAGTTCGCCTTATCTAGACTGCTACCTACTGTAAAATCCTCATACAGGTTACGATCCAAAATCCGAATTGGCACAAAACCCAAATATTTTTTTGTTTTTGTTTTTGTGGATATGGGTCAGTTCGGATAAGGGATACTCACCTTCCTGGCAGCCCATTTGTCAAGCTCCTTTGCTTCATCCTTCTGGGTGCCATATATTTGGAGCTATTGCTCATGGGAAATGTAGTTCCCAGAGCGTGCCGACTGATCTCGACAGCACCATTGAGCAGGTAAGTACACCAGCTCCACTGCTGTAAAATATCTACATTATGTAAATACATTGTAAGCAAGTTGCTCACATTGCATTTAGGAAATGTAGATCACTTTTAGGGCTGGTGCTGATGAAATGATGCTGGTCCCAAGCATTACAGATAAGGGATACTCAACCAGTACCTTATTTGCTTCTTGGCCTTATCTTCTGCTTAGGCTAGCCATATGTTTCTCCAATGCATTCCAAAATTCCTTTTATTTCCTCTACAGCTTCTACTGGAAGGTTAGAAAGAAAAAATTTCTGATGTTAATTTTCAACCTCTGACACACACAATAGCAGACTTCCAAGATACCAAAACTCCAAGTAAAATCCAAACAATGAATCTATAATCTAAAGTACAAATACATAATGCACAAAACGTTTAAGGCAAAGTACTATTGCATGAAACGCGTTGGACGTCTGTCTGCCATGACATTCCGTTATTGGTACTTTCATAGTTTTTGAACTGCTGACTAATTGCACATAATTGTTTTTTTTTTTTTTAATAGTTTTAGTTTTTCTTTTCCTGAGATTTTTTTTTCCCCCCACTCTAGTTCGGTGCACTTACTCCCTTGGAGCCAAGATTGGGAAAGAAATTGATTGAACCTCTCACAAACCTAATACACAGGTAAGTGGTCACTAGGCTAGCTCTCACAACTCACGTCTTTGTAGATGTAACAATTGTATTCACGCTAACCGTGATATCAGCAAAGTGTTCATATGTGCGACAAATAAATTCATTTTATAATTCTCAAACCCTCACTGATGCCACTGGTATTGATTATTGAGCCTAGGTCAGAGGTGAGGCTTCTGTGAGTGAAACAAAGCAATCCTTATGACTGCTAATTTCAGTAACGTGATCATTTTAAAACAATTCTTATAGTTGTCCTTCACCTCAGTTTCTTATCTGTTTACTGTGTTTCCCTGTCCACAAGCCTTTAATTGAAAAATAAGCCAAAGAGGTGGTGTTTATAGTTCGTATTCTGTACTATTGAAATGTAAGATTAATATGCCCTCCCTAAAGTTTTGCTCCCTTTTTATCTCTAAAAAAATGTGAACGTAAATTATTTTTGGAGATATCTACCCAGTGTATTAGCTTTTAAAATTGGCAACACTAAATTGGTCACACTATTCTAACATATGCATGCTATATGATGCTCAGTGGGTTGACATATTTATTTAAACTCCCTAAGTTAGGGGTTTATTTCCATTCACAACTCATTCCAGTAATGATAATGCTATGAGAGCTGTTCATTAAAATTGAGGTGCTGGTGAGTTGAGCTGAACATTTAAACTCACAATTTATGCATTGTACAGGGACAAGCTTGACTAGCTCCTCCTATTAAAATTGGTCCTGCATTCTGGATTATAGTATGGGGATTGAAGTAATGATCATATTTTAGTGAAAAGCTCCTTAGGTCACAAATTGTAGTAGTCATATTAGATAGGACTAAGAGTGGAGCATCTATCTCCGTGTCAGTATTCACAGCAAAATAAAAAATATAAAAAATAGGGCATCCTATGTCCTGTAATATATAAATATTAACTCCCTCTAGCACTCTCAGACCAAATAGGTATGGTCTCACATATGAGATCCACTTAATTGACAGAAGCAAGTAATCTCTCTTTAAGCATACTCTATACAAAGATGTGTATTGGCGGTATTCCTGGTATCTCTTGGGTAGGCTCCCACACGGCACTTTGTACTCAGGTAATTAAACTTAAAGGATTCATTTCTCAATTTTTTTTTCTCTTTAGATTTGCTATGCTCTCTGTTATCTATTTATCTACAGAAGTTCAGATCAAGCAGTTTAAATATGTAGAAACATCCATGCTAAAGGAAGAGGAGCAAATCTATTTGCTCACTCTCTAGTGACTTTGCCATGTCATTTTGTTTTCCTTAATCACCCGGTCTTCATTACAGTACATCTGCGATGTCCCTTCTCTACGAATGTGTGAACACAGTCATAGTAGGTAAGGAACCATTTGGATTGGCACATCAGTCATCCATTTCTAACTTTGTGACGTGCAGACATTGGATAATTAAATGGCGGGACTCTACATAGAAATTTGCATTGAATCACATGTTTTGTTGTAGCTTGTTGTCCTCTCTCTCATTTTCCCCACAGTTTTGATATCGCTGTCATCAGGAATGCCCAATCACAGTGCCAGTATTCAGGTATCTATTGGACTGTACCTAATAATTTTTTTTACTCCCTTTTGAGAGGTTTGTCACATTTCGTTTAACATTAGGATAACTCTAATTTTCACTCTTTTCAGCTGTGCGTACAGAAGCTACGAATTCTGATAGAAGATTCTGACCAAAACTGTAAGTTTTTCTTTTTTTCTTTCACAGTACTGTTTAAAAGAACACTCCAAGCTTAGAAATGTGTCCACTGTTTCCTTACTGGGGGCCTAAGTACTCAACCACACTTTCTGAATTGCTGTGTTTTCTTGTTCTCTCCTACCACTTCTGAGTCCACGCATAGGTGTGTATGTTCTGCTATTTTATAACTTACATGCTGCCCTGCAGAATGTATAATATATATGTATGTGTTCCGAGGGAAATCAATTGAAAAATCAAGGTAGTTTATATGGGATCCACCTGACTTAATGGGTTCCCCCTGAACACCACACAAGCATTCTACATTCATGCTTACTTGGCAACTACCTAAGCTGCCTTACTGGGAGGAAAAACCTGCAGATATGTGCTCGGTACACTGTACAGGCTCCATTTGGGATAATTAACTTTTTTTTTTATTATTTGGAACACTTTAAAATGTTGCTTTTTTGTTTTCCCCCTTCCAGGCTTCAGGCAAATGGGAGGGTCAGTGGAAGTAGGAAAACTGACATTTTTGAGTCAAACATTTATTATATGATTCTATATTAAAATTTTAATGACTACTTATGGTTTTTTTTTTTATTATATTTTTATTAAGTTTTTTTTTTTTTCTTTCTTCAAAACAGAATATAACACAAAAAATAGACATAAATATTTATTTGACAGAATGAAAACAAAGCTTTACATAGGAAAACCAGTATGCGGCAAAAGACTTCCGATGTGTATATATACGTTCACCTAAGCCAACGCCATCATTAATATTTATGAACTATTCTTAACTTGAATTAGTAGAGGTCAAACTCGTGGGGGTAGGCACACCTAGTTACTTCTCCTACCATCCCCCAGTATAACTAAAAGGACAGTTTAATGAGACACCTTCCACTCTGTAGGGTAGTCGGGATATACAGTGGGTGTCACTTTAAATAGCTATATCTAACTTTGATATGATCTACCAGCACCAGACATAGCAACTTATGTATTTAGAATTATTTACTTTTCATATGAATGGAAAATACGTTGTTTTCAAGTTGGAGTGATCCTTTAATTCCCTTTAATGTGTAGTTAAAATGGATACTAGAATACGATAACGAAATTGGGCGTTTTTATACCACAAAGAAAGGCAGCATTTCAACCCCGGGTGGAAAACGCCAAGCGTGCTGGTCATCGTATTCTATTATATATTTGGAGTGTGGGGCGAGGTCTCGCCCGTGGCACCTGTAATTGGAGTTCTAGTTCGCATACCATTTTTGTTTTGTAGTTCAAATAGATAGTAAATATCTTCATTGTTGCTTTCTTCCTTAGTGAAGTATCTAGGCTTACTAGCCATGTCAAAGATCCTGAAGACACACCCGAAATCTGTTCAGTCCCACAAGGACCTGATCTTGCAGTGTTTGGATGACAAGGATGAGTCAATCAGGCTGCGAGCACTGGATCTACTGTATGGGATGGTATGTTGTAACTATGATTTGCTTTATTCACTTGCTAACTCCCCATTCCTTAAGTGTCCTCCAAAGGGGGTTTGGTTATTTAGGGAAAAAGATGTGGCTATCTTGTTTTCCAGTTCCCTTTCTTCATTCAGGAGTAACAGAGACTCTGTGTCACAAATATATTCTTTTAAAAATAGTGAATTGTGTAACAAGGCGCTCTGAATATTTTACAATAATGCAGCTACCACTCAGGCAGTGTACCCACAAATACACCACCTAAATGAGAGACTGTGCAAAGCAATAAAAAGTGAGGGTGCGCATAAAATTAGAATAACACCTTTACCAGATTTTGCAGATTGAGACTTGTGTAGATCTCAGTACATGGAATAAAACCCAAGAAAAATACTACAGTGTAGATGGCCACTCCCCTATTTGTGTGTCACTCACTTGGCTTCGAGCCACGCTACCCGGTATAAGTACCCGGTATAAGTACGTAAAGATAAACTTCCCATTGATAACACGAGTATGGGGCGGCAGGAGTATGGAAGAATGGAGGATACCTAACGTTAGACGTCTGATATAAATTTAATAAATAACAAATAATAACTGCTTGCATTTAAAAACAAAGTAATCTGCCACCAGTGTCTGGGTTTGCCGTGCAAAATAGTCCCAATTGCAGCGTGGTATTTGCAGGAACGGGACCTCCGGATATGCTTGTTCTTGTCTTTGTATAGGCTCCTCCTACTTTTGCTGATGGTACAGGTTTTGCTCAAGACTTGAGTTTCTTCAATGGCGCATGTTCAGTAGCTCCTCCTGCCATCCTCTTAAAACCCAAATGAGGGGTGTTGAGCTGTCTGCCAGGGAGAGACCAGCATATAGTTATTTTTTTTGTTTTGTGAGTTTGTGAAGTTAAGTCAATAAAATATATAATTCTCCTCCTCCTTAATAAATCTGCTGTGGACATTTTTTTCCTACATACACACATATGCTACAATGTTCCATAGAGCACTGTTTTACCATCTCCAATATCTTTTAATTCAGGTGTCCAAGAAGAATCTGATGGAAATTGTCAAGAAGCTGATGATCCATGTTGACAAAGCAGAAGGCACGGCATATAGAGATGAACTACTCACCAAGATCATTGACATCTGTAGTCAATCTAACTACCAGTACATCACCAACTTTGAGTGGTTAGTACTTGGCCCTCGCTTGATGGTCCCTGATAAATAAATAAAAATACTAGATAATACAATAATTGATGGCAATTTTAGTTGAACCACAGTATTCGCAAAGCCTTCTATGCTAGGAATATATGAATAGCAATTAGAACTATGTGACAAGACCGGTTTCCTCTTATTTCTAGGTATATTAGCATTCTTGTAGAGCTCACTCGTCTGGAAGGGACTCGCCACGGCCACTTGATAGCTGCTCAGATGCTTGATGTTGCGATCAGGGTGAAAGCTATCCGCATGTTTGCTGTGTCTCAGATGGCCACACTGCTAGACAATGCACATCTACTGGCCAGCAACACTCAGCGCAATGGAATTTGTGAGGTTCTTTATGCTGCTGCATGGATCTGTGGAGAGTTCTCCGAGTAAGTGTCTTATGTTCTCAACAAGAGCGATATTGTGCAACCAAGAACAGCCAAAAAAGCAGTAATTTAGCATGATCATCTACATACCACAAGAACAGGGGTGTCAAACTCAGCCCATCAGCTGCTGATGGACTAGATAATTCTCAATCATGCTAAAAGCCTGGTGGGGGATGTAAGTCAATTAACAGATGGAGGAGAACTGCAGTTTGGCCTCCCTGATATAGATGGAGAAAAAAAAAAACCCTACTTGATAATATGTAATATAAACAAAACACATGTTGTGCACACCAGTACTCTATGGATCCGTACCAACATGTGTTGAAATTGTTGCAGTGCACAGATCAAGTTGGAAGCTGTGCATCCGTCTTATTTACATTACTGGAGCACCTTTAAGCGTAAAATTAAAAAAAAGAATTTGGAGTTTCTCAAAGACAATTAATAACCATGTTCCAATACAACCAATCAGATGTTCATTAAGATTTTTAGTCTGCCAAACGGTTTGTTTTGACACTTAAACGTTGTTCTACATTTCCAAAATTCAGACACCTGCAAGAACCACACCAGACACTGGAAGCCATGCTGAGGCCGAAAGTTACGACCTTGCCAGGGCACATTCAGGCCGTGTACGTGCAGAATGTGGTAAAGCTGTATTCCTGCATCTTGCAGCGAAAGGAGCAAGATGGGGACCAAGAAGCAGCACAGGAAATCACACAGCTTATGATTGAGCGACTTCCCCAGTTTGTTCAAAGTGCTGACCTGGAAGTACAAGAGAGGGTAAACGACTATATTTCACTCAATGTAATGTTGCAGAGGGTGGTAGATTCTAAAGGCTTACTCATCAAGGCCCAAGTTATCCTGAATATATATATATATATAATATAATGTATCCACTCAACTCTTTATGGGGCCAAATTGATTGGGAGGTGGTCTTGTAAAACCCTTTGACACCCAAAAATTCACTGCAAGCACATAATTCACCAACAACCTACCTCTGTCAATGATTTCCTCCTAGTCCACTGTGGACTTCTCTCTCACATGTTTATAGCTACCCAGCAAATTCAAATGAATAAGCACTAAATATGTGAGTGTCTGATTTGACCAACCTTCCTCTGCAGCATTGTGTTTTGCAGTTAGGAAGATTATGTTGAACAACTATTTACCTCTTGTGCCACAACCCTTTCTGTCAATGTTCATGCATAAATTGATTTGGAATGACAATTGCTTTCCTGGGCAATATCTTTTTAGAGTTTTGCTTTTTTTTATTATAATATCTTAATTGATAGAATATATATACTCTTAACCGTGACGGTCTGAATTTCCCGAAAATTCCAATCTCCTCGTCAGTGCGCAATATTGTATATGTGTAGGTATAACACCTCAGTGGACCTGAACAAATATCTATTTCATATTTTAGTAGCTAGTTTAACAATGTCCCTGTGCATTGTAAACTCTTACATAAATGTTGAATCATCTCATAAAGTCCAATTTTAAATTATTTAATGCTGCCCTAAGGAACTTGATATTTGTGCATTTTTTATTAATATCTCCATGCGGTGAAGTTTACAATGCTTACCTGCCTAAATAAGCACTTTTTCTTATAATTGTCTGCTTTTAACCACCTTTATCACCCTGGTTTTATGTAACCAACCGTAATTTTTATGGTTGGTTAATCTTCTTTTGCATCATTTGACATGCTTCTATTAATTGGTTTTGCTGGTTTTCCAGAGTGTTTTACTCCTATAATTCTTTGTTCTCCCACAGGCTTCCTGCATATTACAACTTATTAAATATATTCAGAAGCTTCAAGCCAAGGACGTCCCAGTAGCGGAGGAGGTGATGGCCTTGTTTGCAGGAGAACTTAACCCTGTTGCCCCTAAAGCCCAGAAGAAAGTCCCTGTCCCTGATGGGTATGCAAAATTGCCGTCACACTGTTTGCATTCTGTGACATGTCTATATGGAAAGATAATGTGCGCTTAAAAATATAGGTAGCTTTTTGTCTGACAGGTGTCAGGTTTTAGCAGATGAGCAATGGGAGTGCAACTCTGGGGATGTACTGCATATGTGTGAGTTGTGTGTTCACTAATTCTGAATGGGAAGCACTGAGCATGTGCAGTGTTCAGCTGTACACTCAGTGATCAAATACAGACCTAATAGGTGGAGCAATAGTTTTAAAACCATTGATCAGACTGAAACGATATGTATTTGAAGAGGGATGGAAACTTAACAATAAAAAAAAAAGCAAGTTTGCCATACACAAGGTTTCACCTAAAGTAATTTTTTTTGTCCGGTTTGAATGTGTTATAATAAACAACTTACCCATCATCCTTCAACTTCTGTTGTGCGCTACCTCAATACCATCATCTTGTGTAACTCTCCGGAGGCTCTGACTCATCGCCTACTCCCTCCTAACTCATTATCACTTTTCCTACCTGTTCACATTTGCATAGAGAGCCACCTCACTGTTCATACTGAGATTCACTTCAGTTTAGCTGTAAGTGACACTCTAACAGACGATTGAACCACCAGCTCAGTGCCCAAAATGTTTCCTCCCGATTGTTTGTGTTTTTGGCCAATGGGTTCTCTTTTGACTGGTATTTGATAGTTGTGCCATTCAAAAAACAAATATAAAACCAGTAGAAAAGGGACTTTCGTATATAGAAAATACGTTTGTGTTTTTTTGTTATTTTTTTAAACCATGCAAAAATAATTAATCCAAACTTCTCCACCAAATGCACTAGCAATATTTGGGCTGCCCAGGCCTATTTATACAAATAGGATGGTATTTCCATTCCAGTGTATTTGAGCCTGCAGTGTTTTGATGCAGGAGACAGTCAGATATTGCCTTTTATTATAATTTGCAGTTTTATATTTCTATTATATTTATTTTTATGAAAAAAGACATATAATCTAAAAAGAATCAACACAAAAGAGCTGTGAAAGAATGAGAAATTCTGTGGTGTATGCTTTGTGGCAAATTAAAGCGTAGAGTCCATTTTTCCCATATGAAAGCCCCATCAAGTGTTTGTACTTTGACTTCACAGTCTGGATTTGGATGCATGGATCAATGAGCCCCCATCAGATAGCGAATCTGAAGATGATAAACCCAAAGCCATCTTCCATGAAGAGAAGCAGACCCATGGGAAGTCCTCCCGGCCAGAGGTAGATGAGGCGGAGTTGGCAAAGGTTTGTATATTTATTTATTTTTTGTTTGTTTATTATAAATCTAAATCCCGTATTTGTTTGTTAAAGGGCACTGGTCAATCTAAACATTGCTTACAATGTAGATAATAAATAAAAAAAAGTATGATAAATGGTCTGCACATTGTATTAACAGAATTTAAAGCATAAAACAAGAGAAAATTATGTTTTAAATGAGTCCGTGATGTCTCCTAAAAATGACATTACCTTGTTGCTTGATATGCTAATTGCTCATTTCTCATTGACAATTTAGTCAATTTGCATATCATGCCACAGGTGAGGTCATAAACAGGAGGCGGCACAGATGCATTTAAAAGGAACAATATGTACCGGCAACTGAAAGATCAGTACGTTAAACAGAAACTGCATACTTCAAATCATGTCTCCTGTATGATACAAAGGAAGACCACTTTACAATTCTTGGTTCCTCTCATGATAAATACGTTTAAGCAGTTTTAGAATTTTCTTAAAATCTTATGAGTTGTAAAAGTGGGGCTTGAATTATTTTGAAAACATTTGTAGTATTTCGTTCATTCAAAATGTGTATTCATTGGCTTCAATTCATGAGGGTCCTTTTGTGATTATCCAACAACTCAACAATGAACTTGGACATATGGAAAATTGTCACTGTAAGCATTACATCGTGTGGTGCATAGTGCTACCAAGATATCTTCCTTATACAATGTTCTCTATCTTACAGACACCTTGAAGTAGTGTGAGAATTATTTGCACTATAAAAAACAGGGTAGCAGGGGCCTGGAATTACCGATCTCTATATTGAACTATTCCAATACACTAAACTCAATAAACAGACCCCCTCCAGACAAATAGCAGGACAAATCTTGGAGATCACAGAGAAAATAAACGCGGCCCTTATAGACAAAGCAAATAGAACGTTGACAGCCCTTAGATTTAAATGGTATTACAGGGGCAACAGGGCAGATAGAATAAGAACTTATCGGTACTGAAGGCCATACCTGCCAATAGCGCATTATGTCACTTTTTTTTTTTTTTTTTAAAACAGGGAATGGGCGAAAAAATCATGTTATGCCTCCCACTAAATGTGATTAAATATAATATAGAAAATTTGGTATTGGATAGCTGGAAACAGAGAGGAGTAGATAAGATTGGAGATCACGAGACTCCAAGAGGAATTCGGTTTGCCAACTAATGAATGTTTTAGACACCTATGGGTTAAAAGCTATATAACGCAAGCATTACATTCCCAACAATCATCTAAATTAAATCATTTATTCAATTTAGTGAGTAAAAATGATTACAAACAACTAATCGCTTCGGCGTTAAAGGTAGTAAGATATAATACAACTAGCAACACTCCACCAGCCTTAAAAAATGGGAAAAAGACCTGCATATTACGAGTGATATCAAAGAATGGAATACTACATTAAATCTGACCTACGTAAATGTTCATTGCTTGAATTTGAATGAAAATCAGTTCAAGGTTATGAACAGATGGTACCTGTCCCCTGTTCTTTTGGCAAAAATAGAGACTACATGTTGCATATATGGTGGGACTGTCCCATCATAAAAATCTATTGGAACAAGCTTTTTTGTATGCTAACAAGGTTGTTTGGTCAAGCATGGACGTTGACCCCAGAACGTGCCCTATTGCTTTTTAGCCTCCCCATCACTTATAGGCACGATCTTCCATTATTGAGACATATACTTACTGCCTCAAAATTAAACATAGTAAAAAAACTGGAAAACTGCAGAACCAATAAAATGGGACTTGATAAAGCCCCAGATAATCCACCAATGCTAGATGGGAGAGCGAAATAACCTCTTACGCTCTGGGGAAAAGGAACCAGTTTGCGTACTGGGCTGACTGGCTAAGACAGTTATGATCCCATAACACATAGGATAACCAGCGATAGCCTCCCCCTAGTGTGGGTCCCCCAGTCCAGGTCCGCTATAGACTATTATCTATACTGCCTAATTCAGAGTACAAATGATTTGTTAAAGCAGAAGTAATTATGCAATATAATCTGTGCTTGATGTTTTTATTCATACATTTTTCTAAAGATATTATACAATGTTATGTGTGTTATTAATATATTTGTATGTGTTTTCTTATTTTGATAAGTAAAAAGGAAACAAAAAAAAACCAGATTTGAAAACATGTGTGCGTAAAAGCCCAGTTCCATCTTTTACACACACGTGTGTATGTGCTAAAGCCCTCCACGAAAAAAGTATTAAACTTTGTAACTGGCACCCCAGGCTTGTTAACATGCATACATTGTGATATATTAAAGTCTTAATATTTCAGTATAGTACACCTGGAGAGCACAGTTATTGAAAACCAACCAAGTAAATATTACAACTGCCAAAACTAAAATATACTTCTGAAACAAGTTGGGTACTTCTAATGTACAGAATAACGAGGCGTAAACCTGCATCAGGGTTTTACTGATTTTCTAGAACTGTTCCCAATATTCAATTATCAGCCAGAAGCTATACTAATAACCTTTTTTTTTAATCTGAAACAGAGTGGCTCATGACATTGTTGACATATATGTTAATGCAGGGCTCGACAAACCCCAGGCGCCAGGTCGCCATGGCGACCAGGAAATTAGACCTGGCGCCTGGGTGCTGTCGGCCTCATGGTCCCCTTGCTGCTGCCATCCGATTTTTCCGCAGCGCGAGGGGGTAAAGTCTGTGCCGATAGCACAGACTGCAAGCTCCGCCCCCTCGCGCAACGCGTGTCTGAGTGCCGGATGTCGTCACGTGACATCCTGGCACTCAGCACGCCGACCAACGGAGTGCAGCTGCAGCATGAAAGGGACACATCAAGAAGAAACCCCCAAGAAAATACTGTGTGAGGTGGGTGTGTGTTTGTATGTATTGTAAAGTAGGTGTGTGTGAGGTGTTTGTATATATGGGTATATGTAAAGTAGGTGTGTGTGAGGTGTTTGTATATATGGGTATATGTAAAGTAGGTGTGTGTGAGGTGTTTGGATATATGGGTGTGTGTGAGGTGTTTGGATATATGGGTATATGTAAAGTAGGTGTGTGTGAGGTGTTTGTATATATGGGTATATGTAAAGTAGGTGTGTGTGAGGTGTTTGGATATATGGGTATATGTAAAGTAGGTGTGTGTGAGGTGTTTGGATATATGGGTATATGTAAAGTAGGTGTGTGTGAGGTGTTTGGATATATGGGTATATGTAAATTGCGTTTATGTTTGCGTGATTGTCTGGCTCCTAAAAAAAATTTCTGGCTCCTAAAATCAAATTAAATTTGTCAAGCCCTGTGTTAATGTTAAACTAAATCATAACTATCAGTTAATGACTATTTATCCTATATTTTTAAAATGTAAAAGTATTTTGCACTGTTTTTTTTTTTCTTTCATTGTATTTTTGCTAATTTATAAATTTTAAATTACTTTCTTTTTAAATTGTTGCTATAAAAAAAAAAACCCTGCTCAAGCTGTTAATAAACTAGACTGCTGTGGAAACTAGTGTGCTTTGGTTATTCAGAGTTAACCCATTCATTTTGAAAGGTATTGTCTTTAAATCCAACTGACAGGATCACTGATTTGTTTGGATGCATCTTTGTGAAGCACTCAGAATCCCAGGGAGAAAAAAAAGCTATACAAATTGCAAATCATCATTTATTAACTCCACTTCACTTATTAAATGTAGCACCAGCTTTAACAATTGTTACTGTTTTTTTTTGTTTTTTTTATTCTAGAGACGAGCAGCTCGTAAGGAGGAACAGGCCAATAACCCATTTTATATAAAGAGTTCCCCATCCCCACAAAAGGTAAATTGTGCGACAAATTGTTTTTCCTTCCAAGTGTGTGTGAGAATATCTACATTAGTGAATAATTGATGAGAGCCTGTGCCCGTCTTGTAGAAGTAGTCATGTATGGTATGAAGATTTGAGACTAGCAGCCCCTGCTATATACTCTTCCTTCATTAAGAGATGTAGATTGTTAGATTAGGACTTTGTGTGGAAAAGAAAAGACAGATTTCTTTTTTTAAATAAATAAGTGAATTGGTGGCCTTTCCCTTAGATCAAGGGTGCCGTACTGCTGCCCTCCGGCTGCTGATGCCCTTTATCTCCCATGATGCTTAGAGACTGGCAGGGGAGTATGGGGAATGTAGTACTCCAACAAATGGAAGGCTGCTATTTGACACCTTTGCTCTTTGGTGCATGTCTGTGATAGTTTTCTTGGCTTAGTATTTATCCATTAGTCAGGCTTCTGCTGGTACTGAAAGACAGTGGGCGATGAGGTAATAAGGCACTTCTCTTGATAGTGCACAAGCTGCAGGCTGTCGGGCAACTACCCCACAGTGCCCAAAATCATATAACAAACACAAAGCAAAGTGACAGTGCACTAAAGTTCTGATGGAGTGAAATACTTATGATCTAATAGATCCAGGATATATTATTTAACTCCTTAGACACATATACGAAGGGAAGCATACAAAACAGCAGTAGTTGTAATAGTGCACAGTAATTGGGATTTTTGCACTCACACTCTATTCTATATACATATGGCAGGAAGCACAGATGTCTGTAATCTTCTCTCTGGGTCTTTGAATTTTGTGATATTCATACTCTGTTATTATTTGAAGGTCACGTGTAAAGACAAAGTTTAATGTAGAACATAAAAATACCTTACACTTAGGTATCACGAACAAAGTTGAATAAAACGTGGCCACATTCTGAGGAATCCCGTATACCGGGTGAAACACTTACTGTGCACTTCACTATTGCACCCACTGCTGTTTTGTATGTTTCCCGTTGGATATGTATCTAAGGAGGTAAATAATATATCCTGGATCTATTAGATCATAAGTATTTTATTCCATTAGCACTTTAGCGCACTGTCACTTTGTTTTCGGCTGGTACTAGTTCTGTTTTCATTTCCATATAACAAGGGGGGGGGGGGTGAAAATGTCTATCACTGACTTGAGATGTTCTTACGTTTTTGTCATGGTTTAGTATTTCATCTGTTCTAAGCCATGTGCATGTAATTGTGTTATTATTTTATTGTATAGCTCTATCAAGAATCTCCTGGGGTTGATCATATCCCTGTGGTGCAGATAGATCTCTCTGTTCCCCTCAAAGTCCCAGGTATGCACCACAGATATTTCTTCTTCCATTCTGATTGGATTTTGTCACATGACTTAACATAGATCATTCATTTTCTTCTCTCCCCCCCAGGACTGCCTATGTCTGACCAGTATGTGAAGCTGGAAGAGGAGCGGCGGACAAAACAGCGCCAGGAAAAGGATAAGAAGCGCAAGAAAGAAAAAGAAAAGAAAGGTGGGAGAACAAGGCGACACCGCTCCTTGCACACAGAGAGCGATGAAGACATCACTCCTGCCCAACATGTTGACATCATCACTGAGGAGATGCCAGAGGTAAGATCGTTGTTTTCATGTCTTAGTTTTCTGAATGATCGAACCTATGGCATGCCAGCTTGTAGCTTTCTGTAAAGACATAAGGAAACCTTAAATGCTGTGTAACATAGTAGAACATGCTATTGCTATAAATACCTCCTTGTTTAATCTATCCAATTCTCTTTTATACGTACCTTCAGAAGTAGTCAGTGATGGCTAACAGCAGCCAATTCAGTCAGTTCAAATACAAGTGTTAGGTGATGTATGCACAGGCTCATTACAAAGTTCTGGCTTTCCAGCGAATGTGGACTACATTTGGCATGATGATCATCTGTATTGCGATAATGGGGCTGTGAGTACTAAACCTTGGCGGGGAGAGGGGTAGAATGGTTGGAGTAGAAGAGAACGAAAGAAAAGTATGGAAGGTATAATAGAAGGCAAAATAAACGTGAAATTGCAGAGAGATTGGAGAGGAAGGTGAGAAAGTTGGGGCAAGAGAATGGAAAATGAAAGACAAGTTTGGACAATCAGTTGTAATAAACACCTTGATGGGGAGAGGAGGATAAAAAGTGGAACATGGACTAAAAAGCTATTCAGCGAGACAGGAAAAGCTACGTAGTTGATAAGAAACAAATATACAAAGTTAAGACATGTACATATGTGTTATAATTATATGCAATTGCATCATTGTCTTCTTGGCACCCACACAATGTATTCATTTAGAATACCAGGACAGGTTTGATAGATGTTAGGAGGCAGACCAAATCAGGAGCCAGCCTCGTCGTTCTTTCAAAAAAAAAGTTCTAATTTTTTTTTTTATTATTCAGTGTAGCACTCACTATCTTTCAGTAGATGCAGGGACTCGGTTGCTATAATTAGGTATTATTAAGCATCACAAATGAAGAGATTGGATCAATGTAGAGCCACGTATGTGCAAGTTAAAGATCTTGATACAGTATATTTGGCAGCTTTGGGAAATGCACCAAAAGCTCCATCCAGCTTTCCCTCAAAGCTGAAATGAATCCAAAAGTTGCAGATGAAAGTATTGCCATATTTACATGCAAAAATTTAGAGCATACCTATTTTTGATGTTTACTTATAATGCCCGGATTTCAGGTTGGTGTCTGTAAGATTGTCTTCTGTAGTAGACTTGCAGTAATGCTGATAATATTGTCTTTTTTTTAATATATATATATATATATCTTTTTTGTTTTCTATTATTAGAATGCCCTGCCCAGTGATGATGATGATAAGGACCCAAATGACCCGTACAGAGCCCTGGACATAGATTTGGACAAGTAAGTGATTACAGATATGACATTATGATGTGTCCAATACAATAAATTGTTACGCCTGTGATGGCTAGCCCTGGCATTGCAGATGTGTTGAAACTACATATCCCTTGATGCTCTGAGAGCCCTATGACTGACTAGCATGCAATACGTTGTTCACAAACATTTGTAGTGCCAAGGTTGGTGATTGCTGAACTTGCCCAGTGCAAAGAACAACTATAAATTGTGAGGTGGACATGCAGAAATGTCTCTACAGTTGTCGAAACCACCAGGTTTCATTGTGTAAGATATAAGATAATTCAAATCTTTTTTGAAACAGATCTGAAAGATATTTCAGTAAGATTAATATAGAAAATGCAATTTGAAAGAAAAATAATTTGATTAACACACATTCAGAGAAATTTTAAAACATTTCAAGCGTTGTGAACAAAAGCCACACCTGAGGTTCATGTTCACACAAAGGGGAACAAACGTACATATAATAAAATATACTTTATTTTCTGTAATTGCTAGCCAATATGTCCAAAAAGACACACTTATTCATATTTCAGAAATTCTACCTCTGGAAACATGAGCCAATAATAGCATATTAAAGTTAACATTGAAGCTTTGCTCTTCTGTACATCCACGTAATATTAGTACTTTGATGTTTGCAGTGGAAGAAAAATAAGATTAATGCTTCATATTACCTCTCTGGGAGAACTCATCTGCTCTTTTGGCTTCCAAAACCACCTATATGCTGATGATACGCAGCTCTACCTCTCCTCCCCTGACCTCAGTCCCTCGGTCGTGTCACGTGTAGTTGAGTGTCTGTTGGCCAGACACTCCACTTGGATGTCTGAGTACTACCTGAAACTTAATCTTTCAAAAATGGAGATGATGATCTTCTCTCCCTCAAACGTGTGCCTACACCTGGCTTCACAGTCTCCATTGAAAATGCTACAATCCTACCAGCTGACTGTGTCCTATGTCTTGGGGTCACTCTTGACTCTGCTCTCTCCTTTGTTCCCCATATTCAATCTTTACCAAAATCCTGTCTTCTGCACGTCAGGAACATCGCACACATTTGCCGTTTCTCAGCGCAGAGACTGCCAAATCCTAGTACACTTGTAATCTCTTGCCTTGACTACTGTAACACCCTCCTGACTGGACTACCTCTGGCTCGGCTTTCTCCCCTGCAGTCTATCCAAAACACAGCTGGCAGACTCCTCTTTCTTGCTAGTCAGTTTGATTCGGCAGCCACCCTCTGAAACGCCCTCCACTGGCTCCCCACTCCTCAGACATTCCATACAATTGCCTTTCTTGTGAATCAATACTTCCCTGCACAATCTTTGCACTCCTCAACGGTACTAAAGCTCTCCTCTAACCTAATCACCTTGTTCCACTCGCGCCTCCAAGACTTTGCACGAGCTGCCCCCTCTCTCTGGAACTCTGTTCTGCAGAGCATCCAGCTCTCTCTCTACTTTTCAAACTTTAAAAAGTCCCTCAAACCACTAGAATACCGGTCACTTTACCTCTAGCTAATCCCACCTAACTGGAACACACAATTAATCTTTGGCCAAACCCACCTAGTGCCAGCCATCCACATTACTGTTACTACAACTACCTTCCCTCTGTCCTCTTCACTCCCTCATGTGTTTCATGTACCCCATTCCCTCTAGATTGTAAGCTTGCGAGCAGGGCTCTCTACCTCATGTACCAGGGTGTTCTAGTTTGTCTAACTTGGTATATAGTTCCCCTCTATGCTCTGTACCTAGCGCTATATAGATTGTTGGCGCTATATAAATAAATGTGAATGTAATGTATCTTGGAGACCTCTCTGATGAAATCCAATATTACATTTTCCACGCAGACCACTCGCAGATACAGAGAAGCTTCCAATGCAAAGACATAGAAACGCAGACAGCCTAAAGTCCCCAGAAAATGAAGCCAACACATTAGACCAAAAGATCAAGAAATCCACAAAAAAAGACAAAAAGCAACAAGAAACAGAACGAGTAAAGAAAAAAGAAAAAAAGGTAAGTTGAAGAGAGTGCACCATTCACAGACTACATGAATGCATTAACTCTCCTGCATGGAAAAGAAGACACACACACAGACCGTGAGAGAGACACACACACACAGACCGTGAGAGAGACACACACACACAGACCGTGAGAGAGAGACACACACACAGACCGTGAGAGAGAGACACACACACACAGACCGTGAGAGAGACACACACACACAGACCGTGAGAGAGACACACACACACACAGACCGTGAGAGAGACACACACACACAGACCGTGAGAGAGACACACACACACAGACCGTGAGAGAGACACACACACACAGACCGTGAGAGAGACACACACACACAGACCGTGAGAGAGACACACACACACAGACCGTGAGAGAGACACACACACACAGACCGTGAGAGAGACACACACACACAGACCGTGAGAGAGACACACACACACAGACCGTGAGAGAGACACACACACACAGACCGTGAGAGAGACACACACACACAGACCGTGAGAGAGACACACACACACAGACCGTGAGAGAGACACACACACACAGACCGTGAGAGAGACACACACACACACACACAGACCGTGAGAGAGACACACACACACACACACACAGACAGACAGACCGAGAGAGACACACACACACACACAGACAGACAGACCGAGAGAGACACACACACACACACACAGACAGACAGACCGAGAGAGACACACACACACACACACACAGACAGACCGAGAGAGACACACACACACACACAGACAGACCGAGAGAGACACACACACACAGACAGACCGAGAGAGACACACACACACACACACAGACAGACCGAGAGAGACACACACACACACACACAGACAGACCGAGAGAGAGACACACACACACACACAGACAGACCGAGAGACACACACACACACACACAGACAGACCGAGAGACACACACACACACACAGAGACAGACCGAGAGACACACACACACACACAGAGACAGACCGAGAGACACACACACACACACAGAGACAGACCGAGAGACACACACACACACACACACACACACAGACCGAGAGACACACACACACACACACACAGACAGACAAAGTTAACTCTTATTTTTACCCACTCGTATATCAACTGTTCACAATTGTTACCAAATATTGAGAAACTAATTTTGAACCTATTTCCATCCTAAGCTAGTATATTGGTTGATTTTTAAAGCTGTTGTAATAAAAATTCTGTTTCCAACCTCTAGATATGATGATCTTAACTGCAATAAAGCTATATTAAAATTATAAAGCTTTACATTAATAAAGCTATAATTTTTTATAGAATTTTATTGGTACAAACACAGCCAATATTATCTTGAGCATGTGACACTTGGTCATTCATGCTAATATTCAAGTTTAGACAGTGTGTAGCTTGGCAGAACAGTTATTGTGTCTACCCTCTGTGCCAAAATAGGCACAACTAATTCCCCCCTCTTCTTCCCCTTGTATTTGTTTAAACAGAAAAGCAAAGAAAAAGAGGAGAAAACTAAACGTAAGAAATCCGTGCAAAGCATAACCAAGGAAGAAGATGTCTCCATAAAGGAAGTAGAGGTCAAAGAGGATGAGAAAGTAGCTGAGGTTGCATCTGATGTAAGCAAAAGCAAGAAGACCTTGACATACTTGATTGGACAGCCGTGTATCAAAACTACTGCAACTCAGCAACATTGTGTTTCCGTTGTCAGTGTGTATTGTAATGTGGGGACCAATGGTACAAGCTCTCTACTGTAGGGTGTAACCAGTTTGCAAAAGATATACATTCACTCATACTAAACTTCAATCTTTTGCAAACTGCTTGGTGATTTCATATACTGAGATGCAGTTACCTGACTTCAATGTTCATATTGTGGTTTGTCAATCGCATGCTCAATCACTGGATCTGTCTTTGGTTTTCAGGACATGAATTTCTGGCTAGATAACACCCAGACACCAACACAGACTAAGGTTAGTAGATTGACGAGGGAGGAGCAATCATGGAAGGGAATCCCATTCATTTACAGATTCTCATCAACAAGTTCTGTAAACTTCACACTACTTAGTGCAATAGCGCCCTGTAGTCCAATTAATACTGGGCAGTGGACAATGGGAAGGTCTTTTTTTTTTCCCCCACTGCTTACTGCTCTTCCAGAGGTTTCATTACTCAATTTTGGGAGGAGCCTTTGATACTTAGATATTTAGAGTATTAACTCTACAAAATCTTACTCGGTCATGTGTGGATCTCCATGGACAGACTGGTGAATACTATCTATAGTAAATTTTCGCTTGAATGAATTTAGGCTTTGTGTTAACACAGAACCCGCCTGAAGTCTCCACCAATCAAGAGGAACCTGAAAAAGAAGAGCTTACAAGAAACGCAAATGAAGACGAGCAGGAAAAGGTAAGTGTGTGCTGGTTTCCCAACTCCTTCCTTGATCTGTGTTCCTTGACACATAAACACAGACCCTATAGTGTGTGCACTGGTACAGAACGATCTAAATTAGCAATAAAACCTATCTCGCTGGAATTATTTTTGGACCTGATCTACTAAATAGTCATCCCATATAGAAGAACAAAATAATGTCAGCTACTCACTTTATTCGCATGATTTTCCATGTTCTTATCCAAATCCTTTTTTTTTATGCTCAAACCATGGCTTATAGCTGCTGCCAGTCAAATAAGTATATTCCATATTCATGTTTGCATCCTAACTTATAAAGCATAGAAAGAATTGATTCTAACTCCAGCCAAATCTGTGTCAAGTGACCTAAGCATGACTGCTCTTTTTAGCTCAAAACATACTAGGCATCTTACCCTTCCCTACTCAATAAAGAGAGAATTGCAGGGAATTGAGATGAAAATTTTAAACCTAAAGGGACACTAAACTTTTTGTTTCACGTGTGCTTCTAATATAGGAAGCAATGTTTAAACAATGTTTAATTTCCCTTTAAGGCCAAAGGAGTTGGAGAAATTCTCTAATTCAGCTGCATTGGAGAATTTTCCAAACTCTGCTTCATTGTCCTAAAGTTTGAAATTCCCGTCTCAGTTGCCTGCAAATCTCTCTCTATTGAGTAGACCCTATAGCGTTATATAGAGCCATTTCCAATTTTCACACACAGTTCATTATTGTATGCGTAGTCACAACAGCCTGTCTAACAGGCGTCTCCTGTGCCATAAATAATGAGGGGCCCTGAAAGGACTTGTGTTCACCCTTTGTATAGAAAAACAAATGGGAGTGCATGCCTTGCGGCAGGTGACAGGAAGAAGCAGAAGGCAGATAAATGTATGGAATGGTTTCTCTGCTGACGGCATTTTTTGCTAGATTCATACACATTCCACATTCTAGAACTATATAAAGGTGAAGACAGAGTGAAGAGACTGAGAATGAAGATATGAAAAAAGGAAAGACTTTATTTTAACCCTTGATGCTTCCTAGCTTTAGCCCCACAAGCCCACCTTCCACCCTGTGTGCCACAAACATGATTGGTGTGAATGAACTAAATCCTCTATATGTGAGAGGTTTAAAGGTTGCCACTTGGGAACGGAGAACACTGCAACCTGAAATGAATTAGAGCACTAAATAATAATCCCCCAAAATTGTGTAACCACATAAAATAGTGAATATATAAACATATATTCTTAAATTGCAATTATCCAAAAATTGGTAAAAAATAGCTACACAGTTGTGCATAAGATGTGCTATAGTGGTTGTTATACTTACCAGTGGACAGTTATATATACTATGTATTTACTATAGTGCCTTCAGACTTTCCAGTCACTTTCGTGTCAGCTGGAACTCTGTATTATTACAGGAAAGGGAGAGGACTCGGCAGTGGAAACCACTGCAGAGTTTAGTCAGTCAGGTGTAGTCTGAGCATTTCTTCATAGATCTGCACATTTATTTCTCACTCACTCTCCTGTACGCAATCTACTTTTCTCACTCCACACTTTATGAATGACGGGGAAAGAGGGAAATCTAGTTCTGTACAGAGGGTCCAACCTTCTGCCCAGCACCCTAGAGCAGCCACATGTTTGGTCTTAGGATAGTTTCAATAGCATTTATCCATACAAGGTCCTTTTTTAAGAATTCTGCCACAGTGCGATCACTGCTGGTTTGTTTGTGTCCTGTCTTGGGTTTTTCTTTAATAGCAATGTTGAAACTTCAATAAAAAGTGATATCAGAATGTATCTAGCCAGCCTGGAACTATCCTACATCTGTCTCCGATTGTTGACCTTGCATCTGTGATTATTACATTGGCTCCAACAAATTTTCTGCATTAGATATTCTTTCCTGTCTTTATAAAATGTATTTGTTGCAGAAATCCCACCGACACAAGAAAAAGCATAAGAAGGATAAGGACGAAGTGAAGGAGGAGAAGAAATCTCGCAAGAAGAAGCACCACCACCACCACCATCGTCACCACTCACATGAGGAAGAGCAAAGCGAGTCTGTTCAAAATGGAACTCTGGATGAGGAGGAGCCTCTGCCGGTTAGAGGAGGAGTAGGGGATCGGGGCTAGTTGTTATACATATAAAAAGAGGCAATACATATTTTTCTACTGTTAGAGGTTCTTTTGCTCTATTTAATAAATATGTACAAATGTGAGTTTCAATTTTTGGAAAACTGAAAGCACAAGTGCAGAGATGAGGGATAAAATCAACCTGCCCACAGTTTTAGGTACCCAAATATGGTTGCGGATAAAAAAAAAAAAACAGTTTGTCATTTGACTTATAATCGACTCTGGCTTAATGCCAGCACACAGATGGGATATGAGACTAATGTGGTTGAATATCATCTGTAGCTCCCTCTATTGTTCAAGTCTTTTTCTGGGTGGCAAATGAAAGGTATCTATGAATAAGTGTAATTATCTGGCTCTTTTGTAGTTATGCTCGAAGAACACTTCTGTTCTTTCACCAAGCTGAGCGGTTATGTGTAGCGAACTCACTGTTTGTTTCATTTGTAATGTAATTGGATCCCTGGCATGAAACTGGCCACCTATACACTAGTTTAAAGGGACTCCTAATACAATGTATTTTTCTGCTCAAAATGATCATACGCCAGATGTGTATATGAAGCAGATTATGTTAAAAGATATATTGTATAAAAACATAGGAAATTACAAACCTATCCAAAGCAGGAAAGCCTCTTGTGATCAGCTTTTTACCGCCATCCATGTTGACTGCATTAGTGCCCTAATTTTATATGCAGATAATAAACATAACTGAGAATATGAAGGATTATTCAAATATAGCTGCATGTTTTATGGGGTGCAAAGGATATTTCGTGTTTTATTTTCTTTCCTATTATTTGACTACATACATGAATGGTCTCCTGCCAGTTCTCTCTGAAAGAGAAATTTGTTTATTGCAGTTAAGGCAGCACTTAGTTCAGAAGTTCCAAAAAAATGTGTAGATACATATGTTACATACGTAGGGCCAGACAAGCCTTTTTTCTGTTATTTTTACTTGTCGTTTGCAGATATATAGTTACATTGCCTGTGATTTAACACACCTGAAGTGTGATCCCTCACAACATGGTGTCACTGCTGTTTTGTTCAACTTGTTCATGATGACTCACATGTTTGATTTTTCTTTCTTTTTTTTTTTTCAGCCAATGTCCAGTTATAGCATTCTGGCAGAGAACTCGCACATCAAGATGGTGAGTGGTATATGTGTTAGGCATGCTGACATGCAGCTTCCACTTCCTGCTATTACATTTCTGCTTGTTACTGACATTATTATTAGGTGTGCCCACCTTCGAGTATCAATGTCCAACTGATGCTCACTGTGACTGATGTAGCTCTCCACAATGTTTGTCCAGACATTTGTTCTATTGTATTACCACATGAAATTGATATTCTTGGCCCTCCATTCTGGAAACTGCTGCATGGCGTGCAGTCCTCCACATTCAAAAGTTGAACCATACTGTTTCAATGATCATGCCCTTCAGACGTCTATTCTTAGCCATCCTCAGATCATATCACTCACTGGTTTGGTTTCTGGAACTTTTCAACATCTTCTTTCCAAATGGCAACATGAAAGTGCAGAATGAATAGGACTACAGAGGCATTGTATTTGTTTTCTCACAGATGTATGATATTCAAGGAGATCTGCAGAAGGAGAGCCAGGTCACCGTATCCATCATTCTCGAGAACCAAAGTCAGCGCTTCCTGAAGAACATGGAAATCAATGTTCTAGACTCTCTTAACACCAAAATGTTTAGGCCGGAGGGAGCAACTGTACATGATGGGATCCCTATACCCTTCCAGTTGCCTCCAGGTAAGCCCAAGTTGTGCTGTTCTCTGCATACAGTAAACGTTACATATATGTCCATCTGTTGCTCTAGCCCAAGTGCTAACATAGAAGCAGTTCTTTTACATTATATGGAATGTTTTCTAGAGCACCGTTGTTGATCTAGAAGTTCTTGAGTCAAGGGTTTTGAATGAATGAAATACTACATGGAAAGCTCATAGATTATGTTGCATTATATAATTGTAATCATGTGTTCCCTTTCTAAGCTTTTTATGGTTCCCTTCACATTAAAAAATATTTATAAATAATATATTTTAATAATATTCTATACATGTTTGGTATATTTTTATTCTGTGATGATTGCAGTGTGGTCAGCAAAAAGTCTTTACTGTATTAATTATTTTAATTGTGTTAATTCCAATATGCTAGCAAATATTAGTGGAATTCAGTTTCTTACCAGGCCTTGTCATGCTGAACTTTGTACTGAATGTTAAGGCAATAGTATTGGTGGAGGTTAATTCAGTGAAGGAGTTTAAGCATGCTTTGGATAGGCATAAGGCCTAGATCGAATACTTCAGATTGTTTTTTCTTTATATTATTGCTTTTAAAATAGGCCGAAATTGGCAATTCTAAGTTTAATTTGTAGCAATGAATGCAAGTTGTTTATAAAGCTAGTTAAAAGTTCAGGTAACTTTATGCAGATAGTTTGTCAATCTCTATTTTTACATGTGCAGCTACTTTTTATTTTTTTATTTATTCTTCACACCAAAAACGATTACTCAATACAGGAATAATCCCCTATATAAAAATAGAAAACACCGTGCAGATACTTGACGAGTTACATTTTGTACTTTCATATGTTCATTGATAAAAAATAAAAAAAAAACCTTTGCTAAATTGTTGGACAATGCAAAAAAAAATAATTTAAGCAAACATTATAATGATTTTATGAATTTAATTGCAAGCTATGCCTCTATATTGTTGATGTTTAGTATTTTCAGTTCCAGTGAGGTCAGTAGTGTACTGTTGATGGTCTAGTTCTAGCCAAGAGCTAGCTCCCCAGCAAACGACAAACTACAATTCCTATTACTATGACTACAGTGCATCATTGTAGTTTCATAACTGGCTGGACCGAGCAACTCTCTAGATTTTTTTATTTTACCCACATGTTACAGTTGTGGCAACTGCATGCCAGACAGCCATGTTAAGCCCTCTCACTCCCTTTAACTAGGACAATTTTTTTTGGAAAAACCCGGACTGTGCTAGCTTATTTTCTGTCCTATCATCCAAAACGCCATCCTTTCTGCTTCCGGGGGAAAATAAGCCTGTGATTTCCAAGCCACTGTGCCACAAATGTTCCCAGTTATATATGTTGGCATCACTGTCCTGTCCTCAGGACCCCCCAATGGTCCAGGATTTAGAGATTACCCAGTTGTATTTAAATAAGAATATGTAGAACACCTGGTATGGTTGCTTAACCCCTTAGTGACAGAGTGCTATGCTGCATTTGATGTACCTTGAAGACTTCGAAGCAGCCTCTGAGAGTAGCTGCAGGCATGTAGTGTTGTAGCGCAACACTACATGTAAACGGAGGACTTATATATACGTCCTCTGCGTTAAGGGGTTAATGGTTAGGTAACCACACCAGGTGTACATATTCTTAATTAAATACAACTGTGTAATCCCTAAATCCAGGACCGTTGGGGGGTCCTGAGGACAGGTTTGAGAAGCACTGAGTTAGAGCAATGCTTGACGTTCTCATGCTCTCTAAGTGAATCTTCCTATTTCTGTGTATCCGGCCAGGTGTCTCCAATGAGACGAAGTTTGTGTTCACAGTCCAGAGCATTATCATGCCCCAGAAACTTAAAGGAACCTTGTCTTTCATATCAAAGGTGAGTTGTTTGTTTATGGAAAGGGCTATAAACTCGAGCCTTTCTGGCATTCTCTGTACAGGTAAAGGCTGTGCCGATTGGGTACCTGGCCTCTTCTTCCTCACTTATGGAGTTTAGAAACAGGCATCATGAAGCAGGTAGAGAAACAGGGTACTGTGTCCAGGCCTCAACATACACTACCGTTCAACAGGTTTTGGCCACTTAGAAATGTCCTTGTTTTCCAATAAATAAAAAAATACATCAAATGAGTCACAAAATGAATAGGAAATACAGTCAGGGCATTGTCACGGTTACAAATAATCATTTGGATTCTAAATAAGTTTTATTGGTTCTTTAATCAGAACAAAAATTTTGCATGGGCTTGATAGACTAAGAAATAGGTTATGATATAATCCGCATTAGTCCTGTCACATAAACCCAGTATATTTTATTCTCAAACGTGGAGAAAGATTCTTGAAAGTGCCACTAAACTTTAAAAATGCATTTTGCTCCTTTATTAAAAAGCAGTTGTTACAAGGTGTTCTTTTTCCAATAACCGGATGGATACAGGCACATCTGGTAGTCTGCTGTCTGTAACTGTCATTCAGTGAGCGTCACTTGGTTTTAGACTCAATGGGTAGCGAGAATGAATACATTAAATTTAATCCAGAAAAGACAGTTGGAAGTCTCGTGATGACTGAGCAGCTTATTGTTCCCAAAGTACGCTTCACCTATAAAAGAAGCTGAGGCTCTTTTATGAGTAAATATGAAAGTATATATTGATTTTGTGTATAATTTTCATGTACACTTCCCTACCAAACCATTCATGATATATGCATTATTACATGAAATTATCCGACCATAAAGACGTCCTATACAATCCTTAAATCCCGTGCCCTTAGAACAGCATAGAACTTCCTCTGTTTGACAGGTCATTGCGGCTTCCACTGCAGGGTACTACAGTGGGACCTCATCTGCCACATGAGGTCACTTGAGTGGCCTCAGTCTGAGAAGTTTAATATAATAGATGCTCCAATTACATTGAACCAAATTGTGGAAGTTTGGGGCGGGGTGTTTCGGCAGGGATCGGCACTGCCTGCGGAGACCCTGATCAGGTCTCTAACTGTATCCCCGGCTCCCAATCACTTTGTGTTAAGGGCCAGTAACGCAAAAGCATCATTAGGCGTTAAGGGGTTAATATGTATATAGCACCACAAAATCACACAGCACTGAAATGACAGAACATGTTGGACAAACTGATACATCAGTTGAATTATGTATTTATTTATTTTTTATTTTTCTGTAAAGTCATTTAATATTTAATGTAGGTATGTGGCCTGCAGGAAGCATCTTTCTCCTATGGTATCCATTATTTGTTCTGATTTTAATCTCTTTATAATACAAAAAATTAATGAGCTCTTGTATGCTCTGTATCTGCGTAAATTCACATAAGTTAGTTCCTCTTGCTGTAAGGGGAGCATCATGCATTTTATGAATGTATTTATGACCAGCTTCATTGTTGAAGAGGTTTCAGAAGTTTCCCACATCTGTAAAAATTGTTGAGAGCTTTTGATGATCTCCATAATTTCTAATACAATGTCTCTCTTGCAGGACGATGAAGGTTCTTCCCATGAGAAATTAGACTTCAAACTACACTTTAGCTGCTCCTCTTACTTGATTATGACCCCTTGCTACAGGTGATTTTGACCCATTTATAAATACTTTTGGAATAACGGATATATGTTCTCATGTTTTTGTCCTGCCTCTGTGTGTCAAAGAAGATTTTTGTTGGATAGTGATCTTCCAATACAGAAGCAAGTGGATTTTTGTTTTCTAAACATGTCAATTTGAACCATATCTGCAAGTGCCAGGATGGTCAGTGTAACCAACAACCAGGCGATTCAATGTGAATCTAAGATTTCTGGGGCATTTCTCAATGTAGAAGATATTATACCAAGACTAGACACCTAGTGAATCTCTGTGCATATTTCCCAGAGAGAGATGCTTTATCATCACGACAGCTTGAATATAACAATGGAGAGCTCTTGGGCTGTGACTGTTGTCACGGTGCGGCAGTGATGTATGAGTCAGAAAAACATTTCTCTGAAATGAAATCATGCTCAATAAAATGGGGAATTCTCAGAAGATATCAGTGATGTCATCAAGGATTTCCCCAGAGTAAACTTCCTGGGGATTTATGTGAACAATATTACAGCAATTCCTGCTGCTGCTCTTTGACCATAGAGTGTAGGGGTTGGTTAGGAAGCATTAATACTAATATTTAAAGGGAAGTTTCCCACATGCATATTATGTAACTAGATTACCTGTGCATTTAAAACAAACACATATATATAAGACATATGCCACTTTTGTCTTTCTCCTGCATCCATTTTGTGAATTTTACCCACAATGCAACATTTGCCAGAATCTTCCAGCAAGTCTCATTTTACAACTGTTGGCAGAGCAGGCATGATGATGTCATAAGATATCCTGTGTATCTGGGCAGGACTAGGTGGTTGTATACACCCTCTTTTTTTTTTTTTTTACCTGCCTTCCAACACAAAAACTACATCTTTCTGGAAGAGAAAGGAGATTGACCTGATCAAACAGGATCATAACACCGCCCCCTTGTGATATAATAGTTACATTACTCTCCCATTCAATGTCTATGGCCAGAATGTTTGATTTATAGACTGTATTCGGTGTCTCTAGCCCCATAGTGACATACTAGTGCTGTAAAGTCACTGTGGGGTGGCTGCTAGAAACACTATCTCTCAAAATGAGAATAATAAATAAACTCACGTAACAAAAACAAGGGACAAATCTGAAATAGACAATGCAAAATAAAATAAAACTTTTTCATTTTTTTGGTGGGCATTTTCTCTTTAAAGACTTTTACAAAATATAAATTTACTAATCCACACCTAAAATAGTACCAGGGCAAATACAGTGCTTCTTCCTCTTTCCATATATCCCTCCCCTGGGTAGCTGACAGTTTGACAATCTCAGACCGCAGTCAGCGCTGCTTACCTCTCCCCAATCATAGTAAAGACTCAATGCAGCTGAATGGGAGAATTTTTCCAACACTGCTCCTTTGGCCTTAAGTTTGAAATCCCCATCTCAATGCCCTGCAAGTCTTGACTAGACCCTCAAATCTTACTTACTTTTATTTATTTTTTTTATTATTATTTTATTGAAATTTTCATATATTATAAATAACAATACGATACACAAAGAGAAACATACCCCCATTCAGGCGGTACCCTCCAGGCATGAACCCCATCAGTGTGTAAGAATGTATGAAGAATGAATGGTACGACGCAGGTGGGGGTCCTTCCTTCTCTCTCTCTCTCTCTCTCTCTCTCTCTCTTTTCTCTTTTGTCTATTCCCCACTTTGACACCCAATGCTTGATTTAGTGCATGATGTGTACCTTTGCAATATGTATGTTTCTCTTTGTAAATCTTACTTACTAATGTTATTGTTTATAACTGTGTAAAAAAATAATGTTAATTATATGGTGTAAAAGTATTATGCCTTAGGGAAACCCGTTGTGAAGGAAGGTAATCACTCTGACCTTGTTCTCTCCTTCACAGTGATGCATATGCCAAGCTGCTGGAATCAGGAGACCTTAAGATGAACTCTCTTCAAGTTGATGCCACCAGCATTTCTTTCCCCCATCTATTAGCAAAGATCTGCTTCTACCACCACTTCACAGGTATTTGCCAGAAGCAATGTGATCTTTTCTCAACTTATTTTTGTTTCAAAGAGAGCTTATTGGCTGTGTGCAGCATGAGTGACACTGAGAGACTGGCTGTCTCTGCTGCCACGGAATGCTACCTTGGAAACACCAGGGGTCACTATCTTTGGATTGGTGCATCATTTAAATGGCATCTTTCATAAAGCAGAATTCACCTTTTGCCTCATTTAAAAAAAATATATATATATATTTGAAAGTGTAGTATGTCTTTACATCCCCAAAGTTGAACACATATTTTTTTTTTCCCCTCCAGTGGTGGAGCGAGTTGACTCATGTGCGTCAATGTACAGCCGGTCCATTCAGGGTCACCACATCTGCCTGCTGGTAAAAAAGGTGAGTACCCCTATTGATGAACACCAAAAATAACTGGGGCCTAATTGTGCACATTGAGGGTTATGTATAAAAACTCCCTCACTGCAAAGTGTCGAGAATTTATAAAAAGGCGCAATCACGGTATGTATAATGGTGATTGTGCTTCTTTTTTTTTTTATATATATATATATATAAATAACTCCCAACACTTTTCTGTGTGGTGGAGGTTTCCCCACACAAATCAGGCAATGATTTTTTTATATATATAGGCTGCGCCTGTGTTCGCTCATTGCACACCGCATGCGCATAAAGTTACGACTGTCAATCAGCCGTAACTTTGGCAGAAGAGCGCATGCGCGAGGGACACACACACACACCATCTCACGCCCCCTTCGGATCAGCTGCGGTGACAGGTAAAGTATAAGCGTCTTACTTATTATTCTCACTTACTAGCGTTGCAAGCAACTGGTAAAACTTCTATCAGTGACATGCTACGCTAGTAAGTGGAAGTCACATGGAGGGGGGCTGCACATCTTGATGGGAGTTGTGATCAGCACCTTAGGCTCCCGTGTGTCCCCCGTGTGTGACTTCCACTTACTAGCGTAGCATGTCACTGATAGTTTTACTTTGCTTGCTACGCTAGTAAGTGTGAAGAAGTAAGATGCTTATACTTACCTGTCACCGCAGCTGATCCGGAGGGGGCGTGAGGTGGTGTGTGTCCCTCGCGCAGGCGCTCTTCTGCCAAAGTTACGGCTGATTGACAGCCGTAACTTTGTGCGCATGCGCTGTGGTGCGCAATGAGCAAATTCTACTGCGCTTGTTCAGTAGAATTTGCTCGAGTACTTAGATAGAACACCGTCACAGCAAGCGCCTACACAACCTAAATCTACGCATTTGGCGTAAATAGCGCAGATTCACAAGATTTGTCTGGATTAGTCTGCTTTATACATTCGGGCACACTTGGATTGCGCCAGTATTTGGGGCAAACTGCATGTGCACGGTATTTATACATGCCCCCCCATTGTGTATATTTTACTGCCGCATTTAGCTAATTTTTTTAAATATTAATAATCCACCCAAAAAATAAAAAATAAACGGATTTCAATAATCAATATATTGAATAAACCTGTATATAGGTACCACTTACTGTTGCTTGTCAAAGAGATTTAAGCACAGCAGGAAGTATGCATTCAAATAAACGTTGTTTTAAGCTAATTCTTCAAAACATATTTTTGTCTACTTACTTGTTTTCTTACAATATAAGATATTTACCACACCCATGATTATGTAAAATACAAAATAATACTAATGTTCCCCACTCAGGGCCGTCTTTAACGCGGGGCAAACGTGGCAGCTGCCCCGGGCCCATTTATTCCTGGGGGCCCAAGGCAGCTGCCCCATGAGCCCACGCTCTGCCCCGAGGCCCCAGCAATCAAGCATACTTTTTTGTGTTTCGGGTTTTATTACTATGCGATACGCTTGTATGCATCACATAATAATTTGTGGCTCCTCCCCCGCGTTTGCGTGACATTTCACATTACCCCCATGTAAGTTAAAGCGCATCCAAATTAAAAGCGAGCCCCCCCAAAAGCCCCAGACACGAAGAGACCTTCAGCCAGCATACAGCCCCCAGTTCCCAGCCATACATAAAGTGTCCTGCTCCAGCCCAACCAAGTACCTTCCCCCCAGAGACCCAGCCACATATTATATATATATTAGCTGCTTTATATCATAGTTTGATTTATATGATATTTATATCTATATATAATATGACATACATATATATATAATAATGACGCCATATATATTCTAAAAATCAGTCATATATATGTGTGTGTGTGTGTGTGTGTGTGTGTATATGTAATATATATATGGTTTTATATAATTA
This sequence comes from Pelodytes ibericus, assembly GCA_036172795.1. Classification (NCBI taxonomy): domain Eukaryota; kingdom Metazoa; phylum Chordata; class Amphibia; order Anura; family Pelodytidae; genus Pelodytes; species Pelodytes ibericus. Next base: position 53,886,722 of record CM069863.1, read on the forward strand.
TATATATTTACATAATATATAGCATATGGCTGGTTTATATATTTCATATAAATCTGTTTTATATATATATATATATATATATATATATATATATATATATATATATATATATATATATATATGTATGTATGTGTGTGTGTGTGTGTGTGTGTGTGTGTGTGTGTGTGTGTGTGTATATGTGTGTGTTTGTCTCTGTGTGCAATTGTACAGCCCCACCCCCAAACTACATTATATAAATATTAAATGTACCTGATAAACCACCTATACATTATAATTATATATAAATAAATAAATAAATATATATATATATATATATATATATATATATATATATATATATACACACACACACACACACACAATCACTGTTAAAGACGGCCCTGTCCCCACTGTTCCCAGCAGCTGCATAAAAAAAGCATCCGATGCTCACATAGTAAATACAGCAAAATTGGGGTGGATATGGAGGTGAGGAAAGAGTTAAACAATGATCGTGCAAATTGTACAAATGTATTTTAATGAACAGCGAAGACCAAATGGTAGAGTGGAACTTACACGTTTTTTTTGCATAGATGATCATTGTTTATCTTTTTTTTCTTCCCCCAACGTATTCCCCAAATTTGTTGTATTCACTTGTATTCTTGTCAGGCACTCTACCTCTAATGTGGTGGTCCCAGCACGGCGCTTTCAAATCCACCATATTGTCTAGTGACCATTTTGTGACTTGTGGGATTTGTTTTTGTTTTTTTTTAAAGGGTGACAAGTCAATATCCATTGACGGGAAATGCAATGAGGCATCTCTCCTAAGCAGCCTTCTCAGCGAGATCAAAACAACGCTGACCGAATCTTGAACGGAAGGATCCCTTTCCTTTTATCTCCTCTTTTCTGCACCTCCCGCAAGAAGCACTCAAATAGAACAGACCGTGAGAAGACCAAGATATACCCCAGTGATTGTTCTAACCCAAACACGCATGTTCTAGCTCTGCATCTCTTTGCTGCAGGAGGCCTCCGTTTTACTGTCACCTGAAAGTGGATCCTTATTCTTTTTTTTTTTTCTTTGTATTGTTGCTTTATTATTATCATATTTTTTTTATTTTTAAGATCATGGAATGCAGACCCTGCAGTGACCAGTCTGAGCAATTTTAATTACAATGCCATTCATTTAACAATCTTGCTGCCAGGCCTACTTTGACTGCAAAATTGTTTATTTGAATTTTAATGTTTTGTGCTAAGGTTTAAACTTGCTGCAGAGCTCACTTGTCTTACCTAAACACAGAAGGATGTCCTTCACAGGCTGTCCCTTATTATAATCAGAATTGCACAGCTGTGGTTTGTCGAAGAAACACAGATTTAAATCCATATAACCTCTGTCTAATGGCAGTGAGGGTCAGGGGGCTCTACAGACTTGTTTATCATTATTAAAGGCACAGCTCACTTTGGATGAGACTGGAACTGGCCTCACCATGTTGTGCATGAACTGCTTGTTGAATGATTCCTCCTCTTTCTCCGAATCCCACAATAAAGTATGGCGATCAATAAGACATTCCTTAAAGAGGAACATTTACCACCAGAAACTGGAAAAAAAAATCTCAATTATTATTTGTTTTGAGTGTCTTATTTGTGTGTTTTAGTTGCCCTGTTTTTTTTTTTTTTTTCGTGTGTGTGCTGCTCTCACTGTAGCTGTGCTTCTAAACAGGAGTCCAATTATATACATGGAAAATGTTATTGTTTGTGCTGTCAGTCTGGGTATCATTAAATGAACCGTTATCCACTTTTGCAATTATGGAGACATTCCACGATTTGTTCTTAGTTATGTTGCAGGCCTATTTAACCACAGAAGACTTTTAAGTTTAGAAATCATGTGGATAGTGAGGAAACTGGTGGTGCCTTAATGTTACCCCCAATCATCTTTCTATATGGGCTAAGTGCACTACAACAGTGTGTAACCTTTATTAAATACTGTATTCTGGAATTGTATGACCCATGTGTCTTGGAAATTAAGAGAACTATATGGATTGCCGTTTCAAACATGAGCTCATTTTATTTATTGATGCTTAAAACTAAAATCAGACATTTTAACAACATCAAGAAGAAATGCTGAATGATCTTGGTTCACATAATGGTTCTGAGAAGTGACCCTACAAAACTGAGCTCTGGAAGTATATGTTGACCCCTTGGGTGTTTTTACTTCACTACAAAACGCATTGCTTATGTATGTATAATCTAGCATAAGGGATATATAAATGGGGTGCAAAACAACAGATTGTTAATACTGTTCTCTCAGAAATTCTTCAAAATGCCGGAAGAGACCACAGTCTGAACCAAGAAATTCCAGTCAGTATTTATGAATGTTGGGTACAGCAGCTTGATGCTCCCTAATTATTTTGATGGTTTAGCTCAGTGCTTAATGAAGTCTTTAAAATTAATAAAAACAAGTTGAGCTGGCTTCAGGGATTTATACTGCTAAGGCTCACAGAATCTTATTTTAGGAGAAATCAGACTGAAGTCTGACACAAAAGTAGTACAGCATCCAAAAAAAACTGCCGTGTAGCTGAATAGAGAGACCTTAATCTCTGCTGTAAATCATTTCGAAATGGTCTCCACATATTGTACATCTTATACAGTGCTATACACAGTTACCCCTTTCAATTCCTGGATCAGTTACATTTTTACACAGTTGTCTACTGCACTGTATTTGGGGATGATAATATAGGTTTTACCCATACTGTTATCTTGTCTCTGATTCTGAATATATCACACAATCTATGTCCATATTTATGTTTTTGCTTCAGTTACATAGGCATGTAAAATATCTTCAATCCCAGAATCCTGTGTGGTGACGTTTTCAGTCTGTATGTGTTATAAATTTGCTATCAACATTCCCTTGAAGGACAGAAAAAAGGTACCACAAAAAGCTGCTGTAATTGTGTCAAGATGATCCACAATAAAGTATCAAAATGGTCAAGTGTTTTGTTTTAATGTGCCTTATTCTCAGTTTAATGAATTTCATTTTTGTTTACACACCAGCATAATGTTTAAAATCTATTTCTACTTGTGGAGGCTCCTGCTTAAACATTTAGGCTCTGAATCTTGCTTTTTTAAAATTTCAACCAACTTTTCATTTGCATCACATTTTTAGTGTCAAATACAAAACATAAAGGCTAGCTGCATAATTAATAATGTAAAAGATTAGTATTGGAATAGCATGGAACGTAATGCATCGCTCATATGCTGGTGTTCAATGGTTGACAGAATTAAAAAACATTTTATAAAGTGTTTTTATTTGATTTTTACTTTATAAGTTTGCTTGTTACAGTTGAATGGATTAAGCAGTGCCTGAGTGACCGACAGAGGCAAAGTCTTATTACCATTCTCTTAAATATTTTTATTAATATTGCAGAAGCTCTTGGTGGTAAGGTATGTGTTTTTAATGTTGAGCCAAAGATTCACAACAAGTTTAAGCCTTGATTGTAAATTAAAATGATTTAGGTAAATTAGAAAATTAAATTAGTCAAATTTGTGGCATAAAATCCCAAAGGCATATTATAGAATGTTTAAAACCACACTCGGGCACACATACGATCGCTTTCAGGAGTGAAAAGTATGTGCTTTACCTGAAGAGTACCACAATGGTGCTGCCCTGGTGTAAGAAAGAGTTCGGAAGCGGCAAATCGACACTTCCGTCGCTCGGTTGTATGTAGTTTCTAGACTGCCCAACAGATAGGGCTGAAATCTAGGGTTATGGTTATAGTAAAAGTTATGGTTCGAGTAAGTGTCAGAGTTCAGCTGATCATTGGGTAGGGGTCAAAAGGTCATGCTAGGGGGGAGGGGATGTTACTTTAGGTTATTACCCTAAGACAGTGATTCTCAAATCCCCCAACGGTCCAGGATTTAAGGATTACCCAGTTGTGTTTAAATAAGAATATGTAGAACACTTGGTGTGGTTCCCAAACCATTAAGCAGCCATACCAGGTGTTCTACATATTCTTATTTAAACACAACTGGGTAATCCCTAAATCCTGGACCGTTGGGGGGGGTCCTGGGTACAGATTTGAGAATCACTGCCCTAAGATGTGCAAAAAAACAGAAAAAAATGGAAACATGGCTTATTCCTAAACTCAGGACAAATATTTGAGACTATTTAGATTTTTTTAAAGATTTTATAATTGTGTCAAATATTTTTCATGTCAAAGTTATCATTTAATGATATTATTTCTATTTTTTTTACAGTAAATGTTAAAATATGATTAAAATAATGGTATCCTAAGAAAGCCCTACTTATGGCATTAAAACCAGTATATAAGTTGCAGTTAAATACAAAAAATGCAGAAGTATTAAAATAGCCTTCATCCTTAAGGGTTTATAGGGACATCACTGGAACATTGCAATGCCACCAGCACCACCTATGGGCAGGTTTAAAGGGGTGTTCCAGGTTACTGCTGAATGGAAGCAAGCCTGAAAGGCCCAGAAAAAAAGACTTAGCCTGCAATAGCTGAGACATGCTGTCTCAGCCATTGGAGTGAGGATTTTAATAGGGGCTTATCACAATACATTGCCATCCCCCCTCAAAATTTGGGGGGTGAGTTGATCCTGGTCGCCTTAACAGTTAGGCAGACCAGGATAAAACAATTTTGTTTTTTGTATTTTTATTTGTGATTACTGTGAAAATAAATCACATGCAAGAAATGTGTGAACACTGTAAAGATCCTCCCTTTCTATCACTGATATACAGTGTCCTATGAAAAATAAATTAAAAAAAAGTCTTTATTAAATTTTACACAGTACACAAACTGTTAAGTCTCAAAAGAAAGCCCTATCTGTTCTTAAAGGGAAAGTCTAGTGGCCAAAATGCCTCCTCAACATTTTAATGCATATTAAAGTACTTTAAAATGCATATTTTTTATTTTGCATTACTTAAAAAGTGAAGATATTACACTTAGATGAAAATGGCTTCTAAGGGAGTTTATTTTCCCAGCAGCAGCCAATAAGAATTGGAATATGATTTCCTGTTTAGTGATGTAATCAGGCAATGTGTTGCATTAGAGATCCTACTGTATACAAGAACATTATAAGTTAGTGCCATGTTACTGTATAATGAATGTCAGTCTTATCATCCAGCACTGCCTATCATGTCAGCTTGGCTGAGCATGATAGGCAGTGAAGTCCACCCCTAAATGCCAGCTTGCCTGAGCATGATAGGCAGTGCGGTACCCCCAGAAATGATGCCAGCTTGCCTGAGCATGACAGGCACTGCAGCCCCCATATTAGTACCACCACTGACATCACACTCAGTCATACATTCTCACACTCACATCACACTTACCTGGTCTGGCGGTGCGTGGTGGAGTGAGGAATGATGCCAGGTGCCGGTGTTCTATCACTTCCTGCGGCGGGGTGACGGCCAGAAGGTGGTGGGGTGGGGGGTCGAGGGTGATCCTTGCTCCCGGTAAAGGAGCAGCAGCAGCGGTGAGGGAGGTGGGGATTTCAGGAGGCACACTGAGCTGTCGGCTCAGAGGGAGGGGAGGGGGGGTGTCGAGGGGAAACCTTGCTCCGGGTAAAAGAAGCAGCAGCGGCGGTGAGGGAGGCAGGGATTTCACGTGTTGGAGACGCGTATACACGTGTCTCCAACACAGGCAGAGATAGCAGCGCAGGTGGTGCCGGGAGAATGTTACAGATGCAGCACGGGGGTTGGTGGGAAAAATGTTTACTGCGCTTGCGCAAGACCGGTGCGTCTGTACGCATGTAGTACTGAGGGCTGCCACTTGTGGAGAACTTCTATAGGTAAGTATTTTTGCATTTTTTAACGAAAATAAAAAACTGAAAGTGACAGTCTAGTTCACTCTTTGGTGCCTACAAGTTGCACCAAAGTCATAAAGGTGACTAGACTGTCCCTTTAAAAGAAAAAAATACCTGGAGATCCATTTAATAAGCAGGCTTGCACTTTTATGCAGTAGACATTGCTTACCTAGATTTCAGTAAGGCTTTTGACACTGTCGCACATAGAAGGCTTATCAATAAACTGCGATCTTTAAGTTTAGATTTCAATATTATTGAATGGATTAGACAATGGCTGAGTAACAGGCAGCAGAGGGTTGTAGTCAATAGAGTATATTCGTTTCAAGGTCTTGTTACTAGTGGGGTACCTCAGGGATCTGTACTTGGACCCATTTTCTTTAATATTTTTATTACAGATATTGCAGAAGGTCTTGTTGGCAAAGTATGTCTTTTTGCTGATGATACAAAGATTTGCAGCAGGGTTGGTGTTCATTGATGGATAAGCCAAATGCAAATGATTTAGCTAAACTAGAATAATGGTCAGAGCTTTATGCACCTTGGGCGTAAAAACCCAAAAGCAGAATATGGAATATTTGGTGCAGTCCTAACCTCAACATCTGAGAAAAGGGATTTAGGAGTAATAATTTCAGAGGACTTAAATGTAGGCAATGCAAAAGAACAGCAGGAAATGCTAGCAGAATGCTTGGTTGCATAGCGAGAGGTATTACCGTATTTGCTTGAATATAAGACTTTTTTTCTGATTTTCTTATAATCTGACCTCAAATCAAGGTCAGACTATAATACTGGGATCCAGGTACCCCGCAGTGCTGCAGGGGACCTGGATCCCCCTATCTAACAGCCACCCGGCACGGCCGCCAGGACTCCTATGATGAAGCCGGGTCCTTCATAATAAACGGAAGTGTCGGGCAGTATGGAGGATGTCTGCACGTATCGTGCAGACATCCCCCGGCTGCCCCCACTAGCCACCATGGAAAGAAACAAGGGGAGGGAGCGGGGAGAGACAGAGACAAGGGGAGGTGGGGGAGAGAGAGAAAAGTTTGGGGGGAGGGAGAATAACATGGGGGGAGAGAGGCAGCATTGGCACATAAAAGGAAATAAAAACAAGAAATGCATTATATTTTTTTATTAAATATTAAAAAGCAATTTACATGTGAATATATACAAGTTGAACTAGGGTAGTCTTATATTCAGGCTTTTAGTTTTTTTCCTGAAGGAATATCCAAAGTTTGGGGGGTCATCTTATAATCAGGGTCGTCTTATATTCGAGCAAATACGGTAGTAGTAGAAAGAGGGAAGTGCTCATGCCATTGTACAGAGCACTGGTGAGACCTCACTTGGAGTATTGTACGCAGTACTGGAAACCGTATCTCCAGAAGGATATTGATACTTTGGCGACAATTCAGAGAAGGGCTACTAAACTGGTTCATGGGTTGAAGGATAAAACTTACCAGGAAAGGTTAAAGCATCTTAACATGTAAAGCTTGGAGGAAAGACGTAACAGGGGGTATTTGATGGAAACATTTAACTACATAAAGGGAATCAACACAGTAATGGAAGAGAGTATATTTAAAAGAAGAAAAACTACGACAACTAGAGGACATAGTCCTAAATTAGAGGGCCAACGATTTAAAATTAATATCATGAAGTATTACTTTACTGAGAGGGTAGTGGATGTATGGAATAGTGTTCCAGCTGAAGTGGTAGAGGTAAACACAGTCAAGGATTTTAAGCATGCGTGGGATAGGCACAAGGCTATCCTAGCTATAAGATAGGGAACTGGGGACTAATAAAAGTATTTAGAAAATTGGGCAGACTAGATGGACCGAATGGTTCTTATCTGCCGACACATTCTATGTTTCTATGTAAGTTGTTTGAAGATTGAGTGGAGTGTGTGAGTTTAGTCACGCTTAGGGCAGTACAAAACCTAAATACACCACTGCACCTGAACCAAACTACTTGTCTGCCCTATGATAGAGCTACAAAACCAAAGTGTACTCACTAAGGTACTTTATGAAAACATGCTTACAATTGATGCAGTCTTTCTATTAACCCCTTCGCGACCGATGACGGTCCTGGACCGTCATAGGGAAATCTCCCTTCTTGACCGATGATGGTCCAGGACCGTCATGCAGGTCCGATCGCGGTATGCACGCTGGCATACCGCGATCACGCAAACAAAGACATATCTGAGTGTCTCGATACCGAGACACTTCAGCCATGTCGGTTGAGGACCCCCCCCGGAAACATCCGGGCACTGTGACAGACAATCACAGCGCCCGGATGTTAATAGCTGTCAAAGCAGGTGCCTGCTTGGACAGCTATAGTCTCTCCCTGCTCCACGGTGATCATGGGGCAGGGAGAGACTAAATATAGTGTGTCAAGTCTCCCCCTGGTCCCCCCCCCCCAGTAACAACCAGCCCCCCCAAAGGATTTTTTTAATTAAAAAATGTTTTTATTTTTTTTTTACATTAATTTTTTTCTGTTGTGCTAATCCTAACTCTTGGGTTAGGGTTAGAGTTCATCAAAACCCTAATCCTAGAGTTAGAATTAGGGTTTGTACTTACCCTAACCATAGGGTTAAGGTTATAGTTAAATAAAAATAAAAACATGTAAAAAAATTAAATAAATAAAAAAATTAAAAGTAATAATAATAAATTGTATAAAAATAAGAAGAATTCCGTAGAGGACAAATGACATGTTATGTCTGTCTGTGGTCCTCTAGGGATATATATATATATTTTCTTTTTTTTAAAAGACTGCTAGTGGGGCCAGTGCTTTGCATTGGCCCCCAGCAGTAGATAGGGGCCCACAGCAGCTGGATATATGATCCGTGCAGCTGCAGGATAGCAAAAATCGGTGCTTCCTACTATAGACTACATTTCCTATTCTGCTACGGTAGCTTTTGGCTGGCTGAGCATGATAGGAAATGTAGTCACAAGCATTACATATTAAATACACGTTTTAAAGCTGAAATAACCGTATCCTAAATTTTGCCCTGTACCTGCCACATAAACCTAGCAAACCTATACTTGTGGGGTACCGATATACTCAGGGGAAGTTGCTGAACATATATTGGGGTTTTGTTTGGCAATAAAATAGAACAGCCCCTTTGAATTCATATCTAAGTTTCAAAGTCTGTGGAAATAAAACACACACAAAATTACTACGCCAAAACTTGTCAAAGATTGGTGGTAAAATGACAGAGTGAAAAGTGTCAAATTACCCCAAGTTGAATGCCCTGGGATGTCTACTTTATAAAAAATGTGTACATGTGGGGGGTTATTCAGCGATTCATGTCCGATATCGGTGTTACAGTGTCACTAACGCTAATTTTAAAAAAAAAATGGTTTTGAAAAAGCTATATGCTACTTCTATTTATTAAAATAAAACATGCAAAATAAAAAGCAAAAAAACTTATAAACATTCGGTATTTCTGAACTCAGGACCTATAGTTGAATCTATTTAGCAGGTTTTTTCATTAGCTTTTGGAGCTTAGTAAAATAATTTACAAAGGAAAGTCAGGAAAAGTGTTTTTTGTTTTTTTTTATTTTAACCATATTTTACTATTTTTTTCACAATACAATAAATGATATGAACAAATTAATGTCATGAAAAGAAAGCGCTTCTTGTCCTGAAAAAAACAATATATAATATGTGTGGGTACAGCAACCGACAAAGAAGAAAATTAAAGCTAAACACAAACACCTCAGAAGTGTTAAAACAGCCTTGGTCACTAACGCACAACATTCCAAAAACAGTCTGGTCATGAAGGGGTTAAACATAACCATATTTTGCTGGCTGTTGTCCTTTAATAGTCAATCCTAGAAGATAACTCTCACATGGGAGTGTTTTGTGGTTTTTTTTTTTGCTCATTGGCACATCTGTGGAGAGAATAGCCATGATCATAGACTAATCTCACTCACAAGTGCAGTCTATACTGCATGTTAGGTTTTTCATCAGAGTTGTTTGTGTCCTATTGGTTCATGAACCTATCCTGTTCAGAAAGATATGATAAGACATTTTATAGGTAGTCTAACCCACAACCAGACCCCTTCAATTAATTTCTACATTTGGGAATAGGTATTTATCTGTTTTAATATTTTTTGGTTGATTTATTTTTACCCTCTCTGACAACACTACATCTGTATTGTCAACTTGTGAGAAAGAAGCCTTTTTTTTTTAAACTTTTTTTTACCGGAGATGATACCAAAATACCATAAAAGTTACAGACACATATACGAATAATAATCTGAGACAAGTCATAAATCAAGTGATCACAATGATGAATAACGTCCGTTCGGAAACTATAACAAGAGTTCTGTAAACATCCAGATTATGAAGTAAACAGCAGATAAAGGTAACCATCCCAACCATTTTCTGACAATTCACAAAAATTCAGACCTCTTTCACTAATAATATAGTATACAACAATAAAAAACCAAACACCCAACGCCCTCCCTCCCGCTAAGAGTCCTGATAATATCATTTAAAAAGTCTCGCAGTCCGAATAGTCATGGGAAATTATGATATATCTATGGGGTTCCTGTTAAGCAAGAGTTGGGGGCAGTACCAAGTGGTACTTTCAAAAGCCATCTTTATAGAAGATTGTATCGTCTTCTCTAGAGTGATGATATAAGGTAGCCAGGTGACAAAAAACGTTTCTCTTTTGCTAACTTGTTTTACAGACAGTCCATGCGAAAAAGATAATAAAGCTTTGTTTTAAAAAGTGTAAGCGTAGGAGGTTCTGAGTAGATGCACTGAGGTAATATTGTTTTTCGTGCTGCGGCCAACAAAATATTTATAAGGCGCTTATGCGTAGGGGAGCGTGCCGTTTCTGGGGAAAGTATTTGTAGTGGACATGGCAATGTGTCACCAAAGCGCGATATGGGGGATCGGGGGAACTTTAATTTGCAGTCTTCTAAGGGGAGAATTTTCCAATAATCAGAAGCACAAAGAACTTTACCCTCTTGAAAAAGAGGGTTTTTAACCCACGACTGAAGAGGAGAATATCTGTAAAGTGCTGTTATGTTGTAATTATATATGTAGAAGACATTGCAGCCTAATTGTGTGGAACGTTGAAGTTTAGCTAGACCAATTCGGAAGTAATTGGTTTTGCGAGGATCTGATGTGAGTAATGTTCACCTTGGACATTTATGCTGAGCCATGGAAGCTAGAAGCTTGCAAGGTCTAGTACTCTAAAGAACTTATTCTTTGTGTATGCCACCTGAGACTGTGCCTGGTTTTGTAGATCAGTATCAAGTAGTAGTTTAGTTTGCGTATAGCTAGCCCTTTTCTCCTGGGTTTGTGAGGTCTGGAATTTAGAAAATGCCTCTGTCATGTGATTATGGAGAATATCGTGATTGGCTGACCAAGCTTTCCATTTCCTTGCAACATAGGAGATTAAATGACCTCTTATAACTAACCCCCTTAGCCATCTCCGAGAACAGCAAAGGGCTATCTGTGTGGTTAATATTGTCATCTACAAAATTATGCCAAGCGTTCTCCAAGAAACATTTAAAATTATCATTAATTTATATTTAGCAGGGAAATGACAATATTTAGTATCTGGGTGTGTAGGTAACAATGAAAGGCTCAGTTCAACTGGTGCATAGTCAGATATATAAATACCATGTATTGTTGTGTTTGTTACACTTTACTTTTTGTAACTTTTTGTTATAGTAAACACTGTACTACTTGGGTAAGTTGCGCGCCATGGGTCTAGGAGATGTAATTTGTGTGTAATAATACAAATACATTCAGGTATTGTGTGCGTCAGTGGAGTCGTCGCCCCCTGTCTGTCCAGGTTCCAGTCCTGAATTACAGGACTCCTATAATCAATCTGGAATGAAAAAAATCTGTTAATCGTTCATAGATCTTACAATAAAAAGAATCGTTCGGGACATTGGGAGACTAAACATTCAACAATACAAATCTTTCACTGTCCACAGAACAGTCTAACAGGATAAATCTACCATCTTGGTCAATTATTATAGTATGAATAGTATATTGAAGCCTTTTGCTAAAGATTACGGCTACTCTTCTTTTTTTGTTAGATATAGAGGGCTGCTATACATTATTTCGTTATGGGATGTGCAGTTTGGCACGCAGCAAGACTGGCTGTGTGAGAGAGTTTAGCTCCTGAACAGGCCTGGGCCTAAAGGGACTGTATCACCTAAACATTGTTTTACTGTGAATGTAGAGCATAAAAAATATTGACAATTATCTATACCTTGTACTAGCAAAACTGCAAGCAAAGGCCTAAAAACTGCAAGTAAAGGAAACATTTTTTTAATTGTGTCTGTGAAGTTTCCTGTTTATGACATCACCTGTGGCATGGTATGCAAATAAACTGATTTTCAACTGGAACTGTGTAATTTGCATACCGTGCCAACGATGATGTCATAAGCAGATCTAGTGTTAGTTATGTTTTTGTTTTTACTGCAAAAGGTAATCTAGCAGCTGCAGCAGAAGCAAAACTCTCATTACTTCCATCACTCTTGTCGGCTATTGGAGGAGCACCCCCCACCGATCAATTTCAGCCCCCTGGGGGGCCAAGTTTTGGTGTTGCTTAATGCCTCAACATCGACAGCAGGAAATCAACTTGTGGCTACCTCTCCAGTTATCATGGCTAGGCTGCATAGCTGCCATAAACAAACTTCCCAAACTTCTAGATCTTCTGGACTATTCCCCTAGACACCCCTCTTACCTTTTCCCAAGAAATACAATCCAATATACTTCACTTCAGCCATGGCCACTTTAACTCAAGAATAGCAAATAAATGGATGTTCCTTCCTCAAACAAAGGAGTGCTGGGGATACCACATTTGCAAGTATTACAAAGCTGCTGTTATGTCTTCAACTACACATTACCCTACCCCACCAGGATCGGTGACCTGGTCAGCTGCAGGTATAGTAAACCTTCAAACATTGGCTCCAAACACCACTCTACAGTCCTTCATTGAAAAAACAAAATTCTCATTACAGGTAGAGGATCCCTTATCTGAAATGCTTGGGACAGCATTTCGGATAATGGATACTTACGCATAATGGATCATTTTGGCAGAAACAGCCCGAAAAATAATAAATGCAATGTAAGCAACTTGCTCACATTGAATAAGGGTAATATTGATCATTTCCAGAAGAGGAGCCCGTGAACCTACCTGCTCCACGGTGCTGCCGAGATGAACTGTCTGACGCGTGTAGTCCCTCGCTCCTGTCACAGCGCTCTGGGAACTACATTTCCCATGAGCACTGGCTTCTCATTTACGGCACCCGGGAGGGTGAAACAAAGGAGCTTCACCGCTGGACACCAGAAAGGTGAGTAACCCTTATCCTAATTTACCTACCTCATTACTGTTACTACAACTACATTCCCCCTGTCCTCTTCACTCCCTTATTTGTCTCGTGTACCCCATTCCATCTAGATTGTATGATTGCGAGCAGGGCTCTCTACCTCATGTACCCGTCTGTTCTAGTCTGTCTAACTTAGTATGTAGTTCCCTTCTATGCTCTGTATCTAGCTCTACGTAAATAGTTGGCGCTATATAAATAAATGGTAATGTAATGTCATAAGGGATATTCTACCTGTACCATGCACAGACCTTTACATCATTATATGAAGGAGACTGGAACAAAGTGACTTTGAACCCCACATAATATACACGCTGCACTAATCTTGTAGAGCTGCCAAGGAATATTTTGTACCATTGGTACCTGGGATCCAAGAGACTAGCACATATTTTTCCGTCAGCCTCAGACCTCTACTGATGACAATGTGGAATGGCAGGCTCCATGACCCATGTATGGTGGTCCTGCCCAAGCTTAACTCAATTCTGGAAGAGCACATTTGCTATGATATTTGCTGGAAGAACAATTTCACAACAATTTAATATCTCCCCAAACTCTATCCCATCCCCTTCAAAAAACTAACTTTAATATAATTATAGCAACAAAAAAAACTGTACTTGCCTGGAATGGGAAATCTCAAACCATAAGCACACACTCCAAAACAGAAAACCTGATAACACACAACATTACCATGCATTATTTTTACGTAGAAAACATGCAGTCTTATGACAAAATTTGCAGCTTTGGACAGAACCCCACAAACCACGAGTTATTCAAGCGCACTGAACTTAGCCGATTGATTTAAGTACACGAACAAAACAAAAAAAAACAGTAACCAATTTGCCAGAAAAAAAGTAAACAAAATTATACAACTCGCCCCATCCCAGAACTCTCCTCCCTCAACCCATCTCCATTATCTTTAAACTTTGCATTCCACCCTGTCTTTTACTGGTAATACTACAGTTCACCTTTTAAAATCTCTGATATAGAGTGTTAATTTAAAAAAAAAAATGTTGTTTATGTACAAAAATCCTTCCCCTGTAAATGCATAATATAAATAATCTCCTCCTCCCTCCCGAACTGCTCTAAATAAGATAATATACTGGTAACTGAACATTTTAAAGGATAATATGTGACATGCTGAAGCATACCTGATTATACATATGACTTTCTCTCACTTCATTGCTCTTCATTGTTGCATATCATTATTTTTGAAAACCTGATAAAAATATTTGTATAGAAAAAAAAATTTGTTATTGCTTTCATAAAAATGGCAAGACATAGAGGACTTACTTAAAACAAGCATTTATAATATTGGAATATTAAACTGTATGTATTCCTTTCCCAACTTTGTTTAAATGCTTGAACCCTGACCATTTTTGGACCCTTTTGGGGTTTAAAATCCCACATTTCCACAACTGCACTGTGAAAGCAGAACAAGGATAACCATTTTAAAAAATATGGGATGATAGAGACAAATTTTGGGACAAGTTTGGCTAATATGGAAATAGGCAAATTCCTCCTGAAATGGGAAAAAAAACAAAGAAAAAAAAACAAGGATCAAAGGCGTAGATCCCTGCTGGACTTCAAGAACAGGTATATATCCCAAATTTCAATGCCCACTCCACTGACACCCAAAAGGTGATTTTTTTTTTTAACAAGTGAATCATCCCCCTGTACCTGAGGAAGGTAAGGGGGTAATTAGGGAACATTTTTAATTTATTAATTAATATGATGGAGCCTACTGGCAATCCTCATCAGGGGTCAATTATTTATTTTTAATTGGGGTCCAGGCCCCTAACCTATTTAATCAGGGCTGGGAGCCATTTGTTAGGGGTACCAGAGCTACTAGCCCTAGCTAGGGACTGTGGTGAGGTTGAACGCTTTGTTGACTATACCAACCAAAATTCGCTTAATTTGCATTTTACATTTGAACATAGGCCACGTACCATAACTTTTCTCGATTTAGAACTTAGTGGCAACATTGTTAATGGAGAAATTAGCACTACAGTGTTTCGCAAAAAAGTGGCCGGTAATAAGGTACTCTGCGCGAAAAAGCTGTCACCTACCTCATGTCATTAGAGCTTTCCCTAACGGCCAATTTATAAGACTCAAGAGGAATTGTTCCTCATCAGACACTTTTGAGACACAGGCAAGATACCATAAGAGGAGATTCAGGGAAAGGGGTTATTCTGAGAGGGCCATCCAACGTTCATTTACTGTAGCCAAAGAGAGGAACCGTGTAGATCTACTTGGGGATCAGTCCCTTCTGAATATTGGGAACCAGGAAGAAGATAAAATCAATTTCACTACCCAATTAAGCCTTGAATTTAATCAGATCAGGTCGATTCTTAAAAAACATTTGCCGGTATTAAAGACAGATGAGATTCTATCAAAAATTATTGACAGAGGAATAAACTTTGTGCCTAAAAAGGCCTGCACTTTGGGAAATCAACTGGCACCTAGTACCTCTTCTAACTCTTCTATTGCCCCAAAAACCTGGCTCTCGGTAACCGGTATGTACCCTTGTGGTCATCGTGTCTGTAAATGCTGTACCCACACTGATAGAACTAATACCTTTACATCTACAGTGGGGGGTAAGACTTTCCACATAAAAGATTACATCAACTGTTGTACCGAATATGTGGCCTATTTGATTACTTGTACAAAATGCGGTATCCAATACGTGGGCCAAACGACACGCCAACTAAAAAATCAAATAAGGGAACATTTATCAAGTGTGGAACTAAAAGATGAACTATCCCCCATAGGAAAACATTTCCTGTACTGTAATAACGGGAGCACAAGTCACTTTAAATTTTGTGGTATTGAAAGGGCACGTATTCCCTTCAGGGGTGGTAATATCAATACTATCCTGAACCAACGGGAGGTCTTATGGATCTTCCAGCTAAAAACCCGTAATCCATAAGGCCTTAATGCTAAATATGATGTTACCTGCTTTATAGGTTAGAGCTATTAGTCTTTGTTAAAAAATACTTATTTATCTATTTACTCACTTATTTATCTATCTACTTAGGTATTGCCTTATTGATGTACTGATTTTCTTGTTTATATGTGCCATTTATTTTCTTTTGCTCTATTATTATTTGTGTTTGGCTTAAATGTGTTCTTTTTCCTCTTACTTTTTTGTATATTATATTCCTGATTTTAGATTTCCCTTGGTACCTTTATGTGGTTTGTGTTATTTTAGCAGTTGCTATTTGGTCTACTTAGTTTATATACATCTATACACAACCACTATTTGATTGGCATATATACACTTGTGTTTGTAGATATGTTTATGTTATTTTTATCTATATTCTCTTGGTACTCGCTTCTTCAACTCTCTCTGTCCCCTTTGCTATATGTTTGTATGGGTTGTCATTCATTATATTAACGTAATTGCTATTTGTCTATATGGGTTGTCATTTATTACATTAACGTCCTCCTTTACAATTCATCCTATGTGCCGCTGGCTGGGTGGTGAGCAGGGTCCCTGCCTCTAGGAATGTGTCTGTATTCCGGAGGGCGGATCCGCACTCTGACACTGGAGGTTGGGCTCTCCTGGTGGTTCCCGCCTCTGGGGCTGTGGGCTAGCTCCCCGCCTCCAGGGGAGTGTTCGTACTCCGGGAGTGGGACCCGCCTCTTGATGTCGTTAGTCGGGTCCTCCCTCTGGTTTGGATGCGCGCTCCTGGGGGTGGACTCGGCTCAACGCCGCCGCCCAGCCACCGGTAACAGGTACGATGTGTTTGCCTTTAAATCACGTTTTAATTGTTAATTCATTAACTTGTGTATTTAAGTATGTGTCTTGTTTAACTAATTTAGACTTCTTTTGAGAAAGCACCAGTTGGTGCGAAACGCGTCAAGCGTTTGTCTTTTTTCTTGCTGTTTGTCTCCATCACTCCACTTATGTTTTTATTCTGGATTCTAATAACAACTTTTTCTGCTACTAAACTTTCAACACATTTACGAGTCTCCCAGATGTTTATTGCTGGCACAGCTTCTCCGTTTGCATTCCTGTCTGTTTGAGCCCCGAGTAGGCTCTTTTTGTGCTACGGCACCTGGGTTTACTCTTAACTCACGAACTTTAACTACTTAAAGGGCTGGAGCCGGTCCCTACCTTTTGCTGTTCGTCTACTAGCCCCTGATGTAATTTTTAGGGAGCTGGGTAGCTCCCAGCCCAGTTTCTTTATTTGTATAACTGGAGGCTTGGAGTCATTTGGGCAGCTCCCAGAGCTGTTTTTTGGTACGAGGGTATGTATAACGGGAGGCTTGGAGTCATTTGGGCAGCTCCCAGAGCTGTTTTTTGGTAGGAGGGTATGTATAACGGGAGGCTTGGAGTCATTTGGGCAGCTCCCAGAGCCGTTTTTGGTTGGAGGGTATGTATAACGGGAGGCTTGGAGTCATTTGGGCAGCTCCCAGACCCGTTTTTGGTAGGAGGGTATGTATAACGGGAGACTTGGAGTCATTTGGGAAGCTCCCAGAGCTGTTTTTGGTAGGAGGGTATGTATAACGGGAGGCTTGGAGTCATTTGGGCAGCTCCCAGACCCATTTTTGGTAGGAGGGTATGTATAACGGGAGACTTGGAGTCATTTGGGCAGCTCCCAGAGCTGTTTTTGGTAGGAGGGTATGTATAACCGGAGGCTTGGAGTAATTTGGGCAGCTCCCTGAGCCGTTTTTGGTAGGAGGGTATGTATAACGGGAGGCTTGGAGTCATTTGGGCAGCTCTCAGACCCGTTTTTGGTAGTAGGGTATGTATAGCGGGAGGCTTGGAGTCATTTGGGCAGCTCCCAGAGCTGTTTTTTGGTAGGAGGGTATGTATAACGGGAGGCTTGGAGTCATTTGGGCAGCTCCCAGACCCGTTTTTGGTAGGAGGGTATGTATAACGGGAGACTTGGAGTCATTTGGGAAGCTCCCAGAGCTGTTTTTGGTAGGAGGGTATGAATAACGGGAGGCTTGGAGTCATTTGGGCAGCTCCCAGAGCCGTTTTTGTTAGGAGGGTATGTATAACGGGAGGCTTGGAGTCATTTGGGCAGCTCCCAGAGCTGTTTTAGGTAGGAGGGTATGTATAACCGGAGGCTTGGAGTAATTTGGGCAGCTCCCTGAGCCGTTTTTGGTAGGAGGGTATGTATAACGGGAGGCTTGGAGTCATTTGGGCAGCTCTCAGACCCGTTTTTGGTAGTAGGGTATGTATAGCGGGAGGCTTGGAGTCATTTGGGCAGCTCCCAGAGCTGTTTTTTGGTAGGAGGGTATGTATAACGGGAGGCTTGGAGTCATTTGGGCAGCTCCCAGACCCGTTTTTGGTAGGAGGGTATGTATAACGGGAGACTTGGAGTCATTTGGGAAGCTCCCAGAGCTGTTTTTGGTAGGAGGGTATGAATAACGGGAGGCTTGGAGTCATTTGGGCAGCTCCCAGACCCATTTTTGGTAGGAGGGTATGTATAACGGGAGACTTGGAGTCATTTGGGCAGCTCCCAGAGCTGTTTTTGGTAGGAGGGTATGTATAACCGGAGGCTTGGAGTCATTTGGGCAGCTCCCAGAGCCGTTTTTGGTAGGAGGGTATGTATAACGGGAGGCTTGGAGTCATTTGGGCAGCTCTCAGACCCGTTTTTGGTAGGAGGGTATGTATAACGGGAGGCTTGGAGTCATTTGGGCAGCTCCCAGAGCTGTTTTTGTTAGGAGGGTATGTATAACGGGAGGCTTGGAGTCATTTGGGCAGCTCCCAGAGCTGTTTTTGGTAGGAGGGTATGTATAACGGGAGGCTTGGGGTCATTTGGGCAGCTCCAAGACCCATTTTTGGTAGGAGGGTATGTAAAACGGGAGGCTTAGCTCTTTCTGCAGACATGCACTATATGATCAGTATCGGTAAGGGGTAATGTCTGCCGAAAGATCAGGCTTACGTAAAATCATTCACCCAGTCACATAGTTGCGTCAGCTAACAAGAAAATGAGACTATTGTAGGTTTTTAGGCCCGCAGATAATGCATGGATTAGACAAATAGCATTACACATATGTGAGAAACGGTTAACATGAAACATTAGCAACATGAGTCCTAAAAATATTGTAGGTATGTTAATAAGCATATCAATAACATCCGAACATCGTGAATCCCAATTGGGACAAATCTAGATTTAGTAATACCATATAATCCCAAGGGGGCTTGAGGCTGATATATACCATAACATAAAGGAACAAGCATCTCAGCCATCTCAAAATACATAACTGGTTCCCCGTTCACAAATATATACGCTCATGCCATAGATGAACAGAGACAAAACAAGGGGGAGAATAGGCATTGAACAAAGGCAAAAATAAAAGCAGCAGTAAAAAGCGCTGCAGGTAGGGGCTCCGGAACCACCCATTGTGGTCCAGGTGTGGTGTTGCACATTCTGGCTAGGAATGGCAACGTGCCCTGGGGGGCAGATTAAAGCATATATTTATAACACATAGGACCAAATAAACAAAAGGTAAGTCTCCTTCAGGCAGTATAGATGGGACACAGACGGTGAGAATGAAAGGACCCGAGTGTGATCAAAACTAAATAATGTTCCCATGGTTTAATACAGGTTGCTCCACAGGGTCAAGCGCGGGTGCAAGAATAGGCAGTGGCTGTAAGGCTAATTCCTGTAAGAAAACAGCACTGTCTGTCGCATCTTCAATGTTAAGGAGCTTGTTGTCTCGGCTAACCGATAAAGTGAAAGGCATTCCCCATCTATACTTCACATCCAAGCTGCGTAGATGTTGTGTCAGTTCCGACATGGACCTACGCCAGTGTATGACCTCCGATGGTAGGTCGTCATATAGTTGAAGTTGGGTGTTTTCAAAAGTAATGGATCATTTCATCCTCGCTGCCGTGAGTACAGCTGTTTTCCATGCTAATGATCCAAGCCTAGCTATTACATCCCGTGGGGCATATGGGGGAGCACCCCTCTGATCTTGACGTTCAGACGTTTAGCTCTGCCATCTATTGCTATCAGCTTCTGATGAAGAGTGGCCATCTGCACAGTCAGAGTGGAGACTTGTCTCTCCATTTCAGTTTGTGAGGTCTGGGTCAGTTCCATTTTAGATTCTATGGTGGTGACCCTATTAAACAACGTAGACATGTCCGCTCGGACACTCGCCATTTCAGCTCTCATCAAAACTTGGAGGTCTTTGTATAGCTGTTGTATGTCAGCCTTCATTGCCCAGAGTTGTCCCGAGGGACGATTGGCATGAGCGCTTCCAGCATGTTGTAGGTCGGTTGTGTTGTCGAATGACTCCACCTGTGTCGTGGTCAGTGTAGGCCGCAAAGGCCTTGTTAGCAAAGCACTTATATCAATTGCTTGAGACTTCCGAGGAGTCTCCAATTTTTTAAGTTTCTTCTTCCCCATAGTTTGGGGGAGTGTTCGTGCCACCGATTGACTCGATTGTGTCGGGAATACCATCTGGTTTCCCCCGCTAATAGCCCAGTGGAGACGGAGCTCAAAGAATACACATCCGATAGCGGCCATAAGCGGAAATTCGAAATGGTATGTTTTTTATATTAAAACTGTTCCCTTCCGAAGACCCCTCTCACCCAAAAACAATACCGGCCTGGCGGGTATTTTTTTTTTTATAAGGGCACCGGCTCCAGCTGGGTGGCAACCCTACATAGTACAGACTTGTATTAATGATCATTTTCAGTATTGTATAAAAATAAATATTAAAGTCAGAAAAAATACATGATTCATGCTTCTGGTTACATGGAACCGTTCTAAATTTACCATCATAGTCAAAGACGTGCATTGTTTTCGTTGCATGCGATAGTTTGCCTTAGGGAATATCTGCTCATCCTCAGCATTTAAAACAGACAATATATCTCTCCTAGACGTCTAAAAGGGCCAGCACTGTATTGAAAACCTGATCTGGTGTAATGTGTGGCCTGGTAGCACTCAAAAGGGGCTTGTCATCTGAACATTGTTTATACTGTGACTGTAGAGACTGAAACATCTATACATTGTGTAACAGAATTGCATGCAAATGCATAAGTGAATAGGCGTCTTGTGCTTATGAAATCACCCGTTGCTTGATATGCAAATGAACTACTTTTAACTGCAAATTTGCATATAAAACCACAAAATAAACAGGAGATATCACAACACAATTAACACATTTTTCTATAAAATTATGCATTTGTTTGCAATTCTGCTAAAAAAAAGATAGATCATTTTTTAATGTTTTGTCTACAGTCACGCTATAAACAGTTATTAGGTGACCTAGTCCCTTTTAACTTAAATATATTTTTAATAAAATTCTAGATATCTTCTTGCTAACTTTACACACTAAACTTTCCCCCCTTTTTTCGATACAGGATATCTTCCTTTCCCTTTTCCTGTTCTCTACATTCACAGTATTAACAATGTATAAGTGACCTTTTAGGTATCTGCAGTACCGTTGGTAAGTTAAACTGATACAAATCTCTCAGTCGCATGGTCTCTAATACTGTGCTTTATAAATGATAATATCCCTATAACACAATGGGGGGCAAGGCTTGAGAGGTCAGTGTAAGCGCTACTGTGGAAATTGGAAATGCAGCAAGAGAGGGAGAAGCAGTAGGCTGTTTAGGTTAGGTTAATTAGACTCTGAGATCCTAAAAAATATGTTAGACAGGGAATTGCAGCAAAAAAAGCTTTTATTTAGTTCTATACACCCCCCGTCAAAGTGGTTTGGATCACAGTAGCAATACAAAAGGTCCAAGAGTTGACATCCCAAAATGAAACCCTCACGGGATCAATCACCAGGCTGGAAAATAAAATTGCTGACCTAGAGGATAGGTCTCGGCGGCGAAATCTTAGAATCAGAGGGGTCTCGGAAGAGGTGGTCAATATCGAGCAATATATGCTTGACCTCTTGTCTTTGTACATAGACAGTAAAATGCTCTGTGCACTACCTATAGAACGAATCCATAGGCTGCCAAAGCCACCTAATCTGAACCAAGCGAACGTTCCAAGAGATATCATTGTTTGCCTCGCTAGCTCTCGAATAAAGGATATGTTCTCTAGAGAATTCGCAAGAAATCCACCTAAGGATCCAAAATTTTCTTCACTAAGCATCTTCTCCGACATTTCTTTAACAACCAGGTTGAATAGGAAAAAATATGCAGCTTATACAGCCTGTCTTCGTGAGCAAAAGATTACATATACTTGGGGATTTCCTACAAAGCTTAGAATTTTTTATGAAGATAAAGTTTATGTGTGTCAAGACCCCCAACAAACCAGAGAAAAGCTCATCGCCTGGAACCTATGGAAAGGATAAGCGTTCATTCAATATGGAAGAAACCGCTGTAGACACTGGCCATCTATAGCCACATACTTATGTTTCTCTCCTTACTATAGGGACTGCGAAATGTAATTATACCGGATACCTGAACGTTTTCTTATTGAGAGAGTTTTTATGATAATGTTTGTTGGATTAATATTAGAAGGTGACTATGGAAATGTATTTAGAAGCCTGAAGTCCTAAAGTCACCATTAATACATAAAGTCAATTTACTTAATTGCTTTTTATGCTCTTTGTCACTCAATTTACTACACGGTTGGATATTAGCAGGGCGAGGAACCTAGTTGGGAACATGGATAGTTAATAAACCTATAGTGGCACGAATAATATCCAATAGCTGTGGTCTAAATATAGCCACATATTTTGAACACTTAAGTACCCGGTATATTACTATATCTAAGTCAGCACATTATACACGGAGTGTGATAATATTTATGTGTCTTGTGGAGGCAGGTGTGTTACTGTGCCCAGATTATATATTACACAACTATTTGATAATGAACACAAACCTGGGCACAGTATTATACCCAGAACTATAATACACATAAATACACTAACATAGTTATATAAAATAAACACTGTAGAAAATTATTTACTGCATAATGTGGCTATATACACATAATTAATCACTATGGCTCACATACAGACTTAATCTACACAGTCACAGGGCGATAGTGGTAAGGTTGGTTAATCATAGATGTTTTAATAAGCAGTCTTAATAATGTATGATAGATAATATAATTTGATCGTCTTCCTTTTTTTTTTTTTTTTTTCTTCTTCTCTTCTCTCCTTACTTTAGGGATTGTGAAATGTAATTATACTGGATACCTGAACGTTTTCTTAATGAGAGTTTTTATAATAATGTTTGTTGGATTAATATTAGAAGGGGACTATGGAAATATATTTAGAAGCTTGAAGTCCTAAAGTCACTATTAACACATAAAATTAATTTATCTAATTGTTTTTTATGCTCTTTGTTACACAATTTACTACACGGTTGGATATTAGTAGGGTGAGGAACCTGGTTTGGAACATGGATAGTTAATAAACTTATAGTGGCACGAATAATATCCAATAGCTGTGGTTAAAAATAGCCACATATCTTGAACACTTAAGTATATTACTATATCTAAGTCAGCTTTTTTTTTTTTTTTTCCTTCTTCTTTCTCTCTCCCCTCTCTCCCCTCTCTCCCCCTCCCTTACTTCCCAGTTGATACAAGTAAAATTAGGAACCGCTTCGATGCCATATCTCCTCAACCCCGATGGTTCGGGGTATAGCTCTTCCTCAGTGCACTCTAGTCGTGTTCCGACTGGATTGCCCTGACAGAGGGCTGGTTGCTTTTTCTTTTTATATGTGTAAGTCTGTAATTCAAGAGATCTATGAGGGGTTTGATGGGTTAAAGGGGGGGTCATGGAAACAGGGGAGGAATTGGATATTCCATGTCCCTTAGATTTGTCACCCTCAATGCCCAGGGGCTCAACTCTCCATACAAAAGGTCATGTCTATATGATAATTTAACAACTGAATCAATAGACGTGGCCTTTATCCAAGAAACGCATTGGAAGGCTGACCAACCGACTCTTTGGAAATTTCGCAGATTCCCGCATATTTATGTTTCGTCTCTACAGGGGGGAAAAAAAGGGGGGGTAGCGATTATTATCTCCGCCAAAATTAAGTTTGACTACATCCATCATATTGGGGACCAGGAGGGAAGAAGCTTAGTGCTGATATGTCGACTAAATGATACGGAATATACCCCATGTAATCTATATGCGCCCTCTGACCGGACGACCAGCTTTCTGAATACCAATTTGGAAATGGTCGAAACGGTCATTAAAGGGATCTGTGTAGTGTGGGGAGATCTAAATTGTATTTCAGATATCAGTAAATATAGGAAAGCTACAAGGCCCACTAAGGGGGAGACCGGTTTGAAGGCAAGAGCGCTTCGATTTTCGGATGCTATCTATAGGAATGGTTATTATGATGTATGGAGAACCCAGCATCCTGAGGAACTGGATTTTTCCTTTTACTCATCCCCCCATGCATCATACTCCCGTATAGATTATTTCTTAATAATGGGGCCCAGCCTCAAGAGGCGTATCAGCTCGAGGCTGGGCAACATCTCTTGGTCGGATCATGCCCCCCTGTATATGAATCTAAAAGATGTCCCCTTGTATAAGATACGAGGAGCCTGGAGGTTGAATGAGGCATTGTTGTCTTCAGAGGGAAACAAGTCAGCACTGGTGGAACAGGCAAAGATATACCTAGAGAATAATGATAATGGAGAGGTATCGGAGTCTACTCTGTGGTGCGCTATGAAAAGCTATTTGCGAGACTACCTTATTAAACAGGGCACATGGAGGAAAAGGATAGCTGGTAGAGACTTGCCTGATCTTTATATCTCACTCGCACAGCTAGAGAAAGTACATAAAAACAACCCAACTCCAGGGGGCCTGGCGGAGCTCGGGGCCCTGAGGAACTCCATCAAGTTAAAATTGAGGGAAAAAACTGATGCTGCGATTCTTAGGCTAAAACAACGCTGGTATAACAGCAACAGTAGAGTGGGTAAAGATCTAACGAGGAAATTAAAGTTCCTTTCTCAAACCTCAAGGATAAAAAAAATTGATTTCCAAGGTGAGACATGTATAACTCCTTCACAAATCGGCGCAGCCTTTAGAGACTACTATACAAGTCTATACAATCTGGAAGAGTCTCAGTCTACACCTCGGGATTTGATGGAGTTCCTTGATGGGCTTGGGCTCCCTCAGGTCCCCCCTGAGAAATTGAACACACTTAATCAACCTTTCTCAAAACTAGAAATCTCTATGGCGATTCGCAACCTGAAGGAGGGTAAAGCCCCGGGCCCAGATGGCTTTTCAGCTATATTTTATAAAACCTTGAACCCGGTGATATCTCCAATCCTGCAAAGGATGTACAATACGATAGAGGCAGATGTTGGCTTTCCTCCAGAGATGCTATTGGCTAACATTATGCCAATACCAAAACCAGAGAATGTCCGACCCAGGTTGCTAACTATAGGCCAATATCCTTAATTAATCTTGACGTTAAGGTGTATTCTGCGATCTTGGCACAGAGATTGAAATTAACTATCTTGGACATAATTCACCAGGATCAGGTGGGCTTTATGCCGGGGGGTTCCACGGAGGCCAATGTCCGCCGGGTACTTAATATCCTGGAAACAATTCATCTGCAAGAGGCTCCAGCTGTTCTCATGGCATTAGATGCTGAGAAAGCATTTGATAGAGTCAGCTGGCAGTTCCTCTTTGCGACCATGCGTGCATTTGGCCTCTCTGGATCCTTCCTGCACTACACGAGGGCGCTCTATACTTCTCCCTCTGCCAGGATTAAGGGCCAATATATAACATCAGACCCTTTCCCAATTCACAATGGCACACGACAGGGCTGCCCTTTGGCTCCCCTGTTGTATGCAATGGCTATGGAACCACTTGCTGTTCTAATTAGAAAAAACCCAGGAATAAGGGGAATTAAGATCGGGTCTCACCTCCATACTATTGCTCTCTATGCCGACGATGTTCTATTGTCCCTGGCCACCCCAATGGAATCCATCCCTGCCCTGATGAAAGAAATCTGTCTGTTTGGCCAATATTCAAACTATAAAATAAACATAGCTAAGACTCAGATGATTCCATTATATATGGACAGAATCCAACTTGACGTGCTGAAGATCATGGGATATGGAGAGGACTCCCCGGATAGTATTGACTACCTAGGAGTTATCCTCTGCCCAAAGGTCGAACAGATAGTGACCTTGAATTACCATAGATTAATAAAACAACTAAGAACACTGCTCCTACGATGGAAAGGGCTTGAGCCTTCCTGGATGGGAAGGGTAGCTATTTTAAAATCATATGTGGTACCGAAATTTTTGTACCTTCTTAGGGCCATCCCACTAAATGTTCCACGAACCTTCCTTAGGGACCTGGAACTTCTATTTGCATCATATGTATGGGCAGATGGAAGACGCAGGATATCAAGACAAATCCTTATGAGACCAATAGAGAAGGGGGGCCTGGGATATCCAGACCCATTCCAACTATACGATATCTCACAATTGGCCCACATAGTACTGTGGAAAACGAACAGATCTAGAAATCCACCATGGTTAACCATCGAGAGACATAGAGCAAAGCAATTAGACCCCTTTCTACTTCTATGGGTGACCTCTAAACAATTATGTAAAAAAAACCTCTGTGTCAAATAATCAGTAATCTCACTTTATCCCTACATGCAATGAAAAGAAGGCTACACCTCCGGATCTCTATATCCACGGCCTCTCCAACTGAGACTATATATTGGTATCTAGATAATATAGATCTGAAAACATGGATAGATAAGGGGATAAAAACATTGGGAGACCTGTATATAGATAGCAATATACATTCATTTTCCGATTTGCAAAGAATATATAATATATCAGATGTAGAGATTTTTAATTACAATAGAGTTAGACATTTTCTATACTCAAATCCCCCAGATAAGGCCCACCATTGGGATGAGCTCCTTAATTCTATAACATCTAAGAACGTATTTTCTAAAATAAAAAAAACACTACTACTAGCATATTTACCAGATGAGAAAGTAAAGCCAATAAAGCAGTGGGAGAGTGATCTGGAGATCAGCTATCCTAATCAATCATGGTCCTTGGCATGGAGGACCACTAGGAAGGCAGTTCACTGTGTTAAATTACAGGAGCAATATTGTAAACTCCTTTACCGATGGTATTTGGTACCTGTTCGCTTGGCAAAATATAATGCTAACAGCGATAATATCTGCTGGCGCTGTCATCGAGAGATAGGTACACACATTCACATATGGTGGCAATGTATATTACTTTCCCCAATTAAAAATCGTATTACAGATATCTATCAAACAATAGTAGGTAGAAATACATCTCTGTCGGCCCAAATCTTTCTATTGCACATTGGGTTTACGGACTTAAAAAAAACATCAAAAATCTCTATTAATAAATATTTTTTTGGCAACCAAATTATGCATAGCAAGGGCGTGGAAAAGTTCATCCACCCCCTCATGGGGAGAAATCTGTGCTCAGATTCAATTCCAGGCAGGCTCAGAGAGAGTTTTTTACGGATCGGATAAGGTCACATGGGAAGAGATTTGGTCTGATTGGGACCTGAAATGCAAGCGTGGAGAGTTGTAGCCCCTGTGCGTTGAGGTTAAGATATATGATTCCCTCGAACCCGCTAATTAAAACTGATGTTTCCTATCTATCTCTTTATACTTAAAAAATAGTTTTGAATACATTAAGAAACAGAGATATATATATACTCTGTCTAATATCTCTTGAATTGTATGTGAAGTATTGAATGTTTTAATATTGTTAGTCATGTATTTTAATGTTGTTAGTCTTTTGATATAATCAATAAAGAATCTAAAACAAAAAAAAACAAAGTGGTTTGGACTGCTCCTTCAAGTCCGTCTTTACCACAACGCAACAGGAGCAGCTGCCTTGAGTCGAGGCACACTGCAGGGGCCCACTGAGTCATTTTGGGTAATTTACATTGGTATCGTATTTGCTCGATTATAAGACGACCCTGATTATAAGACGACCCCCCAAACTTTGGATATTCCCTTAGGAAAAAAACTAAAAGCCTGCATATAAGACTAACCTATAGGAAAAAAGTTCAACTTGTATATATTCACATGTAAATTGCTTTTTTAATAAAAAATTATGATATCAAAACATGTATTTCTAGTTTTTATTTCTTTTTATGTGCCAATGCTGCCTTTCTCTTTCCCTTGCCCCCATTTTTCTCTCTCTCTCTCTCCTCCCCTTAGTGTTGTCTCTCTCTCCCCCTCCCTCCCTCCCCTTGTCTCTTAACCCCTTCCCTCCCCTTGTCTCTGTCTCTTAACCCCCTCCCTCCCCTTGTCTCTGTCTCTTAACCCCCTCCCTCCCCTTGTCTCTGTCTCTTAACCCCCTCCCTCCCCTTTTCTCTGTCTCTTAACCCCCTCCCTCCCCTTGTCTCTGTCTCTTAACCCCCTCCCTCCCCTTGTCTCTGTCTCTTAACCCCCTCCCTCCCCTTGTCTCTGTCTCTTAACCCCTTCCCTCCCCTTGTCTCTGTCTCTTAACCCCCTCCCTCCCCTTGTCTCTGTCTCTTAACCCCCTCCCTCCCCTTGTCTCTGTCTCTTAACCCCCTCCCTCCCCTTGTCTCTTAACCCCCTCCCTCCCCTTGTCTCTGTCTCTTAACCCCTTCCCTCCCCTTGTCTCTGTCTCTTAACCCCCTCCCTCCCCTTGTCTCTGTCTCTTAACCCCCTCCCTACCCTTGTCTCTGTCTCTTAACCCCTTCCCTCCCCTTGTCTCTGTCTCTTAACCCCCTCCCTCCCCTTATCTCTGTCTCTGCCCCCCTCCCTCCCCTTGTTTCTCTGTCCCACCCCCTCCCCCTGTCTCTCGGCTCCCTCCCTCCCCCTCACCTTTAACTTGGTCCCTGGTGGCTAGTGGGGGCAGCCGGGGGATGTCTGCACGATACGTGCAGACATCCTCCATGCTGCCCGACATGGTAGTCTTTTATGTGCGATGAGCGCAGACTCCCCTGCTGCCGCCCGGCATGATCGCCGGGACTTCTGTGACGAAAGCAGAAGTACCCGGCTTCATCACAGAAGCCCCGGCGGTCGTGCCGGGCGGCAGCAGGGGAGTCTGCGCTCATCGCGCAGACATCCCCTGCTGTTAGAGAGGGGGATCCAGGTCCCCTGCAGCTCTGCTGGGGACCTGGATCACAGTCTTATAGTCTGACCTCAATTTGAGGTCAGATTATAAAACGACCTCGATTATAAGACGAGGGGGATTTTTCTTATAATCGAGCAAATACGGTATATTATATTGGACAATTTACAGTGGCATATTGCATATTGGACAATTGCAAGCAAATGCCTAAACTAGGAGAAAGATTTGTTTTAAATGTGTCTGTTCATGACATCACCTGTGGCTTGATATGCACGTTACACATTTCCCATCACCACAGGTGATGTCATAAACAGGAGACTCCAGTGACATGTTAAAGACATACTTTCCTATTTTTTATGTTTAGGTTGATGGAGTCCGTTTAAATATCGACTAGTAGACCACACTTCAAGTTTGACCACCCTTGATATATGTTGTATTGATTAAAAATCATGATAATTTTGTAATTCTGGTGTCTCTGCAATGGATCTGATAGTTTGAATCTACAATCTAAAATAAAAAAACTTTTTTTTCTGTGCAAAATTGTTGTGCAAGTTTTCTCTGTATAGTATACCTGCACATCAAGGGTAACTTTGTGGTGAACCTTTTTAAACTAGTCTTCTAGGTTTTTCAGGTCTTTGACCTCTGACTTTTCGAAGCCCTGAAGCACACAAAGACCGCAACTACAAGAATATCCAGTTGTGGAAGGGATAGACTACATATAATTAACACATACCTTTAATGTTATTTGCTGACAACTGTATAAATATACATCCAAATATGCACGGGTGAGAATTCCATTGCATTTCATGTTTGTCTTTAAAATGTTTAGGTTTCTCTATATTACATGTGTGAGATAACATGTCTCTGGCATTGTTCACTTATATATTGCATATTACCAAGCAAAAAAGTACAGTATAAACAGGGGAGTACCTAGAACAGTAGTGTCCAAGTTTGTTTTGCAGTGGGCCATGTCACTGCAAATGTATTTGTGCGTCCAATGTAAGTGGGGCTTGGATGCGGCTGCCAATCTCAAGCAGGTTGTACTTATCCCGCCGGCAGGCCACATTTGGCCCACAGTCTGATGTCTCTCCTTTCCCCCTCCCCATGCCTGATGTCGCTATAGCTCCCTCCCCCCTTCCTAATGTTTTACCTGGAGCCATATCAGAGCTCTGTCCGTGTTGCTCGTGCTCCCGAACGTAGTGATGACACAGAGCATCATATTACCGATGCTCTGAATCATCACTATGCACACGGAGCACGTGCAGCATGGACAGAGCTGATGCTGCTCGCTTCCCTGCATGGTTGGCGGACTGGGACCTCTGCTCACCTCTGCACCAGTTTGCCCCCACTGAATTCGGCAGAGCTACACGCGCTTTAAAAACAAAATTGGGGCTATCTGACGTCAGGATACATGTATCCCGTTCCTCAGGCAGCAGCCGCAGCCACTAAGCTGGTGCCCTAGAGGACACACCAGCCCTATCATAACGAGCCATCATAACCCTAAAGAGAATCTTTTACCATCAAAAGACCAAACTATCATGTATTTTCATCTAAATTTCAATAAATTTCATTTAAAAAAAATGTTATTTAGAAAAAAGATCTTTTACTCTTTGATTGTAAAAATGTTTAAAATGGATTGCACTGATATTTAATTATTCACGTGATATGTGTAATAAGCATAAATGTTTCACTTCACTTAGGCTTGAGAAAAAATATGGTGTTCGGAACATTGCTGTGGTCATCCCTGCGTGCCAGAACTTCCGGGTATCGTGAGATGCCGGCAGGGAGCGACAGGGTCTATAGTGACCCTGATCAGGTCCCTGCTTTCATGTTCCTGGCTCCGATCATGAAGTGGTCGGCAGCCAGGAACACACAGACGTCGGATGGTGCTTTGGTCGTTAAGGACCAAAGCACCATCCGACGTGAAGGGGTTAACTAAACTTAATAATGGGAGTGAAAGTTGTCCTTTAAAATAGGCCCTGCTTACATGTATATGATATGGTTGGATGGGGTTCCCACAATGCCGTCCTGCAGGTTTTTACTGTAAAACATAGCTGTGTCAGAGTGAGGCCCCACCTGACAGGTGCACACAGCTCATCGTGGGGTGCCAAGATTAGCTGTTTAATGTAGGACGTTCCATGACGTCCTACTAGCCTCTAGGCACTAAAAAGTAGGACGGCATGGAACGTCATGGGGTTAAATAAATCTGCTAACCCTTGTTTAGTGAATAGTGGATGAAAAAATAAATGCTGTCAATATGTGGTGTTCTATTAGCTACTGCAAGCGCTGCCACAACTTGGGTCGGAACGACGATGATTCAACCCAAGCCTTTGGAGGTCTCATTCTAACGTAAGTGATCTTGTACTAGGTTTCTTTACCTGTGATAGGGCTGCCCCTCGCAGTTTAGTTTGAGTAAATGGTACTTTGTTAAAGGAGAATTCCAATCTGCTTGTGATCAGAATTTTCCTTTTAAATAGGTCCAAAGGGACATCCCTTTTGTACAGCTTCAGTTCTCCCCATAGACTTCTATGGTGAAGATAGAGACTCATGTCGGGAGGACTATGGTTATTGTGAAAATAGCCTAAGTCCTCCCTAAATAAAATAAGAAAACAATTAAATAAATAATAGCACATGGGGCAGGGAAATTGCCATATATTATGGGGTTGGGGCCCTTTGGCTAGCTCCCAAACTTTTTCCCAGCTCCTACCACCATTTGTTAGAAGATTTGTTGAGGGAAAGTAGCCCTGGCCCTGCATACATTTATGTAGGGGCCAGGGGTATTGCACAGCCCTTGGTACCCAATTTATTATTATTTGGGGCTAGTGGGGAAGCCCTCTGGCCTCAATAGGCCACTTTTATTTAAATCTGTTGGCCACAGAGGGCCACATTTTAAAAAGAAATATTTGTTTATTATTTTTTTGATTTCAGTTCTCCAGTTCTTGACTTGGAAAATTCAGAAATCCCTCTTCTTAGCCCAATCTGACTCCATTTCAGGCCAGATCAGTCTTTATTGGGTAGAGCCTATAATGTTATAGTGTGTGATAATAATACATTAAGATCAATAAAACCTTGCAACAGGAACAAACAGTTTTAGTTTGAGTGAATTCTGTCTCCTTATATGCAATAAACTATCCTCCACTCTGACATTTTATTGCTTTCTTCTTAAATGAGCACATAACATTTGATGTACACATTTAACTGCAACGGGCAGTGGCACAATTGAACAGAGCTCTTCAACAAAGTTCCATCCACCTGACCAGAGTTCAGCGGGAATCTCTGGAGCCCTTGACCAGATTGTGAGTCTTTCATGATCCAATGCAACTACCGAGGATTGTCGATCCTCCATCCTGAACTCAAGCACGTTGCTATTTTGGGAGGATGTGGACAATTTGCCCATGATCACATGAATTTTTGTGGGGTGAAGGCATCAACCCTCCTGCTCTGGCCGTGGAGAGAATAACTACAGGGTTGTTGGTGCCACACGGCAAAGTTTGAGACCGGTTCCATAGTGGCCCTTAATTGAAGGCACTGGACCTGGGGCTTCAATAAATGCAGTTGTCTATGAGCGGTTATCTTGCTCTGCACCTGGGTCCTTGGCTATTTTTAAAGACTGTCTTGTATGGTTAGTGGACATTTGCTCCAAGGGGTCCATGTATTATGTGGATATAGGGGGAAAAAGGTGATCTTTGTTAACCTTATTTGCATATGCCTAAAATAAATGTAATAATACCTCTGCTACCTTCTTCACGTTAGTCTCTCAGGACTTCCAGTGATGACTTGTTTACAGATCGCAAGCACACATTAGCATGGTGTGCATTTTTTACACTGTGTACAATTTTTAGGATTTATTTCAGAGACTTTGTCTGGCAAATGTTATAGTAAGAAATGACATGTCGTTTGGAAGGCTTTACAATGTTTACTTTCACAAATTATATTGTGCTGTAATATAGTTCATACAACGTAATGCTATCATGTTACCAAATATGTACTTTTGCTATACATATGTAAATATATACATACATAGTATGGGTCAGCCAATATGGCATACTGTACTGTAAGTAGAAATATTTAATATGTTACACTCCAAATAGAGTTTAAAAAAATAATAATATTGTATAAAAATTCCTGTCGCGATAATATGCTCACATATTTGCACATTTGCAATCCCTGATTTTTTAAGCTACATTGTTGTGAGAATTATAGAAGAAACCAGCTGATTTCTCAGTGTAGGATGGAGAAAGGGATCTCTATACAAATAAACTGGAGAAAGGCAACCGAGGGGTTGGGAAAACTGGATTTCAATGCTAACTGATAATGCCTTTTGAGAGCCGCACATAGTGGGGAGTGGGAGATGTTGTATATTATTGTAGGTGATAGATGCCACATTTGAGATCTTTGATTTGATGGATTAACTAATGTGATGTCCCGCTTTTTGTACATTTTGGGGTCCACCAGCATGATTTTAATAATTGAAGATCTAGGAGGTCCAGAGTCTAATGTTAGTCTTGCTAGTCTTGTCCGTTAATAGGACATGGCTGTTTTTTATCATGTATAATTTGAATTTTATAAGTTATATAGACCAGTCCTACGTTTTGTTTGTTATATGGAAATACAATGCAAGAAAATGTAAAAGGATATTTTTTATTAACCTTTTTGATACTGATAAATAAAGATTAATAAAAAAGAAAAAAAAAAGAAATTGGACTTTGGATTTTTCTTAATGTCAAATTACAACACTGTATATTGTCACATGATGCTCAATACACTTAACCTGCCACGTGTTTGCATGAAACATGTTTGATGGACTTTGTTACATGAAATAACATGTAGCTAGTGAATATGGCGGCAGGCTAGGAGGAGGTGCTGTACAAAAAGAGGGTGAGCAGACATAATTCCTAGCTTCTGTATCATTTGTAGAAAATAAAAAGGCACACACATTGATGAATGAGATATTCACTGGCTATTAATACTAAATCTTACACTAGCAGGGACACTTACATCCCACTGAAAGCTCTTTTTCCTCCACTTCCTTCTAATGGCCATGGCCACAATCAGTGTGTACTTTCCTTTAATCCTTACATCTCACAACCTGAGCATTTGGCACTTTTTCCTTACACTATTTCCTGCTTACTAATCTAACACCTTTGTTATGATGATTTACCACATATAATTATGTGGTATAATTATTAACTACAGTTCATTTCTCCACAACTGCTCTTTTAGTGTTGACTGAGTTCTGGATTCCTTTCTCTTTTCCATCTACATATCTATATAATTTCCTAAATCTACGCATTCGGCGTAACTAACGCAGACTCCTGTGAGTCTGCTTTATACATAGGCGCCGTGTTTATGCCCCCCATAGTGTCTAAATTAGAACTCAAAATATCTGAGGTAGAAGATTGTTCTCGTAGGAGAAACTTGAGACTCCGGGGGATACCGAAAGAGATCACAGCAGAAGCTTTGGAGTCCTACTATACAGAGCTTTGTCCAGGACAATCTGATTGGTCCTACACTACTCGAAAGGATACATAGACTACTAAAATCGAAAGACTGCTGCTACGCAGAACTCCCAACAGATACAATCATGTGTGCCTTTAAACCCAAAATATAAGAAATTGACATTTTTTCACAGACTTTCAGCAAAGAGGCAAATACAGTCTCACTCACTGATCCTTATAGAGAAATGCATTCTCAGAGAACAATAGGTTCTAATATAAAGAATTACCTGCCCTGACATTCGTTACGCTAAGGAAAGACCTTTTCATTATGTATAATAACTGGATTCATTCGTTTTTGGGCCCCCAGGTATGAATTGGCTCTGGGTAGCTGCCCAGTTTGCCCATACTTTTTATTTTTTACATTTTTCATTTTTTTTTAAAGGGCCAGGGCCCACTTGATCACGGGTTGATGGGTCCCACTTGCCATCAGGCAAGCGGACACCCTGTCCAGTCCGCCACTGACCTTGCTAGTTAAACTGGTAGTTGAAGCACAGACTACCGGAAAGTGCTCAGTAACTGAAATGATTATAATTATAGTATGTAATTTAAGCTTGTATTGTGATTATTGTCAAGATCACACCTTATTCTTCTTTCTCCCCCTTATTAGCACCTTTAAAATCAGTTTGCCTATACCACAATTTTAACTCTTTTACACTTGTGTGTTAAAATTGTATGCCAGTCCCCGACGCTTGTATAATAGGACAAGGAATTAATAAACATTGTGAGTAGTGTTCTCCCTGCAGTACATGAGGTCTCTTGTATTTCACCTGAGCTTTTCAGACAGTCTGAAAGAAGCTAGTTAACATGATAGTGTATAAATAATTCATGCGTGGCTAATGGAAAGAATTCAATGTGTAGAAATTCTAGCAGGTCTAAGAATGATGTCACAGCTCCTGCCAGTGGATAACATCCAGGACCTTGTTTATAACTCATGTGAATATTAACACAGTTGCTGAGAACAACCATGGTATGTTGCTAAAGGTCCTGCTTGTGGACCTTTAATTTGTCGTCAGTGGCTATCAGGGCCGTCTTTAATAGTGATTGGACCCTGGGCAAGCATTTGCTTGGGCCCCCTGGACCCTGCCCCCTCCCCTGCATGCAATCCCGCCATCCATCGCGATATTACCCCCCCCCCCCCACACACACACATATGCCATAATTGTTGTGCCATTCACATGCCAGTAATATTGTGCCATTCAGAGCGCAGTATTATTGTGCCATTCAGAGCCCAGTAATTTTGTACCATTCAGAGCCCAGTAATATTGTGCCAGTCAGATGCCTGTAATAGTGCCATTCAGAGCCCAGGAATATTGTGCCAGTCAGATACCAGGAATATTGTGCCAGTCAGAGCCCAGGAATATTGTGCCAGTCAGATGCCTGTAATATTATGCCAGTCAGATGCCTGTAATATTGTGCCAGTCAGATGCCTGTAATATTATGCCAGTCAGATGCCTGTAATAGTGTGCCAGTCAGATGCCTGTAATATTATGCCAGTCAGAGCCCAGGAATATTGTGCCAGTCAGATGCATGTAATATTATGCCAGTCAGATGCCTGTAATATTGTGCCAGTCAGATGCCTGTAATATTATGCCAGTCAGATGACTGTAATATTGTGCCAGTCAGATGCCTGTAATATTGTGCCAGTCAGATGCCTGTAATATTATGCCAGTCAGATGCCTGTAATATTGTGCCAGTCAGAGCACAGGAATACTGTGCCAGTCAGATGCCTGTAATATTGTGCCAGTCAGATGCCTGTAATATTGTGCCAGTCAGAGCACAGGAATATTGTGTCAGTCAGATGCCTGTAATATTGTGCCAGTCAGATGCCTGTAATATTATGCCAGTCAGATGCCTGTAATATTATGCCAGTCAGATGCCTGTAATAGTGTGCCAGTAAGATGCCTGTAATATTGTGCCAGTCAGATGCCTGTAATATTGTGCCAGTCAGATGCCTGTAATATTGTGCCAGTCAGAGCACAGGAATATTGTGTCAGTCAGATGCCTGTAATATTGTGCCAGTCAGATGCCTGTAATATTATGCCAGTCAGATGCCTGTAATATTATGCCAGTCAGATGCCTGTAATAGTGTGCCAGTAAGATGCCTGTAATATTGTGCCAGTCAGATGCCTGTAATATTGTGCCAGTCAGATGCCTGTAATATTGTGCCAGTCAGAGC
This sequence comes from Pelodytes ibericus, assembly GCA_036172795.1. NCBI lineage: Eukaryota > Metazoa > Chordata > Amphibia > Anura > Pelodytidae > Pelodytes > Pelodytes ibericus. The sequence goes on from CM069863.1 coordinate 53,923,554, forward strand.
CCAGGAATATTGTGCCAGTCAGATGCCTGTAATATTGTGGTAGTCAGATGCCTGTAATATTGTGCCAGTCAGATGCCTGTAATATTGTGCCAGTCAGAGCCCAGTAATAGTGTGCCAGTCAGATGCCTGTAATACTGTGCCAGTCAGCCCCCCGCCAAGCCCCCCCCCCTAAGTACTTACATGAACCTGCTCCGTGTCCCCCGCCGGATGTCTCCTCCGTGCAGTCTTCCCTCTTGCACGGAGGAGGGAAACAGTCACCGGATGTGACGCGATGTCACATCCGGCGGCAGTTTTTTTTTTTTCCGTCCGGCTTGCCGGAAAAAAGCGTTCACAAGCGCAATGCGCTGTGAACGCGGCAAGCAGGGACTGGGGGCCCACTGGACAGCTGCCTTGGGGCCCCACAGGAGTAACTGGGCCCAGGGCAGCTGCCCCGTTTGCCCCGCGTTAAAGACAGCCCTGGTGGCTATTAGACAGCTAGAGACACAGGGAAATAAAATGGTGAAAGGTAAACCATTTGTTTAATGTGAAAAAAATTAAAAAAAGAAAAACCCATTCCCAATTTGAAAATTGACATCTCTCCCTTATGTACATAAATTGAACGGTTTCCAGTACAGAGAGCCATTGTGGGCAGCGGCAGAAATTTGTGGGTGTAATGCTATGCTCATTAAATGTCATTAAAGGTAATGTCTCACCTTTGCGCAAAATTCAATTTATTTATGGTTTGTCCTGTTTTCGCATAACTCTAATGTTCCTCGGCTTTATACATTAGCGCACACACCGATTGCGCCAAAATTTGGCACATTCTAAGTGTGTGCAGTCTTTATACATGACCCCCAGTGTATCATATCACGGAATTTTGGGGTATTTAATTTCATATTTGTATTTGTTTTATAATGTAATAATTCGTAATATAGTGCAGAGGTATACTGAGGGACTGGAAGGGAAGCTGCTCCGTGCCACCGGGCTGTAATGGACCCCCCCCCCCTCCTCCCTTCCCTGTAATGAGGTAAAGCAGCAGGGAGGGTAGGGGGGGGGAAGGGGCAGACAAAAAGTTAACTTTTTTTTTTCTTTAAAAATTAAGTTTAAAAAAACATGCTGCTGTATGTATGTGACTGACTGGATCTGTTTGTGTGTATGTATGTGACTGACTGGATGTGTTTGTGTGTATATATGTATATGACTGACTGGATGTGTGTATGTATATATGTATATGACTGACTGGATGTGTGTATGTATATACATATATGACTGACTACTGGCAGGATGTGTGTGTGTGTGTATATATGTGACTGACTGGATGTGTCTGTGTGTGTATATATGTGACTGTGTGTGTGTCTGTATTTGATAAATTACGCATTGACACAATGTAATATTTAGAAGATCAGTTTATAACCTAATAAATCCAAATAAAGATGTATAGTATAAAAAGTGTGCCTGTCTGCGACTGCGTGTGATTTTGTTTATGTGCCATTGTCTGGCTCCTAGATTTTTTTTAGCTGGCTCTTAAAACTCAACTAAGTTTGTCAAGCCCTGGGTTAAGCATTATAATAAACAAATATTTCACAAGAATACATTTAGATTTTCAATAACTGTTAAGCATATATAGGGGGTGTTATCACTAACCAGTATAAATAAGAACTACACTTTCCAGACATGGCATCCTTAATTGGTGTGCAGCATCTGTGATGTTGAATACACCTTCAGTGGTGGAGGAGATACCCAGCTCAGTCATTGGCTGTGTGCCATTTGTTTGATGAATACACCAATAATGAAGAGAGTCACTGGACTCATGAGTTCATGAGTGACCTTCTGTCCAGAGGTGGCTTTAGGTTTTGGTGGCTCCAAGTGGAACCTCCAATGAGGGCCCCTGTGACAGCCCTTTGTCTCATCTTCATAACTGTCTCACCTCAGATAAGTGTATGGGGTCTCTAACCAATGAGGGCCTTAAAATGAAGCTTAATACACTAATTTGGTAGCACCACCATTGCTTCTGTATCATTAAAACAAAATGGTTTTAGTCACTCTTTAATGATAAAATATCAAATATTCAGAAGTGACCTACAATAATAATAACACTTTGTTACACTTTCTATGCTGTCATAATTTACTTTGAGTGGCCTTAGTCTGACTCTCAAAATGACCGTTGGGTACATTTTGCTAAATTGCACTGTGCTCGAACTTCCACTTCAAGCACGCCACCATGGTGTCACAAATGAGGTCGCAAGGTATCGTGACTTTTCGGATCTCTGCCACTGTGTCCCTGGCTACTGATCACTTTGTGATCGGTGCCAGGAACACAAAAATGCGTTTCCGTGTTTGCGTCTTCTGGGGGAAACATACCATTCACACCGTGAAGTGGTTAAATAAATCGTCAAGTGTGTCTGAAGCCCTAAAGATACTTCTCCACAAAACTATCAATGGAAATAAAAGAAAAGACTAAAAACACAAAACAAGTGAAACAATCACTTTATCGTATAATAAGTGTAACTGTAATTCAGGAAAGTTTCATAATCTCTTCCTGGTTATCAAACTTTGTGGTGTGAATTTAGAAAAACAACAAAAGAATTTACTGTTCCTTAAAAAGAGAAAAACATTAAAGAAAAAAACAATAATCTAGTTTAAAAAAGTAAACACTAATGAGTAACATCCAAAGAACGCAAAAGTAATTAATGTCTTATTAAATGTCTCATGCACAAATTTAAATCTGCCACAAAGAATATTTTTCACTTTTGGATTACTAATAGCATGTATTTATGCCTAGGCCAACTAGGTCTAAGAGAGCAGACTGGAGGGGGCAGCAGAGCCCCAGGACAGAGAGGAGGCAGGTAAGGGAAGATTTTTTTCTTAACGGCTTTTCCATGCACATGACAATTTTGTCAGCCACGCGTCTGTGTGACCTCCTGGCAGAACAGATCCCTCCTTCTGCTGCCCCTCACATCTGTCAATGTGAGCTCAGGGTCATGTAACCTTCTGATGCTCAAACAGTCAGATTCGCAAGTAACAGAAGGAGTTACCAAGGATTGTACTTCTATCCTGTCCCAACTAAGAGCATGGGGGAATTGTGGTTTAGTGCAGACATGGCATTGGATAGTGATTTATATGCAGACATGGCACTGGAAAGTTATCAGGGACAGATATGGTGCAGGAAAGTGTTCTGGGGCAGGTACGGAAGTACACAAAGCCGGAAGTTCGGGCACAGCAAGATTTAGCAAATTGTAGCTGGTGCTCGCTCCGAACATCAGCTACATTTTCCTTGTCAGATTGTGGCCACTTAAAAGTGCAGGGAGGCCACAATGAGCTGTTAAGTGAAGGAGGTACTATGCCCTCCTAGAGTCTTTTGGGACCTGTAAATTAAGATGGCATAGAACGTCTAGCATCACAAAGGGGTTAAAATATAATTGTGCATCTACAGCTACATGGGTTATAAAACTAATCCAGGTTGAGTATCCCAAAATGCTTAGGACCAGAACTATTTTAAATAACGGATAATTTTCACCAATACGTTTAAAGCCTCTCAGCACTCAAATACAGTAGTATCAATGGAAATACTGTATACAGCAAACAACTCACTTTTACTGTGATGTAGCTGTGATGTTATCGCATCGTTGGGATCCAGCCATTAGCACGTCAGGCCTGCACATACCAATGTATTACCCTTTGTGTGGTGTGGGGGAATCTGAGCATGTATGGAAAGGCTATTTCATAGCTGAAGTGAGCTGGACATAGAATAAATTGCTGAGCGTTTGTATTCTGACAGGTGTGTTTTGGAATTTGTGGCAAAATCTTAATTTATTGAGTGTAACGAGAAGGCTCAGTAGCCAGATGTTAATTCTCGTTTTCGGGTTCCAATATCTCCTCAGCCCTCAATCTTTCGTAATCGATTGTCAGCTCCCTGGCCAACACCCCTTAGTAATATGTGATTCGTAGCAATTCCCAGAAGTAGACACGGCTACCAAAGATTTCACAGCAAGAACAGTTTACTGCAGACAGGACAATACATTTATAAACTAAAACATCTTGATAACAGATGATTGAACAATACCCTCATAACAAGATTACTGCCATACAATGGGTAATACAATCAAATATGGCGCCAGGGTTAGGGGGAAACCAATAGGAACATATTGGGACAAGTAGCAACCAATGAGTGAGAGGGGCGGAGCCGGGTCCCTTTAACTTTAGGGACCTTTAAACTCCTGGCCAATGGGACGGGCGCCTACTATTTTCCCCTTGAACCTGAGCGACCAATAGGATCTGTGCTGACAGTCTGGAGCAACCAATCAGCAGTGCCCCGAATAGGCCAAGGACTTGCGAAAGTCCCAGGCGTCCAGGCTTAACCTTTATTGTGGCTGGCCGCTTAGGGTGCTTTGCCGCCAGGGAACCACACCTATTCTGAAAGGGGCTAGATCACTGTTCCGTAATTCTATTTCATCTCACCTTTCGAATACATTTCGGTTCCCTATTTTGGAGCTCGGACCAATCGGAGTGAGAGGCACTCAGCCCTTTAACTCACCAGCCAATCCCCAGTTGAGCAACGTTGGGCCCTGTGGCTGAGCGATTGTGGTAATGGGGTCGCTTATTTGGAGGTTGGAGTGGGGCACTAGGGGGCGGGGAACACATAAGCGATTTGCCCTTTTGGGGAGGTTTTAAACTGGGGAAACATGGGGGCACACTGGGCATTACTTTAAGAACTAACACAACATTTGCCGGCCAGCTCCCGAGTCACGGAGGTTCGTGACAGGGGATATTGAATAATTTTGGATAACTGATTACTGGATAAGGGAAACTCAACCGGTAATGACAGATAAACAAGTGGGAAGTTGCCACTAACTGCAATTCAGTTAGAGCTCTCCAACAAGATGTAAATGTAGACTCATATAGGTCACAATAAAAACATTTTCCACAAAGGTGGCTATTTAAATGGTTTAGAAATAGCAATATTTACAGGGTCTGTATGCACCATTAGATATTCTACAATAGGTTGTGATTATACAAATGTTTTGGTGGACTATATGACTGTGTAGTTACAGTAGGGTTGATTTACTGCCCAACTGTGACAGCACTGTAAGTGCACATACTTTAAATGGTGAGATTAAATATTCATCTCACCTCATCTGCAACTCACCTTTTAGTGAAAAGAACCCTCTTTGCTGCTAGCTGCAGTAAACACCCGCACTGCAAAAAAAAAAAAAAAGTTACCCTAAGTTACAGCACAGGACAGGAAGTCAAAGCAGTGGCGTACTAAGGGGGGGGCGGCCCGCCCCGGGTGCCACTGAGTAGGGGGGTGCCACCGGTGCTGCCGGGCACCCCGCGCTGCTTACCTTTTTTTTTTTTTTTTTTCAGGCGGCCGAATCCCCTGGATGCGGCCGCCGGGTTTAAAAAAAAAAAAAAAATCACAGCGACCGGATGTGACGATACGTCACATCCGGCGAGTGTGTTTCCCTCCTCCGTGCAGGAGGGAAGAGAAGACTGCACGGAGGAGGCGTCGGGGTCCACAGACAGACCTGCTTCGGTAAGTGATGGGGAAGGGGGGGAGGAGGGTGGGTTTAAACGAGCACAATATTCCTGGGCTCTGAGTTGCACACTAGTACTGGGCACTGACTGGCACAATATTACTGGGTACTGACTGGCATAATATTACTGGACTGTGACTGGCTTAATATTACTGGACTGTGACTGGCATAATATTACTGGGCACTGACTGGAATAATATTACTGGGCACTGACTGGCATAATATTACTGGGCACTGACTGGCTTAATATTACTGGACTGTGACTGGCATAATATTACTGGGCACTGACTGGCATAATATTACTGGACTGTGACTGGCATAATATTACTGGACTGTGACTGGCATAATTTTACTGGGCACTGACTGGCATAATATTACTGGACTGTGACTGGCATAATATTACTGGGCACTGACTGGCATAATATTACTGGACTGTGACTGGCATAATATTACTGGACTGTGACTGGCATAATATTACTGGGCACTGACTGGAATAATATTACTGGGCACTGACTGGCATAATATTACTGGGCACTGACTGGCTTAATATTACTGGACTGTGACTGGCTTAATATTACTGGACTGTGACTGCATAATATTACTGGGCACTGACTGGCATAATATTACTGGACTGTGACTGGCATAATATTACTGGACTGTGACTGGCATAATATTACTGGGCACTGACTGGCATAATATTACTGGACTGTGACTGGCATAATATTACTGGGCACTGACTGGCATAATATTACTGGACTGTGTCTGGCATAATATTACTGGACTGTGACTGGCATAATATTACCGGGCTCTGGCTGGCACTATATTACTGGGCTCTGGCTGGCACTATATTACTGGGTATCTGACTGGCACTATATTACTGGGTATCTGACTGGCACTATATTACTGGGCACTGACTGGCACATTATTACTGGGCACTGACTGGCACACTATTACTGGGCACTGACTGGCACACTATTACTGGGCACTGACTGGCACAATATTACTGGGCACTGATTGGCACACTATTACTGGGCACAGACTGGCACACTATTACTGGGCACTGACTGGCACATTACTGGGCACTGACTGGCAATATATTACTGGGCTCTGAGTGGCACAATATTACTGGGCACTAACTGGCACACTATTGCTGGGCACTGACTGGCATAATATTACTGGGCTCTGACTGGCATAATATTACTGGGTTCTGAGTGGCACACTATTACTGGGTTCTGACTGGCACAATATTACAGGCATCTGACTGGCACACTATTACTGGGCTCTCACTGACACAATATTCCTGGTATCTGACTGGCACAATATTACTGGGCTCTGAGTGGCACAATATTCCTGGTATCTGACTGGCACAATATTACTGGTATCTGACTGGCACACTATTCCTGGTATCTATAATTGTACAATTTTCAAACATTGAAAATATTGTGGTTGTTTTCTTACATTTTTATTATTGGGGGGGGGGGGGGGGGGGTGCCACACTCAGGGTACGCCCCGGGTGCCAAATGCTCTAGGTACGCCCCTGAGTCAAAGTGCTGCTGAGAGTAAAGTTCAAACAGGGACTTATAAAATCATGTAGTCGTCTCTTTACAAGCACACAAACACAATTGAGGAACAAAACTGTGGGTTGCCGTGGTGAAAAAATATCTGTGCCAATGTCGTGAGTAACGCAATCCAGACAGCAGGATTGCTGTGGCTTGACATCACTGGTGTAGGGGCATTCCAGTCCTGTGAAATACATCCTATGATGCTCATCCTGCCATCAGGTAGCTGCTGAGCATTAGGAATGATATAATCAGCGCAGCAGAAGTACCAGTTATGCCCTACCAAATCTTTTGCTCTGATTGGCTAACTGCAGCCAGGCCAGCTGTGGGTCAAATATGGCAGAGATACAAATTAGAAGATGTGACACGAAGTTTTACATTTTTGCTTCTATTAAACATAAACATTAAACGCATACTTTTGTTCCACTTTAATTTTGAAAAAAAAGTAGGCCATTTTTGTCTGGAGCCTAGTGATAAAGCACAAACAAACATTGCTCATGAGAGTTCACTGCTAAAGAGCACTGTAACATTACATGTCCTGACGGATAAATCAAGGGTTTTATCAGCTGGGGAATCTCTACCAAGAACAGGCACATTTCTAGTTCTGTACCAGAGAATTATACACAGTTAGGGTTATTTTTAAGGTTAAATATGGTGCTTTATGGCAAACGTGGTGTAAGATGCAGGAACATTTCACTTATTTTCATTTTCACTTTTAGACCTTTGAGTTATATTAATAACCCGCAATAAGTTTCTAATTTTCAGGAAAAGTCCTCCTTTTACTTAGCTTTGTTTCAAGGAAGAAAAAGTAAAATAAATGAGTAAATAATAAAAAGGCTGACAAAAGTGCTTCCTGTACACACTACTGCAGGGATTGGCTATTTTTGGAACACTGTGGACTCCCGTCCTCACGATGCTCGGTCAGCTATTCGGCTGGCTTAGAATCCTGGGAAATACAAACCAATCCGATGGAGTATGACAGAGTAGCCGTCACTGAACTATGTTCATCTTTTTCTCACAGCTTCTGAAGGTGACATGATGGAGGAGGAGGGGAGATGGTGATCGGGTAGTGTCACCCCTCCCTCCATCAGCAAAGGAGAGAGGGGGGCAGAACCCGGGCGGAAGCGGCCTTCCTCCCTCTCCTTCTCACTGTTCCCGGCAGCTGAAAGGGGTTCATTCTGTGTTTCCAAAAACCCATCAGGGATCACTGTGGGCGCCGTGCAGTTTTGGGCGGGAAATACAGCAAAGGAGAAAAATAAACCATAACAGCGGCGGGGAGACTGATGGTGATCAAACCACCCGTACCGCAGACTGGACAAGAGCAGTGGCCCGGGAGCCAAAGGTGAGAATACACAAAGCTACTCATGAATGATTTAAAGGGCTTTGTTAAGTGTTCAGGGAAGTTTCTTCTTAAAGTGCAAACTGTTGTGTCAAAAAATTGTTACACTTTTACAACTCTCTACCCCTCCCATCTGCCATTGGATGTTGCCATGTTGGGTAATTATCACTAGAGTGAGGATTCGTGGTATATTTGAGTGTTGTGTAACAATTTGCTCTCTAGCTGTTGAGAACAATTAGGGTTATGTTTGAAAGAGGCACATACAAGAATAGTACGAAAATATTTGGGAAATACATTTTATGGGAGTGTGTGGGGGGTTAGCTATTTGCCATGCTTGAGGCAACTGTATATGATTCAATAGGGTTACTGAAATACTTTAGATTTAACTACAGTTGTGGTAACCCCTTATATCCTGCTACATATATTAGTATTAATTCTGCCGTAAACTATTAAGCTAAACTTAAACGTTTTTTCACAAACCAAGTATAGCAAGTTTTTGAGGATGTGCTGTATATGCAGAGATTACACTTGATGTAGCAGTCACTGATCTAGCATCTGCAGTTTTATATGAATAGTATATGTTATTGCAACAGTTGGATGCTCTGAAATTAGAAACCAATGTAACATTCATTTCCTTCGTGTACTTTCACTTTTTTTTTATTTGAGAATACAGTTTTTCCTTATTCTTTTTCTTCTTCTGCTTCAGGTGGCCTGCTTTACATCAGTAAATGGGAGGCACATAAGTGTTGATATTGCTAGAAACAGAAGCTTTGTGCTTTATGTAAGCATTAACACATGCCACAAACAATAACTACATGAAATATTGTCTATTTGCTCCTCTCCATAATTGTTTCCCCTTAGGTGCCCTAAGCAGGTGCTCAATTTGCTTATATGGTATTAACATCACTGGAGTCAAAGTAGTGACTTCTATGTCTGCCCCCTGGGTGCACTTATGGGCACTGCCAGTGCCAGCGAAGTCTATGCATAAAAAAAACACTGGCTCAAATGCACCAAAATCCAGTTTGACCTTAAAAAAAATAAAAATAATAATTTAAAATTAGATTTAAATGTAATAGGTCAGCAATTCCCCTTTTTTAAAATCCTCCCGACGTTTTTGAATATATCCCTTTTTATGCGTGACCCAGATTGTTCACTGTGCTGCTGAATGATCAGCCATCCCTTTCTTGGTATTAACACAGTACTCCTAGAATTGTCCAGTGTTAGGTAACAACATTGTACTTGGTGAACATTTTTAGGGATTTGTGAAGAACAAATAAATGGACCTATAGATTATTGCCACAGACACTTATTTATATATCCCCTTATGATCTGTTTTTTAATGTTGTTGAGGACCACATGCCATATAAAAATGTAGGTTGGAAGAACCCGCACAATATCACGAGTTAATCAAAAGAACTTGTAGACTTCTCAGCCAGGTGAGAGGCCTAAAGGGCCAAATCCAGTTGGACATCAATGTCTTATGAAATATGTGTGTAAAAAAAAATGATCCCTGAACTATTTGTTTTTCTCTTAAACTGGGGTCTAGTCAACCAAACTGACTATCAAATAGTGAAAATAGGCATTGAGTTTATTATCCAGTTTGCCTATGTCTGATTTTTGCAATTTTTCCAATCTAGTGAATAGGCCCCACTGTTTGTTGCATGGGTATTCAAACCATATGGGGTTTGGACCTGGCATTATCCATCTTGCTGAATTTTGCTACCAGAAACTGTACTAATTTAGTTGGGTCACTACAGAAGCAAAGCACTGGTAGGCAGTTTCAGATTAATTTGTGAGTAACTTTGTCTCCTTTTGCCCTTGACAGGTCTGTGTTTCTATTAAAGTGTCAAACAATTTTCAATTCTAGTTACATTATTGGTGAGAAGCACCTTAAAAAAAACAGCTCTGCCCCTTCCTGGCCCAGTCAGTCTCATCGGAAGTGCTTGTGTTGTTGTCATGCTGAGGGTCTTTTCCCTGTGGCCTTGCATTGTATGACAGGAAATCAATAATACACTTTTTTCCTCCCTATATGGTCTGCCTCCAGCAGCTGTTAATTATACATCCTTGTGAGTGCAGCCTGCACCTATTTTTTTGTAGAAGATTATTGCCAGACAAAGGACAGATAAATACACATGGGGACAGTTTAGATGTTTTGTGTTCTGTTAAATTCTGTGTTTTCTAGCTACTATCCAACTTCTCTCATCTGTTTATTGGTACAATTTCCCAACAAAACCAGAAACATTTTGTGAAATATACAGTGGCCATACATAACCACATTGTGATGCAAGGGTTGACAGTGTTTGTATGATCAAGGAGCTAGCCTCACAATGTGCCAATTAGCATCCCTTTTTTTATGAGTCCATATAAATATTGTGAGCAGTACAGGCATTATGAAACACAAATCTACACACCAAACAAGCCAAAGAACTTTTTTTTGGTCCCTACAGAAATCTCACATTCACAGTGCTATAATCGCCCCACCACAAGGGTTTCTGGGTATACCTATGCAAATCGGGTCAACAATCACCTTTTGCCTTTATATCTGGCTGCTGCACCTCTGTCTTGTCCAACATATGCCATGCATGGAACATCCTGTGGTGGAACAAGCAGTGTTGGTGATAAATTATTGCTAACTCCACTCAGGTGGTGTTGCTATAATGCCTCAATATCAAGCAACACCAAAATTTCTTGCTGAGGCTCCCTACGATCACTCCACAGAGCAAAAGCGGGTGTGATATTGGAGAGCACTATGATGCTGCCCTCTTGTGGGTAAGGGCTTCGTAAGTGATGTTATCAGTTTTGTTGCTCTGTTACTGACTAGAGACAGGTTAGTGTTAATGTTAGGGTTAGGATCAGGCTCAAAAGGTCAGTGTTAGGAAAAGATTCCTACAAAGAAAACCTACTTTTTGTTGTTATCATATAACTTGCAAAAACAATAGAAAATATGTATACATGGAATATTTCTAAACTCAGGACAACACTTAGAAACTACCGTATTTGCTCGATTATAAGACGACCCTGATTATAAGACGACCCCCCAAACTTTGGTTATTCCTTTAGGAAAAAAACTAAAAGCCTGAATATAAGACTACCCTATAGGAAAAAAGTTAAACTTGTATATATTCACATGTAAATTGCTTTTTTAATAAAAAATTATATCAAAAAAATGCATTTGTTTTTATTTCCTTTTTATGTGCCAATTCTGCCTCTTTCCCTTGCCCCCAGCTTTGTCTCTCTCCCCCTCCCTTTGATTCCCCCTCTCCTCTGTCTCTTCCCCCCCCTTGTAGCTCTGTTCCCCCCTCCCTTCCTTGTTGACTGTCTTCCCCCCCCCTCCCTCTCTGCCCCCCTCCCTCCCCCTGTCTCTGTCCCCTCCCTCCCCCTGTCTCTGTCCCCTCCCTCCCCCTGTCTCTGTCCCCTCCCTCCCCCTGTCTCTGTCCCCTCCCTCCCCCTGTCTCTCCGCCCCCTTCCTCCCCCTCACATTGAAGTCGATCCCTGGTGGCTAGTGGGGGCAGCCGGGGGATGTCTGCACGATACGTGCAGACATCCTCCATGCTGCCCGACACGACAGTCTATTATGACGGACAGCTGGTCCGATTCTCCCTGGTGCCTAGTGGGGCAGCAGAGGATGTCTGCGCGATGAGCGCAGACCTCCCCTGCTGCCGCCCGGCACGCTCGCCGGGACTTCTGCAACGAAAGCAGAAGCCCCGGCGGTTGTGCCGGGCGGAAGCAGGGGAGTCTGCGCTCATCACGCAGACATCCCCTGCTGTTAGAGAGGGGGATCCAGGTCCCCTGCAGCTCTGCTGGGGACCTGGATCCCTGTCTTATAATCTGACCTCAATTTGAGGTCAGATTATAAGAAGACCTCGATTATAAGACGAGGGGTAGTTTTCAGAAAAAAAAATTCTGAAAAAAACCTTGTCTTATAATCGAGCAAATACGGTATTTAGACAGGGTCTTTTTACTGTTTGCAGATATGTAAAAGATTTTTCAGGTCAAAGTTATATTATAATAATATGATGAAAATAATGGCATCTACTTTTTAAGACGGCATAGTTTAACAGCTCCCCGCAATGAACTGTATGTGGATCTCCTAATGTTTTTTTCTTCTGCTTTAAAGCAATGAATGGGACAATCACGTGTTTATATCCTTAGACACAGAAGCTATATGTAAGCATGTAACTATCAAGACCTGCATGAAATATTTATACTATAAAAAAGGTGTTTTTACTTTACTATAGTAGCAGAGGTATTGCACTATTAAACACAGATGCCTGGGTGCAAGTTCTTTTTTTTTTTTTGCTTTTTTGCCCTTGGGTGGCCGTGGCTCTTTTCTTTACCAGACATGCCCATTTATTTTTAGGGAGGGATAGCACAAACCATATTTTGTGTAGTGGTTTAATTATTTTCAACAGTCATTGTAAAGTGTTTAATAGTAATCTTCCAAGACACAGTATACAACAAGTGTGCACAAAAAAGTTGTTAGCCAAAAAAGCTTGCACTCTAACTTAATTACTTTAGAGTACAAGGTTTATTACCTAACTGAATTACATTAGACAATAAAAGCCATATCGTCTGTGTGTGTGTGTGTGTGTGTGTGTATATATATATATATATAGATATATAGATATATAGATATATAGATATATATATATATATATATATATATATATAGATGTGTATATAGATGAAAGCCTTTTACACATAGAGGACAGCCATATGGGATGTCTATATATTTATTGATTGACCTAATAGACAGCAGCCATATAGTTTGTGTCTATATAGTGAGAGGCATATAACCTGTGTGTGTATATGTACATATGAGCCTCTGACACATATATATAGATATAGATATAGATATATATATATATATATATATATATATATATATATATATATATATATATAGATAGATATGCGCCATATAGTCTTTGTATATATAGATAGGAGCCAAAACACAACGCTTACTAATTGCAGATTAACACATGAGTCCCAGGAGGAAAGGTTTGAAATGCTGCCATAGAGAGCTGGTTCAGTGCAGTGTGCCTGGTCTGTATCATGGGGCGTGTCAGCTGCCAAGCTGATGTGAAGAGAGGAACTGGGATACTTAACAAGCCAGGATATGGAGGGGAGTGCAGTGACTGAAATGCTTACCTCCTGTCTCTTTAGCATGCAGATAAGCGTAAAAAATACTTAAGCCCTCAAGTCTACATTCAGGGCTATGGAGCTGAGATTTGGGGCTTCAGCCCCACTAGCTTTCCTCCCCTCCCCCAGTGATGACACTTCCATGTGCCGTCTTGCCTCTCTGCATCTAGGCACCTCAGTTCCCTAGTGCCTGGGTGCGGCACTCCCTGTGCACATGCCCAGGATTGTCCCTCACACCACACCAAGTTAGACAAAACACAAAAAACAGGTGTTTTCTGTGGATGGAGAGAGCCTCAGCAGCTGTAAAGCAAAACATTAACCCCTTAAGGACAGAGCCTTTGAAACATTTTTGTCCTTTCTGGACAATGGCTATTTTAACATTTCTGTGCTGTTTGTGTTTAGCAGTAATTTTCTTCTTCGTCATTTGCTGTACCCACACATATTATATATTGTTTTTATCGGGACAAAAAGGGCTTTCTATGGATGCCATATTTTTGATCATATCTTATCTTATTATTAAAAAAAAAAAATAAAATATGGTAGAAAAAAAAAAAATACACAAATTTCTTTGTTTTTATTTGAAACAACTTCTCCTCATCGACAATAGCGAACGAAAAAACATGCTAAATAGATTCTACTATTTCTCCTGAGTACAGGGATACCACCCATGCATAGGTTTGTTGGGTTGTTTGGGGGCTAAAATGCCAAATTTGTGAGGTGCAGTTTTTTGTTTTCCAACTTGAAATTTTTACATGCAGACAGCCTGCACCCATGTCCCATTTGGGACATATTTGAAACCAGCCAGTGTATTTTACCCCATCAACCCATATATTTTTTAAAAGTAGACACCCTAGGCTATCTCAAATGGTGGTATTTTAACACTTTCCATGCACTAATTCTACCACCAGCCTTTGTCAAAGTTTGTGGTAGTAATTTTTTTGTGTTTTTTTTTCACAAACCTTGTACTTCAGACATGAATTTACAGATTTTGGTATGTGTCACTGCCAAATAACACCCCAATAAGTGTTCAGCAACATCTCTTGAGTACAGGGATACCACCCATGCATAGGTTTGTTGGGTTGTTTGGGGGCTAAAAGGGCCACATTGTGAAGGTGCGCATTTTCAACTTGGAATATTGACGTGTAGCCAGCCTGAGCCCATCTTTCATTTGGGACTTTTTTTTAAAGTCGGACAGTGTATTTTACCCCAAAAAGTATATATTTTGTAAAAGTAGACACCCTAGGCTATTTTAAATGGTGTTATTTTAACACTTTCCATGCACCAATTCTACCACCAGCCTTTGTCAAAGTTTGTGGTAGTCATTTTATTGTGTATTTTTTCCCACATACATTGTACTTTAGACACAAATTCACATATTTCGGTATGTGTCACTGACAAACAATACCACAATATATGTTCAGCAACATCTCCCGAGCACAGGGATACCACCCATGCATAGCTTTGTCAGCTTTGTTGGGTGTTGAAAGGCTACATTTGAGAGGTGCGCTTTTTGATTTTCAAACTTGGAATTTGAACATGTAGAGCAAGGAAGGGGTTAATAGCTCTTATAAGAGCCTTTGTAGTACTGTACAAAAAAATTAACCCCTAAAAATGCACAGACAAGAAAAAAATTTCTGCTGTGCAGTGATCAGTGGCAGGGAAGGGGTTAATACACTACACTATACAAAGGGTATGGCTTTTATAAAAGCCCTTGGGACTCACAATTTTTTTAACATTTTATTTAATTTATTACAATTAAAAAATTATGTTATACAGATCTGTCTCTTTCCCTCACTAAAACTCAAGTGAGGAGAGGGAGGCAGATCCATATGGGTCAGAACAATATTTACCAATATTGATCGAACCAGACGAATGGTGATGCTCATCTGAGAAATCACCAAACCACCTTTGCCACTGATCGGCTGTTACTGATCGCTATACACGTGTTCAGACAGCTTCAAAAGGAATACACGTAATCCCCTAGTGGGTATAATTAACCCCTAGCGAGTCTGACAAAAAAAATGCTGATAGCAAAAAAAAAAATCCTTCTGCGACTAGATTGCTCCATATGCGCTGCTTAGGCAGTGACCATATGCACTGCTTAGGCAGTGACCATATGTGCTGCTTAGGAAGTGATATACGGCAAGGAAGGGGTTAATAGCTCTTATTTAAAAAAAAAATTACGTTAAACGTAGTCCCCTAGCGGGTATAATTAACACGTGACGGGTGTAATAAAAAAGTTTTAAAAAAATTAAAAATGCTTCTGCAGCAAGATTGCTGCATTTGCGTCAGATCTCTGCTTAGGAAGTGATCTACAGCAAGAAAGGGGTTAATCTCTCTTAAAAGAGCTTTTTTTTATACTGTAATGAATTACAGTAAAAAAAATTAACCCCTAAAAAATGCACAGACAGCAAAAAATGTGCTGCTGTGTATGATCACTGCGTACACAGCGATCAATGGCAGGGAAGGGGTTAAATGGCTTTTATAAAAGCCCTTGGTGTTTAAAATTTTATTAAATATTTGTTTTATTATTTTATTTTATTTTTTTACTTTATCTGATCTGTCTCTCTCCCTTACTATAACTAGTAAGGTGAGGGAGGCAGATCAATACTTGTCAAAGGCAATATTTGCTAATATTGCCTTTGACAGTATGATAAGTGCTCATCAGAGCACTTACCATACATGCCTGCACACAGATCACATAGATCTGTTGTGCAGGCATCGATTGGCTCCCCCTAGAGCATCGGAAGTGAAATACTTTCACTTCCGATGCTCTTGCCATTAGAAGGGAAGCGCTGCCTGTACAGGCAGCGTTCCCTTCTACTGAGCCGATGGGGTCGCTCAGGAGAGCGACCACCATCGGCTCTGGGGAGCAGAACGGTGTTGTTAAGTGCCTCGCTGGCGAGGCACTTTAACAACACCGGAGATGCTTAGAAAGCGAACGATCGTTCGCTTTCTAAGCACATGTGTGCAGCCGGCGCAGCCATTTTTAAATGGCTGCTACGATCACTCCGTGGAGTGATCGTAGCGCGCCCCTGCACATTTGGGGGGTGTTGCACAATGCCTCTACCTAGAGGCATTGTAGCAACACCGTTAGAGTAAAGAAAGCGACCGCTGGTCGCTTTCTTTACTCAGTTTAGTGCATGACGTGCCAGGCACGTCAGCTGTCGGCAAGTCCTCGATTTGCCGTGACGTGCCTGGCACGTCATCTGTCGTTAAGGGGTTAATAAAAACAGGAATAGTACAATACAAACAGCGCTGTTGTTGTTGTTAGTAGGAGAAACTTCTTAATCTAAAATTGTATTGGTACCACCGCTGTAAGGGATTCTGGGTAGGCATATGCAAATAAGGTTAATGATCACCTTTTTGCCTTTGTCCACTTTATACATGGACCAATTGCCGCTGCATAAGTCAAGCTTTAAACATAGACTGTGACAGAAGTGCAGAGCCAGGTAACCACTCATGGACACATGTTTCATCCTTAAGGGACCGTCTAGTGACTGAAATGCATCTTCCAAATATTAATGTGCTTTCAAAGTAATTTAAAATGCATGTTTTACATTTTGCATTGCATAAAATATAAAATACATGCAGCTAGATGAAATTGTGAAATCACAGCAGTTTGCAAGATCCAGGACTGCCCACAATAGCTGAGTGTGGACAGTCCTGGTTTTGTTTTTTTGCTGCAGGAACAAGCACGTGTATCTTAATAGATATGCGCGGGTTTATTATCTGCCGTGTCTCTCATGCGAGACACAGCAGTTCCGGGTTGTCACCCCGCTCTGACTGCCGAATGCGATGGTCTCTCACTGCTAGCGCAGAGAGAGTCCCTTGTTTTTGCATGGGATCAGCAGGGGGGACCTTAACTAGGCTGTCGGTCAGAGGATAAACTGTCAAAATCAAAAGTTCATCCTCAGAATAGGAGCAGCTAAAATTTCATTTGTGCTTCTATATTCGGTCACTTAAAGGCCACACAATGTATTCAATCCCCGGAACACAAGAAGTAACTAAATGAAACAAAACTTTATATCCTCAGTGTCTATATAATCAGTGCTGCAGCACCTACAGTAAACATTCAGAATAATCAAATCAAGGGAGGGTGTGAGTCAAATATAAAAAATATGATTTATGCAGAATGCCTGCGTCAAATCACACTGGGAAAAAGCCTGTGCACTATACAAGCAGTAATCTTCAACTTTGCGGCGCAGACTGTCCCTTTAATGGGATCTCATCAACATGAGGTTGGTCACTGGCTTTCTCCTTGAGGCAATAGGAGAAATGCACACAAAACGTTATGATGGGGTAAAACAGGGCTTGACAAATTTATTTTGATTTTAGGAGCCAGACATTTTTTTTAGGAGCCAGACAATCACGCAAACATAAACACAATTCATAAACTCACACGCCTACTTCACATATATACAAACACACATACTTTACATATACACATATACACAAACACCTCACACACACATATATACAAACACCTCACACACACATATATACAAACACACATACTTTACATATACACATATATACAAACACCTCACACACATATATACAAACACCTCACACACACACATATATACAAACACACATACACATATATACAAACACACATACTTTACATATACACATATATACAAACACCTCACACACATATATACAAACACCTCACACACACACATATATACAAACACATATATACAAACACACATACTTTACATATACACATATTTACAAACACCTCACACACATATATACAAACACCTCACACACACATATATATACAAACACCTCACACACCCATATATATACAAACACCTCACACACATATATATACAAACACCTCACACACACATATATACAAACACCTCACACACATATATATACAAACACCTCACACACATATATATACAAACACCTCACACACACATATATACAAACACCTCACACACATATATATACAAACACCTCACACACATATATATACAAACACCTCACACACACACATATATATACAAACACCTCACACACACATATATATACAAACACCTCACACACATATATATATATAAACACCTCACACACATATAGATATACAAACACCTCACACACATATATATATAAACACCTCACACACACATATATATACAAACACCTCACACACATATATATACAAACACCTCACACACACATATATATATATAAACACCTCACACACACATATATATATATAAACACCTCACACACCCATATATACAAACCCCTCACACACACCTACTTTACAATACATACAAACACACACCCACCTCACACAGTCTTTTCTTGGGGGTTTCTTCTTGATGTGTCCCCCTCCCAGCTGCTTTACCTCACTGCAGGGGAGGGGGACATTCACGCTGCAGCTTAACTCCGTTGGTCGGCGTGCTGAGTGCCAGGATGTCACGTGACGACACCCGGCACTCAGACACGCGTTGCGCGAGGGGGCGGAGCTTGCAGTCTGTGCCATCGGCCATCGGCACAGACTTTACCCCCTCGCGCTGCGGAAAAATCGGATGGCAGCGGCAAGGGGACCAGGAGGCTGACAGCACCCAGGCGCCAGGTCTAATTTCCTGGTCGCCATGGCGACCTGGCGCCTGGGGTTTGTCGAGCCCTGGGGTAAAAGGTGATAGTTTCACGCTTGTCAGATGTTTATTGACTTAGCTGTCCTTCAGTGGTTTTAGCCTTAACAAGTTTACCTAATTAGAAAGACCCTAATTTAGTGTCTTCTTTAGTTTTTATTTTACAATACTGACCTATAATATTTATGTATCTAGTATTTAAGTGCAACAATATTTCATATCCTGCTTTTCATTTCCGGCTGTCACTTTCCTTCCCTTTTTTGCATCCTGCATGAGATATTCATCTCCAGCCTTTGAGTGGGTTAGACTTGCTTGTTTCAACAAATGTAATATATTGTTTTAGTGAGTATAATGAGACTTATTTTCTTTCCTTTTGGTCAAATCTCTCTCAATTCTGACTGGGGTTAAGATTACAAATATATATATTACAAATATCCACACGTTATGTGAAAAGTGTAGTTCCATATTACTTGTTACTTTGTAGCCCCTATAAAAACATGTGTGTATATATTCCATTCTGCTAACACAAGGTATAGACCATTTTTAAATCTCATTCAGAGCATGTTTAGGTGATAGTCCCTTTAAATTCTGACATCTGTGGCATGCCATGTTTTGCTAATTAGCTGGAGAGATTGGCACTAAGGCACTGCACTGCATAAAGATTTGTTTGGGAGACTGTTTCTCACAAATTGTCATCCTCTTAAATTAAATCCATAAACATGACTCAGGCAAAAGCTGGCAAATCTACAGTAATGCCACGATTGTCAGTGAAAGGAATGTTTGACTTCACAAAATGTGGGTACTCCGAATAAGAAGGACCAAATATGCTTGATCCAGTTTAAGACAGGCTAAATATGCTGACAATCAGGCTAAATTAGCATCCAAATAAGTACCATGCTAACCTTTTGACTTCTTGTCTTGACAAATTTTAATTGAGTTCTAGGAGCCGGTTTGACAAATTTTTAATTGCGTTCCAGGAGCCAGCTCAAAAAAAATTAGCAGCCAGACAATGTTGCAATGTAGACTGGCACAGCACAGTCACAGTCCGGAACACCTATCAAAGGCAAAACCATTGACAGCAATGACAAAGATACCCCAGATATTGTAAATTGCAGTTTTCATAATGCCAGCCAACGTGGCTGGCTGACCATCATGGAAAATCTATGTGACGTATGTCAATCCGAATAGCCAATAATTTCACCAAATGTTTAGTAGAACATGTGGGTGCTGCAGAGGTCACACGTATTAACAGACACTTTCCACCAGGTCTTAAAGGGAAAGCGAAGTCTCTGTTGCTCTGTTAATGTTTAGCAAGTCATGGTTTACTGCCATTCTTTTGTGTTTTTAGTATGGATGTCTGATCATTGCCAACCATCTGGGGTGTATAAGAATAGCAGCCATTAGGAAAATGTATTTCCTCATAGGAATGGGGAGAGGGAGGAATGGATCTGTGCTAACTCATAGCGGGGGAATATATACATATCATAGTGTTTATGTATCGTATGAGACCTAGACATTGCTCTGCAATCAATATATGGGATGGACACCAATACTGAAAGCACCTAACCACATATCAGCTTCGGTCGATGGAAGTCTATTTCACACCATATCACCACCCAATGGGAGGACATTCAAGGCATCCAATTTCATTCTGATGTTTATGAAAGCACTCTTGGATTTGTTTATCAGTATACACAGGGGCATTACTGAAAATTGGAGCATCATGAGGGAACAGTGTTTTCATTATATGCATCAAGTACACACTACTTCACTCTTGGAGTTGAAAAGAAGCTATAAAGTTATTTTCAACTGTAAGGGAGTTTTTTTTCTTCTTGCTATTCATGTTTTATACTGTTAGAAAGTGTTCTGAGTTGCATTATTCTTTCAACCATTTTGTGTAACAAAGAGCTGGGTTCATTACATACATTTACTTTCATTTTAGAGTTTATCATATTTCATTAGTTTGTAACGTCATGAGAAATCCGGTTAGTAGTAGGCCAGACAAACCAACACAGAACTTCTTTAGAAATGAATTTTGCAATACATCGTCAAACTTAGCGTGTTTTGCATTTCTGTGGCTAAAAAATCCGATCAACCATGCATACCTGATGCTTCCCTCATCATTTTTATATGGCATGTAATGATCACATGTTTTTCTGATTTAGCAAAAAGACAGACAATAGGTAGAGCTTTTGGATATGAAAAACATAGGGCTGAATTTGTGGATAAAAATGTTGGCATTGCCCTTTAATTGTTTACTTCTGATTTCATAGTTCTAGAAAGTGGTTTGTTAGCAAACAAAATATGGCAAACATGTTTCCAGCTGTAGGACAGATGTTAAGTGGCTTTCCAATATTAAATTAAATATAGTATGTGGGTGTCAAAGCAGCCCATTACAGAAAATTGGTTATTGGCCTGGTTAGACAAATCAACACAAAAAAATAAGAAGTCCTGTGTAACAACCTAAAGGAAATCTTTATCACGCTACAGGATGTGGTGAGTGGTGGATATTTATGTAATTTAAAAGCTCTGGCATGTGTCTGTTGGATTTCTGGACATACTGGCTGCAGGGGGCGTGTCAGCTGTCAAGCTGATGTGGGGAGAGTAACTGGGATACTTAAATGAACTGTGTAGTGCCCAAAATGCATCTTCCATATGTTAATGCATTTTCCAAATGATAATGGATTTTCCAAATGATAATGCATATTAATGTGCTTTCAAAGTACTTTACAATGCATGTTTTACATTTTTGCATTGCTTAAAATGTAAAATATATTTACAGCTAGACGAAATTGTGAAATTACAGAAGTTTGCAAGAAACCAGGACTGCCCACACTAGCGGGCCTTTTTTTTTAACCAATGAGAATAATTTCATTCAAATAAATGGAATTTCCCTTTCTCTCTAGTAATGTCATCAGACAATGTGTTGCTGTTAAGAGATCCTATTATGTACAAGAGCAAGCTTATTACATTCCACACAATGTATTCTATTCCAGCAGCACATGAAGTGACTAAATTAAACAAAATGTTATATGCCCAGGGTCTATATAATCACTGGCGAGGGCTTGAGTCAAATAAACACCGAATAAAAAGAGGTTTAGTTAAAACTTTTCAAAAGTTCTGTTTTCCAGATATAAGTGTCAACAGTACCTTCAGTAGAATTTGAACTATGTGCAATTTAGAAATACCTCAGTGATTTCTCTTCAATGGTATCCAACTTTTCATATAATTATCTGTGTAATGTTCATGATCACACTCCCCCTTACCATGTCTTTTAGCCTTGACGTATTTTCATCAACTCTCAAACCCCAATCAGCTTAAAAGAATGTGGTTTGCTATGAAATAAACCACTTCCCTACAAAGTGCAGCTGAGTGGTAGAATCTTAAGGTGAAAACAGATTATTTTACAGCTCATCTAGTAGGGGAGGAGAGAGAGCGCGCACAAACACTACTAGTTTCAAGGAAGATTTATCATCAGACAGGGGTTTTGTTTCTTATTTATAAAAACAAAACTTACACATATTAAACTTCTTTTGCCCAAAAAATCCATATTCCACACAATTCCTTTACTATAGGATGTTTGGGTAGGTCTGAATGCATAAGCATATGTGTTGCCACTGCTTTTATATATGAAGTTCTGGAAATAGGCAGGGCCGGAGTGGGAACAAAAACCAGCCATGGAAATATTTGTATACCAGCCCCATAGCATTGCGTCAATAGATTATTGTTTAGAAAAGGGAAAAACATGCATTTTTAGGCACATTTGAATTTATAGATAAGACTGATATATACACAGGGAAATACATAGCCCCCAGTATGTACACAAGGTTACATGAATTGCCCTGTGCATTGGGTATATTCCAGGGCAGTGTGTGAGATATAACTTTTTGTACATACTGGAGCAAATATTGCCCTGTGAAGGGGTATATATCAGTGCATAAGCTATAACTTTGCGTACATGCTGCATGTAAATATAAACTTATCTCGGCATCCAAATTGCACTGACATGGTGTGCACCCAGGACTTGCTCCAGCACCCAGATTGAACTCATAGCACTTGCCCCAGCATCCAGAATTTGACCCAGCACTAATATTGCACTCGCAGGACTTGCCCTAGCATCCAGGAGGAATTACCCTAGCACGCAGATGGACACCCAATCAATGGTGCATGCAGGAAAGAAAAGGTGCCAGATATGACATATTGTGCCCTGCATATTTTGCCACCATTGGCTGATCCTGCCCTCAACAACAAATACAGAGTCTCCATACACACACCGACACACACAAACATTCACAGTTTTCATAACGGAGCTATAAAATCAATAGAGCTGTCAAGAGCGAGTCCCCTGCTCTTTTTATTGCTGGGAAGCACTGTGATATACTTATTTATTACACTCTGCCGCTCTCTCACACACCTGCACTCTGCCGCTCACTCGCATACACTGCCACTCATACACGTACACTGCCACTCATACACGTACACTGCCACTCATACACGTACACTGCCACTCATACACGTACAGTGCCACTCATACACGTACAGTGCCACTCATACACGTACAGTGCCACTCATACACGTACAGTGCCACTCATACACGTACAGTGCCACTCACTCTCAGTCCCATGTTTACACTCTGATATTCACTCATGTATGTATTTTCTCCCCCAACCTCTATCATCTCTTCTTTCCCCCCGTATGTATATTTTTCTCCCCTCACCCCTGTCATCTCTTACCCCCTGTATATATATTTTTCTTTCCCCACACGTCATCTCTTACCCCTGTATATATATTTTTCTCCCCCCACCCCTGTCATCTCTTACCCCCTGTATATATATTTTTCTTTCCCTACCCCTGTCATCTCTTACCCCTGTATATATATTTTTCTTCCCCCACCCCTGTCATCTCTTACCCCCTTGTATATATAATTTTATTTCCCCACCCCTGTCATCTCTTACCCGCTGTATATATATTTCCCCCCCACCCCTGTCATCTCTTACCCCCTGTATATATATTTTTCTTCCCCCCATCATCTCTTACCCCCTGTATATATAATTTTATTCCCCCATCCCTGTCATCTCTTACCCCCTGTATATATAATTTTATTCCCCCACCCCTGTCATCTCTTACCCCCTGTATATATCATTTTCTTTCCCCACCCTTGTCATCTCTTACCCCCTGTATATATAATTTTATTCCCCCCCCCCTTTCATCTCTTACCCCCTGTATATATCATTTTACCCCCACCCCCCTTTCATCTCTTACCCCCTTGTATATATAATTTTATCCCCCACCCCTGTCATCTCTTACCCCCTGTATATATATTTTTCTTTCCCCATCCCAGTCATCAATTTTCCATTTGGCCCTGTCTTATATATATATATATTATATATATATATAAATATAATTTTATTCCCCTTTTATATCCCGTCCACTTCTCCCCAGACTCCCAACCACGCTTTATATCTTCTTACCTTCTATTTCCTTCATCATAGGCTGTGGACGCACGTGAAGAGTCTTAGAGCAGCCGCGGCTGAACGTCTTAAAGCGGCTGCATACTTAAAGCAGCCACAGGGCAGATTGCCTACCGGGAAATTTCCCAATTAAATTTAGACCCAGACAACCCTTCATTAGGGTAAAAACGGCCTCTTTAGTTGGCACTGATTGAAAAATTGGAGATTTGGTTCTACAGAAAGTTGATCTATTTGGCTCCTTGTAATTTCTAGTTTTATAAAACTGTAACATCTATATTGATAAAAAAATAAATAATTTTACATAAATGTAGACAATGCATTGAACTGAATATAATAAAATAAATTTCACAATAGTGTTTATTTAAAAGAACAACCTTATGTTATTCATAAACATTTCGCTTCAGATGGTGTTTTTTCATGCTAGGCGTTTTTTGCAGAACTGATACCAAGCCAGATCAGTAGACTTCAGAGATCTGTCGTATATTTTTCTCTAAAGTTCAAAAATGAGAAGTCCAGTTTGGGCCTGAGGTTTTAGGATTCAGTTATGTGGAACTAAGAATACTTGTCTGCTTTGTGTTATAACTGAATCAAATGCAAAACATCTGAAACATCTATGGGTTGTCTTTTATTTTTATTCATTTAATTTTGTTGTTTACAATTACAGGTTCAACACAATCAAAAGTCCACATGAGATTACCCTGCCTTTTGCAGTTAAAAGAGATATTGCTGTTTAACACAATCCACCAGGTGAAGGAGCAGTTTTAAGAGTTCTAAAAACTATCATGTCTAACCCCCTGAAACAAGTGTTCAACAAGGATAGGACCTTCCGACCAAAGCGGAAATTTGAGCCAGGAACACAACGGTTTGAGCTACATAAGAAAGCTCAGGCATCCCTCAATGCTGGACTAGACTTGAAGGTGGCTGTCCAGCTGCCTCACGGGGAGGACCAGAACGATTGGGTTGCAGTCCATGTTGTTGATTTCTTTAATCGCATCAACCTGATCTATGGTACTATCAGTGATAGCTGCACTGAGCAATCCTGTCCTGTCATGTCTGGTGGTCCAAAATACGAGTACAGGTGGCAAGATGATAACCGGTACCGAAAACCCACAGCTCTCTCTGCTCCAAAATACATGAATCTGCTAATGGACTGGATAGAGGTTCAAATCAACAATGAAGGGATATTTCCAACAAATGTTGGTGAGTTTCTTTTTTTGTCCTCTTTGCTTCCTCAAATTTCAATAACTGTATGGTGCTTTATTTGCTAAATAAGAAATGTTTTTACATAGCCATTAACCTTTTTTTTTTTATTTGAGGTGGTACTAAATGCTGTTGTCACAAGCATGGATTCTATGTGAATACTTTGGACTTCATAACACTTTATGTATTTAGTGTACTACTGCCTCATCCACTCAGATTAACAATTTGTGATGAAAACCCTAGATTTAGATATTTAACTTAACAAGTGTGACTTGGCGCTGCCATTTTGTGAAATATAGTGTTTTTGGGTGCCACCCCCTAGTGACAGCATAAATTTCTCACTTTGGGTCTGGGGACACAGAATGATGTCTATAAGTCATTTAATGGGAGGGTAATGTAACTATTATATTGAAAGGTTATAATCCTATTTGATCAGGTTAATCTTCTCTCTTTGTGTTGGAAGGCAGGTAAAAAAAAGTTGTACACAGCCACCTAGTCCTGCCCACTATGATACACAGGAGCAGGAGAGTATCTTATGACATCATCATGCAGGCTTTGGCCACAGTTGTAAAGTGAGACTGGCTGGAATATTTTGGGCGATGTTGCATCATGGGAAGTATTCACAAAATAGAACCAGGAGATAAACACCTAATTTTATTTTTCCTTTCATATGCAATTAATTCAGTCCTATAAAAAAATGGCATAAGATTTATATATGTGTTTGTTTTAAATGACCAGGTTATCTAGTTACATCTTATGTAAGTGTTCATGTCCCTTTAATAGTGGCTCGGTTGGAAATTTTGTTTAAACAGATTAAGGTGAACTTCAAATAATTAGAGATCTTATAAGTAAAATGGTGGGTTTTGTAAGTAATTTTCAGGCATTTGCAACATATATGAGACAGTTGTGTTTGAAATATACTTTTTCATTGTTAGGTTGTTTTCTAGGGACAGACCGATATTGCTTAATATGCTTTTCTGATGCAACTGATGGGGAATGTTACTAGAACAGTCCTAATTGTATTGTGTGTGTGTGGCACATTGGAGCATTGTTTTGTTGATATGGTACTGTAGCAGTGAATTTTAGGGCTAGGTTTGATCTGCCTAGGTACTTATTTTAACTGGTAGCTAATGTAGGGGGGGGGGGGTTCATGCATTCCTTAGGGATCACTTTTAAAGTTTCTTCTCTATCCTTGCCTCCTACACATTTTGCTTATATTGCAACAGACAGTTTGCCTAGATTTGTCGGACCATAGCAGGATGCTTGTGCAGAGATCACCAACAGTGGGTTAGGTCAGTTATGTGATGTCACTGATGACCTCAATGAAATTCAGCACCTGTGCTGTGGCATCCCCATGCATCACAATGGGTTTTTGATTGGCTCTAGGGAATGTGCTGGTGGGAGATCCAATCCCCAGGAGTGTGCAAAAGATCAGTTTACAAATGGCCTTATTCTTGATTGTAATCAACTTTGCCTTCTGTAGTTTGCAAAACCGTATTTTGTTTTCTCTTGGGATTTCATCTTTTGTCAATCAAGCTCTCTCAGCCCCTGTGTGCCCTCCCATATGTGACATCACCACAAGCACAGCTCAGAGCCGCAGGTTGCCAGGTCCTAAACGCCTCGCTCTGCTCCAAGACACAAGGGTGCCACTGCTCTTCTTGTTGGAGATAACCTGTAAGGAGTGCAGGGGAGATGTACACTATTCCTTTATAGGAATATCTGAGCTCACTCCCCCACTGGGCTAACATCAGGCCTACTACCATGTGCTCGCTCTCTCCCTGTGAGTAGAAACTGTGTGCTTATACATTTGTGTATATGCTAATGGCCCATCATTGAAGGGGTTAAACAGACCTTCTGCAGTGCTATTCTGCCACCTGCTACATGCACACCATCTGCAGCAAACCCAGCATTGAACTGCCATGTTCCTCTTCTTCTTCTATTAAATGAAATAGCTTGAACTAACTGCAGTTTGTGCAATCCAAGTCTATCCCCGTCTCCTAAAAAGTAAATATGGGACAGGGAGCATGTAGAAACAAGATAAAATGCTAGACCTGTATCTTTAGCAATTGGAACAGCACCTTTTAACTTTTGTCACCTGAGGGGGTTCTTTGTGAAGGTGAACCAGAAAAAGTAACAGTAATATGTTACATACAGTCACCTTTATTAGCACAGACCTATGTTATTTTGTGGCTGCACATCAAATGTTAAAATAGCAATCCCATGTTCCTGCCGTGGCAGATGCTAATGGGGTAATCATTGGGCAGGCATGATGGTGAATTTAGTTCTATGCCTAGTGTGCGCAGTGAGTCCCCGGGATCCTTCCTAGAGAAGCATGAGTACTAATGCCCCCAAGGCACTGTTCATTGGCCATTCTCGTTTATCTCTGTGCAAGTTGCCAACTTCCCTCCCATCAGATGCATTTGGAGTGAGAGAAGAAACAATTGTGGGATGACTGATCGGAAGTTGTGGGCAAATATGAGTGCAACTGGGGCACTATTTTTTTGAGGGCTAAAGCCATGGCTTGATGAATATTTTTAGACTTTAGAATACACACAGGCCACTTCAGGAGCCAGCGTAGTTTATTTTTAAGAGCAATGGAAATGGTACGTCCAACAAAAAATCAGGAGCCAGTATTAGTGGATTTATGAGGTGTGGCTCCCTGGCTTAAGAAAACATAACCTTTTGCTTTTATAAACAGAGCACCAGACGTTTTTAGTTAATGCCAGCATTGAACTGTTTGATCACCAAGGTTTCATAACATGTTTCATCTATGTAATCACAGCAGGGTTTTATATTCATACACAGAGCTCTATTGCTAAAAGTGAGGTTCTCAGAAAAGTCAGTGTGTTTTGAAATAATGCACTTTAATGTATTGGGTATCAGATCCTTGCAAAAAAAAAAAAAAAAAAAAAACACATTGTGAAATCAGCTGTAACAATGCAATAAACATTTGTTTTCAAAAATGTGCTGCTATATATAAACCAGCATAGTGAATGTGTGTGTATATGTATGTATGTATGTGTGTATATATATATATATATATGTATATAATATAATTATACACTATACACACATGTCAATAGACCATTGACATACTACTAAGAATGGGTAGGAGGGCATCATTACATTTTAGCAATCAAATAGAAAACTAGAACGCAGACACCATGTAGAAGTAACACTTTTGGGTTCTCCATTGACATCTTTCAAACACAATGTAAATGTTGGAGTATAATTTAGTATCCCAGCACTCCAAATTCTCACATACACAGAGATAAGTATAGTGGAGTATGCAGCAAGGACAAACTCGCCCACAGCAAAAGGAATTTAAGTGTAAAACCAATTTTATATTGCTTCAAATAAAATAATGAACGATCCATAATATATGGACGATCAGCCTGACGTTTCATGCTAGTCAACACGTAATCATAGGCTGTAGTGGAAGCAGATACGAAGACAACCAGACAGGTGTAATTAATCACAATCAATTGTGCCCCAAACGAGGAATGCAAGAAAGCCTAAATAATTACACAACCATGACTGTGAATTAAAAACATTACGTCTAAGAACAAATGAACACAGTAATACAGTAATCATGAAAACAATGTGAAACCTGTAACTATTGTTAAATATGCATGCCATGATAACCTGAGTAAATAACCACAAAAATATGTGTAATAAACAAATAAAATGTATAACTATATATAAAAAAATATGTTAAATGTCCAGACACAATTTATTGACTCACCTACACAGCCACCTAAAAAATAGGATGAGCACAGATTATATATATATATATATATAATATACATTAAAATATTCAGAATTGCATAATATATATATATACAAATAATGGTATTTTAGAGGAGCTCTTTGCTTATCATTTGTCAAGCACTAGCGGAGGCGTTGTTTTTCCTAATCTTTTTTCCACTTGAATATTTATGTAGTACATTGAAATTATTTCACTTTGAAGTTAACAATTTTTAGTTGTGAAGCTTTGTTTGATTGTTGGAAATATTGTATTCTAAAATTCTGCTTTTCCTTAATAGGTACTCCCTTCCCAAAGAACTTTATGCAGGTGGTGAAAAAGATCCTGTCTCGGCTCTTCCGCGTATTTGTCCATGTCTATATTCACCACTTTGATAGGATCATCCACATGGGTGCAGAGGCTCATGTCAACACCTGTTACAAGCATTTTTATTACTTTGTAACGGAGTTTAGTTTGACGGACACCAAGGAACTTGAGCCATTGGTGAGTGTGGACTTAATTTCAGTATCCTGCCAGATTCTTGCAGTATGTGGAGAATATGAACTTCTTTTTCTGGCTGATCTTGTTGTATACGAACACACACTGCTGCTTGCAGAGGGAGCAATTCCAACATTTTAAAACCACTGATAACATGGCCATGTTTTGCAGTTTTAATCCTTTTTTTTAATAGACCAGTAAATAGGGTGTGGTATTTCCAGGAAGAAAATCTACTGCTTGGTTTCTCACTTTTCAGTGATGTCATCTAATTGATACATAATAGAATCGTGGACCAGTTCATTAAAATGTTGGCTATTCCCCATCTTTAACATATGCCTTTTGGATGTTTTCTAAATCCCCTCTTAGACGGAAACATAATAAGATGTGTCTGTGTGCCTTGATGCTTCATCAGTAGCTTATGTAACAAAACAGAACTAGTGAAGCAGAATGCTCTAGTTTACATCACCTGCATCAACATCATCTTGTCAAATGGCTCAGCTTTAACTATAGAACCCGTTTGAAACATGAGCTTTTTTAATCCTCCTAGAGAAGAGCACTATATAAATATAATCTGTATACAGAGGAAGGGACTTGGTCGCCTAGAAATATTTTATATTATGAGTGCCGAGAAATATTAACATGTCTACATCGTGTTAGCAGAATTGCAAAGCACATTCATAAATTAAATGTGGTGCCTCCTGATTATGACATCACCTTGTGGCTTCATATGCAAATAATGCATTTCCCACTGACAGTGATTCATTTGCATGTAATGCCACAGGTTATTTCAGGGCTCAACAAATCCTGGTTGCCAGGGGGACCAGGAAATTTGACCTCACACCCCAGTATTGTCATTTTAATTGTATTTTTTTTTCTTCCAATGGAGTGCAAGGGAGCGGAGAGTGTGCTGCACAGACTTCCTTCTCTGCCCCCTTGCCTTAGTGTCACATAACATGTGACCAGGCTGGAGTAGAAATGCTCCCATTCCTTTTAATGAGGTAAAGCAGCAGGGAGGGGACATTTATATGTACACCCCCCGCCCCCCCTTAAAAAAAGAAAAAAAAAACACAAGTGGCTCGCTTGTGGGTATGTGACTGACTAGGTCTAGGTGTGCGGATATGTGCCGTTGTCTGGCTCCTATTTTTATATAAATATATAAAATCCGGGCACCCCCCTACCCACGTTACACACCTAAGACATGCCCCATCATTCGGACTCACATCAAGCTTATACCCCCATCACACACACACTCCCATCACACTCAGTCACACACTCCTACTCCCATCACACTCAGTCACACACACTGTCTCCCATCACACACACTCTGACTCCCATCACACTCAGTCACACACACTGTCTCCCATCACACTCAGTCACACACACTGTCTCCCATCACACACACTCCTACTCCCATCACACTCAGTCACACACTCCTACTCCCATCACACTCAGTCACACACTCCTACTCCCATCACACTCAGTCACACACACACTGTCTCCCTTCACACACACTCTGACTCCCATCACACTCAGCCACACACACTGTCTCCCATCACACACACTCTGACTCCCATCACACTCACACACACACACACACACTCTCTCCCATCAGCACTTACCTTTCCCTGGCAGGCAGGCAGCATGGTCCCTCCATGCTGCCTGTTCGGCTTCCCGGCGATTGTGCCGACAGGTCACGTGACCGGGCGCGCGTATGACGTCAGCGCGCCCGTCACGTGACTGTCGGCACACTGCACGGGGAGCCGAACAGGCAGCACGGAGGTTTCTCTGTGCTGCCTGTTCGGCTCCCCGTGCAGCCTGGTAGGCAGAGCGATGGTGAGGGGGGATCTTCCAATCCCTTCTCACCTCTGTCTCTGCCTGCAAGCGCGGTCTTTTTTTTTTTTTTTAAAGGGCCGCGTTTTTTTTTTTTTTTCTTTTCAGTGCTGGGGCGCGCTGCCGCCCCCCAAAATTTGCCGCCCTAGGCTTCCGCCTAGGATGCCTCGCGGTGAATACAGCACTGTATATATATATATATATATATATATATATATATAATTTTGCTGGTTTCTTCTGTACTGGATTATGTCATGATTTATTTAAAACCCATTTTCTCCTAATTTACGCTCAAGCATGCAATTCTGCTAGTGCTTGGGTTGAACTACAGAAGCATGATCTATGGGTTTAAAAGTGCTAAGCCGTAATGGTGAGTTTCTTGGTTGGTGGGATGCGCAGGTAAAAATGTGCACTAACTAAAATATAGATCTGGAAAGGATTTCCTTTTGCCCCCTGTAGAAACGATATGATCTTGTGCACAAACTGAAAAAGCCTTCTGCAGTTTATTTTTCCTTCTTACCATATGTATAATACGCCTGCTCTGTTATTTCGTTTACAGAAGGAAATGACTTTGAAGATGTGCCACTGAGACAGGACTTCCTATCTCCTTACTTCACATTCCCCTTTTCCTGTTACTGCCTGTGGAGCCTGTCAATCAACTGCTGAAATGGTACCCTCTGCCATCGGAGTAGTCACAGGGGAGAAGACTGTCTTTTTTTTTTCCATATTCCTAAATGTCTGTGATATTATTTTTTTTTTTTTTAAATAAATATATTTTTCCTGTAGCTGGCACTTTAAGCTGTGATAATTCAGGAAAGCTTTTTCTATAAGCTGTAAAAAAAAAACAAAAAAAAAAAAAAAACCTGTTTTCCAAATATATTTTTGTATCTTGCTACTGTAACTCCATGCTTTTATGTTGCTATGGTTGAAGGATAATGCATTCAAATGACTATAGACATGTCATGCTCAATGTACCCTTTGGATATGGATTTATAGCACCGTGAGCTGCTTATTTGATCTACTTTTATATCTAGCTCATGCTGGAAATGATTGTATCCCTTCAATCTACACTCTTCTTGATGAAACCTGTTTATCTTAAGGCCCACAATGGACAGAGTCAAAAGTGGTTATATAAAAGATATATCTGGGGCCTAATACTTCACTTTTTACCCTCCGAGTTGTTCTTTTATTTCTAACCTTGTCTGAAGATTATTCACAGTTTCTAGGACTTGATACATGGAACATCTAAAAAAAACTATATGATAGATGTAGCATATACATACGCGCTTTCATATAAGTGAAAAGTTGGTTTGAGGGGGATTATGTTTTCCCACAGTTTGCTTCATTTCATGGCCATTAAGTTCTAAGTAGCATTTCACACTGAAACACCTCACAGCTTTCACTTGGCAGCTCTTTACTGATTCTTAGGGCTCAGGAGCAAATAGTACTTAATCCGGTACACTTTCAATCATTAACTTAGAATTCCAGTTTGATTTCCAGGTATACTCTTACACAGTTTCAAATAAACATCTAACTGTTCTACAGATAAGTTATTAGAAGACATTACTATTATTTCTCCATTGTGTTAGGAGTATGTCAAGCTAATACACAGATTAAGACAAGTGTGTGTTGAATATCCATGTGTGGTTTCCCATTCTTGGAGGCACCAATTAATTCTCCAGTGTAGTTTGTTTTTTGTTTATGATACAAGGTCTTGTCCAGGAGGCTGCACTTCTTATTTTTTTCTTAATATATGCATTTTCTCTCTTTTGATATACCGATTGCTTTTTTTGTTGTGCTCTATTTTCACAATGCATATACTATCAATGTGACCGAGAGGACCTGTAAAAGAGCACTATTGTGTCCAACAAACATGCTCATTGCACCATAAATATTGTATTTAGTGAAGAGAAAAGTGACTGCTTGTATACTGATACAGCAGGGCTTGACAAATATTTGTAGATTTCTGTAGAGTTTAGGAGCCAGACGAACCAATATAGGAGCCAGGGAATTTGTACTTCCATAGAGTTATATGTAAAGCGATAGGGATTTTAGGAGCCCTGGCTCCTGGGATTTGTCAAGCCCTGTTACAAATGGAAACAGTTAGGAGCTAGCAGTAGAATTTTTTTAGTAGCCAAGCTTTCCTGGCTCCTGGGATTTGTCGAGCCTCGTGGCAGCATAGTACTGAACTTTAGGAGGCGGGATTAAGTATACCTGTGTTTAGTACATTTTGCAGATACCATTCATGTTTTCTGTGTACATCCTTATCCAAATGGCACAATTATTTGAAGGTTCAATAATGCTTTAATTTTAACGCACCATGTTGCCTTCAAGACCATTTTCAATTCATATGTAATAGTTCCGGAACTTTCCTGGAACAGGGAGAAACCTGGCAAAAAATCTAATCGTTTCAACGGTGCATTCTCACTTTTAATACAAACCTTATTATAATTACCTGGAAACACAAGGCAGAAAGTATGTGTCTGCAACCAGGAAAAACTAATAGACAATAAAGTAATGGTAGACTCCTGTCTGCTATAAAATACTGGTGCAGTATAAGTAAGAAAAGGCATGTCTTCAAAACTTTTTTTTGATATGGTCGAACCTTTTAGAAATGTGCTATTAACTGAAACATTTAAAGCTTTACGGCCTCTAACATTTGCAACCGGTAGACAGCCTTTTTTAAACAAACCATATTTTCAGTGAATTGTGTTACATCCTTGTATAAGAACTGCAATAAGGTGAAATTCGTCACCATGAAATAATCCACCCTTCCATCATATCCACTCTTCTAATGTATTCACTTAGAAGCACTAATTCTCTGCTAATAGATTTTGAAATATGGCACAATATGTTTACATGAGAAATGTATTTTTGGGTAAATGCAAGAAATGTGAATTCTTTCACTTCCTGACTGATTCATGCACAAATGATTTTTTGAATATCTAAAATAGCGCTTTCATTCCCACTTAATATGCCTTAGAGATCTTTAATTTATTTTTTTACTTATGCATTTAACTTTTTTTTTTTTCCGTTATCTTGATTTTTTTCCTATCTTTATATACTTAATGCAGAAAAATATTTTTGTTTTTTCTTTTCTATTTTCATACATGAATAAAGTATTTTCAAGTGTCTTTTTCTACTACATTTAGAAGCTGTCACATAAACTGAAATAAATGATGCAGTGTTTACTAGCTGGCTTGTCTTTTTGTATGGGGATTTCAGTTTGCAGGACAGAGATGTAATGCAATAAAATGTTTGCTGTTGTGTTTAAATTGGTGTATTTCTTAAACCGCTAAATTGCTTGTAACCAAAGAATATGTTTTGTGGGGACTGTAGATCTGGACAATATTTATATGTTCCTGCAAAGAAAATAATTTTTGGTTCCACTTTTCTTGGTCACCATTCTGACAAGTATTTACACCCCAGTGTCCAAGTAAGAGAGGGCAAAAACATTGTGGTATTTAGTTCATAAAATGCTGTAGACCAGGCAGCAAATATCCTTGTTTAAATCCATTTGTTTTGGATGGAAAAAATTTGCTCTGATTTTGTCATTTATTAAAAACAAATGCTCTAATTAATTGGCCAAAAATCCAAATAATTGAATACCGTATCTGTAAATGAAAGTTGAAGTGAATCTAAATCCTAAAAAGGATGTTTGCTGGATACATAGTGGTCAGGCTCACACGTATAAACGGTCTGCATACAATTATGTTTAATTGAATGTATGCATTTTGTAATCTTTTTCATTAAACATTAACATTTAAAAGGTGTCTTTTTGAGCCCTCTTTGCTTGCTTTGCACTATCGGGGAGCTGAAATCTTGAGTAAGAGGACAGAAGGTCTGAGCCAAGATTCTAAACATGTCTGACCCCTGACAGAGCTTTATAGAGTAAAGCGGGCTCAATAAGGTACTTTGTGGCATCATGTAAAAACTCTGTACACACGCCAATCGCATCAGTGTTTTGGCGCCAATGTATAAATCAGGCAGCCGACACATCACATGGTCTGAGCTGCCTCTACTGGATTCATACTTCAGTACTGCGGTGGCACTTATTGTGCCAACGCAGTCATTGTATAAAGTATTGGGCAGTGAAATGCCTGGACTTAAGTGATGGGATTTTTAAAAAGGTGCAGTCATCGTTCTACGTAATGAACCCCTTTATTTGTGTTCTTTAATTAAAGATTTTTAATTGAAATACCTACATTTGATACAATCCCTTAACAACAACAAAAAACTTTTTTTGTTTATTTGATCATATGTTTATTTACACTTTTTTTTTGTATCTTTCAGAATCTTTTTAATATTACTGTTAAAGTGAGTTTACACCAAAAGTTCTCTTAAAGAGCTAAATAAACTGCTTATAAACTTCAACCCAATGTTACAAAGGTTTTTAACCCATCTTTAGAATTCTTTGTAAAAGATCTCTTAGGCAGTTGGGCAAACCTTGGCTATACTTGTCTGAAATGGCCTTCACTAGAGGCTTTTCTTTACTGTGTGTTTATATAATCTATATCAAGTACAATACCATTACATTTCTGCCTTGATTTGTGTTGAAAACTGAGCCCAACTTGGTGTTTTGTGGGAATTCTGTTTTCACCCAAATACAAGCACAGACACAGCATTTGCAAGCTAGAAAGAGGGGCAGACATAATACCATTGCATAATAGGACAATATTGTACAATGTGACCATGATGGCTTAAATCACACTGAGGAAAAAGGCAGTAATTTGCTCTGATTTAAAGAACAAAACAGTTTAACAAGAACATAGCCTACAAGCTCCAGTCATTTAACAGCGCTACTGGATATCGGCAACAATCTCTATAAGCCATGACCCAGCTTAGTTACAGATAGACATAAAGAAAAGCACACATAACATCATAATGTACATCAGACATATAAGCCTTTTCAGATACGGGTCATAGCTTCAAAGATGACTGCTTTTGAATGTGAATATTATAGCTGGATATCTGAATCCGCACGGCATAAGAGGTATGGAACGTTCATAGGTACAATAGTAGAAAAGTGACAGACGGGAGAGTCGGGAAAAGCCGGGTCATATACGGAGGGAGAGCGGGTCTCTAACCCATGATGGCAGTGGAGGTAGGTGAAAAATATGATAATATAATGAGACTTTAATGAAGCGGTCTTAAGTAATTGAGAAAAGTACAAACTAACATTGTGTGAACTTATGCTTGAGCATTCTTTAACTTATTTACTATTTAAAATTCCCACTGCAAGGGGCTTTTTTTTTTAACATAAAACCATTATCCAGTGTTAGAAAATAAAAAGGGGGTTCACAGGAGGGTGGAATGCAGAGTATACTTTAGGAGGACCCAGGCTTGGAATTATATGTACTTATTATTATTCTCTTCAACTGAATGCAAGATTTTTTGTAGATTCAACAATGCATTATGCAGGGCCTAGTCTGATCGTCCAGGAAATTTGGTGAGAAGAAATGTTAATCTTCCTTGCACCTCATTTTTACAGAATATCTCCCCGTGTGGTGCACCTGAGTATAATGCTGTGGTTACCCAAAACCTATAGTGCACCACTGATGTGCTCTAAGCATTAAATGTGTTCAAAAGATAAAAATCAAGATGGAAACCCTGAGATCAATACCAACAATAAGGCTACTGAAACCCAAAGTACAAAAAAGAGAGAGGAAATCTACCAAAGATAACCTTAACTGAACAAAAATATACTCTTATTTGAATTAAGGAAGTTTAAAAAAATCTTGTGGGCATAGTTAGGCAGAATGTCAAAAAGTTGTTCTAGCATGCAAAATACACCACCACAGTGAGTGTGAAATAAAAATAAATATTAAATGGAATGGCTATAGACCTACCACTTAGATATCGCAAAGTGATTTCTCCTCACACTATATCAAAAATAATTTACATAGTGTTGAAACATTACATTAATTTTTATTTATATAGCGCCAACAATTTACGTAGAGCTAGGTACATAGTATAGAAGGAAATTACATATTAAGTTAGACGAACTAGAACAGACTGATACATGAGGTAGAGAGCCCTGCTCGCAAGCTTACAATTGGAATGAGGTACATGAAGCACAGAAGGGAGTGAAGAGGTCAGAGGGAAGGTAGTGGTAGTAACAGTAATGTGGATGGGTGGAACTATGTGAGTTTGGCCAATGATTAATTGTGTGTGTTCTAGTTGGATGAGTTGCAAGCTAACCGATACTAACAGTGATTGGGGGCAGCGAGAGCTAGGTGGGATTAGCTAGAGGTTAATTAACTATTCTCTTGGGATGGGAAG
The DNA here is from genome assembly GCA_036172795.1 of Pelodytes ibericus. Classification (NCBI taxonomy): domain Eukaryota; kingdom Metazoa; phylum Chordata; class Amphibia; order Anura; family Pelodytidae; genus Pelodytes; species Pelodytes ibericus. The sequence continues at coordinate 53,961,754 of CM069863.1, forward strand.
TAAGCTTCTATAAAGATATGAGTTTTGAGGAACTTTTTGAAGTTTAAGAAGGAGGGAGCTGGATGCTCTGTGGAAGGGAGTTCCAGAGAGAGTGGAGGTGTGGGTGGGAAGAGGTGATCACGATGGAGGGGAGCTTTAGTCCATTTGAGGAGCGTAGAAGTCGTGCAGGGAAGTATAGGTTAGTGATGGAGGCAATGTATGCAGGGTCCAAGGAGTGGAGGGCTTTGTAGGTTATAGATAGAATTACATTTTTTATCCTAGAGCAGTGGAATGGCGTTGCAGATAGGAGCTGCCAAATTGGACCAACGAGCAAGAAAGATGAGTCTGGCAGCTGTTGCAGGGGAGGAAAATGAGCCAGATGTGGTCCAGTCAGAAGGCTTCTACAGTAGTCAAGTTGAGAGATCACAAGTGAGTGCACTAGGATTTTGTCAGTCTCTGCGCTGAGGAATGGGCACTATGTTTCTATTGCAGATAACAGGGTTTGGCTAAAGACTGATTATGGTGAAGAAAGGAGAGAGCAGAGTCAAAAGTGACCCCAAGACAACTGACGCGGTCAGTGGGTACGATTGTAGCAGCGATGACGTTTGAGGGAGGGAAGATGATCAGCTCTGTTTTAGAAAGATGGCCGACAGTCAACAACATGTGACACGACAGAGGGAGTGAGGATAGGGAAGGAGAGGTAGAGCTGAGTGTCATCCACATACAAGTGGTATTGGAAGCCAAAAGAGCTGATGAGTTCTCCCAGAGAGGAGGTGTACAGGGAAAACAACAGCGGGCCAAGGACTGATCCTTGAGCAACACCAACAGAGAGCTGAGCAAGGGATGATGTCACTCCACCAAGCAGCACTGAATAGGAGCGCTCAACTAGGTATGACTCGAAGAGCGTGCCATACCACCTATGCCAAATGAGTATAATCTGTTAAGAAGGAGGTGGTGGTCAACGGTGTGAAAAACATCAAAGAGATCTAAGACGATAATCACTGAGATGATACTCTAGTGAGGGCTGTTTCATTAGAGTAAAAGTGTCTAAAGCCAGATTGAAAAGGGTCAAGTAGGTCATTAGTGGTCAGAAAGACTTTTAGATCGCTGCTGTGTATCCACTACATAATCAAGTCTTCACACAGAAAAAATAGCCTGGCAGTGACAAATAAAGTTTATTCCATATTATTATTTTTTTTTCTCCATATGCGTTTTCTATATTTTTTTTATATGTATTTCACATATATAATGTATTTTTTCTATATGTGTCATTTTATTAAAATACGTTTTTAATACTTTTAAGGAAGTGTATTATTTACTCTTGGTTTCATTAATATGTGTAATATATTTTTCATGTTCTTTCCATTTATTTATACTTTTTCAATTTTTATACCCCTTTATTTACCTGTGTTATTTTTAGCTCCTTCAACATATTATATTATAGCTTTACTACCTGGTTATTCGAGGGTACATTGGGGCATATTGTGTAACTTAAAATTCAGCTTCCAATATGACCCCAATGTACCCCGAACATTTCTGAACTTAGGGCCAATTAGCTTAGAAATGTTACAAGTACTGTGAAGTTGATGGATCATTTTTCTACCAGTGATGTCATATGTCCTTTTGTCCATCCCCAATGTCCATAGTGTCAGAATCCTGGTCAGTCATGTTGATATCTATGAATATAATTTCTTAAGTTTGTAAAGGTTCCTCCATATTTCTACCAATGCAGTACCACAACTAAAATTAGATTTATATCCTGAATACGTTATGTTATAGGTTCCAACGGTTGTTATTGTGGCATGGACAAAAGGAGATCACTGGTGATGTAGAACAGTCACCTATCAACTTTGCAGTTTAAGTAGTGTCTAATCACCTCAAAAGTTAATTATAAATAAACTTATAAATAGGGAAACTAACAATGTAGACAGCTGAAAATAGTTGGGTTGACCTAGAAATTTGAGCATGAATAAGCTGTGCAAATTTCATGATACCAGAGTTCAGTGTTCAACAGTTTTTCCTGCTTCAGACAAACACATACAAGGATTTTATGTTTTCTATATAAGATTATATCTGTGCACCAATTCTTTATTGCAGTTGTTTGGTGTATTAATTAATTACTTGGTCCTGCATGTCTTTAAGTATAATGTTCACATCAATTCATACATAGTGTTTTAGCTCTCCTTTAGTGCCATTTTACAAGAATCATAAATAAGTCGTGCATTGACAAAATGTGTTGATTCTGGTCCTTCCTTTTTTTGGCACTGCTCGGCTTCCGTAGAGAGACACCCACAACAAAGAGATACCGAAAGCACCTTTCACCGGCAGTGTTGTGACTTGCACTTTACAAGTGTTCTGGTGTGCTTTACTTTCATGCAGTGTGGACTTACACTCAGGATGACGTTCTAGTAACAATACAGTTTGGATTTATATATTATACAGCCATTCTTGTTATTTCGTCATCTCTGTTTAACAGTTTGGTATTAAATTACGTCATTGGGAACTTTCTCCATTGTCAGTGTACTCTTGCCCACCCTATCTTGCCCACCCATCTTCATTACTGGAGCCACACTTGTAAGTGCAAATTTATCATTCACTACTTTCTCCTTATTGGAACGTATTACACTATTTGCTTATTTTTTATTATAAATGTATTCCACCTTTTATTAAGTAAGTTCATTTATTTATATATATATATTCTCACAGTAAGTTTCTATAATCATCACTATTGTGACGGCACATAATTAGTGTATTTTTCCAGGTCTATCCCTGCACAAGGTTTTTCTAATTTTTTCCTTAGTGATAAATAATGACAGCGTCACATAGCAGGACAAGGTCTCCCTAAATAAAGAATGTGTTATACATATGAAACCACCGGGATGCACTGTTACAGAAAACCTATAACAGGTGTCTTGTTGCTTTTCTTGATCCCTGCTGATAACTATACACAGTGTTTAGGCAAAAATGTTAAATGTAGGTCACATAAGGAAGGGCATTAGCTCTCTTGCTCCCCAGATACATTGGTTAATAGATCCCTGGCACTTGAAGCCTCGTCAGAGGGACAAAAAGAGGCCATTTTTAAATGTTAAAGGGACATTAAAATTGACCTTTCACATGTGCTTCTAATATAGAACTAGCATGTTCTTCTGATAGTAAATGCCAGTTTATCCTCTCACCACCAGCTGCCATGCTTCCATAGGACTAGTGCAGAGAAAGACCCCGGTTTTTGCAGGATATCAGTAGGGGGGACTTTAACTAGTTTGTCCTTTAACACCTGGTTATTGATTGGATAGATAGGGTATGTCCCGTGGTGCTGGGGTAAGTCCTGGGTGTCTAATGTGGGTGCTGGGGTAAATCGTGGGTGTCTAATGTGGGTGATGGAGTATGTCCTGTATGTTCAATGTGGGTAGGATTGCCACCATTTTTTGCCGGCCACATATAACTTTTACCTGTTGCCTTGCAGTATGTAGAAGTCATATGTGACCAGAAGGAAATCAATTAACTAATCAATGTGGTTTTGTGGGATCCACCACTTGATTCAGTAATTGATTTCCTTCTGGTCACATATGACTTCTACATACTGCAACGCAGCCTGCAAAGATAAAAAGATGGCCGAGGTGGCAACCCTAAATGTGGTTGATGGGGAATGTTCTGGGTCTGCAAGGTGGGTGATGAAGCACGTCCTGGGTTCAGTGTAGGTAATGGGGCATGTGCTGGGTGTGTAATCTGGGTGATGGGGCATGTCCTGGGTGTGCAATGTGGGTAATAGGGCATGTCTAGGTGTCCAATATGGTTGATAGGGCATGCCCTGGGTTCAGTGTAGGTGATGGGGCATGGGCTTTGTGTGCAATCTCATAGTTGTCAACATCGCCCATGTTTCCAGGGACACATTTATTCCACATGCTGCAGAAAGACCATGCAAAGTGCTGCCCGGCAATCTGTAGGATGCATATACGCACAATTAATCAATCATGGTAGGTCCTATGAGATCACCACCCTGATTAATTCATTTGATCCTGTCTGTGCGTATATCCATCCTACATACTGCCGGGCTGCACTTTGCATGGTCTTTCTGCAGCATGTGGAACAAATATGTGTTCTTGGAAACATGGCGATGTTGGCAGCTATACAATCTGTTTTATGAGGCATGTCCTGGCTGTGCAATGGGGGTAACAGGGCATGTCCTGTGGTGCTGGGTTAAGTCCTTAGGTCTGCAATGTGGGCGATAGGGCACATCCAGGAGTGCTGGGGTATGTCCTGGTTCTGCAATGTGAATGCTGGGACAAGACCTGGGTGTGCAATGTGGATGGGGGAAAGGGGGAGAGCCTGGATCTAGACCAGCAGACCACATATAACTTTTTACCGGCCACATATAACTTTTTCAGGCTGCTTTGCAGTATGTAGAAGTAATTTGTGACCAGAAGGTAATCAATTAACTAATCAAGTAGTGGATCCCACTGAACCACGTTGGATTAGGTAATTGATTTCCTTCTGGTCACATACGACTTCTACATACTGAAAATCAGCCTGCAAAAGTTATATGTGGCTGCGAAAAAAAAAATGGCTGAGTTGAAAACCCTAGGACCAATCAGCATTGTGATACCAAGCTGCAACTCCATATCTGCCAAACGGAGGGGAGGGGGGGAGTCAGTCCTGGAGGGTCAGAGAAGTTATGCAGGCACTGAGCAACACCTCAACACAGTAAAGGAAGAGAGTATATCTTAAAGAAGAAAAACTACCACAACTAGAGGACATAGTCTTAAATTAGAGGGGCAACAATTTAAAGGTAATATCAGGAAGTATTACTTTGCTGAGAGGGTAGTGGATGTGTGGAATAGCCTTCCAGCGAAAGTGGTAGAGGTAAACTCAGTCAAGGATTTTAAGCATGCGTCGGATAGGCACAAGGCTATCCTAGATATAAGACCGGGAACGGGGGACTAATAAAAGGATTTAGAAAATTGGGCAGACTAGATGGACCAAATGGTTCTTATCTGCCGACACATTCTATGTTTCTATGTTTCCATCACTGTAAATAGAAGTTGCATTATTAAACATTTTTAAACCCATTACATGTTGTATTATTTGTTAGACTGTTACATACCAGTGATTTTGAATATTACAATGTATGATAACATATGAAATAAAAAGAACATGTCATGATGCTACTTCAGAGTGATCAAATGTGGAATATAGTATTTTGGGGTAAGTAGAGGAGGACAAAATGTATTCACCTGTGCCAACAGCACCTGAGAGCTATAGACAGGCTGCCTCTCCCTTTGGATCAAATCTAAGCTAAACTAAAGGGATCGGGGGAATGGCAGTTAGCTCTGCTGATAATAATGGAAACATGAAATTACTTTAAAAAAATGACAGTAAAAAAAAAAACACTTTTATTCAACAAATACTTTTATTTTATCTTTTTAAATAGAATTCGAGTATTGTAAATCTACATGGATTCTCTACTACTAAGCCACCAGTTTCCACAGACACGTATTTGTACCACATGCTGCAGAAAGAGCATGCAAATGCAGCCCGGCAGCATGTACGTACAGGCACAATCCAATTAATTAATCATGGTGGAGATCTCATAGAACCTACCATGATTAATTAATTGGATTGTGTCTGTGGTATATCCATCCTACATACTGCCGGGCTGCACTTTGCATGCTCTGTCGGCAGCATGTGGAACAAATATGTGTCCCTGGAAACATGGCCGATGTTGGCAACTATGCTAAGCTACACAAGTTAATTTTATATGTAGTCCGCACTTTCTAACAATAGCTTTCCAGTTATTTGTTTGACCTTTTATATGAACTGAGTTAACCTTACGCTAACCTTAGTTCTCCAATCTCAGCAGACAGCCGTCCTCTCACCTGCCATAAAAGATCTCAGCCCCAATGTCCCAAATAATGATTGACAGGCGTGTGGAGTCTGAATCATGCAGGATTTTAGAAAGTAGTAAAGTGTCACCCACATGAGTTAGTGTCAGAGTGTAAGTGAGCATATAAGTGTGTGTCAGAGTGTAAGTGTGCATATGAGTGCGTGTCAGCATGTAAGTGTGCATATGAGTGCGTGTCAGCATGTAAGTGTGCATATGAGTCCGTGTCAGAGTGTAAGTGTGCATATGAGTGCGTGTCAGCGTATAAGTGTGCATATGGTTTTGGGGGGTGCATCTTATAATTGAGAAAATTGAGTGTATATACGGTGTATATATATATATATATATATATATATAATTTGTGTACACTTAATGAGGAAGTGGGAAATAAAAGTTTGGCCCACCACAAATATGTCAATATAGCCATGGTCCCAAGGAACAACATAGGTAAAGTAGTAAAGGAGTTAACCAAATTGGAGGCTGATAACATATGTAATTATTGCAAAGACTGTTTTGAGAGACACGCCCAGTGCATCTGTTCTGATTTTCCATTGGATTGAGCAATTCAACTGCTGCTAATAGCATGGACTGAGTATAGGTACAGCAATACATTTAAGATCCATTCTACATTTTTCCACTAGAGGGCACTCTTCTGTAATATTACACATTTTTCAGGTTTTATACCGGGTAGAGTGCTATATAGATATATATTCTTAAAGCACCACTAAACTATATTTGCTATGCGTCTGTAATGGGAACCAGGGGAGCTTAGTTTTCCTTGGCCATCGTTGCCAGTAATCCCCTGGATACAAGTCAGCAAGTTCACTTGAACCTCTCACAGAATATCCCCAATATAGTGGATGAGACCGATTGTATTTGTTAAAACAGAATGAGCACTTTATTAATGCACAGACTTTTAAAAGCTAGAAAGGAGACAAGGCGCAGCCTAACATTGTGAGCAGCTTGCCCATCTACAGATTTTTATACGTAACAGTAACAGCTTCAGGGCTCGAGTCCTCCAGGAACGCGTGAGAACGGTGTTGCTGCACTTTTTTCATGGCAGGAACGCCGTTCCCTTTGCTCCTGCACGACCAGGGCTAGGCTGGCTGGAAAAAAATTCTGGGGTTTTGTGTGCTCCGAGCAGAGAGCACACAAACCCCAGCAATACATACAGGGCCAGCGCTACCTTAGGGTGCCACAAGGGGGGGCGGGAAAATCGCCCGCACCCCCTGGCCCGCAGTAAGGGGGTTTACTTACCTCCTTGCTGCTCTGCAGGTCCGTGCGGCTGTGAGGGAAGCGTTATGTTTTATGCGCTCCCCTCCAGCCGCGCTACTTCAATAAAGTTTTTTTTTTAACAAACTTTATAGAAGCCGCGCGGCTGGAGGGGAGCGCATAAAGCTTCCTTCACAGCCACGGACCTGCACTGGGAGACAGCAGCAAGGAGGTAAGTACTGGGAAGGGGGGGAGAAATTGGGGCATATTGGAGGGGCAAAATCCTGGCATATTGGAGGGGCAAAATCCCGGCATATTAAATGGCATATTGGAGGGGCAAAATCCTGGCATATTGGAGGGGCAAAATCCTGGCATATTGGAGGGGCAAAATCCTGGCATATAGAGGGGCAAAATCCAGGCATATAGAGTGGCAGAATCCTGGCATAGAGGGGCAAAATCCTGGCATATAGAGGGGCAGAATCCTGGCATATAGAGGGGCAAAATCCTGGCATATAGAGGGGCAAAATCCTGGCATATAGAGGGGCAGAATCCTGGCATAGAGGGGCAAAATCCTTGCATAGAGGGGCAAAATCCTGGCATAGCTAATTTAATTTGTTTCAACTGTTCTATATATATTTGTTTATTGCATGTGAATTTTGCAGTTGTTTGTGTAAACTGGCACTTTACAATAAATGTTGCACTGAATTTTCTGCGAAATACGGATCTTGGGTGAGTTCCCACACTTTTTTTCCCAGGACTTGACCCCTGATCAGCTTTAAAACATAATTAAATCACAACATACACTGGAACACAAAACTCAACCACTGTCTCTCATCGGGTTCTCTCAGTAACTTGGCCCAGCATACAATAGTTTTTCTAATTCAGTTAGCGAACACGATTCCCTATCCCAGTGAATGGAAACAGGGTGCTCCTGGTTGGTACACAATGTTCAACCTCAGAACTAGCACATCCTGGTTGCCTCTCACATTTGCCGACCTTCCCTCCAAAAAGTGCTTTGGGGAGAATCGTCGGGTAGTCATAGTCTTAGCAGACCGTGGCGAGTTCACAATCCGCTCGAGTTCCACACATTTCACTGACCAGAGTTAGGGACGGTGCCATGCCTTACCCCATGAGAAGGCTGAAAAAGGCCATTTTGTTGTAAACCACTGTTTTTTTAGACATGGTGGCCATTTTGATGGAGCTGCGAACGCGTTTATCAGCAATCTGCTATGGGCTTAATGTCTTCGACTATAGCCCAATCCATTTCCTCTGATTTATTGGCATCGCAAAATCCTACCGCCCAGCCGGATTCCCCCCCCCACCCAGGGTACAAGGGTCTCTACTTCACTGCCTGGGGCCAAATTTCCTAAAAAATCGAAACACATCTCTGCACCTGCCTCCAAAACATTATTGACCGGCAAGAAAACCATGGTTATGCCACACAAGAGAGCCCAGGGTCAGGCTAAATCAGCTATATCGTGTAAAAAGGCAAAAGCCCCCACTGAGAAATCAGACTCAGATTCTGACATGGAGGAGGCATTTATATATTCAGACATATCTGAACCTCAGTTTTCATCTGAGGATGATACCCTAACGGTGGATCACACTCCATCTGCCCCTGAGGTCACTGGTAAACGCTCAGATACCTCAGTCTTATTAGACACGCAAGGTGAGCAGATGTCCGACCCTGACACACTCCAACACACTCAGTCCTTCGAGTGGTTCCCATCAGAACACATTAGTAACTATTTGGCCCACAGAATACGTAAGCCCCTTGATAAAGTTCCTAGAAACAAATTGTGTGCAGAGTGTCCCAGACACACAGAGCCAGACCTTGTCTGTAATAGCCCGGATATTGATCCTAAAATTCAGGCTGGAAACCCAAGAAAGATCTTGATTTTGCACTGCGTACATGTCAAGATCAAGTTAAGTTCCCAGGTGAAAGGGTTACTTTCGGGGACAATTTTGTCAAGGACCTGGAATATTATGTGTCCACGTTCACTGCCCTGGACAAGGCCCAGACAAATTTTAAGAAAGTGTTTAGCCCTAAGCTTTTTGGTCAGGCTGGAGGAAATTTTAGGGGCCCCACACGGGGTTCCCGAGGCTTCGAGATGTCTCGCTCCTTATACCAGGATAATAAACCTGCTCCATCAGGGTTTTCCCACACAGAGGTCGACCATGGCAGAACCGCAGAGCTCGAAGCTCCTACCAGGGTAGACGCCCCTATGGGTAGTACTCCCTTAACACACCGTTCTTTCCAACCAGGGGTAGGGGGCAGACTCAGACACTTTCAGAGCGCTTGGAGCTCGATCACAACAGACCCATGGGTTCTCCATGCAATAGCGGGTTATAACATAGAATTCGCCTCGACCCCATTCCAAACCAGCTACCCTATACCCATTCGGTTTTCACCTGAAGACCACATACTGACATCCCAAGAAATTTCCAACCTCAGGGGAAAAGGAGCTATAATCCCCACTCCTCTCCCATTCAACGGTTTCCTGAGCAATACTATAATGGTACCCAAAAAAGGAGGTGGTGTACGCCCGGTTATCAATCAAAAAACACTAAATTTCAAAATGGAAGGTATCCATTGTCTCAGGGATATACTCCTTATAGGAGACTGGATGGTGAAGTTGGACCTCCATGATGCTTATTTAACAGTCCCTATAGCATTGGAGCACCAACAATTCCTACAATTCATATGGGGTCATCAGATTTGGACTTTCTCATGCCTTCCCATTGGCCTACCTTCCACTCCTTGGTGTTTCACAAAATTGCTGAAGCTGGTAATTGGCCATTTACAGAGACTGGGGGTCAGAATAATCATCTATTTAGACAACCTATTGATTCTGTCTCAAGACACTCAGACACTGAGAGTTCACCTTTCCCCTCCTTCAGGACCTGGGTTTTCTTATAAACTGGGACAAGTCTCATCTGTCCCCGACACAAACTATAAATTCAATCCAAAGTTCCTTACACCTTCCTTTAAACTGATCAAGAAAGAGATCAGAAAGGTCGTTCAATGCAATACCATTACGATTTTGACATCTGCCAAGGATTATCGGCCTACTTTCTGCCTCGATCCAAGCCATCTTTCCTGGCCCGCTGCACTATCAAGCCCTTCAATGCCTTCAAAACTGCTACCTTCCAGACGGGCTGTCATATGATCACGAGATACCAATAGATTGTGAAGCGCTGGTAGAATTGTCCTCGTGGTCAATGTCGACACCTGGAGCGATTTTCGGCTCTGTCGCAGACTTAATCATAGATTCGGACACAAGTTTGCTTGGCAGGGGCCAAGATACCTCTTTGGGAAGGAAATGGTCCCAGACAGAGACCTAATTTCATATCAACTGACTGGAACTCCTTGCAAGAAATTCCACGGTGAGCAGTCTAGTAGGCGAACTGTTCAATACAACTCAGTATGGACAATGTATCAGCCGTCAGGTATTTCAATCACCTCGGCTGTACAAGATCGCGGAACCTTTCCCAACTGGCGACGGAATTTGGGCTATTTTGCCTCGCGCACAACATCTCGGTACAGGCCAAACACATTCCGGGTATGTCAAATCTTGACGCGGATTGAAATTCGAGATATCTCAGGGATCCCAGCGATTTTTTTCTACATTATGATTCATATGTTTGGTTGTTTGCTGCATGTAATATTTTATCATAATCATTAATACTTTTTTCAGTATGACTTTATTAGAATATATTTTTTCTTCTCTATTTTTGGTGCAATAATATGATCTGGTGCTGGTGAAGGACAAAGTTTCTGGTTTCTATGATGTTCGTGTTCATCTTTTGGTTATGACTTTCTGAATTGGATTTATGGAATATTATACGTCCTATCCTATGGATTGGTGATATTTCTACAAAGAAAGAGGAAGTGTTTTGGAAGACAGAACTTTATATAAGGTTTTGTTATGATACATTCTGATTGGTTCAATTTTTCTGTTAACTCTTCTTTGCTGCTAAGGGAATTAAAGAAGGAGATATGCATAATACTCACCTCCGTGTCTTTATTAATCATGACTTTATGTCATACACTAGTAAAATCTAGGAATTAGCAACGACTGGGACTCCTGATCAGGTGTAGCCAACAGATAACTTCTCAACCATTGTAGAACTGCATTAATGCCCAACAGGCCCGCCATCAGGGGGTGACGGGTGATACTATCGTCCCAGGCCCAGCGGGCCAAGGTCACACCAGAAGAAAAAAAAACTGCACGGAGGAGACGTCTGAAGAGCAACAAGGAGGTAAGTACTGGGGAAGGGGGGGGGGGGGTGTCATAAAACTAGCAAAATCCTGGCATATTGAGTGGCTAAATCTTGGCATATTAAGTGGCAAGATACTGGCTAAATCTTGGCATTTTGAGTGGCTAAATCATGGCATATTAAATGGCTAAAATCCTGGCATATTAAGTGGCTACATCCTGGCATATTGAGTGGCTAAATCCTGGCATATTGAATGGCTAAATACTGGCATATTGAGTGGCAAAATCCTGGCATATTGAGTGGCAAAATACTGGCATATTGAATGGTTAAATCCTGACATATTGAGTGGCAAAATCCTGGCATATTGAGTCGCTAAATCCTGGCATACTAAATGGCAGAATCCTGGCACACTGAGTGGCTAAATCCTGGCATATTGAGTGACTAAATCCTGGCATACTGAGTGGAAAAATCCTGGCTAAATCCTGGCATATAGAGTGGCAAAATACTGGCTTATTGAATGGCTAAATGCTGGCATATTAAGTGGCAAAATCCTGGCATATTGAATGGCTAAATCATGGCATACTGAGTGGCTAAATCGTGGCATATTGAGTGGCAAAATCCTTGCATACTGAGTAGCTAAATCCTGGCATATTAAATGGCTAAAATCCTGGCATATTGAGTGGCAAAATATTGGCATATTAAGTGGCTACATCCTGGCATATTGAGTGGATAAATACTGGCATATTGAATGGCTAAATACTGGCATATTGAGTGGCAAAATACTGGCATATTGAGTGTCAAAATACTGGCAAATTGAATGGTTAAATCCTGGCATATTGAGTGGCAAAATCCTGGCATATTGAGTGGCTAAATCCTGGCATATGGAGTCGCAAAATCCTGGCATACTGAGTGGCTAAATCCTGGCATATTGAGTGACTAAATACTGGCATACTGAGTGGCAAAATACTGGCTAAATCCTGGAATATTGAGTGGCAAAATACTGGCATAAGAGCAATACGTCTGAAGAGCAACAAGGAGGTAAGTACTGGGGAAGGGGGGGAGGAGGGTGGCATAAAACTAGCAAAATCCTGGCATATTGAGTGGCAAAATACTGGCTAAATCCTGGCATTTTGAGTGGCTAAATCCTGGCATATTAAATGGCTAAATCCTGGCATATTGAGTGGCTAAATCCTGGCATATTGAATGGCTAAATCCTGGCATATTGAGTGGCAAAATCCTGGCATATTGAGTGGCAAAATACTGGCATATTGAATGGTTAAATCCTGGCATATTGAGTGGCAAAATCCTGGCATATTGAGTGGCTAAATCCTGGCATATGGAGTCGCTAAATCCTTGCATACTAAATGGCAAAATCCTGGCATACTGAGTGGCTAAATCCTGGCATATTGAGTGACTTAATCCTGGCATATTGAGTGACTAAATCCTGGCATACTGAGTGGCAAAATCCTGGCTAAATCCTGGCATATTGAGTGGCAAAATACAGGCATATTGAATGGCTAAATGCTGGCATATTGAGTGACAAAATATTGGCATATTAAGTGGCTACATCCTGGCACATTGAGTGGCTAAATCCTGGCATATTGAATGGCTAAATATTGGCATATTGAATGGTTAAATCCTGGCATATTGAGTGGCAAAATCCTGGCATATTGAGTCACTAAATCCTGGCTAAATCCTGGCATACTGAGTGGCAAAATACTGGCATATTAAATGGCAAAATCCTGGCATATTGAGTGACAAAATACTGGCATATTGAATGGCTAAATGCTGGTATATTAAGTGTCAAAATCCTGGCATACTGAATGGCTAAATCGTGGCATATTGAGTCGCAAAATACTGGCATATTGAATGGCTAAATCGTGGCATATTGAATGGCTAAATCGTGGCATATTGAATGGCTAAATCTTGGCATATTGAGTGGCAAAATCCTGGCATATTGAGTGGCAAAATCCTGGCATATTGAGTGGCAAAATACTGGCATAATGAATGGCTAAATCCTGGCATACTGAGTGGCTAAATCCTGGCATATTGAGTGGCAAAATACAGGCATATTGAATGGCTAAATCGTGGCATATTGAATGGCTAAATCTTGGCATATTGAGTGGCAAAATACTGGCATAATGAATGGCTAAATCCTGGCATATTGAGTGGCTAAATCCTGGCATATTGAGTGGCAAAATACAGGCATATTGAATGGCTAAATCGTGGCATATTGAATGGCTAAATCGTGGCATATTGAATGGCTAAATCTTGGCATATTGAGTGGCAAAATCCTGGCATACTGAGTGGCAAAATACTGGCATATTGAATGGCTAAATCCGGGTATATTGAGTGGCAAAATCATGGCATATCAAATGTCTAAATACTGGCATATTGAGATGGGTAAATACTGGCATATTGACCAACTGCTCCCAACCACCCTCCAGTGGGAGATATTGTCGGGGGGGGGGGGGGCTAGAGGGCCCAGAAAATGTGTTCAGTAAGGGGCCCTGAAATTCCTGGTGGTGGCCCTGATGCCCAATGACCCTAAGCCAATAAATGGCTGGGGAATACTGACAGATTCATGAAATTCATCAGCAGCTGGAAGCCACATGGTGGCTGATTCTGTGGAGTACAGCTCTCATCATCCTCAGTTGAAAATAATCTTCAGCCAACTACTTTTTGTTTTCCTTACAACTGCCAACCAGAAGGAACATTGTTAATGTTGAAACATGTCTGTTGTGGGAGGTGCAGCTGATTCCCATGTGCATGGGGCCTGTGGTAGGCTTTTCCAAAGCCTATAGGCTATATCGCTTTTGAAAGATGATATTTCTGTATCCTCACATGATCTTAACTGTCTGCCTTATGCAACAGTTCCAATTACATAATCATAAGTGAAGGCATTGATCGTTTAAAACCTTTTTTTTCTGGGTTTTATTTTAGTCAATTAAATGATCTGTATTTATGCATGTTTTTAAGTAATGTGGTAAAACAAACAATGTATTATATTTTTGTGACAGGTTAAAAACTAGACTCAATTATTAAGTTGTGCAAAAATCTGAAAATAATTGTGTAAAAAAATAAAAGAATACTGACCTATTGTACTAACACATGAACTGCAAAAATCATGCTTTAAAGTTTCACAGTATGGTTTGGTTCATATTCATATATTATTAATTAGTCACAAATGTGGTGCAAAAGAGTTCCTAACCTACCATAGGTTAGCTATCATTAGTCATGGTGGGAAGGGATCAGGGCAGTGATTTGGTCACCCTAGTCAACCAAACATTTTGTTATCCTAAGGGTCCATAATCTTCCCTCTGTTCATTGGACGTACATTATGGTTCAATGCTGAGATGTAGGTCTTTGTATTACCATTGGGTAGGCCTCTTTGGCTGCTTCTGTACTCTCCTGACGTCAGGTCAACAACCCTGCTCTCTGTCTGGGGTGTGTGGGTGTGCATAGAAGCAGATTTGTGTGTCTGCTCACATGGAGGAGCAGTGAAATGATGGCATAATGTGACTTCTCTATTTGTCTGTGTGTGGAAAGGACCCAGTAAAATAATGGCAGGTCTGTTGCACTGGCACCAGGCCCCTTGCTGGAGTTCTGGCTGTATTGCACTGGTGGCATCCCACAGATTTGTGGACTAGCCTCTCAGCTGAAGCGGTGGCAAACACAGCAAGCAAATTCAAACAAACCTTCATCTTATTTTGAACCTGTTATTCAAAAAAATGCCATGAAATCACCATAGCTGGCAACCTGATGCTATTCAACCGTTGTGTGCTGAGGCATGTCATCAGATCAGATAATTAAATTGTTTTGTTGTTTGCTTTTGATGTTGGTATTGTTTGATTCCTCTCAATATTAAAAAGGCAGAATGTTTACTCTACTCAATGAGTGACGTCTTTTGACATCTAGGAACCTGAGCACATTTAGACTGTGATAAACAAAGGCCAATGTTAAGGCACAAAAAACAACTTAGAAAGTACACATTCCTTTTCACACACTAACGCTGGCCAATTGCATCAGATGGACGGCCAGCTCTTTGAGACCTTGGAGTAGAGCAGATGTGAATGTTTTTAAAGTTTATGACAACAGCAAGTGTGAGGTGCAAGCAGGTTACCTCAGTCTCAGATAAGAGCACAAAGTGAGAAATACACTACACGGCAAATTACCCTTTGAAGAAGAGAGAGGTAAATTCTAGGAATTTATTTATTTTTGCTTTAATGCTTCCTGCCGCAAAATAGGAAACATTTGCACAATTGTCTACCTACTTTCAAGGCTCCAAACAACATTAACTCTTGAAAAGATTCTAAATGAGGTGTGTTAAATAACTGACTTTAAAAAAAGTCACACTAAAAAATCAGTCAACAGAAGATAAAATAAATGTATAAAAGAAAATGGTTCAGTTCTCTTAAAGCGACAGAAGTAACTGAAGCAAATCACAGTTTTTTTTTTAGTTATACCTCTAGTTTGTAAACTTGGTTCTATACTATTTGTCTCACATAGTATGTCGTTCCCTTCCAAGCTGTGTACCAAGTGCTTTGCAAATTGTTGGTGCTACTTAAAAAAATGTTAATGTAGGGGGGCGTGTCTTGAACAGCGCTGAAGATGGACGTGTTTTAGAGGAGCTCCCTTGCGGCCTGCGAGACCTATCTGTGTACAGACGGCAATACTCGGCGAAATCGGGAAAATAACAAACTGCACGATGTCCAGGGCCGGACTGGCCCACCGGGATCACCGCTTTAAGAAGTTTGCCTGCTGCGGCTGGATGTTGCAGCAGCAGTTCCGGCGGCGGGATGGAGAGCAGAGAAAGCAAGGTGAGTGTGACATAAAGGGGAGGGGGTGAAGGACACAACAGGGGGAAGGGGAGGGGGTGAAAGACACTACAGGGGGAAGGGGAGGGGGTGAAAGACACTACAGGGGGAAGGGGAGGGGGTGAAAGACACTACAGGGGGAAGGGGAGGGGGTGAAAGACACTACAGGGGGAAGGGGAGGGGGTGAAAGACACTACAGGGGGAAGGGGAGGGGGTGAAAGACACTACAGGGGGAAGGGGAGGGGGTGAAAGACACTACAGGGGGAAGGGGAGGGGGTGAAAGACACTACAGGGGGAAGGGGAGGGGGTGAAAGACACTACAGGGGGAAGGGAGTGAAAGACTACAGGGGGAAGGGGGTGAAAGACTACAGGGGGAAAGGGGTGAAAGACACTACATTGGGGAGGGGGGTGAAAGACACTAAGGGGGAAGGGTGGAAGAGAGACGCCACAGAAAGGACAGAGAGAGAGAGAGATGCCACAGAAAGGACACAGAGAGAGAGACGCCAAAGAAAGGACAGAGAGAGAGAGAGAGACACCACAGAAAGGACAGAAAGAGAGATGCCACAGAAAGGACAGAGAGAGAAAGAGACAGAGAGACGCCACAGAAAGGACAGAGAGAGAGAGAGACGCCACAGAAAGGACAGAGACAGAGACGCCACAGAAAGGACAGAGAGAGAGAGAGAGAGAGAGACCACAGAAAGGACAGAGAGAGAGAGACCACAGAAAGGACAGAGAGAGAGACGCCACAGAAAGGACAGAGAGAGAGATGCCACAGAAAGGACAAAGAGAGAGAGAGAGAGACGCCACAGAAAGGACAGAGAGAGAGAGACGCCACAGAAAGGACAGAGAGAGAGAGAGAGACGCCACAGAAAGGACAGAGAGAGACGCCACAGAAAGGACAGAGAGAGACAGGCTACAGATATGCGAGAGACAGGATGTGTCTCACACACTGCCCTGATATATACCTCTGCACAGGGCAATTCATATAGCTCTGTGTACATACTGGAGGTATATATATTGCCCTAGACAGGCTTATATATCAGTCTTATCTATAAATAACACTGTTCAGATGTGCTTTTTAAAATGCATGATTTTCCCTTCTATGAACAAAAAAGTTATATTATGCTATGGACTGGTTTAAAAATGTTATGCGATGGGGCTGGTATACAAATTTTTTCCAGGGCTGGTTTTTGTTCCCAGTCCGGCCCTGACGATGTCCCAACACCGACAATCACGGAAGCAAGGAAAACTTTTGAAATTCTTAACCCCAAAAGACACAAAAAAAACGGATAAATTTACCGTTACATGCTCCCAATATGGCGACCATGTGGACCCAGAAGAAGATGAGGCTATAGACGGAGATTATGTGGCCTCCTCGGTCTCCACTCCGGGGATTCTACAGATGGAAGAAATTAAAACAATGTTTTGTTGAGAACACAAATCAAAGGAGACCTATCCGACTTAACAACGGAGTTCGCCAGGGAAATTAGGGAGCTGGGAGACAGAACAACGCGATTAGAAACCAAAATGGAGGATCTGGTTGAACACCACAACGGTCTGTCCGATGACCACAAAAAGCTCAAACTAGATGTCCAAAGCCTCAGAAATAAGGTCAACGATCTCGAGGAGAGTTCCTGACGCATACCAGAAGAGGTCTCTCCAGCACTACTGGCTGACTGGGCCCAAAGCTTATTTTCCACGTTGCTGCCAGAAGCCACTGGTATGGATCTAATGATAGACAGAATCCACCGCCTCCCCAAGCCTAAACAAGTACCTGAGGACGCTCCGAGGGATACGATACTGCGTCTGCATTTCTTTCCCTTTAAAGAAGCAGTGATCAGGATGAGCAACGTTACAACAACGGAGAGCATTTCAGACTGTCACCTCAGCCCTCAGAGTGGCGGACATCAAATACAAGTGGGGTTTTCCAGTCAAAATTCTAGTCTCCAGACAAGGCACCACCACGATATTTCGTTCCCCAGAGGAAGGAGCAAAGTACTTTCAACAATGGGCTTTTCCAGCCTCAAACCCTGAGCAATACGACTGAGCTAAACGGCAACGCTTGGCCAGAGATTGGACCCCGGTCCATAACCGCCGCGGCCCCAAACAGAATATAGAGGTAAAATGACCGCTTAACCTAAGCACTACAGAGTAAGACCTAAGAGGACATGAGGCCCACCGGAATCCAACAAGAGACCACGACCAACGATCCCACGAGCTCGAGAATGCTATCATCCCAGCGAAGACCAGAGTGAAACTCACCCTGACGACCCAACACCGTCTCTCCCACGAAGCTCTGAAGACCCGGTATAAAAATGATCTATCACCATCAAGGAGAAGGTTGACCACACACGTGTCTTATTATACTCTAGGTACGAAGCTCTGTTCCAGAGCCTCCTCTTCTACCCAATTCTGGGAACAATCCAGTAATATTACTTGGACGATTTAAGGTAAATGTTGAAGATTTTCTTCGTTTTTTTTTTTTACCTACAGTTAATATGTTCTGGATGGTATGCAGTTTGTAGAAAGTACTTTTCTTTTTTATTTTATATCTCCCTACCGGGTTGAAGTGAAGCCCGATTTCTTACAGTCGTGATTTTTTCTTTTTTCCATGGGGAACCA
Organism: Pelodytes ibericus; assembly: GCA_036172795.1. Lineage (NCBI taxonomy): Eukaryota > Metazoa > Chordata > Amphibia > Anura > Pelodytidae > Pelodytes > Pelodytes ibericus. Next base: position 53,980,483 of record CM069863.1, read on the forward strand.
AAGAGACAGTTTGACATGTGCTTAACTTTATTCAGTAAACAACCCTTTTTTATTGTAATTTTTTCTAAATATATGTTTATTACTATATTTATTATGTTAGTATTTGTCTAAAACTTAACACTAGCCAATTAATGATGATGAGGATATGTACTGAATATTGAACCCACAAGAGAAGGGAATTTACACAACTGTGAGCTGGTTACCTTAGCAGGTCACTCCATCATGCCCTTCAGAGCCAAACTAATTGTATAAACATCAGAGCACAATTCAAAGATTCAATCGTAATTACATTTATGTGTTCATTTATAAAAAAAAAAATCCTCAACCTCCCCTCCCCACTTGTTTCACGGGGAAATACCCCAATAAGAACTAACCGCCCGAAGATATATTGCACAAGTTTAAAGTGATCGCAGGCTACGGGGCCTCCTTTGTTCCTGTTACTAATACAAGCAGAAGGTTTTTTTTATCTTCTGTAAGTTGCCGACAACCCCTCCCGTCTGGCGATGGGTATAATGCTGCAAGATATGTTTGTAAGAAGTTACCAAATGATGTTTGCACTTTTATTTTTCAGGTTCTTTGGTGACCTTGGTTCCCTTTCTGTCAGGAACCTTTATTATTTGATTTTCAGTTTTTTTCTCCTATGTCTAACTAATTTCTTTTCTATCCCCCCACCCATATATTTACCCCCCCTTTTGTTTCCGCTATATATATGGAGCTGAACACATCGGCGACCAGGATAACCAACCATACACAAACAATGAAACAGACAACAAACAAATATCTCAAGAGATATCTTACCCCTCCAGCACGGTCGGCAGTGAAGAAGGAATTCTACCCCTCGTTCCCCCTAAGAAAAAATAGTGAAATAGGTCGCAGTGAGTATAGTACGATGATGTTTGGTAATGCTGCTCAACACATACAACCCTGTAACAATCAAGCTAGATGTCTATAAAAATATTATCTACAAACGCTAAGGGGCTGAATACCCCCCACAAACGCAGATTACTTTTCCAGGAAGCTAAGAATGCTAAGGCCCAGATAATTTGTGTACAGGAAACCCATTTCGAGAAGGATAAAATTCCTAAAGTAACCACCAAACATTATACTGAGGTTTTCCACTCCACTGCCAAAAAGAAAAAATGTGGTGTATCCACTTGGTTTCACAGTTCACTTTCCTTCCACCTCACCAAAATAAAGAGAGATATTAAAGGCAGGTATCTACTAATAGAAGCAATCATTAACAATCTGCCCTATACCATAATCAATCTCTATGCCCCAAATTCAGACTCAATTTCTTATATAAAGCGACTCCTTAGTCAGATTGAAGTGCCACCAAACTCGGCTACAATTGTATGTGGAGATTTTAATACAATCACAAACCCTACACTAGATTCATCATCCACCCCATCAGTGAAATATTCCCGTACTCTACACTCACAAGGTGGAGCATTCCAACAGGTCTTAAAGGAAGCTAGGCTATACGATGCTTGGAGGACATATCATGGTTTGACTAAGGATTATACATTTTACTCACAGGTCCATGCAACATACTCCAGAATAGATTATTTGATGTTGGACAAAAATACTTTGCAGCCTGTTACAGAATGTGAAATTGGGACAATCCAATGGTCTGACCACGCCCCGATATGTCTCACACTAGCAGAAAAATTTCCTTATTCAGGCCATGGCTCTTGGGGTCTTAATGACAGTCTCCTTAATAATCCATCCACTAAACAGAAAATAAAATAAAATCTAGAGGAATATTTTAGGTTTAATAACTTACCTGGCACATCCTCTGAGACCCTTTGGGAAGCCAACAAGTCAGTGGCCCGAGGACACTTTATAGCTTCCTATGAGAAAAAAAAAAAGAGAATCAGAATTAAAAGAGTTAATCCTGACCCTCCAGAGTCTAGAAGCAACTAATAAATCCAAACACAAGGTGGCAGGTGCTTCCCAAATAGCAAAGGTTAAACAGGAGATATCAAATATACAATTATACCAAACACAATTACACATACAGAAACTCAAACAGACCTATTATATCCAAGGAAACAAAGCAGGCAGATTGTTGTCAAGACGCCTAAAACAGATTGAAGCCAAAAAAGCTATACCACACATAATTTCCCCACAGGGGGTTAAATACCAGAACCCAGCAGATATACCTGGATTATTCGCCTCCTATTACTCCTCCCTCTACAATTTAAACAAAGATCCTCACACACCCCAACCGAATATAAATAACATAGAAGAATTTTTAAAGAAAGTTAATTTACCTACAGTTGATCCCTCTAGTATGTCTAACCTCACTGCTCTGATAACGGAAAAAGAAGTTACACAAACAATAAAATCTCTACCCCGACACAAAGCTCCTGGCCCCGATGGGTTCTCTAATCAGTACTACAAGACTTTCCAGAAGCAGTTAACACCCCACCTAACCCGAACATTTAATGCCTGTAGATCCAAAGGCGACTTCCCCTCCTCTATTCTACTGGCCCTTATCACCGCCATACCAAAACCAGGGAAATCCCCAACGATATGCCCTAACTTCCGCCCTATATCACTTCTCAATACTGATGTTAAAATTTATGCCAAGATCCTAGCGAACAGACTTACACATATTTTGCCATCCCTGTTGCATTACGATCAGGTAGGATTTGTTCGAGGTAGACAAGGTACAGACAACACCCGTAAAATCATTGACATACTATCCATAATTTGGTCACGTAAGATCCCCAGTCTGTTAACCCTTTCCTCATCTCGAACGGATCCAGACAAGGCTGCCCGCTGTCCCCTTTACTGTATGTTTTAGCATTAGAACCCCTAGCCGAACTAATTCGCAAACACCCATTGATTACCAGTATCCCTTATACATCGACACAAGAAACAAAATTAGGGTTATTCGCGGATGACATTCTTAGATCTCTATCATACCCATCCAAATCACTACCACACCTGCAATAAGTTCTAAAGGAATTCAGCAGAGTCTCATATCACAAAATTAATGAGGCTAAAACACAAGCCCTACCTATTGGAATCCCACAAAGACCCTTAGAACGACTAAAAGCTACATATGCATTTGAATGGAGGGAGGACGATCTATCCTACCTAGGAGTACAGATTACCAAAAATCCTGCCCATCTGATCCAAAATAATCTGCTAAAAATGTGGACCAAAATTAAGCAAGATCTTGTAGAATGGTCACCCCTATACATAACATGGCTAGGCAGGATAGCGGCAATAAAAATGTAAATTATGCCTAAACTGCTAAATATCTTCAGAGCTCTACCGATTACTATCCCGATCAAGATATTGAAAAGTATACAGAAGGACATTCTTATGTTTATTAATGCCCACAAACCCACTAGGATCGCCAACAAATGGTTAAAACTACCTTATGACCAGGGAGCCCTAGTTATTCCCTCAGTTGAGCAGTATTATCAGGCAGCACGCATGGCCCAAGCATTAGTTGCCCACTGTAACCCAGGAGAGGTGGCATGGGTGGATGTGGAGGATGCGCAATTTAAGCCGCACAGAATGATTGATGTATTATGGACACAAGCAATGAAGCCAGTCTCAACAAACTGCTCGCTGCCAAGTACTAATCTTAATTTAAAAATCTGGAAACGCTATGAGACAGTACTGCCAGAACTAGCTAAATTAACCCCAACCACACCTTTATCATGTATGGAAAGGTTAATTACAGATTTAAAATTGGCGACATGGAGGACAAAAGGTATTACCCAATTACAAGACCTGTATCACAAGCAAGTTATAAGATCTTTCCCATCTCTTAAAGCCCAATTTAGCCTGGATGATAAAGATCAATTCAAATACATACAGATACGACATGCTCTCTCTAACTCCCCTACCACGTTATCCACACCTGATTATGTACCTCACAGACTTATTCTAGCAGGATATAAAATGGCACATGCAAGAAAAACCCTCTCACTGTGCTACCAGGTCCTACATGTAGCAACTATGTCAGGTTCTTTACCCTTTGCAAGAGCTTGGGAAGAGGAACTGAATACTCACCTAACTCCTGTAGAGTGGAAACAAGTGTTCTCTTTTCCATGAAAAAACTCCCATAATGCTAACCACGTAGAACTTACCAAAAAATTACTTTTTAGATGGTATTTTGTCCCCATTAGGTTAGCAAAAATGTACCCGACTACTTCCGATCTGTGCTGGAGGGGATGTAAACTCCCCGGGTCAATGACTCACATCTGGTGGGACTGCCAGGAGATCTCCCAATATTGGAAGTTTATATACTCATTAATTAACGAACTACTACAAAGGCCCTTGGCACAGTGTCCAAAATTAGCTCTTTTACATGTATTTCCTTCCCTATTAAATAGGCCGCAAAAAAATATTTTGGGGCATATACTTCTAGCTGGGAAAACGCTTTTAAGTAGAAAATGGAAAGATCCAAGTGCTCCAAAAAAAAGAGGAATTGTGCAATCTGATAACAAACAATTTACAAATGGAACGAATACACTACTAATTATAATATGGGAACGCACGATGAGATTATAAGTACTTGGGAAAATTGTCTAAAGAAAGTCCAATAATGAGCATGTTACCCTTCACTACCCAAAAATGTAGTATTACAAAGAAATGATAAGCCGCCATAGTTTAGTATCATAATATAAACCCCCCCACCTCCCTTTTTTTTGTATATTCTTTATTCTTTATTTCCAGAGGTTCTTCACCTCCTCTTTCTTTCTTATACCTTTTCTTTTTCATCCCTGATCTCCATATCTCGATATATTTTCTTTTTATATGATGAATAACTCAAGAATATTTTAGTAATGTTTTTCAAATGTTATGGGTATTTCAGTATTTCAGTATATTTATGGAAATCAAGATTGTATCCATGTATTACTATCAGTATTTCAATAAAGCTTTTTAAAAAAAAAAAATGTTAATGTAGAGCACCTTTATGAAGGCCCAGGCCTGATCAAATCCAGCAATATTCTTGTTCTTGGAGGGTGGATTACTCTGAAGGACCACTATACAGTGATTGTACCTGTGTGCGATTATGTGGGCATTCCCCACTGAAAAAGTCTGTAATCATAATACACAATCATTTTCTTTGTACCAAGTGTGTTGTGTGGATATTTTTATCTATCTGCAGTGCCATATGGATCTCAAGTGTGCCTTGATCTAAAGTGTGGAACTATATAAGCTTTCCACAATATATATAATTTTATGTGACAATAGTGCACAATATTTTTGTGTTTTTACATGTACTGAACCTATACATATCTTCAAAAACTGTGACATCAAGTGACTTTATTCAATGGGAAAAGTATAATTTGAAGATCAAGTCACAAAGTAATGTGCTAAACAGGAGACACCACAGACACATATAAAACACATCTCTTAATTTATGCATTTGCCTGAAATTCTTCTAATGCAAATTCTACTAATACAATGTATATTGATAATTGTTGGTGATTTTATATTATCTACAATCATGTTTAGGTGATGGAGTCATGTAATTTGCATACCGTGCCACAGGTGATGTCATATGCAGGAGACTCCACAGACATTTAAAACACGTTTTTTTCTCTCCTAATTTAGGTATGTGCTTGCAATTATGCTAACACAATATATACCGTATTTGCTCGAATATAAGACATCCCCCCAAACTTCTCCTGGGAGAAACTCCCTTAACGACAAAGGACGTGCCTGGCGGTGAATCAAGCGGTTTTCGCGATCAACGATCGCGAAAACTGCTTTAACGGTGGTGGTCTATTGCCTCGATGTCGAGGCTATAGCCAGCACCGAAATTTCTGCTCTGGGGCACCAGATGCTGCTCCGTCAATATGGCTATGCCCTGTGCCGGTCTGAGCTTCAGAAGTGAAAGAAACTTCACTTCCGTCGCTCTGAATATGCTACTTGACTGCCCCTAGTGGTAGTTAAGTAGCATAGCAATGGAAAACAATTTAAATAAATATTTAATTAATTAAAAACTGGTTATATAGTTAGATTAGCCTATAGGGTTAAAATTAAATTAAAATTAAAACATATTAAGGGATATAATGAGGATTAGATTTGGGGTTAAATTTAGTGTTAGGGTTAAATTTTGGGTTCGGGTTGGGGTCAAAAGGTTAATATAGGAAAAAACCAAAAAACACTATTTTTGGTTTTTGTCCCATAACTCGCAAAAAAATACCGAAAAATATGGAAACATGCGTATTTCTGAGCTCGGGACAACATTTAGAAACTATTTAGACGGGGTCTTTTTTAATGATTTTATTTGTGTAAATTATATTTTAGGTCAAAGTTAGAAAAAGTGTTTTTTTTTCAAATTTTTCGTTATATTTTATGATTTTTTTTGTAGTAAATTATAAAATATGATGAACATAATGGTATCTAATGAAAGCCCTTCTTATGACGATAAAAACAACATACAATTTGTGTGGGTACTGTATGTGAGAAAGAATAAAATTGCAGCTAAACACAAACACCCCAGAAATGTCAAAATAGCCATTGTCACCAAAGGAAAGTCAAGGTGAAAATGTCTTGTCACTAAGGGGTTAATAAAAATGATGATAGAAAAAAATGCACTTCTTGTGTTTATTTCCTTTTATTTGCCCATCTGCTCCCCAGACATAGCCAGTGCATTGCACCCACAGCCATTTGCCCACCAGACTTAGTCAATGCTGCCTCCCCCCTTCCCTCCCCCAGGCTTGCCCAATGCTGCCTCTCACTCCCCAAGACTAGCCCAATGCTGTATTTCTATCCCCCCTCCCTCCCTCCCTCAATGCTGGCTCTCCACCCCTCCCAGACCCAATGCTGCCTCACCCCCCCTCCCCCAGAATTAGCCAATCTCCCGGTGGCAGCCGGTAGATGTTTGCACGATACGCGAGACATTCTCCGCTGCTGGCCGGCACTTCTGTCTACTTTGAAGGACCGTCATCATGGAAGTGCTGGTGGAAGTGTCGGGCAGCAACGTAGGATTTTTTCACATGTGTGCGTACACCGACTGACTGCCTCCACTAGTCACCAGGAAAATTTGGGGCAGTCGGTGGATGTCGGCATGATATGCACAGACATCCTCTACCGCTGCCCGGCAGTTCGGCCGGTGTTCTGACAAAAAACTTGAGCAAATTCTACTACACAGGCGCAGTAGAATTTGCTCATTGCGCACCACAGCGCATACGCACACAGTTACGGCTGTCAATCAGCCAGGGCCGTCTTTAATAGTGATTGGACCCTGGGCAAGCATTTGCTTGGGCCCCCTGGACCCTTCCCCCTCCCCTGCATGAAATCACGCCATCCATCCCAATGGGGACCCTGAGCCACAAAAAAAACCCCATAAAAATAAGCACACACATAATTGGACTTTTCTTGCAGTGAGTATTTTTATTACATTGTATAAAATGTGTATATTACGTGTATAATTGCAGTGTGTAAACTGCATATTTGGATAAAAATGTGTATATATGGGATGACGTAGAACGCTGATGTGGGCGGAGCGTTCGAGGACGGCGTGGTGAGGTACGAGGACGGAAGGCTCCCCGAGTGCTTGAGGTTGGAAGGTTCCAATTGCCGGGAAAAGAGCTGGTCCTCGCAAAGCGGATTACCGATCTGTGTGGAGAGACGGTGGAGAGACGGTGTCGTCGAAGACCTATCTACTTCCAAGACACGTGGCGACTGGTTGATTTTCTTCACTTGCTGCTAACGGGTGGAGGACGCAGCTGCTGAGAGGACGCCGGGGCGGGAGCTGCACCGGGAGCGGTGGGGATCCTGCGCTGACAGTCCATCCACAGGCGAAGAGGCTGCAATATCATTATTAATACCAAGAGGAAACCACAGCCGACGAGAAGAAGCTGGGGCGGGTACTGCACCGGGAGCGGTGGAGATCCTGCGCCGTCAGAGTACTCATAGGCTGAAGGATCGAAATCAGAGAACGGAGGATACAAAACCCGATGGGACTCAGCAGAACACCCTGATAAGTATACCTCTTATATTCCACCAGTGGTTCTCTCCCTTTTAATCTAAAAACTGTCAACATATGGAACTTACGTGCTGGGAAAACTCTTCTATGACTTTGATTGACTTTCCTGTATAGACTGATGTGTGGTTACTGAAGCTCATATCGTGGTTATTTCGATTAATTCAGTGAATTCCAGATTTCAATTGCAATGGGACTTTGAACTATAGCTTACCTATCTATTGATCTTCATTATTCTCTTAACAGAAAGATTACCTATGCTATGGTATAAGGTTAATGAATGTTATATATTTGGATGAGGCATAATATTTAACGGATAATATTACCCGAAATAGGAGGGTTCGACATCTAAAACCCCATTGTTTAAGAAATATATCATAATAAGAGGGGTAGAGAGGTAGCTGTAAGGGCAGTAGGGATAAACACCTGGTCTTTAATTTTTTTCTTTTTTTTTCCTTCTTTCTCTGCCCTCTCTTATTTCGGAGAAAGTGGGATGGCATCCAAAAGGGGAACTGATCAAAAAAATCTAATGAAGAAAGATAGAGAAAAAGGGAAAAAATGTTTGGGGGCAAAAAGTGAGGTTAAGATAGACTCTATATTTTCACCAACAACAGCTAAACTTGCTAAAGTCAGTCTGGATAGGTCGGACATGGTTGGTACGGCCACAGACACTTCTGATTTAGAAGGGAGTATTCCAGGCCGGGACAGCTCAGTAGAGGGAGATAATCAGCCCCTAACTCAGGAATACCTACATACATGTATGAACCTCCAAATGGAGCAGATTAAAAAAGAGCTAAATAACTTTCTGCAGACATTTAAAAATGATATGACTCAGGTGAAAGAAAGAATGTCTAAAATGGAAGAAAAATTGGAGCATAATGAGATTACACAATTAGAAAACGCAGAGGAATTGGCCCAAATAAAAAAAAAAACTGGAAATAATGGAACTTAAATGTAATGATATGGAAGACCGAGCCAGGCGAAAAAATCTGCGGATTAGGGGTATTCCAGAGAGCATCACTAAAGAAAAGATGTCCCTCTATTTGGTGAATCTATTTAATCAGATGGAAATGCAACCTGCAGCTGGTCCCAATGACATAGAAAGAGCACATAGACTTGCAAAACCATCAAGTATAGGGGAAGATCAACCCAGAGATACATTAATACGGTTCTCAACATACTATATGAAACAGAAGATAATGACTACGATTAGGGGATGGGGACCAAAGGACCAAAGGATTAAGGATCTGTCCTTCTTTCAGGATCTGTCTTACAATACAAGGATAGGAAGAAGAAATAAAACAACTATCGAGATCCTGAGAGAGAGACAGATAACCTATTGGTGGGGCTACCCCCTGAGGCTATGTATTCGATACAAGGAAGAAATTTACAAATTTGGGAAGCCTAAGCAGGCAGAGGATTGGCTGGATAAAATTGCCCATTAGAAATAACATGATAAGCTTGTGGAGTACCAGATGAGGCACGAGAATTAGCGGAGGTGGATCACGGAGCACTGAGTAATCCTAAGTTAGAATTTAGAATACACGTAAAATTAGTGAGGTCACAAACAAATAAATAAATATAGAAATAAGATTTACAGCTAAGCACACTGAATAAAATATGAAATATCTTTATATATGGATGCACAAAGTACAAAAATATTGAATCTCACTTGAGTAACAGATAATTAGCATAATCTAAATATAGGGAAGGGTAAGACAAGGAGAGGGGGCAAGAGAAAGGGTAAATAAAAGAATGGAGGGGATAATATTAGTTTTTGCACTAAATAAAAATAAATTAAGTATGCTATAAATCATTTACTAATAGGATATTGTCACATAAAACCACAAGAAAGAACCTATAACACAAGTTCGAAATACACTAGGATAATCAACACAAGGGACACTAAGATAAAGAATAATTAAAGTATTTTGGTATAGGAACAGTGCCTCGTTGGAAACTCCACGGGTTAGGTAGGATTGGTTAAATTCAAATTAATTGGCTAAATTAAGAACCCCTTATTAGCCTAAATGAGAATTAGCGAGTATCCTGAAAGAGGAGAAAGGAGAGAAAGAATAGGGAGAGGAAAGGAAGGGGAAGGGGAGTGAAGAGGGAGGAAAGGGGAAGAGAGGGGAAGAGAAGGGAAGAAGAGAACGAGACTTAATGGGAAAGAATAATTAAACTAATAGAAGTAGAGACATGGGGGGATGGACCCACAGTAAGAGGTATGGAGAAGATAAAATGGAGATTTAGGGACCGTATGATCGGGGGGACAAGGGTCTTATCTAGGAGAGGGGGGAGAAAGGAGAGATAAAAGGACGATTTTAGGTTCAGTAACACCCTTTTGGTGACTCTCCTCCTCTCTGGGGATGGGACGGGGTCTCACTCGAATAACAAATTTGACACGGGAAGGTACCTCAAACGATGGGAAAACTCTGATACACATATGGGAAAGATAATCTCGTGCCCCCACGCCGGCCTCAAAGCCTCACACTGTATTTAGGGTAGATACAGAGTGAGGCTATGGGGGGAATAACTGGGCCAAAAGACCAGTATAGATTTTATATAAATGTTGATGTTGAAGATGTATGTGCATGTCGTGATTTATGTGTAGTGTTACGTATATATGTAAATGTGCGAGGAAACGACGGGCCCACCCAGATGGCCATACAGCTCATCCTAGGGGGACTCTCTGGTGGAAATGAAAGGGCAATAGATAAAGGATGACCCTTAAGATAATGTCCCTAAACGCCCAGGGCTTGAAGCTGCCACATAAACGGATTACTTTGATAAATTATATGTCCCAGAATAACATATCAGTGGGGATGATACAAGAAACCCATTGGAAACAGGATTTTGCAAACAAATTGACATGGCATAGATTTCCACACATAATACATGCATCTCTCCCTTCTGAGAAGAAAAGAGGGGTCGCAATTTTGGTAGCAAGACACACAAAATTTGAGGTACTATATGAACAAATAGATAGAGAGGCTAGATATGTGTTTGTAGTATGTAGGTTAGATGATGTCAAATATTCATTCCTAAATATATATGCCCCGAATAAAGGCCAGGTTCGATTCTTGAACTCAGTAATGAATAAATGCTTGTCGTACGTTCAAGGCCATTTATTAGTAGTGGGAGACTTTAACTGTATAGCCGATCCTGAAATGGACAAATTATTGGCTAAAGGCATAAGAATAGAACATTCGATAATAGGATTGGCTAGGGAGATAAAAGATTTCATGGGACGACACAAAATGTATGATGTATGGCGGACATTAAATCCCGATGTAAAAGAGTATACATTCTACTCCAAACCATTCAATTCCTACTCTAGATTGGATATGATGCTGGGAAAAAGAGAGGTTATTGAAATGTCTAAATCGGCAGTAATTTCAGAAATAGCGTGGTCTGACCATAACCCAGTAATAATAGAGTTGGCCAGTCAAAGAAGAGGGGGCAAAACTTGGAGATTAGACAATGCATTACTGGAGGATAAAAATTTTGTGGATGAGCTTAGATATAATACAGAATTTTTTTTTGAAGAAAACTCAACTGGGGAGGTCCCCTTAACAACAGTTTGGTGCTCATATAAGTGTGTAGTAAGAGGCTGGATGATAAGCAAAGCTGCAACCAGGAGGAAAAAAGATTCAAAAAATATAGCAGAACTCTACGTTGATTTGGAGAACCTCAAAAGATCAGGGGGGGGGGGGGGGAAACGGATAAGGAATACATATCTAGGGTGAGCCAGATTAAGGACAGTATAAATGACCATCTGATGACGAGAGCAGCACAAATTATAAATAAAAGGAAACAGAAATGGTACTACATGGGGAATAAAACAGATAAACTACTGTCGGCCCAACTCCAACAACATAATGCTAATAATAGAATACACAAAATCGTAAATAAAGGAAAGACAGCGATATCCCCTGCCCAGATTGGGGAGGAGTTTAGAGATTTTTATAAGAATCTTTATACAATCCAGGAGGCAACTGATAGTAGGGACCTCATTAGGAAATATTTGAAAGACATCTCTCTTAGACAACTTTCAACAATACATAGGGAAGCATTAGAACTACCCATAGAAGGTGAAGAAGTCAGAGTGGCAATACAACAGCTAAAAACGAATAAAACACCCGGACCCGACGGTTTTACAGGGCAATTTTTTTAAGAAACTGGCCCCATCTCTAATCAGACACCTTACGGAAATATTTAACAATATCAAAGGGAAAAGAGAATTCCCTCGAGAGATGCTGCAGGCCTATATAATACCTATTTTGAAACCAGAAAAAGACCCAACCAAGGTGCAAAACTACCGACCGATCTCCCTAATAAATTCGGACACAAAAATATATTCAGCCATATTGGCACGACGTTTAAAAGTCGGTTTGTCTGATATAATACATCCAGATCAAACAGGATTTATGCAGGGAAAAATCTCAGGTGACAATACTAGGAAAAATTGTGACCTAATCGGGTATGCTAATAGATATCAAAGACCCATGCTGGCCCTGTCATTGGATGCTGAAAAAGCGTTCGACAGGGTCAGCTGGGTCTTTTTAGAAGAGACCTTGAAAGTAATGGGTCTTGGCCCTAACATTATAGATGCAATAATGGCCCTATATACTAACCCAGAGGCCAAGGTGGTAGGGCAGGGGATAGAAGCAAGTTGGTTTCATATAAGTAATGGAACGAGGCAGGGGTGTCCCCTTGCACCATTATTATATATAATCTCATTGGAACCATTAGCAGAAAAAATAAGATCTAATAAGGACATTGTAGGTATGGAAATAGGAAGGAGGGAATACAAATTGTCTCTTTATGCAGACGATATCCTCCTGACCCTAACCAAACCGGAAAAATCACTAATCACTCTCTTGACAGAAATAAAAACATATGGTAGGTACTCATATTACAAATTGAATGTAGGCAAATCGCAGGCGGCATGTGTGGCTATGCCTCAAAAAGACATTGAGACATTAAGAAAAGAATATGATTTCTTATGGTCCCAAAATAATATCAAATATTTAGGAATAGAGATACCCTTGGATGGTAGGGACACATTGGAAATAAATTGTAAAAATTTGTTGAACTCCACTCAAAAAAATTTAAGGAAGTGGAGTCATCTACCTATATCCTGGATGGGTCGGATCAATATTGTAAAGGATTATATAATGCCGAAATGGCTTTATTTCTTAAGAATGATTCCTGGTCGCCTGAATAGAGAATGGATAAATCGGACTCAAACTTGTCTCTCAGACTTTATTTGGAGAGGGAAAAAACCCAGGATTAGGAGAGAGACCTTAAGTAGGGACAGAACCAAAGGCGGACTGGGTATTCCCAGCCTAATAAATTTGTGGGAAGGGAGTATGCTGATGCATGTGGTTAGAATAAATTGGGACACGTCCAAAATTTTGGATTGGTACCAGATAGAATCAGAATGGATGGGGGCAGCCCTGGAACAACATCTTTGGTTAAATGAGGTAGGTTTCCAGAAGATAATGGGTAAAATTGAAGGATATCCCCTGGGGGATGTGCTTGATTACTGGCAGGTGATTAGAAAAAGGTTGGGAATAGGGGGAAAAGTAGTACAGTCGGCAGCCCTGAAGATAATAGATCTAAATGTTCAGGACCTAGACACGGACAATTGGGCTAAAAAAGGAATCAGGCGTATACACCAATTATATCAGGATGGGAGACTAATTAAATACGTAGATTTAATGAGAGAATACGATCTGCCCTCCAAAGACCTGTTCAAATATATGCGGATGAGACATTACCTTCGGGAAACAGTATTACCTGATTCCTACGAAGATATGGTTGGCGATCTGATGTCCTTGATTGATAACAACTTGGGGAAAAAAAATTATTAAAAGCATGTATGGATTTTGTGAACGTGAAGAACGAAGGCAGCATTCCAAATACTTGGGAAAAATGGGCCATAGAACTACAATCTGGGGACAGGGAGGGGTGGCAGCAAGACAAATGGATGTGTGCATGGAATGAGATTAGAAAATTTGTCCACTGCCTAAACCTCCAAGAAGTATATTATAAATTGGTCCATAGGTGGTATAGAATTCCCTGGATAATGAATAAAATAGACCCGTCCATTTCCCAAAACTGTTGGAGGTGTGGAAAGGGAGCAGGTACATGGGAGCACGTATGGTGGTCCTGTGAAAAGATAAAGGGATGCTGGTCAACACTGTTTAAAATACTATCTGAAATTATTAAGAAAAAGATTAAGCCCTGTCCACAAAAAGCACTCCTCCATCTAAACTTGGGAGAAGGGGGAGGGACACACCTTGGAATAACTCACCAGATGTTTTTGGCAATGAAAGTTATAATCTCAAGAAACTGGCTCCAACAAAAAGATATAACATGGCCACAAGTGGCGAGACAGATAAATCTCCAAAGAGACATGGAAAGAGGGTATTATGGAGCAAAAGCTTCCATAGAGAAGTATGAAGACATATGGCAGCCTTGGAACGTAGGATATAGGGGAATAAGAACTAGTTCTTAAACGAAGAGCCGTAATGGGGGGGGACTCCGTCGTTAAATCGCACAAAATTTTTTCGTTTGTAATTTCTATGTCGTTTTGGTCCTTGACGCATTGACATACGTGCAGTCAAACACAGCGGATAAGGCTTGATAGGATTTATGTGGTTGCATAAGATGTTAAAACGATCATGAAACTTGGTGGTGAATGAATGTTCTTTTTGTACTTTTGTATAATAAAAAATTTAAAAAAAAAAATGTGTATATATGGCTGCAATATGTATACCATCTTACTATGCAATACTGCACTACAACTACTCATTACCTAAATTACAAAACTATACACAGATATTAGAGAGCACTTACATATGTTCATATATATTTATAAATATCTATACACATCTCGCTCTCTCTTACTAGTTGCATTTATACTTATATGGACTTCTTAATATTCAACTATTTTCATATGTAATAAAAATGTTATTGAAGAGTTGCATTTCTTGTTTTTATTCCATTTTTCTGCACCCACATTGCACCTAAAGTACTTAACACAGCCCCATGTCATGCCCCTATATTGCACCCACAGTACTTGTCATGCACCTATATTGCACCAACAGCACATGGCTTGCACTCATATTGAACCCACACAATTTTGCTTGCTACAGTGTAAATTTGCCCCACAGAACATACCACAGTCTCACTTTGTTCCACTGAACTGCCCATGCAGAAAAAAGCCACATTGTCACTTTCCCCCATAGTACATGTTATTTTCCCCACAGAACATGCCACAGTCACTTGCATTGCATATGCAACAGACACTTTGCCTGTTAAAATATGCCACTGTTTGTCCATTAAATATGCCACAGTCAATGTGCCCATCAATATGCCAGTATTATTTTGCCATTTATATGCCGGTATTATTTTGCCATTAATATGCCAGTATTATTTTGCCATTAATATGCCACAGACATTTTCCCATTAATATGCAAGTATTATTGTGCCATTCAGATACCAGTAATATTGTACAATTAAGATGCCCCAGCCAATTTTACCATTAAGATACCAGTATTATTGTACCATTAAGATGCCATAATTGTTGTGCCATTTAGATGCCAGTAATATTGTGCCATTCAGATGCCAGTATTATTGTGCCAGTCAGATGCCTGTAATATTGTGCCAGTCAGTCGCCAGTAATATTGTGCCAGTCAGATGCCTGTAATATTGTGCCAGTCAGATGCCAGTAATATTGTGCCAGTCAGATGCCTGTGATATTGTGCCAGATGCCTGTAATATTGTGCCAGTCAGATGCCTGTAATATTTTGCCACTCAGAGCCCAGTAATATTGTGCCATTCAGATACCAGGAACATTGTGCCAGTCAGATACCAGGAACATTGTGCCAGTCAGATGACTGTAATATTGTGCAAGTCAGATGCCAGGAATATTGTGCCAGTCAGATTCCAGTAATATTGAGCCATTCAGATGCCTGTAATATTGTGCCAGTCAGATGCCTGTAATATTGTGCCATTCAGATGCCTGTAATATTGTGCCAGTCAGATGCCTGTAATATTGTGCCAGTTAGAGCCCAGTAATATTGTGCCAGTAAGAGCCCAGTAATATTGTGTCAGTCAGATGCCTGTAATATTGTGCCAGTCAGATGCCTGTAATATTGTGCCATTCAGAGCCCAGTAATATTGTGCCAGTCAGAGTCCAGTAATATTGTGCCAGTCCGAGCCCAGTAATATTGTGCCATTCAGATGCCAGGAATATTGGGCCAGTCAGATTCCAGTAACATTGAGCCATTCAGATGCCTGTAATATTGTGCCAGTCAGATGCCTGTAATATTGTGCCAGTCAGATGCCTGTAATATTGTGCCAGTCAGATTCCAGTAATATTGTGCCATTCAGATGCCTGTAATATTGTGCCAGTCAGATGCCTGTAATATTGTGCCAGTTAGAGCCCAGTAATATTGTGCCAGTAAGAGCCCAGTAATATTGTGCCAGTCAGATGCCTGTAATATTGTGCCAGTCAGAGCCCAGTAATATTGTGCCAGTCCGATCCCAGTAATATTGTGCCAGTCCGAGCCCAGTAATATTGTGCCATTCAGATGCCTGTAATATTGTGCCAGTCAGATGCCTGTAATATTGTGCCAGTCAGAGCCCAGTAATATTGGGCCATTCAGATGCCTGTAATATTGTGCCAGTCAGATGCCTGTAATATTGTGCCAGTCAGAGCCCAGTAATATTGTGCCATTCAGATGCCTGTAATATTGTGCCAGTCAGATACCTGTAATATTGTGCCAGTCAGAGCCCAGTAATATTGTGCCATTCAGATGCCTGTAATATTGTGCCAGTCAGATGCCTGTAATATTGTGCCAGTCAGAGCCCAGTAATATTGGGCCATTCAGATGCCTGTAATATTGTGCCAGTCAGATGCCTGTAATATTGTGCCAGTCAGAGCCCAGTAATATTGTGCCAGTCAGATGCCTGTAATATTGTGCCAGTCAGATGCCTGTAATATTGTGCCAGTCAGAGCCCAGTAATATTGGGCCAGTCAGATGCCTGTAATATTGTGCCAGTCAGATGCCTGTAATATTGTGCCAGTCAGAGCCCAGTAATATTGTGCCAGTCAGATGCCTGTAATATTGTGCCAGTCAGATGCCTGTAATATTGTGCCAGTCAGAGCCCAGTAATATTGTGCCAGTCAGAGCCCAGTAATATTGTGCCAGTCAGATGCCTGTAATATTATGCCAGTCAGAGCCCAGTAATATTGTGCCATTCAGATGCCTGTAATATTGTGCCATTACCGTGCTCGTTATATACCTCCCTCCTCCCCCCCCTTCCCTAGTACTCACCGAATGCTTCTGCTCCGTGTCCCCAGCCGGATGTCTCCTCCGTGCAGTCTTCCCTCCTGCACAGAGTGAAGTCACATCCGGCGTCAGTTATTTATTAATTTTTTTCCGATTGACGCATCCAGCGGATGCGGCTTGCCGGAAAAAAACGTTCACAAGCGCAATGCGCTGTGAACAGGGTAATCAGGGGCTGGGGGCCCACGGGACAGCTGCCTTGGGCCCCCCAGGAGTAACTGGGCCCAGGGCAGCTGCCCCGTTTGCCCCACGTTAAAGACGGCCCTGCAATCAGCCATAACTTTGGCAGAAGTGCGCCTGCATGAGGGAACCACAGGTGCCGATCACAACTCCCTAAGGTGCCGATCACAACTCCCATCAAGAAGAGCCCCCCCCCGTTTGTCCCCCTCTGTCTCCCGTGTGTCTTCCACTTACTAGCGTAGCATATAACTGATATAAGTTTTACCAATTTTTTGCTACGCTAGTAAATGACAAAAATCAGTAATACGCTTATACTTACCTGTCACCGCAGCTGATCCGAAGGGGGCGTGAGGTGGTGTGTGTCCTTTGCAAAGGAGCACTTCTGCCGAAGTTACGGCTGATTGATAGCCGTAACTGTGTGCGCATGCGCTGTGGTGCGCAAAGAGCAAATTCTACTGCGCCTGATAGAATTTGATAGAACACCGGGACTACTATGACGGACCGCCGGAAGGGGACTCTTATATTGTCTTATATTCGAGGAAATACGGTATATATATATATATATATATATATATATATATATATCATTTTCAATCCTTTTTTTTTTACTCTACATTCACAGTATAAACCCACCACTTATAGGTTGACTCTCTTGTTTTTAAACCCTTCAAATCCCCCAAATTGATTGAAAGCAGTGGATCAGCTGCTCTCTTGTTGCCAAGAGTTCAGAAGACTCCCCTTATTTTGTATATTGTATGACTTATTTTTACATAAATCTGTTTACTTACCTTGTATCAATGCCCTAATAAAACGTTTGGGGGGAATGGTAAAGTAAACATTCCCTTTGCCACTGAAGTAAAATCATTGAAAACTTTATATATAAATATACATAATGACTAATATATCTTATTACAGCCTTGTTGTCTGTGTGCTGAGTTATGGATCCTGGCATTGTTCCAGAACCTGTGGTGTAGTATTACAAAGTCTAACTCATTGATGGCTCTTCCTGAGCTCGCTGCATATTCATTTATCTTACATGCACTTGTTTACACAAGGAGGGGTTGCTGAGAACAATCTGTCCTAGGCAGGAGATCTACAGAACAGATATGCCATATTCTCCTGTGCATCAGGACAGACCGTGCAGTTTGTACAGTTCAAGGTCAAGGTCAATGACTGCTAGTAACCGGTTTGTTATTGAAAGTTATGACAGATATGACACCAACATTCATGCCAGGGTCACTTAAGGGTCTTTTCAAAAAAGAGGGAATTGAGATGGTAGTTTCAAACATTAGGCCAATGTAGCAGAGTTGGAAAAATTCTCCAATGCAGCTGAATGGTTACTGAAAAGTTACTTTGGCCTTACAGGGACAGTCTGGTCCCCAAACTCACTTTGGTGCAAGTTGAAGACTACTGATTATATAGTCAGTATAACTCACATTTTTAATATTAGACTCAAGCCCTTTCCCAGTGATTACTCTGCATGTTTACTGCAGGTGCGGCAGCACTGATTCTGTAGACACTGAAGATATATGCTTCTGGGATAGAATACATTGTATAGACTGTGATAAACTTGTGCTTGTACACATAGGTGTACTCTTAACAGTGCAACACTGAGAGAGGTAATCCCTTCATTAAAATGAAATTATTCTCATACGTTCCTGCAGGAAAAAAAAAAAAAAAGGCAATTGACTTTACTGAGCTAGTGTGGGCAGTTCATCTAGCTGTAAGTATTTTACATTTTAAGCCATGCAAATTGTTAAACATGCATTTTAAAGCACTTTAAAAGCCCTTTAATATGCATTACCATTAGAAAGATGCATTTTGGGCACCAGACAGTCCCTTTACGTTTGAAATTCCCACCTCAATTCCCTGCAATTTTCTAATTATTGGGTAGACCCTTAAAGAATTTCTCACTGTAATGTTTTGTCGAACAACAATTAAACTTGTTGGCCATGCTCTATTAATTGAGTTCCACCCATGTGATTTGCTGTTTGACTATTTGCATCAACAGGCAAGTAAACTGAATTAAGTGGCCACCAGGTGTATGTGCCTGTCTAAGCTTAACCCCTTCATGACCAGACTGTTTTTGGAATGTTGTGCGTTAGTGACCGAGGCTGTTTTAACACTTCTGAGGTGTTTGTGTTTAGCTTTAATTTTCTTCTTTGTCAGTTGCTGTACCCACACATATTATATATTGTTTTTTTCAGGACAAGAAGGACTTTCTTTTCATGACATTATTTTGTTCATATCATTTATTGTATTGTGTAAAAAATATGGTTAAAATTAAAAAAAAATAAACACTTTTCCTGACTTTTCTTTGTAAATTCTTTTACTAAGCTTCAAAAGCTAATGAAAAAACGTGCTAAATAGATTCGACTATAGGTCCTGAGTTCAGAAATACCCAATGTTTATATGTTTTTTTGCTTTTTTTTTTTGCATGTTTTAGGTTAATAAATACAAGTAGCATTTAGCTGTTTCAAAACCATTTTTTTTTTTTAAATTAGCGTTAGATTAGCGTTAGTGACACTGTAACACCGATATCTGATATGAATTGCTGAATAACCACCCACATGTACACATTTTTATAAAGTAGACATCCCAGGGCATTCAACTTGGGGTAATTCGACACTTTTCACTGTCATTTTACCACCAATCTTTGACAAGTTTTGGCGTAGTAATTTTGTGTGTGTTTTATTTCCACACACTTTGAAACTTAGGTATGAATTTAAAGGGGCTCTTCTATTTTATTGCCAAAAAAAACCCAATATATGTTCAGCAACTTCCCGTGAGTATAGCGGTACCCCACATGTATAGGTGTGCTAGGTTTATGTGGCAGGTACAGGGCAAAATTTAGGATATGGTTATTGCAGCTTTAAAACGTGTATTTATTATGTAATACTTGTGAATACATTTCCTATCATGCTCAGCCAGCCAAAAGCTACCGTAACAGAATAGGAAATGTAGTCTATAGTAGGAAGCACTGATTTTTGCTATCCTTGCTATCCTGCGGCTGCATGGATCAAATATCCAGCTGCTGCGGGCCCCTATCTACTGCTGGGGGCCAATGCAAAGCACTGGCCCCACTACCAGTCTTTTTTTTTTAAATAAAATATCCCTAGCGGACCACAGACAGACATAACATGTCACTGGTCCTCTACGGAATAACTTTTTATTTTTATACAATTTATTATTATTATTTTTAATATTTTTATTTATTTAATTTGGAATTGTTTTACATTTTTTTATTTTTATTTAACTCTAACCTTAACCCTATGGTTAGGGTTAGTACAAACCCTAATTCTAACTCTAGGATTAGGGTTTTGATGAACTCTAACCCTAACCCTAGAGTTAGGATTAGCACAATAGGAAAAACAAAAACAAAAAAAAACAACGCTTTTTTTTTAATTAAAAAAAAATATTTGGGGGGGCTGGTTGTTACTGGGGGGGACCAGGGGGAGACTTGACACACTATATTTAGTCTCTCCCTGCCCCACGATCACCGTGGAGCAGGGAGAGACTATAGCTGTCAAAGCAGGCACCTGCTTTGACAGCTATTAACATCCGGGCGATGTGATTGGCTGTCACAGTGCCCGGATGTTTCCGGGGGGTCCTCAACCGACATGGCTGAAGTGTCTCGGTATCGAGACACTCAGCCATGTCGTTGTTAGCACGATCGCGGTATGCCAGCGTGCATACCGTGATCGGACCTGCATGACGGTCCTGGACCGTCATCGGTCACTAAGTGTGTTTTTACCGATGACGGTCCAGGACCGTCATCGGTCGCGAAGGGGTTAAAGGGACTCTAATCATTGTTTACAATGAGAAATTAGAGAATAAAAAAATGATCTATATGTTTGTATTAGGATCGTTCTGGATTGACTAGGACAGTACCACAATCTGACTTTATGTCCTGAGTCCCAGGCAACCTCAATCTGGGACAATGCATTGGCCATATTCAGAGCTCTGAGGGATGTGGTCTCAGCCAATCAGTATATTATTAAATCTGAAATCCACATGGTTTCCAAGGCTTCCTAATCATCCCAATCAGAGGCACACTTAATATCAAATTGTGTGTACTATATGTGTCTGTGGTGTCTCCTGGTTATGACCTCACATTGTGGGACAGATGGAGAAAATCTGAACAATTTTACCCATCATGTCATTGCAATATTTTAACTAACTATAACCTTTTTAATAATTTCATATTTTACAAAATACAAACCATAGGTCTATTTTTGAGTGTTTTCAATTATTTTCTTTTACAAAAACACACAGAGAAAGCAGTAGACAAATAACAATATACATAGTACAGAAACAGGCACGGTATCGATCGTTTACAATACTTCTTTGAAAAATATCAAAACATTAGATAAAGATTGGTACCAGTGTGAGAACAAAAGACAAATAGGTCGTCAAGCAAGAATGGTGGCAATCTATATGTTGTGTATGTATTAGATATGGAGTGATGCATATATTGTCAGTTACAGTTACGGAAGATATAGTGCCATTAGAAATGTAAGGTTAACCGGGTAGGGGAAGGAAAGGTGGAGGGAAAGCCAGAAATGGAGGGGGAAAGAAGAAATAAAAAAATAAAGCTAAACATAACTTTTAATATGCAAATTACACAGTTGCCATTGAAATAATTTTCCATTGACTTGCCTTTCATGCTACAAGACACACCATTGATAGATGTACTGCACATTTGCCTCTTAATTTATGCATTAACTTGCAACTCTGCTTACACAGTGTATAGATTTTGTATTCTCTACATTCACAGTGCAAACTGTGAGTCTCCTTAAATGTCTAACACAGTATTTTATTTGCTCTCCCAGACTCTTGTGGCCTGATTTATGCTTAATTTTGCTCATATTTTTATCTGCTAATTAATAACCATAATTTAAAGAATGAAAACTATAACTGTACAACAATAAATATTTGTGGTTTGAGAATACAGTCAAATTAAGTAAAGCTGAAAACTAGGAGACAGTGTTATGACAAGTAATGATATATTTTATCCTCTGGCAGCAAAGTAGCAACATATCAAAAATAAATGACAAGCATACTTGAAAATGACATCATTGCAATGCATTTTTCCTGGTAATACACTTTCTAAACAACTCCCTAATTCACAGACATTATGCAAATATACTTATCCAGGAAAATGGAAGTCAGTGCATTATCGAATATTGAAATCAATTTGTATGATGCATGGATTATCTCACTCCAGCAAACAGGACTTTCTCATCATGAAAGGTCTGGGTAAACAGAAACTATCATCTCTTTCTCAGTTCAAAGAAAACAGCCGTAATGGGGAAGTCCAGAAATGACAGCAAGAAATAGTGTAAGCAGTGCTGTATTTACAGCGAGGCAATGAAGGCAAGTGCCTTGGGTGGCAATTGCCAGAGGAAAGGCAAAAAATGCTGCCCCTTTAAAAAAAAAAAAAAAAACGCTTGCTGGGGAGATCAAAAGGTCTCCCAGCACCAGCCTCTCTGTGGGCGAGCAGGTAGTTTGATGACTGTGCACTGCCCAGGCACACAGACATCCACACATTCTGCCTCTTGAGCTCCCTGCATGTGTTCTGAGGTTAGAGCCCACTTGGATGCCCCTGTAAGTTATTGAGCCTGACCGTGATGGCCCCTAATTAAGTTTAATACTATGCTGTATTTTTTGAAAATACCGATCTATTTATACACCTTTTCAGTATGGTAGAATTCAAATTGACAAAGGTGGATAAATAGAACCTATGACTAAGCGTGGCAACACGCGAAACGCGTCAGGTGGTCCTCCCCCTGCATTTTGACTTACCAGTCCATGGATGTTATTCATCTCGTCTGTATGCATAATTTTTTAAGATAATAAAGCACCTTATTTTTCACCATCCTGGAGCGTGGAGTGCACACCTTTTTGATACTTCTGGATAAATAGAACCATTTATCGGGAAAGTGTACTGGGGGGTGCCAGAGCTCACCCACGAGGGGAAAAGGAAGAAATGGTAAAACAAACATTATTTTGAAAATAGGCTGTGCAATTCCCCAAAACATAATATGTGACCACTGACCTATAACATGACTCAAATATTATACAGTAAGTTTAAATGCTGTTAGGGTACACATTTTAATCATGCCTACCAATACTCGTGCTATATCATTTTACATATTATCCTTCCTGTTAAGTTTCATTTTATTTTGAATTATCATGACTATGGGGGGGGGGGGGGTTTGCGGCAGTATTTTGTTTTTCGCCACAGGCAGCACAATATCTTGGGCCAGCCCTGGTAATAGGGCATGTCCAATATGGTTGATGGGGCATGCCCTTGGTTCAGTGTAGGTGATGGGCCATGTGCTGGGTGTGCAATCTCATAGTTGCCAATATCACCCATGTTTTCAGGGACACATATTTGTTCCACATGCTGCAGAAAGAGCATGCAAAGTGCTGCCTTGGCCCGATTCATATACGCACAATTAATTAATCATGATAGGTCCTATGAGTCCCGCCACCCTGATTAATTAATTTGATTCTGTCTGTGCATATATCCATACTATATACTGCCGGGCTGCACGTTGCATGGTCTTTCTGCAGCATGTGGAACAAATATGTGTTCTTGGAAACATGGCGATGTTGGCAGCTATGCAATCTGTTTTTATTGTCCTGGCTGTGCAATGTGGGTATGTCCTGTGGTGCTGGGTTAAGCCCTGGGTCTGCAATGTGTGTAGGGTTGCCTCCTGGTCGGTATTTTACTGGCAGGCTGGTAAAAATTTGGCTCGACACCAATGTTAAGTCTATGGAGGCACCAGCAACGCCGTTTTTTTATTTTTGAACAAAAGGTGGCAACCCTAAATGTGGGGCATAGGACACATCCCAGCGTGCTGGGGTTTGTCTTGGTTCTGCAATGTGGATGCTGTGGCATGTCCTGGGTGTGCAATGTGGGTGGGGGAAGGGGGTGCCAGAATTTAGTCATGCCTAGGGCAGCATAAAACCAAAATATACCACTGAATATAAATGGTGGTATGTCTGACCATGTACAGCTGCACCTTACTAGCATTAGGGATAGAACGTACACAGTCAATAAATATCTTGGCAACATTAGTTACAGCATGCCATGGAATGAGCACTCCCAGCAACAACAAGGAACCTATCCTGTTTAATGATTGATTGTGAAGAACTAGATTTGTGATAAGCTTTATCATTGTTTTTTAGCACTCAGCACAACTGACTCCTTATTATTCTAGTAATGTTTTACCTGTGGCTACAGATCACACCTGTGTACAACTGTATAAATCTACTGCTTAAAGGAACTCTGTCACCTAAACATTGTTTGTACTATGAATGTAAAATGATCTATACATTGTGTTAGCAGAATTGCAAGCAAATGCATACATTAAGAAAACTGTCTCTGTGTTTATGACATCACCTATTACATGAAATGCAAATAAACCTCTTTTTATGGGAAATGTGTAATCAAGCCACAACGTGATGTCATAACCGTGAAACACCTTTAAACACATTTTTCTTCTTCTTCATTTATGCATTTACAATACGGTAGATGCAATGCTCCCTCTAAAATAGCCCATAAACTGGAAAAAAAATCCTTTAAGTGCCATGAGGGTGGGCAATGAAAATCACTGTCCACCCCCCTGGCATACAAAAGGGTGCCCTGTAAATAATATATTACCTGTATCCAGGTTCAGCGACGCCCTAGATCCTCATCTTCTGACCCAGGGAAATGGGCTATTTTAGATTGGCAAGGAGGAGGGGGGGGAAGCTTCTAGGTAGGGACTTTATTTTATTAATTGTGCCGTGGGCATTTGGCCATTCCCTGGCACAAGGTGGGACAGTGATGAGTGAGCCAGAAGTCAGAATAGTATTAACCCTTCCACACCCCCACACGCACTGTCACAGATTAGGTGAAAAGTGAATTGTGATGAATCATAGTGAAACAATAAAAAAAGTGCTTGTGAGAGAGCTATGACTAGTGTGAATGCAGAAGATCTATGTGCTTTACTGAAGTTAGCATTACTCTTTCATTGTCAGTGTTCTTTCCCAGTCGAGCAGGATAAATGTTTGTCATGTGACAGCAAAACCTTCTTCTCTCTGCTGTCACCACTTTGCAGTGTCGCTCTGATCCACCTCCAACACATACATCTTAGGAGTGTCCGCAGGTAAATAACATGATTCACCCAAACCAATAGCTGTGCAGTATGCAGTCAGGCCAGCTTTTAAATAGGTCACATTACCACTTGACAACAGGTGACAAGCCTCTTTCTAATCCCTTGTACAGGATCTTGAACATACCGGTACTTCTCTAGGGTCACTAGTACATTATGAGATTTTCATGCTTAACGTCTCATGGTTAAGCGATCACATGTATTAAAATGATTCAGAAAAGCAACTTAGGAAGGAAATAGTACTAGTTACTTAGTGACAGAGGCTGATTTTTTCCACTTCTGTTGTTTTTGTGTTCAATTGTAATGTAATAAAATGTTGTTCAAGGCACCCACACATGTTATAGTTTTTTTTTTTTATCACCATAACAAGGGCTTTCTGAAGACACCATTATTTTCATCATATATTATAGTTTACTATTAACAAAAATCATAATATATGATTAAAAACATACTTTTTCTAAATTTGACCTGAATTTTTTTTTTTTTTACACAATTACAGACGGTAAAAAAGATTCCGTCTAAATAGTTTCTAAATTTTGTCCTGAGTTTAGAAATATGACATATTCACATTTTTTGTGTGGTTTTTTTTGGGGAAGTTACAGGGTAATAACCTAAAGTAGCATTGTTTCCTAACTACAATTTTTCCCTATAGTGACCTGTTGACCACAGTTCTAATGATCAACTTAACCCTAGACTTATCCTGTCTAATCCTTACTCTAACTGTAACTTTACTTTTGTAATATTGAAAACTGCCACTAGGGGCAGTCTAGCAACTACAACAGAACCTCGGAAGTTGTGCCCACAGCAGGGCAGAGCCATTTCCAGTATGGAGTTACTTTCCCTCCTAGGAGTGATTGTATGTGCACCGAAGGGCCTTTTTAAATGTTGCCTGATTCCTCCTGGAGGCATCATAGCAAGCCCATCTGATTGTTTTTGGCGGCCTTAAAGACCCAGGAAGTACAGGTGCTTCCTGTGTCACTATGGGTTTAAAGGGATTCTGTCAACATTGAGTATAGTAAAGAAGAATCTGGCATGTCTAAGATCCAATTTCAATATTTAATAAACATCATAAAGTGCAAAATAGTGATCCCAAATACACAGACTGTACAGGGTAATGGGAAAACTGCAGACACTTGCAACATTGTGTATACTGTGATGATAAAAAAAATATATAAAAAGGATCTAAACATCATATTGGCAGATCAGTTGACATATAATGTGTCTGTGAATGTTCTCCTGTGGTTTGTAAATATAAAATCATTTAACAGGGACCTCAAATTTCAGTCCTCCATTAGTTAGGATGTAGAGAGAGGAAAGACATAGAAAGCAGTTTCCTCTACAGCAGTTTTTATCCTCACCTCTGGGACAGTGCACTTTTGATCTCAATGAATGGAAAAAAAGGAAAGGTCTAAATATAAGGTAACCCTCAAGGAAACATTTTTTTTTTTTGCTAGTATATGTTGCTTTACATGTACCTATTTTTCATACATAACAAAAATCCAATTGAAAAATGAATTTGTTGTTTTTATCTAGTTCAGCTGCCCAACATCAATTGGCACTGCACTCATATTGCACCCAAAGCACTTGCCATTACATCAATAGAAATTTTCATTGCACTCAAGGACTTTCCACTGTATTCATATTGTGCAAACACACTTTCCATTGCACCCATTTTGCAGCCCAGGATTTGCCATTGTATCCACATTGCACCCCAGAACTTGCCATTGAACTGGTATTGCACCCTTAAGCAGCCAAAGCACAACAAATTCATTAATATTTGGTTAAATTAATGGGAATATTTATATTTAATGGGAAAGATTGCTCGTTAATGTTTACCGGCTATCGGAGAATTACTGTTTGTGCGGTAATTACCACATAGAGCAGTATTTTGATTACTTTTTTTATGTGATAGAAGGTATGGAGCAGTGCAGCAGGTACAGTAATTTTATCAACGGGATGTGCTAATGATATTACTGCAACCGTTAATGCTGTTAGCGGGGAGCATTGAATCATCAATGGCTGTTAATTTGCCACTAACGACATTGTGAAAAACCTGGGGAAGCATTATGAATATAGGCGCTCTTCTGATTGGTCGCTTCAAGGCCACCTCCGTCAGTGGGTTTCCCATTGGCTCTCCTTGGTAAAGGGATTAAAAGTGTCTGGGGCCGAAATCGCGTGCACCTTGTGCCCCGATTGGTGGCTGTTTTAGAGGTCCCCTCCGATTGGTGCCTGGCCAAGCCAAATTTTGCAATCTGCAAATCTAACTGTTTACTGTCAACATTACCTATTGTTCAATCAAATGTTATCTGATATTGTACTGTATAAAAAGTCTGCAATTCCCAGGAATAAAGTTCTTTGTTTTACTGCTGTACCTACAACTGTGTCGTGTGTGATTCTTGGGGACAAAGAGCAGGCAAGACAGTGATTAACTTGGGACTCTGGCTGATATCCATTGCGGGCTAGGAGAAAAGTTACCCCTGGAGTAGACGTCTCTTTACAAACATTTTTTAGGTTAATGGGGGCCATTGTATCTATGAGTGGATGCACTAAACATGGTAAATAAAAAGGAACAAAATCTTAACTAGACTTTGAGGCTTTGCAGTAGGGAGAAAGTAATTAAAATAAGGTAAGCATTGAAGCAATTAAAATCTGTACCAATAAAATAATTCATGAATAGGTTTAATTAAAGGTGAGATGTAGGTCACTTGTGGTGAAATGAACATTTCATCCCATCAATTTAATTATACATTGTACAAGGACCTGGTGAGTTTGCTTACCTGGGAAAACTCACCAAGTTTATCCTCGCCAAATGTGTAAATTGGTGAGATGAAATTTTTAAATAAAAAACTAAAATACAATTTAGGATTGGTACATTAGAGGATTCTGCTAAAAAGCATATTTATGTTCATGATTGTGTGTGCTGCTCTCACATAACCACTTCCATGATACACATTGTGAATTTAAATAAAAAAGGTTAACCACATCCTGGTTAGAGGCGCTGTGCCTCATGTTTCCTCTAGGGTACAAAAAACAAACAAACAAACACCAAAATGACACAAACGTCCAAAAAGTGTACTGAAACGTTTCAGAGCTCGTTATGTGAACAAGTACTTTCAGTTCAAACAGTCAACTGTTTTACAGAAATTATTAAACAAAATATATACCGTAATAGGCTAGTGCAGGGGTCCTCAAACTACGGCCCGCGGGCCACATGCGGCCCGCCGAGGACATTTATGTGGCCCGCGGGGGGTGCAGCCGGCCCCCCCCCCCCCCCCCCCTTCCGCACTGTTTACTTTTTTTTTTCTTTCTGGCAGCCGCAAAGGATGCGGCTGCAGGAAGAAAAAAAATCACCGCGACCGGATGTGACGTTACGTCACATCCGGATCCGGTATCTGTTTCCCTCCTCCACAGGAGGACACTGCGCGAGACGTCCGGGGACACAGCAGCTGGAGGTAAGTGATGGGGAAGCAGGGGAGGAGGGAGGGATAACGAGCACTATTCCTGGGCTCTGACTGGCACACTATTCCTGGGCATCTGACTGGCATCATATTCCTGGGCATCTGACTGGCATCATATTCCTGGGCTCTGACTGGCACACTATTCCTGGGCATCTGACTGGCATCATATTCCTGGGCATCTGACTGGCACAATATTCCTGGGCATCTGACTGGCACAATATTCCTGGGCATCTGACTGGCATCATATTCCTGGGCATCTGAATGGCAAAATATTCCTGAGCATCTGACTGGCATCATATTCCTGGGCATCTTACTGGCATCATATTCCATGGCATCTGAATGGCAAAATATTCCTGGGCATCTGACTGGCATCATATTCCTGGGCATCTGACTGGCATCATATTCCTGGGCATCTTACTGGCATCATATTCCAGGGCATCTGAATGGCAAAATATTCCTGGGCATCTGACTGGCATCATATTCCTGGGCATCTGACTGGCATCATATTCCTGGGCGTCTGACTGGCATCATATTCCTGGGCGTCTGACTGGCATCATATTCCTGGGCATCTGACTGGCATCATATTCCTGGGCATCTGACTGGCATCATATTGCTGGGCATCTGACTGGCATCATATTCCAGGGCATCTGACTGGCATCATATTCCTGGGCATCTGACTGGCATCATATTCCTGGGCATCTGACTGGCATCATATTCCTGGGCATCTTACTGGCATCATATTCCAGGGCATCTGAATGGCAAAATATTCCTGGGCATCTGACTGGCATCATATTCCTGGGCATCTGACTGGCATCATATTCCTGGGCTCTGACTGGCACACTATTCCTGGGCATCTGACTGGCATCATATTCCTGGGCATCTGACTGGCACAATATTCCTGGGCATCTGACTGGCACAATATTCCTGGGCATCTGACTGGCATCATATTCCTGGGCATCTGAATGGCAAAATATTCCTGAGCATCTGACTGGCATCATATTCCTGGGCATCTTACTGGCATCATATTCCATGGCATCTGAATGGCAAAATATTCCTGGGCATCTGACTGGCATCATATTCCTGGGCATCTGACTGGCATCATATTCCTGGGCATCTTACTGGCATCATATTCCAGGGCATCTGAATGGCAAAATATTCCTGGGCATCTGACTGGCATCATATTCCTGGGCATCTGACTGGCATCATATTCCTGGGCGTCTGACTGGCATCATATTCCTGGGCGTCTGACTGGCATCATATTCCTGGGCATCTGACTGGCATCATATTCCTGGGCATCTGACTGGCATCATATTGCTGGGCATCTGACTGGCATCATATTCCAGGGCATCTGACTGGCATCATATTCCTGGGCATCTGACTGGCATCATATTCCTGGGCATCTGACTGGCATCATATTCCTGGGCATCTTACTGGCATCATATTCCAGGGCATCTGAATGGCAAAATATTCCTGGGCATCTGACTGGCATCATATTCCTGGGCATCTGACTGGCATCATATTCCTGGGCATCTGACTGGCACAATATTCCTGGGCATCTGACAGGCACAATATTCCTGGGCATCTGACTGGCATCATATTCCTGGGCATCTGACTGGCATCATATTCCTGGGCATCTGACTGGCATCATATTCCAGGGCATCTGACTGGCATCATATTCCTGGGCATCTGACTGGCATCATATTCCTGGGCATCTGACTGGCATCATATTCCTGGGCATCTGACTGGCACACTATTCCCATTGAAATACTGGTAAGTTTGTTGATTTAACTTTACTTTAAATATTGTATTTGTTCCCGTTTTGTTTCTTCACTGCAAAATAAGATTTATGCAGTGTGCATAGGAATTTCTTCATAGTTTTTATTTTTACTATAGTCCGGCCCTTCAACGGTCTGAGGGACTGTGAACTGGCCCCCTGTTTAAAAAGTTTGAGGACCCCTGGGCTAGTGAGTCCCCAAAAAATAAAGATTTAGCAGGTCAATGCATGAATGACAACAATAGGCCTCATAAAAAATGCACCAACTAGGTTCAAGTGGAAAATGGGTATGACGAATTCCACACACTGCATTAAAACATTTTCAGAAAGCAGTTTTATAAAGTAATCCCAGATATAATGCAAACGTGTCAATAAAGAAATCTTGCAGAAGTTTGTATACAGATTTATTTTGGAGTTCTAGGGACATACAATGTAACATTATAAAGTAATGCATTATACTAGGAAAGCTAAATGCAAAACTGAGAATCAGGTACACTAATTACGGTAATTAATCTATTACCTAACCATTTTGAGGAAGTTGTAGCGTTTGCATGTCGATGTACCACTTAGACTAATATGTATACTTTCACTCATATTCTTGGGGGCAGCCGGAGGATGTCTGCACGATACGCGCAGACATCCTCCACTGCCGCCCGGCACGTCCGTCGGGACTTCTATGATGAAGCCGGGACCTTCCGGCTTCATCCAAAAAAATCCCAGCGGAAGTGGCGGGCAGCAGCGGAGGATGTCTACTCGTATCGTGCAGACATCCTCCGGCTGCCCTCACTAGCAACCAGGAGATTTAGCCAGCCGGGACAGACCGGCTGCCCATCATAATAGATGGAAGTGTCGGGCAGCATGGAGGATGTCTGCACATATCATGCAGACATGCCCCGGCTGCCCCCACTAGCCACCAGTGAGACAACGTTGGGGGGAGGGGGAGGGGGAATACACAGACAACGTTGGGGGGAGACAGACAGACAACATTGGGGGGAGACAGACAGACAGCATTGGCACATAAAAGTAAACAAAAACAAGAAATGCATTTTTTTTTATTATAATTTTATATTAAATATGAAAAAGCAATTTACATGTGAATATATAGAAGTTGAACTTTTTTCCAATAGGGTAGTCTTATATTCAGTAGAAGAGAGTTTCCTTTCGGGAATAGCCGGCTCCACCCGAAGATACACAGGCATTAGTGTCCGTTAATGACTCAGGCTGTGTGGTGCTCCGTCAGTGCTGAGAACGCAGCAGATAAGCAAATAGTATAAAGAAGTCGACTTTGGCACTCACCAGTCCGGATACAAAAAAACGGAGAATTGATTGATGGTGATAAAAAAAAGTGTGATTTATTCAGTATAATCAACAGGAGAATAAGGAAACGACTGGCAGGGAGAGGCAGACAGCTTGCCTTACGCGTTTCATGCCATTATGGCACTTAATCATAGGCCTATGATTAAGTGCCATAATGGCATGAAACGCGTAAGGCAAGATTTGTACTATAGTCTTATATTCAGGCTTTTTGTTTTTTTCCTAAAGGAATATGCAACGTTTGGGGGGTTGTCTTATAATCAGGGTCGTCTTATATTCGAGCAAATATGGTAAATTAAGTTGTACACAATATTGATTTGCCTAAATTGTACTTTTAACATACTGAGAAGCAACCCAACACCTTAAAAATTGCTGCATAATGAATCTGAACTGGAACATGGTGGCTGGGAAGATTCATCCTAAGGATTATCTATTGCCAGTGACGTTAACACCAGGGTATAATGATGGGCTATGCAGTGACTCAGCTTATAAATCAAAACCAATCTGGGAAAAACAACAAAACCTATTGGCAGACACAGAGAATTGCTCCCATTTAGGCTCAGCATCCCAGACTATGTTCAGACTTGTCTACGCCTGAGCCAACCCCAAGCACAGATTGGGAAGGGGACTGATGAATGCTGTACACACTCGCTAACTGGATACTGGCAGTTGGCACATTCTATCGTCTATTTTCCATCACACAAAGGCCCTTTGTTCCCATCTGTCCTGCTCATCTTACATTTGGCTCATTCCCAACCCAGACTGAGAGGATCTCTCCTCCTAGGGATTCTTCCTGAAGCAAATTCCCACCAGCCAATCTCTGCAGGGTTTTTCTTTATTTAGATCTATTTTCTATTTCAATTTGGATATTTTTTATTTAAATTATGGTTACGCCATACCACAGAGATCATTGATGTATAAAGTACACCGACATTACACAGCAATTTACATTCTTAATCTTAAATAATAACAGTAACTTCTATGCTAGCTGACAGAATATCTTTTGAATAAAGCTCTCTAGGACTTTCTTTTCTTAAATTACAGGGCTAATGTGTCTGTAGGAGACCATTGAACATCCTTAGTGTAACAGGCCCACCATGAGCTGTCCATTGGACCCCGCTGCCGGTACCTGCAGCATGATTCCAGTCTGACAGGGAAAATAAGCTCATATTGAGCTTGGTTATAGTTTTCTAAATTGCACCATTGCCCTAACTTCTGGGTTCAGATGTCACAAAGTCTCTCGAGATTTCGGCAGGGGCACGTAGGGTCTGTTAAGGATGAAAGCATTAACCACTTTGCGACCTTATGATGAGTTATCGCATCGTACTGCTTAGCCAGCGGTGCGCTTCGTGTGAAATGGATCCAGGACTTGTACCTGAGGCAATATTCCTTGACCTTATTGGCGCATTTCCGGCTATGTGATGACTGATCACGCGATCACATGAAAATTAGATAGCAAAGTCAATGATATTATATGTATTGCCTCCAATTCACTCCCTGTACTTCACATTCACATGCTGATTGTACAGTGAATGACAGGCAAGTGAAGAGAGAAAAACAACAATTCCTGTAAAAATTTAAAAAAAAAGAACTCTTTCCCATACCTTGCTGATCACAGTTTGTTACTGTGACCAGGTTCCTTCCTACTTTATGGCCCTTATTTTGTTTGTCTGTCATAGTTTTAGTTCCCCCCCCCCCCCCCCCCCCCCAATTATATTAATTATCCTATTTTACTATATTCTTTTAATTACAGCTAACCTCTTCATGCCAGTGCTGTGGTTCTGATTGCTATGACATTGTACTGGTCAGATTTTTTTCTGTTTTATTTTTTTCTTGAAAACCTATATTTTTATTAACTAGTTAGTTGGGATAAGTGGGTCAGTGTTAGTGTTGTACTAGTTTTGTACAATATTATTGGGAAAATATTTTTTTTTTTAAATTACCCCCGTTTTATATATATTTTTGAATAATATATTGTAGATTATGTATATGCATTTGGTAGCCAAAAGAAGGCTCTAACTGTCCTTTAAAAACTAACATATAACGTGTATAGTTGCGTTTAATGAAAGAGAGGAAAACTAAGTTAAAAGAACCCCATATCAATATGTAAAATTGGCTCTGGTCATGGGGCCAAGGAAAATCCCTGGTCCTTAAAGGGTTAAGAGGTTAAACTGTAAGTAACATGGACAATGGAGTATGTGACAGCTGACATAAGAAACAAGTACATCTTTTGAGCTATAGAACAAGTTAGAGTCCTCCTTTCAGTGATATAGGGTTATCAGCAAGCCGGTAAAACATTGGCTTGAGGCCTTTGCAGACAGTATCATGACCAGATTTATTTTTGAAGAAAAGGTGGGAACCCAATCAGAGACATGATGAAAGAACTCTGTATGGCTATGATTTTATAGATTGATTCTCAGTGTGTTATTCTCCAATGCCATAACACAATTCTGCCCATAGTAGGTATAAATAAGACATTTCTGCTGTTTGTCCTGTGTTGGTGATTCATATAAAATATTAAATTGTTGTAGGTAGTTGCACTATATCTGCTTGAAATTCAGTTTTATAGTACTGTGGTTTGATTATTTCATAATCATGTATCAGAGATGCACATAGCATTCTGGGGTTCATGAAAGTAGACTGCTGTGTTTAAACTCACAATACGTGTTCCAGTGCTGGCAGGACATGCCAGGACATACCCCTCCTCTATACTGCATTGGTTTTTTTTCTTGAAGAAGTAGAAAGAGGCTGGGATAATGACATGTGCACTGCTGTTGCCAGCACATCAAAGATTGACACTGATCCACTCTCCTAGTGACAGAACGAATGTTTTAAAAACAATCTTGTCCTTTAAAATAAGAATAAAAGACTAAAATTAAGTCAGAAAAGTGAAAGGGTCTAGGACACTTCTTCGCCGCATCTTCATCGCTGACAGTTCAGCGCGGCAGTTAGAATGCTGAACTGTCAGCAATGAAGTATAACGCGGCCGTTTCACCGCGGCTGCAGCTATGTAAGAGCTGACAGTTCAGCGCTGAACTGTCAGCTCTTACAAATCTAAAAGTAAAACGAAAATAACCCCCCTAATAAATGATTCCCCCAATAGTAACACTAAACCCCAATACTAACACTAAAATTAACCCCAATACTAACACTAAAATTAACCCCCTAAACCCTAATACTAACCCCGACCCCTAATACTAAAGTTAACCCCCTAAACCCCCATACTAACCCTAATACTAACCCTCGACCCCTAATACTAATATTAACCCCCTAAACCCTACTACTAACCCTAATATTAACCCCCGACCCCAATAGTAAAATTAACCCCACTAAACCTAATTCTAACCCCCTAAACCCTAATTCTAAACCAACTAAAATCGGTAAAATACTTACCTTTAGCGATGAAATGTCCCGCGATGAAATCTCCAGCGACGATCTGTCTTGTGCTGTAGAGTCTTGCACTGACAACTAAAAAATGCATCCCATTCTGTGTTGAATAAAATGATATTAGCAATCAGGGATTGTCTTTAATATAAACTCACACTTTGTTTACTCTCTTATGATGGGGTCTAGGACTCTTCTTCGCCGCGGCTTCATCATTGACAGTTCAGCGTGGCAGTTAGAACGCTGAACTGTCAGTAATGAAGAATAACGCGGCTGTTTGATCGCGGACGCGGCTATGTAAGAGCTGACAGTTCAGCGCTGGACTGTCAGCTCTTACAAATGTAAAAGTAAAAAGAAAATAACCCCCCCTAATAAAAGATTCCCCCCCAAACCCCAATGCTAAAATTAACCCGAAAACCCCAATACTAAAATTAACCTCCGAACCCTAATACTAACCCGACCTCTAATACTAACCCCATAAACCCTAATACAAAATTAACCCCCTAATACTAACCCCCGACCCCTAATACTAAACCCCTAAACCCTAATACTAACCCCCGACCCCTAATACTAACCCCCTAAACCCTAATACTAACCCTAATACTAACCCCCGAACCCTAATACTAACCCCCTAAATCCTAATACTAACCCCCGAACCTTACTAAAATTAACCCCCTAAACCCTAATACTAACCCCCGACCCCTAATACTAACCCCCTAAACCCTAATACTAACCACTCTTACTAAAATAGATAAAATACTAAAATAAACTTACCTTTAGCGATGAAATGTCCCGCAATGAAATCTCCCACGACGAGCTGTCGTGTGGTGAAGAGACGGCGGTGAAGCGGCTGCAGCCACGATGAAGTGTCCCATCCCCCTTATGATGGGTTAATATGCAAACTTGTAAACTTGGACTGTAACTAAACTAGAATATAATTATATTCCTTACTTTCTTTCTCTCTTCTTTGAAGGCAAAGTAAAAAAAATCCATATAAATTATTATTTTTGTTTGTTAATATGATAAATTAACTCTGTTCCCAAAATGATACATAAAAGTATTTTCGGAAAGATTTCCTTTGCACTAAAAGATAATCAAAATTTATTTTGGACTGCGTGAACTTTAACAGTGAACTGTTCCCCCAGTGAGATACTATTTAAACCAATGATGGCAAACATTTTTGAACTTGAGTGCCTATTCTTCTCCAAGAAATAGCTCTCAAAGTCCCCTTGAATTTTTCTGCTCATCAAATTTCTCTTGCAACAATGAATTCAAGTAAAAACTGTGCACTAAAATGCCTAATATCCTCCAATGTCAGTCTTAGATCATAACATTTACTGGGCCCTTTATAATTGTTGGTAGAGTTGAGCAGACACCTGGATGTTCGGGTTCGGGGTCGAACTTGAAATGGGTGGGGAGGCTTATTTTACTAGTGACTGAGCAGCAATAGCTGTCCAGTCACTAGTAATTTTAAATTTAAGGCGATATGAATCGCGGAACGCCGAACTTCAACCTGGACATACAGTGGAATGTTCGTGTTTGTGTCCGGGGTCCAAAAATCGTAATGTTCAGTATGAACCCGAACTTTGCGGTTCGGGTTCGCTCAACTCTAATTGTTGGTGATACTGTAGC
Source organism: Pelodytes ibericus (assembly GCA_036172795.1). NCBI lineage: Eukaryota > Metazoa > Chordata > Amphibia > Anura > Pelodytidae > Pelodytes > Pelodytes ibericus. The sequence continues at coordinate 54,017,721 of CM069863.1, forward strand.
CACATGCTGAGTGCCACTCGCCATCACTGATTTAAATTATTTGTTGCATTGTTATTATTTTTCCCAAAATGCATCAAGAAGCCCAATTATTAATCCATATTCGGTTATTGACAGCCCTGTATGTCCTCCTTTTCTTAAAAAAACCCCACATCCAGACCATTTTTAAATGCATGTATTGTATCTGATAGTACCACCCCTCTTGGCAGTGAGTTCAATATCTGTATTGTCCTTTTAACAATACACTGTCTAAACTGAACTTCATTTGCCAATTGCCTGCCTAATTTTGCGTCATCAGCAAACACTGAGACCCATAATGCAATTTAGGATATCATTAACTAACAAATAGAAGAAGAACCAGGTCATAAGAGCCGCAGCATTAGCGACCTTATGACGAGTTAACTTGTCATGCAGCCTAGCCGGCGGTGCGCTCCGTGCAACGGGTCCAGGACTAAGCCTCGCACCCAAGGCAAAGCTCCTGGACCGAATGGTGGATTTCAGGGCATGTGATCACGGTGATCGAGTGGTCACCACAATAACATGCAAATTAGATGCAAAGTCAGTGTGTTCACACACTGACTTTGCCTCTAATTCACTCTCTGTGCTTCACCTTCTTATAGTGATGCACAGAGAGTGACCTGTAAGTATAAATAAATAAACGTTGTATGAGGGGAGGGGGGGGGAAGAATAACAATAATTAACCCTTTCATTGCTGATCACAGTTTGTAACTGTGATCAGTTTCCTTCCACTTTATGGCCCTCATTTAGTTGTTTTTTTTGTAATTTATAACGTTTTTTAATAAATACATGTAATTGTAATATATTTATTTATTAAAATGTAACCCCTGCATGCCTTTTATGGATCTGACATCGCACTCTTCAGAGTTTTTTTTATGTCTTTTTTGTTTAGGGGGGTTTGGGAACCAATGTTTTTCTTTTTTATTAGTTAGTTAATTAGGTGGGATAAATGGGTTAGTGTTGCACTAGTTGTGTAGCTTATTATTGGGAAAATAATGGGGAAAAACTTTTTTTTTATATGTATTTTTTAATACTAAAATGTAAATAATTTGTATGTATAGGGTATCAAAAGAAAGCTCTAACTGTCCTTTAAAAAACAACATATAACTTGTATGTTTGCGTTAAATGAGAGAGAGGAAAATTATGTTTCAAAAAACGCATATTAAAAATTGAAAAACGCTCTGGTCTTTGGCCTAGTAAAACCCCTGGTCCTTAAAGGGTTAATACTTTTGTGAATTTCCCATTTAGAACAACTCTGCATGCTATCTTTTAGCCAATGTTCAATCAAAATGCATACATTTCCCCCCAAACCTATTTATGTTAACCCCTTCCCGACGCTAGGAAGTACAATGCCATCCTGATTTTACAGTGCATAAAAGATGCTAGGACGGCATGGTACGTCCAGCGTTAAACAGATCATCACGGCTCCCCGCGATGAACTGTGCTTGGATCCTGCTGTAGGGACTTGCAGCGGGATCCCACCTGTCACTTTGAGTGGCCTCAGTCTGACAGGGAAAAAGTAGCTGATGCTGAAAGCGAGCACCGGCTAAATTTCACTAAATCGCGAAGTGGCTAAGCGTCCGGGTTCGGGCACGTGACGTCCGGAGGTCTCACGATCTTTTGGCAGAGACCCACAGGGTCTATAAGGACCCTGATCGGGTTGCTGCCATAGTGTTCCTGGCTACCGATCACCTTGTGATCGGTGGCCAGGAACAAATCGCGACGTATTGGTGCTTGCGTCATCTGGGACGCAAGAAACATGCGTCACAAAGGGGTTAATGCATGTTGAGTGACCCAACTTCCTCTTTAACCTGATATTTATGGACTATAACATAAAATCAATACTGCCCTATAAAGCTACCACATCCCTGAAATCTTTCCAAATGAAGTACTGTGAATGTCTTACATCATTTGTTACTTCTGGTCAGGGGTTAAGGATGCTTATTTAAAGTTAAGATGAACATAATAATTACACAGGATTACCAGAGGTGAGCAATATACTTTTTTATTTCAGCAAATGCTTGTGAGAAACTCAGACTCTGCTCTGAAATAAAACAAAGCAGTCTTCTGAGTAATCCCCAAATTATACCCACACCTGTGTTCAGGATTCTTCAATAAAACCCATTCTGCATTTACAGTCAATGTTCATAACCCTTTGTTTTGGAGTCTTGGTCTCTCTATCCCTAACATAAACAATATCACATTAAAGAAGAGGATTGCAGTACATTATGTACAGTATATGGACAAAAGTATTGGGATATCTGATCATTATACCAACAGGGATTTTTATGACTTTGCATTCTAAATACATAGACATTAATATGTAGTTGGTTGGTTCCCCCTTTGCAGCTATAAAAGCTTCCACTGTTCTGGGAAGGCTTTCCACAATATTTTGGAGTGTTTCTGTGGGAATTTTTGCCAATTCACCCAGTAGCCCATTTGTGAGGTCAGGCACTGATGTTGAACCAGAATGCCTGACTGGCAATCTCCCTTCTAGTTCATCCCAAAGGTGTTCGATGGGGTTGAGGTGAGGGCTCTGTGTGGGTCAGTCAAGTTCTTCCGCACCAAACTCTTCCAACTATGTCTTTATGGATCTTGCTTTGTGCACTGGGGCACAGTCATGCTGGAATAGAAAAGGGAAAAAAAAATATGAAACCACCAGAACTGGCAGCCCAAACACAAAACGAGTACAGCTCCGCACTCCCAGCACAGGTGAGTGCAACAAACGAACGGCGCTTCTTGCCGTGATATGAATGCATAGAAAAAGAGGGTGCACCTCTCCAAATGCAGGTAAGAAGACGTAAGAAGGCAGGATTCTCTTTTACAAAATATTCAAGGTTTTATTCCAAATAATAAAAAGGCAATACAGGACCAAGTCTATGATTAAGCCTCCTGCCTGCTTTTGTCTTCTTACCTACATTTGGAGAGGTGCACCGGCTGCTCCACCCTCTCATTCTATGCTTGGAATAGAAAAGGGCCTTCCCCAAACTGTTCCCACAAAGTTGGAAGCATAACATTGTCAAAAAATGTCTTGGTATGGTGAAGCATCAAAAAGATTTCCCTTCACTGGAAGTAAGGGGCCTAGCTCAAACCAAACTTTACAAGCAGGTAACGTTTTCCTGGCACCTGCTAAATCCAGACTCGCCCATCAGACTACAAAACAGTGAAGAGTGGTTCATCATTGCATAGAACACATTTCCAGTGCTCCACAGTCCAGTGGTGGCATGCTTTACACCACTCGATCCACCGCTTGGCATTGTACTTGGTGATGTGAGGCTTGCATGCAGCTGCACGCCCATGGAAACCCATTCCATGAAGCTTGTGCCGTACAATTTTTGTACGGATATTAATGCCACAGCAGAGCATTGGCATCTTTTACGCACCATGCATCTCAGCACTCAGTGACCCAGCTCTGTGGCTTTACGTGGTCTTGCACTTCGTGGCTGAGTCGCTGCTGTTCCTTAACACTCCCACTTTCCAGTAATACCACTTACAGTTGACAGTGGAATATCTAGCAGGGATGAGATTTCACAAACTGACTTTTTGCAAAGGTGGCATCCTATCACCGTACCACGACTGAATTCACTGAGCTCTTCAGAGCGACCCGTTTTTTTCACAAATTTGTTTTAATGCAGACTGCATGACTAGGTACTTGATTTTATACACCTGTGGCAATGAGTCTGATTGAAACACCTGAATAATTAAATATAGTGTCCCAATACTTTTGTCCATATAGTGTAGTCCTGTCTAAAATGCTACAGTTAGTAACAGGATAAAATATATTTTAAAAAATCTTCTATATTATATTCATAATAAAAAAGTAATTTATCAGGCTTTTGTATTTGAAAGAGATGCATAGGAATTTCATATAAACTAACAATACTATGCTGCTTATGATGTTTTTTTTAATGATATTATTTAAATACATTTTGTATTCAACTAGAGATTACAGACAAAAGTATATGACATATATGCTGTTGATAACAATCCTATAAATATCAGATAATATCTACTTAAATATAAAAAATAAAAATAAAGCTGGATACAGTTTATTTGTGTGGTTAGTTTAGATATATAAATAATGATATATAATATGTATAAATCCCAAGGCTCAGGCATTATGTTATCGTAAGAGAACATGACATTTTGTAGTTATGTGTATAGTTGCAATATGTACATAATATACAAGATAATATACATTGTTGAATTTCTTAGACAAAAGTCTCCAGAACCAGACAATCAATAGCACCAACATATATCTCAGATATAATACGGATGCGCTGATATTTGCAATTTATACAGGATATACAAGGTATTATATACAGTAGTGTGTAGATTGGAAATGCCATTTGGATGTGTAGACTACAGATTTAGTCCCGATTGTTTAGAATTTGCTTCATGTGCCAAGGCGACGTTTGAAAGGTTTGTTAAATTTTCCTTTTTAGATCAAGAGATAGTGAATTAAATTCCCCCATTTTAATTTTGCTGGATGCTGATCCAGTTGATACGGAAGAGGTATAAGAGCTATTCTTTAGACTCAAAATAGTTTTGTTTGACAACAGAGGACATGATTTTTGTAAAACGAGCATGCTTAAGGGGTAATCGGGAATAGCCAAGGATGGCAAATTCCGGGGTGTTGACCAAACGAATGCCAAATGCTGGTCGTACAGAACCCTGAACTAGATTTTGACAATGACATATCACCTTGCATCGGCATATACAGTGAAAAAAGTCTGCATCTCCTTGTTTACAAGAGTAATTTTGTATAATATTAGCAAAAAAGATGAAAAAGTGATGTGCACTCCACTCCAGTGAGCGATCCAATAAAGTGCTTTATTTAAACAATGAACATGAGACCAAAAAGGAGGTACATGTACAGCAAAACGAACAAACAGAAAACCGCACCTTACGCGTTTCGCGTATTACAACGCTTAATCATAGGTGAGCGGAGCCGATCATCATTTTTCGTCTTTTTGATACATTGTATAATATTAGCCTTACTGGGGACATATATGCTCTATGGTGTATTTTGAACATAGTTATGTACATGGTTGATTTGATGCAAAGTGTTTACTTTACTTTTAGGAGATTATCGATTGATAGGTGCTGAAGATCAGACCATTTGTGGTTGTGGAAAAGACCAATGGAATATAGAGCCTTTTATGTATGTTTGCTGTAATATAGTGAAGATTATTTGCAGAATCTAGAAGATTTGGCCAAGGATTTTCCCAAATATTCACTGGAGATGTACTGAATATATAATTTATAAAATCCTGTATGTGCTGATAATCAACAGGTGTTACAGTGCTGTCTGGAAATTTACTTATGGGTGCGTCTAGTGTGAGTAACTTATGTTGGGAAATTCTTTTGCTGGCCCTTTATGATGCTTATTCTTTTCAAATCACAAATCCATTTTGTAAGGATGGCCTCTGTCACTGCTCTTCTCTTTTACATTTGTAAAAGACCCAAGATCCTTTACACTACGAGGTGATTAGGTCATTTAAATTTGTTTAAACTGTTTGTTACTTTAATTTTTTGTAAGCGCCATTGTACAGTACTACATTGTGAAATAAATTTTAAAAAATAATAATAAAATAATAAGTTACATAAATAATATTTTTTTGGTATTTTCCTGAGAAATAAATGTGGGTACTTGGGAAGGATAAACTTGATAAACATTGGCTACATAATCGTGTAATAAAGTATAATAGTAATGTAATGCATCAATCCCAACTATACAGCCGTCACTATTCACATAATCGCTAATAAATTCAACCATCCTGGTTACAGGAAAGAATATCCTTTGAGAATCACCGGTCTACTGTGTAGAGGGAACATGGATGTTTTTTTTAAAAATGCACTGTCAACATGAGATGTAGAAATCTATGGAATCTCAGGTTGGTGTATTGCCAAATGCTAAGGTATTAGTTTATTCATTGCTATGATCTCACAGACTGGTGCAATACTACATTTTTACCACTTGGTGCACCATTCTCATGTCTGATGTCACTGTATGCAATGCTTTGTGTACATTGAATTCACTCTTTTAACAGTGTTTGTGATTGCGGTAACAGAAATGCAGCAATTTGTCAAAAGTCAAAAACATTTAAACAAAGATATCTACGAACACTAATATTAGTGAACCTTACTTCATGGTCAAGCAACGTTTCACCTAAAACAGAAATAATTGGTGAGTCTAGGTCCTGTCTATACAATACTTGAATGAATAATACTTTTGGTTTTTTTTTTGCAGTGGCCTTTAATCCACACAATGTATTCATGTGGGTAATTAAACACTGTATAGCCAAGTACACTGTATTTGCAGAAAATGTTTTAAATGTGTCTGTGGTGTCTAATGTTTATGATTTCACCCATGGCTTGATATGCAAATGAACTACTTTTTGATGGGAAATGTGTAATTTGCATATGAGGCCACAGGTGATGTCATATGGAGGAGACACCACCGACAGATTTCAAAGATATGGGAAATTCAGTAAAAGACTGTGCCAAGAAGAAATTGAGAAAAAAGGTTAGATAAAACAGAATAGAGAAAATGGTAGATATATATATATATATATAAAAGGCAGGAATGGGTTTAGTCTTTCTTCATGTTCAGTACACCCACACAAATTATACATCATTTTTTAAAGGACAGATGGAGCTTTCTTTTGATACTATTATTTTCATCATATGATTTAATTTACTATTAATAAATATATATATGATGGAAATATACCAAGAATAAACACCACTTTTTTCTAACTTTGACCTGATCTTTTTTTATACAAAAAAAGACCCCATTTAAAAATTTTCTAATATTTGTCCTGAGTTTAGAAATACCAATGGTTCCATGTTTTTCTGTATTTTCTTTCAAGTTATAGGGTAATAACCAATAGAAGTGTTTTTTTCTTTGTTTCCTAACCATTTTCTACTACAGTTACATTTTGACCCTAACCCTACCTCCACCCCTTAATCTAACCCTTGTATTAACCCTTATTCTAACCCTAACCTACCTGTAACCCTAACCCTAGCCCTAGATCGAAGGTTAGTAGGTCTTGGGTTATTTTTTTCATTTCACTATAATGTTGTTGACTACAATCATGCTCCTCTTCAATATGGCACCTGCGATCACCTGGAGGGCAGAAAACGGGTGTTGCGTGTTGAGGCATCATTGCAGCACCTTTAAAGCATGGGCAGTGAAAGATGATCACTGCCTATGCCCATTTTAACACATACATTCACATTCGCAGAGAGGGGGGAGGGGTTCCCAAGGCACACTCAGACGCTGCTTCAGATTTGAAGCAGCCTCTGAGAATAACTGCCAGCATTAAAACTCAGGCCATATTTATACCTCCTCATGGACCATGCTTTGCAGGACGTATATATACATCCAGTTGGGTTAAGGGCAGTGGCGGATGCTACATATGCGCTAGGTGTGCGCCGCATTTTGAGTGAGTAACTCTGTTGTCGAATTCAGCGCAGCGTCGTCTTTCAGATGTAACAACGTCTCTCGTGTATTTCCGGGGGTTTGTGTGCTGAGAAATACCCGAGAGACGTCGTGCCTCCGAGTGACAGGCGTGCTCCGGGCTGGCAGCACGCCTGTCACTCAGGGGCACGATACGCCCCTGGTTAAGGGGTTAAACATCTTGCAAATTAATGTAAAAGTGGAGGCTGGGATCTTTGTTATGATAGTTTAAGAATTGCAAGGAGATGCTTTGGTTCTTAACCCATTTGTGACCCGCATGGTGCACCAAAAATACACTTTTTGTCCCTGGCCACCAATCACAGGGTGATTACAAGTAAAATGTGGTGCAGCCCCAGCGCATTAAGAGAGATTAGAGAACCCGTACGTTTCCAGTTTTTGCCAAACTAAGTGGGAATTTATTTAAATTTTTTTATTTTTTATATATACATACTTCAGTATTGCTTTGGTTTTTATGCACATGCTTTGGCAGACACATGTAACAGAAATGCACTGTGAACAGGCAGCATTGCATTTAAACTGTGTATGTATGTCTAAGGACATAAGCAGCCAAAAATCTAAGAAAGGAGCTCCAGGCACCATAAGTGGTCTGGGTGCTACTGTACCCATGGGGCTTGTCTGTGCTTTGCAGTAACCACAATGGCTTGAGGCCAAGCATTGGCATGAGGGAAAAACATTGTAATTAGGGGTTTTTGTTTGAACAAAGGTGGCACTAAAAGAACTGTTCTACTTTCTTATGTTTGCCTTTATCTTAAGCATGTCTTTTAGCGGGTTAATAGTAAAAAGGCAGGAAACCTTAGTGTTTGAGCATTCTAGATGTTTGCGTACTCATGTTGGTTGGCAGGATACTTTGAGGTCTGAGTGATTGCTCTGTTTTAGCTCCTATTACACAGAAAAAGCTCCAGGCTCCTTCTAGACGTGGGAGACGTGTGAAAACAGGGATGTGCTGACGAGACTGTGTTGTTTAAAAACTGCAGTGCAGAAATACAAAGAGCAAACCCTTAATAAAAAACAGGGTCAGAAGGAGCAGGGCCGGCCTTAGGGGTGTGCGACCTGTGCGAGCGCTCAAGGCGCAACACCCCAGGGGGCGCCCTCCCGCCCGAAGAAAAAAAAAGTTTCAAAAAAAAAGCCGGTAGAGGCACTGGATTGGGGAGATCAAAAGATCCCCCCTCACCAGCCCTCTGCTCGGCATGCTCGTCTAGATCCGGGGAGGGGGCGGAGCTAACCATCTGAGAGGAGTAGCTCCGCCCCCACCCTGTGAAGCAGAGCAGCATCTGCTTCACGAGGAGCCACTGGCAGCATGAGAAAGTGCTGCTCGGCTCCCCATGCTTGCATTAAGCATGGGGAGCCGAGCAGCACCTTCTCTTGCGCCCTGGGCTCCCACTGAAGCAGACGCTGCTCTGCTTCACAGGGTGGGGGCGGAGCTACATCGCTCAGCCGGTTAGCTCTGCCCCCTGCCTGTATCCATTTTTGAAGGCAAAGGAAGTGGGGGGGGGGGGGGGGGAGGCAGAACAGGGGAGGGGTGGGTAGAGAGACAGGGGCAGGGGGGAGACAGAACAGCTGGAAGGGGGAGAGAGAAATACAGAACAGGGGGGGGGAGAGAAAGAACGAGACAGAACAGGGGGAAGGGGGAGAGAGAGAGAGACAGACAGAACAGGGGGGGAGAGAGAGACAGACAGAACAGGGGGGGAGAGAGAGACAGAACAGGGGGAAGGGGGAGAGAGAGAGAGACAGACAGGGGGGGGAGGGAGGGAGAGAAAGACAGAACAGGGGGAATGGCAGAGGTGTCGCTAGGGGTGGGCTATTGGGGCTATAGCCCCGAGTCCCCCCCTTCATAGCCCCGAATGGAGACTCTGGGGCTAAAGTATTCCTTAGCCCCGAGACTCCAGAGCTATAATTGTTTAAAAAACAACGATCAGGAGGAGAGGCTGCTATAGGGAGCTCTCTCCCTAGCCTCTCCTCCTTGAGGTGCGGCCCACAGGCATGTGCCTGCGGTGACCGCACCTCCCGGCCATAGAGACCACAGTGCGACGGGTGCAAGCTCCAACCCTGTCACGCTGTGAGAGCTGCTGGGTGTCTCAATGTGTGTAAGTGTGTGTGTGTCTCAATGCGTGTGAATGTGTGTGGGAACCTCAATGTGTGTAAATCTGTGTGGGAACCTCAATGTGTGTGCATGTGTGTGGGTGTCTCAATGTGTGTCAGGGTGTTTGCGTGTGTGTGTGTGTGTAAGGGTGTTTGCGTAAGTGTATGTGTGTGTGGAAGGGTGTTTGCGTAAGTGAATGTGTGTGAGTGTTTCTCAGGGTGTCGTTGTGTGTGAGAAAGAGAGAGTGTGTGAAAAGAGAGAGACGGTGTGTGTGAGAAAGAGAGACGGTGTGTGTAAAAAAGAGAGAGAGACTGTGTGTGTGAGAAAGAGAGAGAGACGGTGTGTGTGAGAAAGAGAGAGAGACGGTGTGTGTGAGAAAGAGAGAGAGACGGTGTGTGTGAGAAAGAGAGAGAGACGGTGTGTGTGAGAAAGAGAGAGAGACAGTATGTATGAGAAAGAGAGAGAGACGGTATGTGTGAGAAAGAGAGACAGTGTGTGTGAGAAAGAGAGAGAGAGAGAGAGAGAGAGACGGCGTGTGTGAGAAAGAGAGACAGAGAGAGACGGCGTGTGTGAGAAAGAGAGACGCACGTGTGAGAAAGAGAGACGGCGTGTGTGAGAAAGAGAGACGGCGTGTGTGAGAAAGAGAGACAGAAAGAAAAAGAGTGTGTGTGACCAAGCACATCTGGGCTCTAGCCCCAGATCATCCGAAGACCTAGCAACGCCCCTGGGGAATGGGGAGAGAGAGAGAAAGAACAGGGGGGGAGAGAGACAGAACAGGGGGGGAGAGAGAGAGACAGAACAGAGGAAGGGGAAGAGAGAGACAGAACAAAGGGAGAGAGAGAACAGGTATGGGGTGAGTTAGAGAGAGACAGACAGGGCAATGAAGAGGAAAGGGACGAACATGGGAAGGGAGAGAGATACATACATGGGGGGGGGGGGGCGCTTAAGGCCGGCCCTGAGAAGGAGAAGATAAAAAGTAAATAATCAAATTTTGAATAAAAGGTTTTTGTCGAGCATTGGTGCAGTGCAAATTATATATTTGGGAGAGAAACATCAAGAGAAAAGTATACATAACACACACACACACAGAGACACTAAAGATAAAGAAAATATAATCAACCATGATTATAGGAGAATTTTATAGTGAAGTATATTGACAAGGGATCTCTTAAAAGGACTGTATCACCTAAACATAGCTTATACTGTGACTGTAGAGAATTAAAAAAAATATTGAAAATGATCTATACATGTGAAGTATGATAAAAATGTGTTTTAAATGTGTCTGTGGAGTCTCCTGATCACCTGATAGAGCTATACAGAGTTATATGGAGCAAAGAGGGCTCAATAATGGTACTTCATTTTTATTACTACATTAAAATATTTGTACTTAAAACATGGACAATAGATGTAATCTTTTAATTAAACATTTTCATAAGTAACATTTTTACAGCTTTCCTTTAAATAGTGTGAAATGTAAACATTTATAAGATTTGGGAAGATGCACTCTAGTTTTAGGCAAGAGTAATATTTGGATGAGCTTCTCTTTCCTGCTGGTGTGACTTTCAAAGAAATGTTAATGTAAACGAGTCATGTGTCCAGGATTTATAGTGCTTAGACAATTCTTTGTAAAGGTGTTAAGAGAAGAGGTATCATGCCATTAGTAAAGTCTTTTCTTCTGGTAAATTAGAAATTTAAAGGGACACTACCACTTACATAAGATGTAACTAGATAACCTCGTCATTTAAAACAAACACTTTGTAACACCACAATACGTACGTACCGTGATTCAGTAGTGGAGCACCAGTTGCAGAAGTGACAGCCCTTGCCAGGTATCACAATACTGGAAGATACACATTTTCCAGCCGTAACAACAGGCACGAGCATCAGGAGAGGATGCACAGGTGCCTATATCGGGATGGTGAGGAGGAGACCACGTGATGGAGCCAGAGAAGGAGCGAAATCCAATATAACAAGCTGGGTCAGGAGCACACAGAGCAGGGATGTCAGAAAAATAAGCCAAGTCAGGGGGTCCAGAGAGTAGAGTAATCAGAGTACACACGCCCGGTTGGGAGCCAGAAGTCAGGGAAGTCCAAAAAACGAGCAGAGTCAAAAATCCAGGAAAAAAACGTTAATAAACGCTGTAGAAAACTTAGTGAAGCTCAGAGAAATACTCAAGCACTTTTGAATAGCGCGCGCTGCCGTTTTAAAGGGCCGTAGCTCCGCCTGCCCGTGACATGAGACGCGCGTCCTACTACCCGTCTCCATAGCGACGCTCGTGAAAGGAACGCCACAGAATTACTGCGGGCGCACGCTTGCAGCCAGCATCACGCGCGTACCAAACAAGGGACCCGATGGCTGGAGATGCGGGAGGCAGAGGATTCTGTACGTGGGACCCGCTTAGAACCAGGGCTGAGACGTGATTGGCGATGGGAGTCAGAGAGGAGCTGACAGAGCCCCCCCTTTAAGCGCGAACTCCGGGCGCGAATAGGAGACGGGCGAGAAGGGTATCTCCGATGAAAGGCGCGTAGGCAAGCCGGGCCGCGAATGTGGGACACCGGTTCCCATGACCGCTCTTCAGGACCGTATCTTCACCAATGCACTAGGTATTCTAGTCGCCCCCTATGCCACCGAGAGTCCAGGATCTGCTGAACAACGTATTCCTTGTAGCCATCTATGACAACCGGGGCCGGAGATACCGGAATATGGCCAGCGAACAGGTTAGACACATAAGGTTTCAGGAGGGAGACGTGGAACACCGGATGGATCCGTAGTGAGGAAGGGAGTTTCAAACGTACGGTAACCATTCTGAGAACCCTCTGGATAGGATATGGACCGAGGAAACGAGGACCTAATTTTCTGGAAAGACACGCCAGACGTATATGAGCTGCTGAAAGCCATACTCTGTCCCCCGGTGAATAGTTGGGAGGTCCGGTACGCCTCCGGTCCGCATAACGCTTCTGAGTCGTTTGGGTGGTTGTAAGATTCTTACGTAGAGTTGCCAGTTGGTGAGCCATGCGAGACAATCTGTCTTTGACTTCTGGAACCGAGGAGACCATGACCACCCCAGGAACGGAAACAGGATGATAACCATAGGAAGCGAAGAATGGGGACATCTTGATGGAAGACTGGTAATGGTTATTATAGGCAAACTCTGCTGTAGGAAGTAAATTGAGCCAGTCGTCTTGTAAATGTGTGGTATAGTATCAGATATATTGTTCCAGGATTTGGTTTAAACGTTCCGTCTGGCCGTTGGTTTGAGGATGAAATGCTGTGGATAGAGCTGGACGGATCTGAAGGTTCCGGCAAAAGGCTCTCCAAAAATGAGACGTGAATTGCACTCCTCGGTCGGAGGTGATGGTCTGTGGTAATCTGTGTAGACGAAAAATGGAGGATATGGATAAAGAAGCTGTGGTAGCTGCAGAAGGTACCCCTATGATGGGGATAAAATGGGCCATTTTGGTACATCGATCCACCACTACCATGATGGAATCATAATTTTGCAAGGGAGGTAGATCCACGATGAAATCCATGGAGATAGTGGTCCATGGTGTGGATGGCACTGGGAGAGGACACAATAACCCCGCAGGCCTTGTTCATGTGGTTTTACATCTAGCGCATACCTCACAGGTATTGACATAGATGGTGACATCCTTCAACAGTGAAGGCCACCAAAAGTGGCGCTGTACTAGCTTGACCGTCTTGGTGATTCCCTCATGTCCGGATAACAAGGAATCGTGACAGGACTGCATGACTGCGACACGAACGGGTTTTGGAACGTAGATCTTATCTTGGAAGTGGTAATATCCTCCTTGGTACTGGATAGGAGGTTTGGTGCGAGGTAGAATGGCCTTTCGGGTGTAGTTTTGGATTTTACTCATTTGGGAAGTGTGTGTGGACAAAAAGAGATGTGACGGTAAAATCGTATCTGGGGAAGGTTATCCTTTAGGGGGTATGTCATGGATACGAGATAGTGCATCAGCCTTAAGGTTGCGGTTTCCTGGTCGGTAAGTAATATGGAGATTAAACCTTGTAAAGAAAAGGGACCATCTTGCTTGTCGGGGTCGGAGGCGTTTATCCCTCTTTAAATACTCCAGGTTGCGGTGATCGGTAAAAATGGTAACCGGATGTAAAGACCCTTCTAAAAGATGTCTCCATTCCTCTAGTGCTAGTTTTATGGCTAATAGTTCTCTGTCTCCCACATCATAATGCGTTTCTGTGGTCGTGAGACGATGGGAGTAGAAGGCTACCGGGTGTAAAAGAGCCTTTTCCCCCTGTCGTTGTGATAACACTGCCCCCAACAGCGATTTCTCAAGCGTCCACCTCCACAAAGAAAGGGGTAGATGTGTCGGGTTATACCAGAATAGGGGCCGTGATGAAGCATTGTTTAAGGTGATCGAAGGCTTCCTGAGCAGTTGTGGACCAAAAAAAAGGAGATGTGTTGTTTAGTTAGCTCTGTAATAGGGACAACCATCTGAGAGAACCCCCGGATGAATTTTCGGTAATAGTTGGCGAATCCGATAAAGCGTTGGACAGCTTTCTTGCAGTTGGGTGTGGGCCAATTCAGAACTGCGGTGACTTTCTTTTGGTCCATTTGTATGTTTCCTGGGGTCAACACATATCCGAGAAATTCTATCTGGGTGTCTTCAAACGAACATTTCTCCAACTTGGCATACAGTTTGTGAGTATGAAGGCGTGAGAGTACTTTACGAACATGAGTGCGATGGTCTTGTGTGTTTTTGGAGAAGATAAGGAGATCATCTAAATATATCACCAGAAAGATATCCAAAAAGTCTCTGAAAATGTCATTTAAAAAGTGTTGAAAAATGTCGGGGGCGTTACACAATCCGAACGGCATCACCAAGTATTCGAAATGTCCATATCTGGTACGAAAAGCTGTTTTCCACTCGTCCCCCTTGCGGATCCGGACTAAGTTGTATGCCCCACGCAAGTCGATATTAGTAAAAACGGTAGCTCCTCTAACCCGATCGAGGAGTTCCGGGATAAGTGGGAGTGGATAACGATTTTTGACGGTGATGTCGTTAAGTTCTCTGTAATCTATACATGGTCTGAGACCCCCCATCCTTCTTCCCAATGAAAAATATTGCAGCACCGGCCGGAGAGGTAGATGGACGAATAAACCCTTTTTCCAGGTTTTCTTCTATATAGTTCTTTAAGTGGAGTGACTCCGGCTCTGATAGTGGATAAATCCTTTCCGAAAGGAATGGAGGAACCAGGCAGTAAGTCGATGGGACAATCATAGGGACGTCTCGGAGGTAAGAGGTCAACTCCTTTCTTATCAAACACGTCAGCATAATCAGCATAAGGGGCCGGGATACCAAACGCTGTATCTGCGGAGCAGGAGTCCGTAGTGGACATTATAGGAGATTGAGCGGCTAGACAATGCTGTTGGCAATAACCTGAGACAAAGGAGAGAGAACCCTTGACCCAGTCAATGAGAGGGTTATGCTGACGTAACCAAGGGATCCCCAAAATAATTGGAAAGAGAGGAGAGGTCACGATATTAAAACAAAGGCATTCAATATGAGATGATCCAATAACAATTTGAAGCGGGATGGTTCGAGGGTAACAGGTCCAGAATTGAGGGGGGTACCATCCACCACCTGTATATGTAGCGGGTTTTCTTTTTTGTGGAGAGGGATGCGGAGAAGCTGAGCGGTGGAATGATCGAGGAAGCAACAGCTTGCTCCTGAGTCTATGATCGCTCGGACTGTAGCAGAGTCAGTGGCCCACTGTAGAGATAAGGAAATGGATAGGTGAGGGCGTCCCGTCGGTAGGGGAAAAATGACGTGCTGACTGCAAATCGTGGAGCTGGTGTTGAAAATGTGACTGTCCAGTTTGTAGATCTTGCACTGATTGTGTCAGGGTAGATAGTTGTCGAGATAAAGCAGAGACAGCTTCCATCACTTCTGCGGGATCCATGGTGGGGCTTGAGTATTTTGTAACACCACAATACGTACGTACCGTGATTCAGTAGTGAAGCCCCAGTTGCAGAAGTGACAGCCCTTGCCAGGTATCACAATACTGGAAGATACACAGCTTCCAGCCGTAACAACAGGCACGAGCGTCAGAGGGATCAGGAGAGGATGCACAGGTGCCTATATCGGGATGGTGAGGAGGAGACCACGTAATGGAGCCAGAGAAGGAGCGAAATCCAATATAACAAGCTGGGTCAGGAGCACAGAGAGCAGGGATGTCAGAAAAATAAGCCAAGTCAGGGGGTCCAGAGAGTAGAGTAATCAGAGTACACAAGCCGGGATGGGAGCCAGAAGTCAGGGAAGTCCAAAAAACGAGCAGAGTCAAAAATCCAGGAAAAACGATAATAAACGCTGTAGAAAACTTAGAGAAGCTCAGAGAAATACTCAAGCACTTTTGAATAGCGCGCGCTGCCGTTTTAAAGGGCCGTAGCTCCGCCCCCGTGACGTGTGAGACGCGCGTCCCACTACCCATCTCCATAGCGACGCTCGTGAAAGGAACGCCACAGAATTACTGCGGGCGTGCGCTTGCAGCCAGCATCGCGCGCGTACCAAACGAGGGACCTGATGGCTGGAGATGCGGGAGGCAGAGGATTCTGTACGTGGGACCCGCTTAGTACCAGGGCTGAGACGTGATTGGCGACGGGAGGCAGAGCGGACCTGACACACTTATATAAATCGTATACCACTGTTTTTTTGTTTTTTTACATCATTTGTTATTAATTGCATATAAAAGGAAAAATAAAATGAGGTGTTTATCTCCAGCATCCATTTTGAGAATATTTCCCATGATGCAACATCATCCAAAATCTTCCAGCCAGTCTCACTTTACAGCTGTTGCCAAAGCCTACATGATGATGTCAGAAGATACTCCCCTGCTCTCTTACTGGCTCCTGTGTATCATACTGGGCAGGACTACGTGGCTTTGTACAACTTTTTTTTACCTGCCTTCCAACACAAAGAGAGGAGATTAATCTGATCAAACAGGATTATAATTCTTCCCTCTTGTTATGTAATAGTTATATTACCCTCCCATTCAATGCAAGTTTATTATCAGAATTCTGATTTATAGTCTGCATTCTGTGTCCCAAGCCCCAACGTGAGAAATTTGTGCTGTAAAGTCTCTGAGGGATGGCACCCAAAAACACTATATTTCACAAAATGGCGGCGCCCAGTAACACTTGTTTAGTTACATATTTTATTAAATACAGTCACATAACAAAAACAAAAGACATATCTGAAATCAACAATACAAAATAAAAAGAGTAAAACCTTTTCATTTTTTGGTGGGGGTGTCAATTTAACCCCTTCACGACACTAGGACGTACTATGCCGTCCTGCTTTTCAGTGCCTAAACGATGCTAGGATGGCATAGTGAGTCAAGTGTTAAACAGCTCATCGCGGCTCCCCGCAATGAGCTGTGCTCAGATCCCGCTGCAGGTCCCTTTGAGTGGCTTTAGTCTGACAGGAGAAATGTAGCAGGTGCTCAAAACGAACACGGCTACATTTCACTAGATCGCGCCGTGCCCAAACGCCTCCATGACATCAGGAGATCTCGCGATCTTTTGGCAGGGACCCACAGGGTCTATTAAGACCCTGATCGGCTCTCTGCCATAATGTTCATTGATACCGATCACCTTGTGATCAGTGGCCAGGATCAAATTGTGACATTTTGGTGCTTTGCGTCAGGGGCGAACCCAGAGTCCGATCTCAGGAGGGGAACTGCCAGATTATTTTGAGGCAGCAGAAAATAATTGTTTACGAAACTGACAGTATTTTATATAATCTATAATACAGCGACCATTGTCTGAAACAGTACCATGTATGCTCCTTATCACTTTCCACAGTGCTATGAATGCCTCTAATCACTTTCCACAGTGTGTGCAAGGTGTGCATCATGTACAAGGTACAGACGCGGTAAAGCATAGCTCCCATCAATATATAGTGTGCAAGGTACAGAGTGTGGTACAGCACAGTTCCCATCAATATGGGGTTTGCAAGGTACAGATGTGGTA
The DNA here is from genome assembly GCA_036172795.1 of Pelodytes ibericus. NCBI lineage: Eukaryota > Metazoa > Chordata > Amphibia > Anura > Pelodytidae > Pelodytes > Pelodytes ibericus. Next base: position 54,035,310 of record CM069863.1, read on the forward strand.
CAGCATAGCTCCCATCAATATATAGCGTACAAGGTACAGATGTGGTACAGCAGAGCTCCCATCAATATATAGCGTGCAAGGTACAGATGTGGTACAGCACAGTTCCCATCAATATATAATGTGCAAGGTACAGATGTGGTACAGCACAGTTCCCATCAATATATAATGTGCAAGGTACAGATGTGGTACAGCACAGTTCCCATCAATATATAGCGTGCAAGGTACAGGTGTGGTACAGCACAGTTCCCATCAATATATAATGTGCAAGGTACAGATGTGGTACAGCACAGTTCCCATCAATATATAGCGTGAAAGGTACAGATGTGGTACAGCACAGTTCCCATCAATATATAATGTGCAAGGTACAGATGTGGTACAGCACAGTTCCCATCAATATTTAGTGTTCAAGGTACAGATGTGGTACAGCATAGCTCCCATCAATATATAGCGTACAAGGTACAGATGTGGTACAGCAGGGCTCCCATCAATCTATAGTGATACTATCTTTGGCAGCCCCTTCCATGCCATCCATGTCTGTCTTGCTCTCCCCCTCCATAACATCTACATCTGTCTCGCCCTTCCTCCATGCCATCCATGTCTGTCTCACCCTTCCTCCATACCATTCATGTCTGTCTCGCCCTTCCTTCATTCCATCCAAGTCTGTCTCGCCCTACCGCCATACCATCCATGTCTGTCTCGCCCTTCCTCTATACCATCCATGTCTGTCTCGCCCTTCCTCCATACCATCTATGTCTGTCTCGCCCTTGCTCCATACCATGCATGTCTGTCTCGCCCTTGCTCCATACCATGCATGTCTGTCTCGCCCTTGCTCCATACCATGCATGTCTGTCTCGCCCTTGTATACAGCCCTGTATATATGTATGTTTTTATATTTGGGTGTATGTGTGTATGTTTTTAGATAAATGGTGGGGCACTATTAACAGCCACTAAATTAATGCATCCAATATAATTAATATGCTGCTTATAATTCCCTTTTCCTTGAAAACGCATGAATATAGCACACAAATTAATTTTGTTCAAGAATTGAGACCAAGCATCATATTTTCTTTTGTAAACACCGCAGGACTCTACTCCATTACCAATTGTGGTAATAGAGAAGAGTCACCGGACACCTTGGCACAGATAAACATGTATGCCCGTCACACAATCTTGGCACCGTAGTCAAAAATGTATCTCTGTTATTTACACAGACCAATACAGCTTTCTTCTTTACTAAGATGTATGAAAAAAGGGGTTTCAACTTTGTAAAACCTGTGTGTATAGTCTCATTAGAGACTGAAATTTGAATTATTAATACTTCCAATTGCAGCTTGCTATTTAGTCATATTTTTTATTGTTTCCAGACAAAACGTTTATCCAGGTTACACAGTATTATAATAAAGCACTTCTTGTCCACCATGGTGCAAAGGGCATAATTCCAAAATGGTTAAACTAGTAGTAATTTGGCTTACTTTTTATATTATCTATAAATGCAACTAAAGTGTTTGTATTATATACCGTATTTGCTCTAATATAAGACGAGGTTTTCTTCAGAGCAAATGCTCTGAAAAATACCCCTCGTCTTATATTCAAGGTCGTCTTATAGTCTGACCTCAAATCAAGGTCAGACTATAAGACAGGGATCCAGGTCCCCCGCAGAGTTGCAGGGTACCTGGATCCCCGTCGCTAACAGCCGGTGGATGTCTGCGCGATGCGCGCAGACATCCTCTCCTGCCGCCCGGCGCGACCGCCGGGACTTCTATGATGATAAAAGTCCCAGAGGAAGTGCTGGGCAGCAGCGGAGAATGACTGCGCGTATCGTGCAGACATCCTCCGCTGCCTCCACTACCCACCAGGGATATCTGGGCAGCCGGGGGACGGAAGTGTAGGGCAGCATGGAGGATGTCTGCACGTATCGTGCAGATATCCCCTGGCTGCCCCCACTAGCCACCAGGGAGCAAAAGAAAAGGTGGGGGGGGGGGCAGAGAGCTGCAGGGTACCTGGATCCCCCTTGCTAACAGCCGGTGGATGTCTGCACGATGTGCGCAGACATCCTTCGCTGCCGCCCGGCACGACTGCTGGGACTTCTATGATGAAGCCGGGTCCTTCCGGCTTCATCATAAAAGTCCCGGCGGAAGTGCTGGGCAGCAGCGGAGAATGACTGCGCGCATCGCACAGACATCCTCCGCTGCCTCCACTACCCACCAGGGATATCTGGGCAGATAATGGACAGAAGTGTAGGGTAATGGACAGAAGTGTAGGGCAGCATGGAGGATGTCTGCACGTTTTGCTGCCCCCACTAGCCACCAGGGAGCAAGAAACAAGGTGGAGGGAGGGCGGGGGAAGAGAAAGACAAGGGGAGGGAGGGCGGGGGAAGAGAAAGACAAGGGGAGGGAGGGAGGGGGAAGAGAAAGACAAGGGGAGGGAGGGAGGGGGAAGAGAAAGACAAGGGGAGGGAGGGCGGGGGAAGAGAAAGACAAGGGGAGGGAGGGCGGGGGAAGAGAAAGACAAGGGGAGGGAGGGCGGGGGAAGAGAAAGACAAGGGGAGGGAGGGCGGGGGAAGAGAAAGACAAGGGGAGGGAGGGAGGGGGAAGAGAAAGACAAGGGGAGGGAGGGAGGGGGAAGAGAAAGACAAGGGGAGGGAGGGAGGGGGAAGAGAAAGACAAGGGGAGGGAGTGCGGGGGAAGAGAAAGACAAGGGGAGGGAGGGAGGGGGAAGAGAAAGACAAGGGGAGGGAGGGAGGGGGAAGAGAAAGACAAGAGGAGGGAGGGAGGGGGAAGAGAAAGACAAGGGGAGGGAGAGAAACATGGGGCGAGAAAGACAAGGGGGGGAGAGAAAGACAAGGGGAGGATGGAGGGAGAGGGAAAAGTTTGTGGGGAGGGAGAGACAACGTGGGAGGGGGAAGAGAGATAACACTGGGGGAGAGAGAGAGACAACGCGGGGGGGAGAGAGAGGGACAACGCGGGGGGGAGAGGGACAACACGGGGGGGGAGAGAGAGGGACAAAGCGGTGGGGAGAGAGAGGGACAAAGCGGGGGGGAGAGAGAGGGACAAAGCGGGGGGGAGAGAGAAGGACAAAGCGGTGGGGAGAGAGAGGGACAACGCGGGGGGGAGAGAGAGGTAGCATTGGCACATAAAAGGAAATAAAAACAAGAAATGCATTTGTTTAATATCATAATTTTTATTAAATATTAAAAAGCAATTTACATGTGAATATATACAAGTTAAACTTTTTTCCTATAGGGTAGTCTTACATTCAGGCTTTAAGGTTTTTTCCTAAAGGAATATCCAAAGTTTTGGGGCCGTCTTATAATCAGGGTCGTCTTATATTCGAGCAAATATGGTAAGTATGTATTTTTCACAGATGTCCCTGAATAAAACAGCTGTATGTAGTAGCTTTATTATAACTTGTTCCTCTCAATCACAATTTGTGAACTGTTACTGTTTGCTACTGCTACTAACCTGAACAGATCTTCACCTATTTCTGATTGCAAACATCTATATGTATGACACAACATTTACATGCCTCGCGAGTGTCAGGCCCTATTTTTGCCCCAAAGCCTCTGAACCTATTTCCTCCTCTGGTGTCCCTAAATTCTCTGAATTTTAGAATGTAAAGGAGTGTATCATAGAGCTCCAGATAGTGTGTTTAAAATGCAGAAAATATGTCTGTTTATTGGGATTCTATAAATAAAAGGCTTTATTCTTCTTCTAAATAGCTCGCAAATGACAAAGATGCCCCACCCATAGCCACACCCCCAAAAACAAAACTTCCCTCTTTGGCCATTTAAAATTCTGGGAGTTATGCAATTACATGCTGCCCTGCAGAATGTATAATTCAGAAGTCTTAAGAAGGAAATCAGTTAATTAATCATGGCAGTTTCCATAGGGTTCCCTCCTTGATTATTAAATAGGATAATTTAAGGGCCCTGCAAATATACTGGCAGAACGTATTACCATAGGTTTACATATAGTGGAAAATGCCTGTGGACACCTACTTTGTACAAGATCCTGCGCTGTATGTGCACATTGCAAGTATGGTTATCATTTGAGTTATTTTGCTTTTAGAAGCACTTTAAAGAGATTCTGTCAACCTCCACACTGCTTATACTATGAATGAAGACTAAAAAAAAGTGTAAGCATAATTATTGAAAATATAAATTTCTTGTGTTTATTTACTTTCTCTGCACCCAGGACTTACGCCAGCCATAGGCGTGCGCAGCCTATTGCATTAGGGTGTGCACCCTAAAGCACAAACACACACGCCGCACACGTGTGTGTGTATAGATATATAGATAGCTATATATCTATCTATATATCTATACACACACATACACAAATGCACTCTGCATACTTACATACAGACCCGCATTCATATAATTATCAATATAAACAAACATTTAAAAACTGTATTAAAACTTTTTTTTTTATTAATTAAGCATTTAGCAATGTAAACAGAAATCAATCAATCAAATTTAAACTTACTTAAAGTTTACCAGCCAGCCGGCCGACCCAGAACCCCTCCTGGGAAAAAACGATGTGCCTGTGCTCCGCTCTGCACCCTCTCCTCTGGCACTGCGGCTGGGCCTCACCCAGGGGCGTACCTAGAGCATTTGGCACCCGGGGCGGACCCTGAGTGTGGCACCCCCCCCCCCCCCCCGCCAATAATAAAAATGTAAGAAAACACCCACAATTTTTTCAATGTTTTAAAATTGTACAATTATAGATACCAGGAATAGTGTGCCAGTCAGATACCAGGAATATTGTGCCAGTCAGATACCAGGAATATTGTGCCAGTCAGAGCCCAGGAATATTGTGCCAGTCAGATACCAGGAATATTGTGTCAGTAAGAGCCCAGTAATAGTGTGCCAGTCAGATGCCTGTAATATTGTGCCAGTCAGAACCCAGTAATAGTGTGCCACTCAGAACCCAGTAATATTATGCCAGTCAGAGCCCAGTAATATTATACCAGTCAGTGCCCAGCAATAGTGTGCCACTCAGTGCCCAGTAATATTGTGCCAGTCAGTGCCCAGTAATATTGTGCCAGTCAGTGCCCAGTAATATTGTGCCAGTCAGTGCCCAGTAATATAGTGCCAGTCAGAGCCCAGTAATATGCCAGTCAGAGCCCAGTAATATTGTGCCAGTCAATGGCCAGTAATAGTGTGCCAGTCAGTGCCCAGTAATAGTGTGCCAGTCAGTGCCCAGTAATATTATGCCAGTCAGTGCCCAGTAATATTGTGCCAGTCAGTGCCCAGTAATATTGTGCCACTCAGAGCCCAGTAATATACTGCCAGTTAGTGCCCAGTAAAATACTGCCAGTCAGTGCCCAGTAATAGTGTGCCAGTCTGTGCCCAGTAATAGTGTGCCAATCAGTGCCCATTAATAGTGTGCCAGTCAGTGCCCAGTAATATTATGCCAGTCAGTGCCCAGTAATATTATGCCAGTCAGTGCCCAGTAATAGTGTGCCAGTCAGTGCCCAGTAATAGTGTGCCTGTCAGTGCCCAGTAATAATGTGCCAGTCAGTGCCCAGTAATATAGTGCCAGCCTGAGCCCAGTAATATAGTGCCAGTCAGATACCCAGTAATATAGTGCCAGCCAGAGCCCAGTAATATTATGCCAGTCAGTGCCCAGTAATATTATGCCAGCCAGAGCCCAGTAATATTATGCCAGTCAGAGCCCAGTAATATTATGCCAGCCAGAGCCCAGTAATATTATGCCAGTCACAGTCCAGTAATATTAAGCCAGTCAGTGCCCAGTAATAGTGTGCCACTCAGAGCCCAGGAATATTATGCTCGTTTAAACCCACCCTCCTCCCCCCCTTCCCCATCACTTACCGAAGCAGGTCTGTCTGTGGACCGCGACGCCTCCTCCGTGCAGTCTTCTCTTCCCTCCTGCACGGAGGAGGGAAACACAGTCGCCGGATGTGACGTATCGTCACATCCGGTCGCTGTGATTTTTTTTTTTTTTTAAACCCGGCGGCCGCATCCAGAGGATTCGGCCGTCTGAAAAAAAAAAAAAAAAAAGGTAAGCAGCGCAGAGACAAACTCGGGCGGCAGACGGCAGTGCAGCACGGAGGTGAGAGAGCCTCAATTTTGAGGCTTGATTAGGGTGTGCCCAGGCACACCCGGCACACCCCGTGCGCACGCCTATGACGCCAGCACCAAGATTGCACCCATAATTTACTGCAGCACCCGGATTACACTCTCAGGACTTTGCCCCCCAGCAACCAGGTATACACTCAGGACTTTTCCCCCCAGCAACAAGGTATACAGTCAGGACTTTGCCCCCCTGCAACCAGATATGCACTCAGGACTTTGCCACCCCAGCAACCAGGTTTGCACTCAGGACATTGCCCCAGCACAAATATATGTATTCAGCACTTGCCCCAGCACCTACTTGTATCCTAAGGGCTTACACCAGAGACAAGCATTCTGGACTTGATCCGGCAGTCTGCCACTCCTGCCGGCCACACACCACACCGACTTTTGACTGAGTCACTTCATCATTCAAACTTGCGCGAGGGGGTGGAGGAAGCAGTCTGTGCCAGCGACATCGGCTCCCCTACAAACAGAAAGAAAAGGTGCTGCTTGGCATAGGTGGGAGGGAGGAATTAGCTGCGGACCAGATAAAAAATGCCAGCTGGCCAGGTTTGGCCCACTAGCTGTAGTTTGGAGACCACTGCTCTACAGTCACAGCATAAACAATGTTTTTAGGTTGTCAAAGTCCCTTTAACATAAAAGAAAAAAGTAAGTTATTTTCAAGTGGGAGTAGTTCTTTAAACCACAGTAAGCCTTTCTGTTTGTGCAATACTAGCAGCAAAGGTTAATCTGTTTTCACAAGTCAAATGTTACCAGTTACCTGCTGAAACAGGCATAATCTTCTACATATGCAGCACAATTCAATTGAAAAAACAAGCTGAAACAAAGACGCTAAAGTTTACATATTTGGTATAAAGTTTTATTTCATGGTTCATTGTTTACAGAGAAAAAGTTCAGTTTCACTTTACAGCACAAAACAACAAAAATGTCAAATAATTTCAGCTTAATATGTTAAAGCTACTAATATGAGCTTCAAAATGTATATTTCATCAAAACAAAAGTTTTTCCCTTAAAATACTGGATTTATAGAATGCAGATTTCAGTCTAAGACCACCTAGCTGAAGGGATTTTTAATTTGCCTTCTTTTGGATCAACAGCGGTAGGAAAAGGGTTGAACTTGATGGACGCAAGTATTTTTTCAACCTAAACTACTATATAACTGTAACCTCCAAGGTCTGCAGGTTTCAGTCTAGGACCACCTCTAGGTTCTGTAGATTTGTGTCTAGGTCCACCTCCAGGGTCTGCAGATTTCAGTGACGGACACCCATCGCTGTATTTAGCGCAAGGCAAACATGGGGGCACTTGCCTTGTATGCCTTTTGGGGCGGCACAAAAAAAAAAACCTTGCTTGCCGGCAGAGACGGTGGTGAGGGGAGATCAAAAGATCCCCCCTTACCATCGCTCTGCCTGCCAGCAGGCTGCAGGCTGCACGGGGATCCGAAGAGGCAGCTTCTCTGTGCTGCCTGTTCGGCTCCCCGTGCAGTGTGATGGGGAAGTGCCCGACAGGTCACGTGACCTCTCTGCACAACCGCCGGGAAGTCGAACAGGCAGCATGGAGGACACAATGCTGCCTGCCACTAGTCACCAGGGGAAAAGGTAGGTGCTAGGGGATAGAGGCATATTAATGGCAAAGATTGTCATATTATTGGGTAAATTGGCAGGGGCTTATTAATGGCAAATAATACTGGCATATTATTGGGCAAATTGGCTGGGGAATATTAATGGCAAATAATACTGGCATATTATTGGGCAAATTGGCTGGGGCATATTAATGGCAAAACAACACTGGCATATTAATGGGAAAGCTGTGGCATATTTAATATCTAAACTGTTGCATATGTCAATGACAAAGTGACTGTGGCATGTTACTTAGTACCTGACAGTGGCTTATTTTAATTGGCAAAATTATGCTGTGGCATGTTCTGTGGGGGAAAATAACATGTATTATGGGGGAAAGTGACACTGTGGCTTGATCTGCAGGGGCAGTTCTGTGGGACAAAGTGACACTGTGGTATTTTCTGTGACACTGTAGCATGCCAAATTATGTGGGTGCAATATGAGTGCAAGCTAAGTGCTGTGTGTGCAATATAGGTGCAGGACAAGTGCTGTGGGTACTGTATGGTGCTGTGTGAAGTCCTTTGGGTACAATGTGGGTGCAGAAAAAGGGAATAAAAACAAGAAATGCTGATAAAGACTTTGCTCAGGGCCCACTAGGGTCTTAAAGCGCCCCTGTGATGGGGGCATTTAATGTGTATGTAATGTCGTGATGAGGACATGTAAATGGGGTGATGGGGCATCTCCTTGGGGTGCAACATGGGTTATGGGTCATGTCGTGGGTGTGCAACGTTGGTGGGGGGGGTGCCAAAATTTTGTCTGCCTAGGGCAGGACAAAACCAAGATACACCACTGCGGGAAGCATGGCAGCGGTCAGTCAGAGGATAAACTAGCGTGAACTATCAAAAGTACTCGCCAGTTTATCCTCATACTAGGGAAAACTAACATTTCACTTTTGCTTATAAATTAGAAGCACAAGGGGAAAATAATGTTTAGTGTCCCTTTAAAGCAACATAAATCATAGGTAGTCATCTAAGGAGCTATATTTTCTCAGACAACGTGGGAGACGATACAGAATGCAAAAGAAAAAATAGCGCAAGTGCTCAAATATTCTTCAAGATATCAAAAAGAAAAAAAATAATATGTAAAGAAAAAATGTGATTAAACCAGATCAACCACTTCTAGCTTGAAAGACAGAAGAGAAGGAGTTCTATACATTATTTATAAAAATAATATTTTATAAAGAGCAATGGCTTAGCATTTGAAGCTAGTGTCCAACTCCTCCCCTTCAAACTTAAAGGGGACCTGAAACTACACAAACAAATATACATTTAATTTTATAAGTTTTGCATCTTTTTTGCTCAAAATTGCACACCACCACTGTTTTTGGGTTTTACAAATATCCCAATTCCAACCAATTAACAGCTGTCACCTGTCTGAGTATGTTCCAAATATACTCTGCTCGCACAATCTTACCTACCTATGAGTCTCTGAAATATAAATCATATTTTGTATGGTATAAAAAGCAAAATGATCTCTAAATGTATACATTAAACTACATTCTTATTACAATGAGTTTGTACTCCAATATATCCACCCCAGCTTTCCCCTCCTATCCGTTGAATAAATTTGTTGGCTCAGGAGAGGGGTTTCCTGGTGGAAGGCAAATGTAAGTTATCCATTAATAGGAAAAGTGATATGACCGGGGTAGAAGTAGCTAACAGATCAGCATTTACCTGTGCAACATGAGAACTTTAGTTTACAATAGCTGGTTAAGATTAGCCACAATTACCCCAGTCTACTAATCCTAACGCCTGACTGGCTGTATACCAAGGGAGCAGCAGTCAGCAACAAAAAGTTTAGTGTGTAATGTAGAAAATGTCTAACACCAGCCTATAACTAAACTTCCCATGAGGTTCAGCTAGCAGAATAGCTGACTGAATATTAACCCTTTAAGGACCAGGGATTTTCCTGGGCCAATGACCACAGACAATTTTTCCATTTTGATATGTGGATGGGACACTAAACGTTATTTTTTTACTTGTGCTTCTAATATAGAAGCACAAGTGAAAAGTTAGTTGCCCCTAGTATGAGGATGAACTGGTGTGTACTTTTGATAGTACACGCCAGTTTATCCTCGGACCGACAGCTGCCATGCTTCCATAGGAAGCAGGCAGCCGTCTGGTCGGCGAGTGGCTCTCTCCGCTAGCACAGAGAGAGACCCTTGTTTTTGCATGAGATCAGCCGGGGGGAACTTAACTGGGTCCCCTCTGCTAATCCCAGTGGTGTATCTTGATTTTGTGCTGCCCTAGGCAGACAAAATCCGGGCACCCCCCTACCCAAGCTGCACACCCACGTTACACACCTAAAACATGGCCCATCATTCAGACTCACATCAAGCTCATACTCCCATCACACACACACTCCCATCACACTCAGTCACACACTCCTACCCCCATCACACTCAGTCACACACCCCTACTCCCATCACACACACTCTGACTCCCATCACCCTCAGTCACACACACTGTCTCCCATCACACACACTCTGACTCCCATCACACTCAGTCACACACACTTTCTTTCATCACACACACTCTGACTCCCATCACACTCAGTCACACACACTGTCTCCCATCACACACACTCTGACTCCCATCACACTCAGTCACACACACACTCTGTCTCCCATCACACTCAGTCACACACACTGTCTCCCATCACACACACTCCTACTCCCATCACACTCAGTCACACACACTGTCTCCCATCACACACACTGACTCCCATCACACTCAGTCACACACATGTCTCTCATCACACACACTCTGACTCCCATCACACTCAGTCACACACATGTCTCCCATCACACACACTCCTACTCCCATCACACTCAGTCACACACACTGTCTCCCATCACACACAGTCACACACACTGTCTCCCATCACACTCACTCTGACACCCTTCACACTCACTCTGACTCCCATCACACTCAGTCACACACACTGTCTCCCATCACACACACTGACTCCCATCACACTCAGTCACACACATGTCTCTCATCACACACACTCTGACTCCCATCACACTCAGTCACACACACTGTCTCCCATCACACACACTCCTACTCCCATCACACTCAGTCACACACACTGTCTCCCATCACACACACTCTGACTTCCATCACACTCAGTCACACACACACACACACTCTCCCATCAGCACTTACCTTTCCCTGGTGGCTAGTGGCAGGCAGCATGGTCCCTCCATGCTGCCTGTTCGGCTTCCCGGCGATTGTGCCGACAGGTCACGTGACCGGGCGCGCGTATGACGTCAGCGCGCCCGTCACGTGACTGTCGGCACTTCCGTGTCGGCACACTGCACGGGGAGCCGAACAGGCAGCACGGAGGTTTCTCTGTGCTGCCTGTTCGGCTCCCCAAGCAGTTTTGCAGGCAGAGCGGAGGTGAGAGGGGATCTTCCGATCCCTTCTCACCTCTGTCTCTGCCTGCAAGCGCGGTCTTTTTTTTTTTTTTTTTGTATTTTTTTTTTTTTCAGTGCTGGGGGGCGCTGCCGCCCCCCAAAATTTGCCGCCATAGGCATCCGCCTAGGATGCCTCGCGGTAAATACAGCACTGGCTAATCCCATGCAAAAACGAGGGTCTCTCGCTGTGCTAGCAGCAAGAGACCCTCACATACAGCTGTCAGAGTGGGGCGAGCACCCGATCTGATTGGCTGGGCGCGTGCTGACGTTTGTAGGCACGCAACAACCAGGAACTGCTGTGTCTCGTATGTGAGACACAGCAGTTAGTAAACCCGCGTGTATCTATTAATTCTACTGGGACATGTATTGTTTAACCCTTGCTTCGTCAAGGAAGCAAGGGTTAAACAACGTTTAATGTTCCTTTAAACATATTTTTTCCTCTCTGTCGTTTAACGCACCCATACAAATCATATGTTACTTTCTAAAGGATAGTTAGAGGTCTCTTTGGATACATATAAAAAAATCTACAATTTAGTATTCAAAAACACATGGAGCACACCAATGTTTTACTTTCATGACCAGTTAATTCATCATAAGGTCGCTGAGGGTTTACTGTAGATCAAGTCATCAAAGGTTACTGTTTGTACTGTAGATAAACAGTCCTCTCCATAGCCCCTTCAACAATCAGTTACAATTCTCATAATAATCAACTAGAAATGCTGATTGCTCCACATCATGGGAGTCAACAACAGTTAATGTTGTGAAGTGTAGTGTAGCTCTGTGATGCACAGCAAACATTCTGATGTGTGGCATCCATAAAGACAGAGGATAGTAAAAAGGGACATAAAGACTTGGATCCAAAATAGGACAGTAGTGGTGGCTAACCTTTGACACACCAGACATTGCTATTACAGTTTTCATGATGTGCATTCCACATCGGCTGCAGTGAGAATCCATAATAATATAATAGCTAACCTTTGGCACTCCAGTTGTTGAGTACTCACTTGATGCTTTACATACCAGACTGGCTGAGAGTCATGGGAAATGTAGTCTGAACAGCTTCAGTATTAACTAAACCTAGCTGCAATATATGTTTGAAATAAACTGCAAGTTTATTTCAAACAGAAAAAGGCTGTATATATTTAAATAAATCCCCCTGTCTGCTAGGTGTAATTTTATGTTTAACTCTATGTCTAGTTAACCTACCCTAAACAACATACTGCTTCTCCATCCCATGCTACTGCTACAGTGGGCCTGTTTGATTTTTTTTTTTCTCTTGCCCCTCCACCCCTTCCATACTCCCATGCTCTCAGTATGTGTTCACAGAATGGCATCATGGGATTGAACGCAGGGAATCATGGGAGCATGCAACATAATGCACAACCATAGCTGAAGTTTTCTTTGGGCCCAGAAACTAACATGTATTAGTAATTTGGCCATCACAATGGATAGATAAGAGGTGCAAAAATTAAAGTAACCGTATCATTTTTCAATCCAAGTTCAACTTGCAGACTTTAATAACAGGTTCAAGTTAATCTGGAGCAAATAAGGAAACTTGTTTGATGCATTGTTTTTTTCTTACCCTGAATTCTACTGCAGAGCTGAATCAACAAAGTTAACTTAACAGATAAATTAGAAAACTGATCTCACAAACTGCACACACCTATTTTCAAAGTGGCCAGAGGTTGTTAGTCCCTTTAATGTCCCATGTAATTCAGGAATATAGTTAATGTTAAAAGCCAGGTTTCAATAGCATCATTGGCTACCAGAATACAATTAATATGAGGTCACCCTCTGGTCAGTGCACCATTAAAACATCCAGTTCGGATGAGGCAGAAGTAGCCTTATTAAAAGAAAAAAAATAGTCCTTCTTCAAGTGCAAAAATCTTGAGTTTCTGGCTCCTGAATGATCTTGTGCAAGTGAAATGTTCAACAGAAGCTATGTATTTATACATATAAGCTATTAAATCCTTTACAAATAGATAACAATAACAGCTTGGAAAGTCATAGAATAAAGCACAGTAGTTGAGATACAGAAACTGTTAAGGACCTCCTCCAAGAAATAGATACACAATAAACTCACTTAGACAAATATACATACTTCCTGCTTTTAAACCATTGCATCATTACATTCTGAAATTCCTGCCCTGGCAAGAAATCATAAACACTTCTCTAAACGCAGAAAGAGTTGCAAATATTTATATTAATTTAAGCTAAATTTATATTTATTGCATTACTTTTTCTCACATACCTCGTCAGGTCAGTGTTTTTTTTTTCATTGGATGCATTTAACATTTACCTGTTTCACAGCAGTATTTAGAAATTATATTGAATTCATATTGATTATTGTTTAGGCAGTGGTGTATGTTTTGTTTTGTGCTGCCCTAGGCCTTACTAAACTCGTGCACCCCACTAATGAACTTTTTAACATTACAAAAATTTTATTGAAAAAAAAAATGCATTTCTTGTTTTTATTTCCTTCCTCTGCACACAGGATGTACCCAACACCTAGATTGCACCCAGAATTTACACCAGCACCCAGATTACACTCACACGACTGAACCCAGCATCCAGAGTGCAATCACAGGACTTACACCAGCAACTACTTTGCACTCACAGGGCTTTCCACAGCACCCAGATATGCACTCACAGGATTTGCTCCAGCATCCACTTTGCACTCAGGGCTTACCCCAGCATCTAAATTTACACTCATTGCTTATCCCAGCACCCAAATCTGCATTCATGGCTTTCCCCAGCAACCACTGTGCACTCAGGACCTGAGCTAGCACCCACTTTGCACTTAGGATTTACCTGTCTCTTAGGCCATTTGAAATGTTGGGAGGTATGGGTCAACAGCTTACATGAAGCAGTAATTACATATTTTCAGAATTTTCATTTGACTAAGTAACCTTCTGTTTTGGATTTTAGTATTTGTTTACATTCAAGTCTGTGATCCATCCCTATCACATTTACAGCTTTAATTTTATTTTCATTTGTACCTCATGTAATACCAAATGACAGTAATCCCAAATAAATCAGCAATTCCCCTGATGCATTGTGCCACTTCTGAAAAGAGACTTGAAAAGCAGTACTCTACAGACTCTCACAACTATGTGTAAAGTAATTCGCTTCATGGTTGTTTCTAAGAATGCAGAGTTAAAACAGAGGCATAATAGATTTGTTAAAACAAACAAGGAGGAAACCTGATTGGGAGACTTTCCAGGAAGAAAAAAAAAAACCTCGTGATGTAATGTTGCCTCCTGTGACTAGGAACGGTATGTACAAAAGGCAGAGAGGGTGGAGCATTCAAAGCAAACATTCATTGGAACATCCCCTCTCTTCAAGTGTCCCACCAGGGGAGTCCAGCCGCCGGCCATGTACACACCACATAAAGTACTAATGCCAGTTTACAACCAGCTTGAAACCTTAGAAAGGTGAGACTTGCGTAATGTTAATCAATATATCATTATAGACATCATGACGGATAGGGTGGACTCAGTTCAATGAACCCTCAACAGTTCCGAGTGCCAAAGGTTATTCATTCCCATGTGCATTAATGAATTTGGAAAGGGACAGCTTGGATAGTAGCAATAGCAACGATTCTGCATATACATTGAATGCAAACTATAAGATGCATATTACTATACTACGTGCACCATAGTGTTTTCTGCTAATCTTATCCATCAGTATTTTCCCCAGAGGCTAGAGTAATATTCCATTGCAGTACCTTGCTCTAGCGATGTATTAGTACATGCTAATAGTCATACACTGCAGCAGTCTCAGTCCTGCACTGCAGCATCCTGCCAACACACAGATTATATCATTCCACAACACTGCATCGTCTTTGTCCCAAGAAGCCTCATTGATCTCCAGTCTTTTGTTACTGGTGCAGCACTCGACCCCTCCCCTGCACATACCTTTGTCATCTCATCCCCATTTGTTTATCTGCTGTTCAACACTTCATTATCTCGAGTTTCAGCACATCCATCCCTGGAAATGCATGATGTGCGTGTATATTATATAACACCCTCATTAATGTTACCCTTGGCATTTTTGGCCACAAGAGCCTTTTGATAACTTATTGATATGCACATAAGGTTGACACAGAGAACATTGAAAAACAAGCTGGTGGGGGAATCTTGAATTTTCTCCAGTTTTATGTTATTGCAGGCTTTTGAGAGTTCATTTTCTTTGAAAGTCTTATTGCACAATAATACTGCTCCCTGTCAGCCCTTGGCCAGCTTAAAAAGTTTTAAAAAAAAACAGGCAGGCTTCAATCAGCATCCAATCCTATACAGAGATTTGTATCCACCCCTTGTTTCATATACAAGGCAGGTGAATATGTTGAGTGAATGGCTTCATCAAAAGAAGGCTGTTTAAATGTCCCCCTCTTAGGTCACAAATGGCTAACCCGTTTATTTACAAAATCGACAAATATTTTAAGTTCTTGACTGTTCAAATATTTTCTTTGACACAAACTGCTGAAACAAAATATATCATATGAAAGTATATGTTGCTTTCTTACTGCATGCTAAAGGCTGTTTTATTCTGAAAAATGTTTTAACTTATTAAATGCTGGAGGGATATCATTGGACGTCAATGGGTAAAAAGGCATAACTAAAAGTGACATCAGAGTATCGGAAAATAAAAAGGGTCTATCAGTGATATTTATATATTTTTTATTTTATTTTTTAATTCTTTTTTTTTTTTTTACCTCTTGCTATACTGTATTTGCGTGAATGATATAATCTGCATGTTGCATTCTCTCTTGCACTATAATATAAATGGTTCCTTCACACTCCAGTCATATATCTCACCATCTGTGATCTATATGTATGTGGTTGTTATTTTTCCCCTCAGACACAATGATGTCCCCAAGGTGTTACATGCATCTATAATGTAGCACTCTTAGACAAGTTCAAATACGCATCTAAAAGTTATTAAACTTGCTTGTATTTTTTGAGAGAAAGCAGGTAATGTGAATTACAAGGAAAGTCATGAGGGGAAAATGCATTCAATGAACTAACTAAAATAAAACTGTCTCGTCATCAAGTGCAAAATGTCTGACATCAAGGTACATGGGAAAAAGGCCGAGAAGTATGCAAACTGTTTAATTCCCATAAACATACCGTAATAGTCGAGTTGGAGAATATCTCTGTCGCAAAGGACACGACTTCTAATATATGAACTGTACTGATGGGCCTGTTCCACACGCAGAGGAAAGAGGAAAAACATGGGAGGTTATGTTTATATGTCAATTTAATAGCTTCATTTCTGATGTTAATTGTGTCATAGGATTACTCATTACCATATTGTTGATTAAGGTTCTGGACAGTTTTTTGACCCGGCCAGGAATAAAACCTCCGCAGTAAAAGTGTTTTAAAAAAATGATTCGCTTTTTATTCTTTTTTTATTATTCCCTTGAAGTTGGCTAGTTATATTGTGATTTTTATTTTTAATTTTTTTTTATACCCCCAGTATACCAGAGAGATTATAAGCCTGTATTTCCATCTGAGGATTTATTAATATATTGGTTGTGCTTTTATTTTATGTATAAAAAAATGTTTTTTTCTTTTATTGTAACTGTGTCTATTTTAATTTTTTTTTTTTTAATACTTGGTATGTGAAGAAAAATATATATCTTTATTAATTGTGTTGGTAATATTTTGTAATTTTTAGCGAAATATATATATAAATAATTTCAAATGTGTCTGTGGTGTCTCCTGTTTATGACATCACCTATGGCAGGAGTGCTGTTTGGAAGTCTGCAGTCTAGAAGGTATTGTTCCACTTATATCAGGTGTGTCCAAAAAAAATTCTGAAGTGGGTCACATGATTAGAAATGTATATGTGTACTACATTACATATTGTATACATACTGCAACAGTGAAGAAACAGACAATAATCTCACCCAGCTGGCAAGCTGTGGTAAGAATACTGTGACTTCACAGTTTTTTTTCTTATCACAGCTGCCAGCTGGGTGAGATTATTGTCTTTGTGTTTTAGTGTAAGAGTGTTTGTTCGTGGTTCACTCCTTGTAATTTCCCAACTATCACCTGTGATTTGCTTTTTACTCAGAATATTATCTTGTCTAGCGAAAAATAGTGTGCAGGAATCTATGATCTGCAAAATATCTTTGTCCTAGGTATGAGCATAACCACCAAGCAAAGGTAGTGGGTATGCACCAACTTCCCGCAGTGACTTTTGCCGCTCTGAAGATGGTTGCTCTGTGCATGTTCACAGCAACAGCATTTTCAGCCTGTCAGGATAGCCGTGCAGTGCGCAGGAGGCCTGATCACCATAGATTTTAAAACTGTGAAACTAAGGATGGTTAACTCATCCTGGGACAATGCACCATAAAGAAGGATCTTAATCAGTAAAGTGTACAAACCGTCTATCTGTAACCATTAAGCACCAATTTACATGGGGGGGGGGGGGGGGGGGAACCATACTGTGTACAATAATAAAGATCCATCACCTTCAATTAAGGGTTAAAAAAGTTTTAAATTCAAACCCATAACAAAGGGCACTCAAGACACGATTATAATAACACATGAAATTATACTGGAATAAAGTAACGATAAACAGAGTCTCGAGAAACTGATGCAACAAAGTCCTATGGAAAAACAACCAACAATCTCAGATAAATAAGTGAGAAAACAAAGTTTCTTGAAAAATATAGAAAAAATCCCATGACCACAGAACTTTTGAACTAGTGTCGTCTTAAACTCTAGAACGTTTAGGAGGGTCCTTGGCATGACGGTCCTGTCTAACAGGTGGTTGTTATCTATAAAGACAGAATAAAGTATAAGTGAAGGAAAAAACTTCTAAGACATTAAAAACCATAATACCCGGACTGGGGGGATGGGCGCTGTTGCTGGATGGTTAAGCGTATCCCTTGGACAGAGAGGAGTGTTTGCACATCATAGATTCCTGCAAACTCTACTTTGTTCCATTGCGAAGCATAGGTAGTGGGTGTAATAGTAGGCACCTGGTGGTGGTCTGAAGGAACTGTAAATGTTTAACTTCAGATGGTCTCCAGTAAAACCGATCAAAGGTCTTACTAGAAGACCACCTTGTAGCTTTCAAAATCATGGGAAGAGGAAGGCCTTGCCTCTGCATTTAAAGTTGAGGCTCCTGATGGATTGACCCTTAAAAATTGTCACATCAATACCCACTGCTAGCATAGCTGACAATATTAAACCCTAATAGTATTAACCTTAGCCAGCCAAAAAGTAGAAGTGATGAATAGTTGAATAAATAAGGATTTAATAAACTGACTAATTGCTCTTCGCCTTTCAAGTCGAGCTGTGCACCTTCAGTGGTTACAAGAGCTACCATGGGATAGATGATACAACAGAACCAACGGGAAGGTTTTCCAGTTTCTGACTGCAAAAATGCGAGTCTGCATTCCTTTCCAAATGGAACCCCCATCAAATCAACTGAACTGTTTTGTACAGACGTAAACACAAGAAAGGCCAGTCTGAAGAAATCCAGAAGACCGAGGTGCGAAAGGCTCGGCGGGAACAAGCAATTAGGACTGCCAAAGAAGCAAATCAGGCCAGGCCGCCGACTAAAAAGAGTGCCCCAGCCAAGGCACCATCTAAGACTACTCCGAAGAAGAAGATTGCAAAGCCTGTAATCTCCTGTGTTGGTGGAAAATGCTAAACTGTTTCTACCTGGATGTGATTAAATAAAAAAATTAAAAACGGTTTTGAAATTAGCTCATCATAAAGTCCTGAACTAAATCCAGCTCCAAACCTGGGAAGTTTGGGACGTCTTCTGTCTCCCTTTAAGGATCACATGAAACCCCGCCCTGGGAATCCGAGACAACCATGGTTTGATAATGTGTAACTGGATTAATTTTGCACCTCCCGCAGCCAGAGCTAAAGCCAGAAGAGATGCCAGTTTAATTACAGACCACTGTCCAAAGAGTCAAGCAAAATATCCACACCACAGGTGGAAGTCTTTATTGGGGTAAAAAGAGTTTCTAGGCATAAAACTCTTGACCTGGTGCTGCATCTGTGGTTGACATAAGCTACCGCTGTCCAGCACATGTGAAGAAACCATTCTTGACCTGTGAATTTCCTCTTGTATATCTTAGGGCTGAAAGTGCACCCTAGTCCTGGATGAAAGAATGTGTGGTCTGCATTAATGCAAAAGGCCCCTCTAAGAATGGGTGAGAGCAAGGTATTTCCCAACCTAATATAGCGCTTAGCTCTTTTCTGACACTCTTGGGCAGGACCACCTTGAACCCCTCCATCGATTCTCCCTGAAACAACTGACTCCATCTGCATAGTAAAAGGGAAGCTTTGTAACGCAGTGTTAACAGGCTATCAACCTCCCAATAATCTACTTTGTCTCTCAGAGACCCCTTGTGTCTTAACAGAACTGAAGTCAAATTAACTAGACTCTTTTCCCATTTGTCTGGGGGTATCCCCAAGGACATACCCTTATTGTTCAGCTTAAACCTCAGGAATAGAATCTTCTGAGTGGTAAGCAGTACATATTTTTTGTTCACTACAAACCCCAGGTCTTGTAAAAGGCCAATTAGATAATCTCTCTGCTGAATAACATCATACACTTTGGGGTTTAGCAACAGAATGTCATTCAGATAATAAAGGAAAAGGAGCCCTCTGTGTGACATGAGACATAATAATTTTCATTATCCTGGAGAAAGTGTAAGGTGTGTTGGATAGGTTAAAACCATTACAGGGATATATCTGTTCCCTCCAGCGGCACCTGAGTAACGGGGCCGTATCGTGCCCCTGAGTGACAGGTGTGCTGCCAGTCCGGTGCACGCCTGTCACTCGGAGGCATGACATCTCTCGTCGCTACATCCGAAAGACAACGCGGCTACGAATTCTGCAACAGAGTCACTCACTCTGTTGCCAATTCGATAAGCACAAAAAGTATACGAAAATTCGTATACTTTTCGTGCTTGTTGAATTGGCAACCGAGTGAGTGACTCTGTTGCCGAATTCGTAGCAGCGTCGTCTTTTGGATTTATTGCTGGGGTTTGTGTGCTCTCTGCTCGGAGCACACAAACCCCAGAAATACACAGCGCGGGTGCTCCGTGATATGTGTGCAACGCACACCTAGCACATATGGAGCATACGCCACTGCTGAGTAAGCTTTGTTTATAGGAACTGAATGGAAAGCATCTAATTTAATGCAAAAAAAAATTTTCTACACCAGGCTTGGAAGGTCTGCTAAACCTTCCATAGTGAATCTTTTGCTTTTCAGGAAAGCCTTCAAGACCTTGACATTCACAACCAGTCTTCAAGAGTCATCTTACTTCTGGATAGCAAACAAGAGACTGGTCCAACCTGAAATTGACAAATCTTACAACTCTATCTTCCCTTGAGCTAATGTCAGGGAAAGGGAGGTATCTAGAACTGGATTTGCCTCTCTGCAAAAAAAAACCCCAAAAACCTGACTCTGGAGTGGTAAACTTAAAAGAGGTAAAACACTGCATGGGTCTTCTTTTTCCTGATTATCTGCCTCTGGCATGGGCTTCTCTACTGCTGCCTGAGGGTTTAGACTTTCCCCCATGAGGGGAAAAAGTGGACTTCCGAGACACTTCACGGGCTTATCCTGAAGCCCCGTAGGAGTGGCCCTCCATCCAAAAGGGCTTCTTGTAGCCTTCCAATCTAAGACACACATTGGATAAGGTTATCACATTTTTAAAAAATGCCAGCTATGCAAATGTCTTCATAGACTTTATATTAACTTTTTTTTTTACTGCTAATGTGATGTTTGCACTATGCATGTGCAATCTCAGAATTTGCTACTGTGAGCCTGGGAAAACATGGCCATTTTTTCACATGTACAATTATGCAAAAAGTATGCATAACTGCATAATTAATATTGCATTTCCCACCACGTAATAGGGAAAAAATGTCGGAGTAGATTCAACTGAAGTAGATTTATATAAAAGTAATTCCTAGCAATAATAAAAGAAAACATTTTACAATATATATGCAGTCATCTGATCAGGTATTTCTTCTCTCATATTTTTTGTTCACTACAAACCCCAGGTCTTGTAAAAGGCCAATTAGATAATCTCTCTGCTGAATAACATCATACACTTTGGGGTTTAGCAACAGAATGTCATTCAGATAATAAAGGAAAAGGAGCCCTCTGTGTGACATGAGACATAATAATTTTCATTATCCTGGAGAAAGTGTAAGGTGTGTTGGATAGGTTAAAACCATTACAGGGATATATCTGTTCCCTCCAGCGGCACCTGAGTAACGGGGCCGTATCGTGCCCCTGAGTGACAGGTGTGCTGCCAGTCCGGTGCACGCCTGTCACTCGGAGGCATGACATCTCTCGTCGCTACATCCGAAAGACAACGCGGCTACGAATTCTGCAACAGAGTCACTCACTCTGTTGCCAATTCGATAAGCACAAAAAGTATACGAAAATTCGTATACTTTTCGTGCTTGTTGAATTGGCAACCGAGTGAGTGACTCTGTTGCCGAATTCGTAGCAGCGTCGTCTTTTGGATTTATTGCTGGGGTTTGTGTGCTCTCTGCTCGGAGCACACAAACCCCAGAAATACACAGCGCGGGTGCTCCGTGATATGTGTGCAACGCACACCTAGCACATATGGAGCATACGCCACTGCTGAGTAAGCTTTGTTTATAGGAACTGAATGGAAAGCATCTAATTTAATGCAAAAAAAAATTTTCTACACCAGGCTTGGAAGGTCTGCTAAACCTTCCATAGTGAATCTTTTGCTTTTCAGGAAAGCCTTCAAGACCTTGACATTCACAACCAGTCTTCAAGAGTCATCTTACTTCTGGATAGCAAACAAGAGACTGGTCCAACCTGAAATTGACAAATCTTACAACTCTATCTTCCCTTGAGCTAATGTCAGGGAAAGGGAGGTATCTAGAACTGGATTTGCCTCTCTGCAAAAAAAAACCCCAAAAACCTGACTCTGGAGTGGTAAACTTAAAAGAGGTAAAACACTGCATGGGTCTTCTTTTTCCTGATTATCTGCCTCTGGCATGGGCTTCTCTACTGCTGCCTGAGGGTTTAGACTTTCCCCCATGAGGGGAAAAAGTGGACTTCCGAGACACTTCACGGGCTTATCCTGAAGCCCCGTAGGAGTGGCCCTCCATCCAAAAGGGCTTCTTGTAGCCTTCCAATCTAAGACACACATTGGATAAGGTTATCACATTTTTAAAAAATGCCAGCTATGCAAATGTCTTCATAGACTTTATATTAACTTTTTTTTTTACTGCTAATGTGATGTTTGCACTATGCATGTGCAATCTCAGAATTTGCTACTGTGAGCCTGGGAAAACATGGCCATTTTTTCACATGTACAATTATGCAAAAAGTATGCATAACTGCATAATTAATATTGCATTTCCCACCACGTAATAGGGAAAAAATGTCGGAGTAGATTCAACTGAAGTAGATTTATATAAAAGTAATTCCTAGCAATAATAAAAGAAAACATTTTACAATATATATGCAGTCATCTGATCAGGTATTTCTTCTCTCATAAGCCCCCCCCCCCCCCCCCCCCCCACTATATGTTAGAGTAAACAACCCTTTATACTCTTCAGATTCCAGCTCACCAGCCCTATTCATCAGTGTGCTTCTAACTGGGTTCCAGTTTCAACTGGAACTGCTTAACGCTACAGGCCACAATATGCTGTCCTACTGACAATACTCTTTGATTTCTGCATGCTCGTTATCAAACATTCTGTACAGAATCTGATTTATTTGTTACTTTATGGACGTTTAACATTTGGCCCATCATTCCTGACATCAATTGGTTGGTTCTTCTTCTCTTCCGAATCTCAGACGTCACTACAAATACATATTGTGTATATAATAATAAATATAATATAAATCGTAAGCCTGTCAGCATAACTACATCATTAATTTGTGTTCTTCTTTTGTTCAGTTTTTTATGCTGTTTTTGATTATAATTTTTTCATGTTTACCATTTTAAAATGACCAAGTTCCTAATAAAAAAATTAAAAAAAAATTCTATTTTAAAAAAAAAATACTTTGTTTTGAGTGCCGTGGGACTTCGTTGTTTAATAGTTTTTTTTCTATAGTACTTTTCTTTCTAGTGCCAACAATTTATGCAGTGCTTTGTATATTTGTCACAAGGTAGAGAGCACTGCTCGACAGCTTATGTTTTTTTTGTTGTTTTTTTTGAATCACGATAAAGTGTGAATCACAAGTGTTGAATACACACACACTATATTATATAAGGTTTAAAAGAACTTTATATAATTGTGCGATCTAAAAGCTCAAGAACAGGCATGTACCTAGTTGGTGATCCCCAGAGAATGTGTTTTTTTTTTTTTTTAAAAAGAGACTTGTTTACATATTCCTGCCTTGAGGGTATAATTTAAAAGGAAGTGCTTTGCATTTCCATAGGAGGATGGAAGACTTCTTCGAAACAAGGAGGATTGATATAGCACGTGTGTGTAAATATTTATTGTCTGTGCGAATAGGCTGCATAATGTCCTTGTGAAATATTTCTGATGGGACTTTATTGGATTCCTGTAAGTGATGGGGCGTCATATAAAGTTTTTTTATTTTACTGTTTTGTTTCCCCCACAGAGGAGTCCAGTCTCTAAAAAGGGAACTGACAAGTGAACTGCAAAAATCAGGCCGTTTGTGTTAAAAAAAGATCTAGTCCGGTTGGGGAATTTTTCCAGATCTGCTACTAATGCCTGATCTTTGCAGTTCATTTTTTTTCAGTTCACTTTATAGTAAATAGATCCTGAGGCGTATAAGACAAGGGTGATTAATGTTTGTAGAATTTGAGATTGACCTATCTAGGAGTGAGCAGTGATATTTCTGATGGCTGCTGGAGATTTGTGAAGCCATGTCATAAGGCATATATTTTAGAATAATTTCACCTGAAAGGGGGAAAAAAAATCCTTCTCGACTCCAAGGCAGTCAGACTAACCCAGGATCAACAGTACCTGAATTACTTTTATGTGTGATAACCCTATATGCAGTACATATCTAGAAACACAGCCAAACTGTTTTTGAATATGTTGAATCAGACAAAAACAATGTAACACTCCTAATGGCAAAGAAACCTTCTCTATTTATTTTGAGTGTCATAAAATAAAATTAAAAACCATATAATACATGAGAACATATATTTGTGTGACTGAATTATGCAAAGAAATAAAATATTGTATTCTGGGGAATAATGATCAAGGTCCAGGAATTACTCCCGTGACCGGGCCTGCCACTATAGAGGGCCCGGAAGACAACCATAACCACTTGCAAGTTTGGCCCTTTAAAGTCACTGGCAGTGGATAAGCCAGCATGGAGAGTGTAGAGATCACCTGATACATATAATATAAAATATATCAAGTAATCTGTAAAAGGTGCAACCATTTCTGGCTAGTGTTTTGTTTTTGCAGTAACCCGTGACTGCTGTGGACATGTGGTAGAAAACAAATAATTGCTAGTGTAGATTAGACATGTCCGGCCAGCATACAAGTTGTAAAGTCTCTCTGTCAAATGTGTTTTTGGGCCTTCTACTTTCAGATAATAGTGGGCCACCTGGTAGATCTTTCCCCCGAAATCCAGTTTTTCATACATAGGATATAGCAAAGACTTTTTGGGTTTCTCTTACTCTTTCACAACTGTTTGAGAGGTTTTGTGCATTGCTTTGTTAAATACCTTGAATGCAAAAGGGAATCTCTTTACAAAGCACACTATAAACTGTAAACTGGAGCTGGAGCCATTGATTGCATTGTACATTTTCAGCTTTCACCTACAGCAGCAGATGGGGTTTTCAGTCAGAACAGCAAAGAATTTGGACTTCCTGTCTTATGAGGTTACGCTAGCACACAAAATAGAATTAGTAGCTTGTTGTTCCTATTTGTGTCATTATATTGAGGCATCATATAGAAATTAATTTATGTCCATAGCAGCAGTCCTAAAAGATTAGGAAAGCTTATTGAACATCCTATTAGAAGAAACTTTTAATTTTTCAGGCAAGGATCAACATGTAACATGCTGGTGTTTCATATCTATACTGCGTATATATCAAGAAGCTGAAAATATAGCCACTGCCAGATACACTACAGGGCAGCAGGGAATGCGTTAATGTCTGATGATTTTATCTATTGTCATCTGTTTATCTGAGTTGGGGACACAGACAGGGATGCTGTGTCAGCTCCCATTACCCTCCCTATTTTGGCAGACAGCATCCAACTCTCTGTACTGGAGTAGGGAAGCTATCGCTTCAGTCAAGGACCTCTGACCCACAAGACTAAACTCTGCCACTGTGAAATTGGGGTACAAAGGGCTTGCTTGTGAAGGTTTTTAAAGGTGTGTTTTTGTATTATTTGCTGGTCATGTGGGATGGGATAAGTTCTGGTGTGCAATGTGGGTGATTGGGTCTACACTTGGGTAAATTCTGGTGTGCAGTGTGGGTGATGGTGCATGTCCTGGGGTAAGTTCTGGGTGTGCAATGTCGGTAATAGGGCATTTACTAGGGTGCTGCGATAAGTCCTGGGTGTGCAGTATGGGTGGTAGGGCATACATTGTGGTACTAAGGTAACTCCTAGATGTGCAATGTGTGTACTGGAGTAAGTCCTGGGTATGCAATGTGGGAATGCAAATGTGAGGGACAGAATGGCAAGTTTGGGTATCCATTGGCAAATCTAGGGGCAGAATGGCAAGTCTTGGAGGTGCATTGGGGCAGATAGGCAAAAATAATGAAAATAAACACAATAAATGCAGATTTTTAAATCGTTGTTTTTATTAAATATGAAAAAACTGTTTACATGTGAATTCATATTTACTAGTAAAAATTTTATTTATTTTTCCTTAATCCACAAATTATACATTACTGCTGATTTTGCCAAGATATACCATGTTTATACATTACTGCTGATTTTTGCCATGTTATGCCATGTTTATACATTACTGCTGATTTTGCCATGATATGCCAAGTTTACACATTACTGCTGATTTTGCCATGTTATGCCATGTTTATACATTACTGCTGATTTTTCCATGATAGGCCAAGTTTACACCTTACTGCTAATTTTGCCATAATATGCCAAGTTTATACATTACTGATGATCTTGCCATGATATGTCAAGTTTATAAGATATGCCAAGAGCAATCTTGGTAAGTCCTGTGAGTGCGATGTAAGTGCTGGTGTAAATCATGTGAGTGCAATCTAATTGCTGCTGTATGTCCTGGGGCTTGGGCAAGTTCTGTGAGTGCAATTTAAGTGCTGGAACACTGGAAAAATTGTCAAGCAACTTATAGCCAATCCAGGGGCCTACAATGTTTGTCTTAATCCAGTGTTCTGACAAAATTCTCGAGCGAATTCTACTGCACAGGCGCAGTAGAATTCGCTCACCGCGCATGCGCACAAAGTAACAACTAAACATTCAGGTGTAACTTTGACAGAATAGCGCATGTGCGAGGGACACACACCACCTCCAGCCCCCTTCAGATCAGCTGCGTTGACAGGTAAAGTAGGAGCGCATGCGCACCTGGTTTGAGATATTTCTCGAGACCTTTTTAACACCACAGTGCATGCGCGAAGCATGTCACTTACTAGTGTAGCAATCACTGTATACTTGGTAAAACTCCTATCGGTGACATGCTATGCTAGTAAGGGGAAGTCAAACACGGGGGGGGACACGGTGGGGGGAAGGGCTGCCTCATCTTAGGCAGATCTTAGGCTCCCGGGGGACACACAGGAGTCTAAGGAGGTGCTCACTGTTGGATCACAACTCCCATCAAGATGAGGCAGCCCCCCCTTTTGTGTCCCCCGTGTCTGACTTCCACTTACTAATATAGCATGTCATCGATAGGAGCTTTACCAACTGATCTGAAGGGGCTGGAGGTGGTGTGTGTCCCTCGCGCTCGAGAAATTTGTCCGAACACCGGCCCTGGGTTTTTGTTTTACAAATACTTGGGAGAAACCATTTCATCAAGCTGCTGCTTCACTGGGCAACCATTGTTTGCTCCTATTGGTGTGTCAGCATGTCAATCATATGTAAGCTGTAAGGGAGAAAAGTATTTGTAAATGAGAATGTTAAGGAGAATGAGAATGTGAACAGTTAAGTAGGACGGAGCAGGTGGACAGTAAGAAGAGGGAGCAGCACAGCAAGATGTCACGCTGGGATTACTCGATTACATGATTAATCTCAGACTATCTTTACATTTTTAGCAGCACAGCCCTTCCTCAGTTTACTCACTGCGTAGCATTTTAGTTTTGTTTCTATCACATTTGTTATTGAGTCAAAATATATGTCTGGGCATCCCAGTCTGTTTTCATTATAACTACAACCTTTCCCTTGCCATTCATAGTTTTTATTATTTGTTTATTTCACTTTTTATATGTGTTATTTTGCTTATTACTAATACGGATTATCTTACAAAGGACATGTGTGCCATTCAAATGGAATAAAAAGACAAAAAACGCATAAGAACCCTTAAAACATAAACTTACACATTTATTTTCAAGTATCGGTGATTAACATTCATGATTAAAAAAAAAAAAGCAATACTTCTCAATTCTCGGATATACCAGGATGTAAATGAAATCATAAAATGAATCAGGTGCAACCAGGAATTTCCCTATAACTTTGCAAGACGAAAAACACCAAGTATCATTACATGTACATGACTAATCGCGCCAGACACCTTGAGATCCTTTTCAAAACCAAGAGAATTGTGAGTGAATGTTTTTATACGGTATTCCCTGACTGAATCACTTTTCAGTTGTGGGATAATGGGTTTATGTTAGTCATTCAGGTTGCTTTGCCTTGTCATCTTCAAATTGGCATTTTTAAAAATAAATAATTAAATAATAAATAACAGCTGAGCAGTGGAGCAAAATACAATCTTCAATGTATGATCAACAGGTGAGAAGATTGTTTGGTTGTTTGTCTAACCTGCATAGCTGGGCAACCTAAAGGTTTCAGCCAAATACCAGAGCATATACTGATATTATTCTGTGTCTCATTCACAGACTACTAGTCAATGCTCTACACTATTTTAAAGGGGCAGGCAATTTGATATTTATGCAGTTTCTTTCTTTTCTTGGTTCACTAAAGGGCCTAGTCAATAAAGACATAATTGCAGAATTGAGATGAGAATTTCAAACTTTACCCCAAAGTAACCAAATGGGACAATTTTTCCAACTTACCTACTTTTGGCCTTAAATGGACACTCCCACCAAAAAATGAAAAGGTTTTTTTTTATTATTATTATTATTTTGCATTGTTGATTTCAGATATGTCTTTTATTTTTGTTATGCGAGTTTATTTTAGGAAATATTTTACTAAACTGGGCTCTGCCATTTCGTGAAATATTGTGTTTTTGGGAATGAAACTTATTCCAACTTGAAGATGCACTACAGGAACAGTTTTCAAAAGTTAAAAAGTACATTGTTAACATTAAACTATTAATAAATACTGACAAAACTGTATCCATGTTTTTTGGGACAAATCCTAAACTACTTGAACTAAACAATCCCCAATAAAATATCAGGACCCTGGTAAATTCCCTGGTAAATATCTAGAAATGTGGCTAGATCCCAGTCTCTCTTTTCGTCTCCATGTTGATAAACTCTCATACAAACTGTCTCCAAGGTAGTGCTTTGTGGGAAAAAGCCCCTGGATCCCGTTATGAGAAAAAAAGATGATACAGCAAATGCTAATGCCTTACAGACCCATGTCAGCAAAACTCTAAACTTTATAATTCACAATTATGCTATGTGATTAAATAAATCTAGACTTGCTCTTTTTTGCATGGAGTCATGTAATGCGTATACGTGTGTGACGCCATGCACCATTGCAGTCCCCATGCATCTCTATGGCAGCTCTCCTGTTAGCTCTAAGAGTCACCAAAAAATTGCACACAAAAAAAGCATGTTTTTAAATGTCAGCTTTAATATGCACTTATCAATATGTTTTTATATTTATATAGGTCAGTACAAAAGTTTGGAACAGATTTGTCCATGAGGACTAGTTTTGATAAACATGGAACATTATTATTGTTATAAGTATTTAAAGAATATGTTGAAAACTCCCAGATTTTTCAAAATGTTCCAAAATATATTGAAATAAATTAATATGTGTTTCTGCAGACTCAAATGTTACCTCTTGCCCTGCTGGGGATGCTTTAGGGGCTTTCTGGATAACAAATAATTCTAGAACATGCTGGTCCTTTCCACGCTATGTAGGACATAAACCACTTCCTGCTTCCAGCTCTGCACGCTGCAGCATGTACATAAACAGCATACTCAGGAAAGGAATACACGTTGTTGCATGAGGTTGCATCATATACACAATGCTCTTATCCATGCACTCCTTCTCTACCTATATCTACGAGAACGGAGTGCTTCAAGGGTTAATGTGGCGAGAGAGTACCTTATAATGCAACGACCTTCGTTTAAATGTAATTAATAAGTCAGCAGAGTAAGAAAGTATAATTAGTGCTACGGTGTTTACTTGTCTCTTAATTGTGTTATCAGTTTATGCAAATGACCTGCAATGGAGATGAATTAATGTGCATATCTGGCGACCCCGTAAACATTAGATACTTTATGCATGTATGTTGCTTGAAATTCTGCAGTTTTAATGAGTTACATTATTAAATGAAACTATGCAAATCGATTAAAGAGCCCCTTTATGTTCAAACATAATTCTGCATGGCAAAACACTGCCATCAGTAATACTTTGTAGGATGTGATATATTCAGTACTGTTCTAAACTGCAGGCATGTGTGATGCAATGTGTTTTGAAGTCAGGAAAGGGAGGAGGAACTGTACAAGTTGGTTGAAACTGGTCTAGGAACATCAGTCAGACTGGGAGGCAATGGGAGAAACACAGTGATTAGCTGCACGTACAATGGGGGAAGGCTCCCTCATCATCATGTGAGTCCTGAGTCCTCCTCTTCATCCTGTCAGCACAGAACACTACCCCTGCCATCATGTGAGTGCTGGACACGCCCCCACTGGGGATATGGGTATAAAAGGGGCAGCAGCAGGGTTGAGAGCCAGCCCTCTCATGTAAACAGCAGTAGGTGTCTCAGAGGCTGAGAGCAGTGTTCACTGCAGAACCCTCCAGGTAAGTAAAGTAGACGGCTGGGGGTGTTGGGTTCCCTGGAAATATTGCAAAGAGATCTTCTGCTGTGAGTTATTGAGATAATAACCTGAAAATATGTAGTAAAATTGCATATAAGGGGGCGTGTTATAGGGGCAACGAATATTGAAGTGATGGCTGGCTGAGCATCATGAAGATCGTAGTTCTGGAGTAATAAACAGGAGCTATGACAGTGCTATTGTTTGAGTAAGCGCAGTAGGAATCCATCGGTATGTAATGGAATAGTGATTGTTTTTGTAAAATCATATAGGTTCTATATGGTTACATTTTGCAATCTAGACGTTGTTCTTAAATAAACATTTTTTTTGTCAAATAAACTTTATTATTGGAAAAGTAATCTTTGCAATGCGTTTTTGTGATTAATCCTGTGTAATTAAAGTTGATTTTCTGTGGCAATCAAATTATTAATTTTACATAACAAAACAACATCATCATAAATTGTTTCTGCAGAATATGCATTATGTACGAATGCGACGGCCATAGATGCAATTTATGATTTTGTTTTGGTGGGATAACTTGGTGTGTGTTCTTATAAAAATGATAAACACCGAGTAATATACAAGACTAGAAACTAAAAAAAATGCATAGATTGTGTACAGGAAATAAACGCGTTTGTTAGAATGTAATCTTAAACTGCATGGATTTTTTTGTTGTTGAGGGCTGCAAGCTGGAACAGATGGCATGTAACTCTAAGGATTACAATCATCCACACAGGTTTTGTGCAGCATTTACCCTGTTGGATGACTTTGTCCCACTGCTGTCCTCATATCTCTTACAGTGTGACTTTGTTACTGCCTTTCCATTCCTTTGCAGATGCATATGAGGTCATTTTATTGTGGTTGCTGATGATTTGCTGGTTATCTGTATCCTCCCTGCATAATACCAGGGATAATAAAAATGATTGTCAAATAAGGGGGTGTGTATGAAGCTGCCTTGTCAATATCCATGTAAATAACTAGATCCCTTCTTCCTCAAATAGTTCCATATTGCAACATCCTGAACTCTTATACATAAAATAGCTAATCGGATGCTTTATGTTCCCTTTCTGCACTATTTTTTTTGTTTGCATTTAGAGGATTTTATCATCTTTAAAATGCCTGTAATTGATAAATCAATAAGGATGGATTGAGAGTCACTATAGTTGTGCACAGTTTGTGCAAATAATGGTTCATTTCAAATTCAGGCCTGTCCATTCTTTGGTATGTGGTCCACCAGAACTTTGGCTATGATTTTTGAGCTAAACGTTTGACAGCTTATTGTTTCAGCCCACCAGTTGTGAGCTATAAGGCCCATGTAATATTTGGACATCCATGCTAATGTGTGCTTTAAATTAACAGCATTTCACATTTACCAGATGGACTTGTTTTCATACTTTCAAATTCCTAAAAACAGAACAGGATGAGGGCCTGCCTTTTTGAGCATCCTTTATGTTACTGCGTAGAAGAATCTCTCTTGTACATAGTTGATGGGGGAAACCACAATAGTGCAAGTACAGTGATAGGAAGGAAACACTGGAGTTGCTGGGCAGAAGTGAGCAGTTAGGGTACCTCTGAATAGGGCACAAACCAAGCTATCAGACATGTTATGGTGATTTTGCACATGTTTAAATAGTATTTTTTTTAAATAATAATACAAAAAAAATCCGTATTTTTAAAGCATTCTTTTAAGTCAACTCAATTATTATCACTAATGCCATCAGTTCTCTGCAGAATTCAAACAGGCATACAGTGCAGTATATTTGTCTCACTGTAGGTGTTCATAAATTTTAAAACCCCATTTGTTGAAACCAGATATGTTTATAGACTTCACACGGGGCTTTTATC
Source organism: Pelodytes ibericus (assembly GCA_036172795.1). NCBI lineage: Eukaryota > Metazoa > Chordata > Amphibia > Anura > Pelodytidae > Pelodytes > Pelodytes ibericus. The sequence goes on from CM069863.1 coordinate 54,067,406, forward strand.
TGTTCCAGCACTAAATATGTATCTTCTCTACATGATTATGCAGGATCTTAGTACTGTATTTTTCATACTAAACAGGCCACAATATATGACTGTATTTTAGTTTTTTTTGTAGACGTACTTTTATTTTGTATGGACGAGTGTAGCTCTGAAGGACTAAAAAATGACCCTATACATATGTGTGTGCTCTCAAGCACATGGCCTGTTACCTCAGGGAACATTGCTTTAAAAGATTGTTTTGTAACTTGAAATGGTTTGTAGTGAACATCTGAGTAAAATGTTGTAAAGACCAGTTGCAAGATTATAATTTATTCCTTAAACAATTTTCGAGAGTAATCTTGGTTGATTGTTTTCTTTGCAAGGCAAGCATAAAAGTGAGCCAAATTTTTGCACATCTCTCTGTAATTCTGGAAAAAAGTCCTTCTTTTTTTTTTTTTTTTGTACCCACATTTTCAAGCTCTGAGCTTCAGTATTTGTGTGAAATAATGTTGTTTGTGAAAAGCTTAACTTTTAACAAAAAATGTGTTTGTTTAGAATCTCTTCCAATAGTCATTTTTAATGTTGAATAAAGAATTACTGTGAACACCCTTCTTAAGTTTACTTCGAAGTATACTTTCGTGGAAAGTTCCAGTGTATTTGATTTCCGGTCTTTTTTTCAGACCCTCCCTGATCTTGTCTCAAGTTTCCAACTGTAAACAGTTTTGTGGAATTGAATGGCAGGAGATAGAAATCACAATTGTATGGAATTTTTACTTCTGCAGTACGGATAAATAATGTGGCAAATTGCTTTGGTAAATGACTTAGAACTATCATATATATATATTTTTTTTTTTTAAGTATTTTTTTAAAATAATAATAGGCAGGAATAAGTCGTTTCAGCCACTAGAAAATGTGATGCAAAGACCAGCCAGTTGTAAATATCAGTGGCAGTTGTGGTTAGCAAACGGGGGGCGGGGTGAGGGAAGTTTTTGTTGAAAGTACTACTAGTGAGTAAACATACTTAAAACCATATTTTTTTTTATTTTGCAGGGTTTCTTTCCAGCAATCTGGGATCTCGGCTCTCCCAAATTCTTTTTTTTTTTTTTTTTGTCACTCACCTCCCCCCAAATTTCCAGTTGCCAGTTATTTTGATCTCTGCCCTCTCTTTTTTGCCTTTCATTACTTGGGATTACATTTTGAATTTTTGGCCAACATGGTTCAGAAGAAATGTCCAGAGATGAACGGATTTCACCGTTCTTTTAAGGTGAGAGAATGTGGAGAAAAATTGTTATTATGAATATAACCGCATTATTATTTTATTAAAAATGGTAATGGTATTCATTTTGGAACAGCATTTAGCTCAGACATACAAAGTATAGTGTCTTTTAGACAAATTTTTAAATAATTGTTTTTACAATACGTGTCTGTAAGTGAAATTGTTGACTCAATTAAACCATTAGTTTTCAATTTATTTTTTTCCCTCTTGCTTCTAGCTACACTGGACTTGTCCTGTGGCATGTCCCAGAAATGATTGTACAGAACCTGTCTTAGCTATTTAGTTGGGCTAATGTTCTATCTATATTGCATGAATTATCACAGCATCACATATATATATGTGTATATATATATATATATATATATATATATATATATATATATATATATATATATATATATATATATATATATATATATATATATATATATAATAAATATATATATATATATATATATATATATATATGAATGTATGGTCCTATGTGGTAATCCACAAGTGTACAGACAAAGATTGCTGCAACTTTTCCAGTGATTATTGGTTTGTATTGCTTGTAATATACATGCACTTTACATGGGATTTTAAAATGTCACCTAGATACATGTTTTAGAGAATGTTTTTTTTTTATATATACCATAATGAGGCAAACTGATGTAATATTATGCTGTCCTGTACAGATCTCTAGATAAAGGAGTGTGTTGAAATACATACAAAAATCTCAGAGATCTGTAGAGAACATAATACTCCTTTATTGATGCTAAAGTCCTTTAGGCCCATAAAGTCTTCAGTTGCTAGGAATACAGGCAATTTTTAGCACAAGATTGGCCAACGAGATCTTTCAGTGATGTTTTAAATGTTGGTAAAGCATTTCCCAAAGGCACAAGTAACCATAGGCTTCCAGTAAACCTCTGATGCGCTAAAGCTATCCCCGCCTGTAAAATTCCCCTTTTGTCCCTGTTCTGTGTGTATTTCAATGCTGCATTAGATCCTCCCAGTGACGTCTGTGCTAAGTCCCCCTCCCACGTTTTAAAATAAGACTTGTTGCCAGGCAGATCACGGGGAGCGAGGGAGGAGCTCTAGAGAGAAGCCAGGCATGTTCATATGGCTGTTAACCCCTTATGCTCTCAAGAAGAACAACTTTCTCTATTAAAGACCAACCTGTTTTAAAGAAACGTGCTCATAAATGTGCATCTTCTATTTATATCTATATTGCATAACCTGCAGAAAATAGTTTTTTTTTAAAAAAAATATTTTAAACATTTAGTCTCTGTGAGACTTGAGGTTTGCAAAGTTGCATACCAGAATAGATTTGGAGAGTCCATGGTTTATTATAGTGCTTGTGATTTTCCACTTGATACCAATGATCATGAGTAGTTAAAGTCTGTACAGCGTAACGAATTACCATATTTAAGGAATATTTGAAATGTAAGCCAAACCCTCACTTCTAGAATGTTCTCAAGTAGGTTAAAAAAGGTTCCTGTATTGTTCCTGAAGTTACACATTCATATTTCTAATGTTTATTTCTAACTTTAGGGTCAAAACCCCTTTGAGATGGTGGATTATGGGATGGGATCCAGAAACATGGAGAACGTGTTCAATTTTGACTGCCCCACACGTCCCGGTAAATAAAATTTACAGGAGAGAGTTCTAACGTTTCCTAAGCAGCTCAACATCCGTGCAATGTTTCCGATATGAATTTTTTAAGACCTGCAAAAGAGAGCGCAGGCTATTCACACTTCCAGAGATTACACCATGTTGATGACGTAATTAGGCCATTACAGTTGCTTGACCTTGTTGCCCTCCTATTGAGAAACCGCCCTTGCAGCAAACTTGCTTGTAAATGTAATGTTTTATTCTTTCCGTTCAATAGGAGTGATCAGCAAGATTATACCCCATGTGGCTCTGACATGTTACAACGGTCAGCCTGTTACATAAAACATTGGATAACTTTCTTTTAAAATATTTATTTCGATTTTTGTGTTATTTCAATAAATTTTCAGTATCCATTGCATGCCCAGACATATGATCAGGTTGTTGTAGTCTTTTGTTTTTTTAATTAACATTTTTAAACTTTTTATTTTCCTATTTGCCCCAGACATGCCATCTAGTTCTCCCATTGACATTCCCGATGCCAAGAGAAGAACAAAGAAGAAGAAACGATGCAGGGCGACAGATAGCTTCACCGGCCGCTTCGAAGGTGTGGCATCCTTTGTGCTCTTCATAAGACACTTTATTTGCATTTTGAGCTTCTGCTTTGTTGTACTTGGGAACTTTGAAAATAATCCCAGCTTTAAAATCCCTAAAGAATAGTCCCTGCATATCTCAATACTGTACCTGTATCTCAATAAGGAGTCGGTTTGACACTTGTGCCAGTTAGGTCTTGTTTGTTCAAGACCCAAATTACAAGACGACAATATCTCTACTTTCAGGAAGGATCTTAATAAGTTAAGAGACCATAAAAGTTTTAAATATTCATATTAAAGGAACATTGCACCTTTTTTTTTTTTTAACCCTTGGTTAAAATAAAACATGTCCCAGACTTTGAAGTAAACCCAACGTGAATCTTAATAGATAAAAGCATCTCAGATACAGCAGTTACTAGTTGTATGCGCACAGCCAATCAGGTCCCCTCATGCAAAGATGAGCCGGTCGCCGATTAGATGGCTGCCTACTCCCTATGGAAGCATGGCAGCTGTCGGTCAGAGGATAAACTGGCGTGTACTATCAAAAGCACACGCCAATTTATCATCACAACAGGAACAACTTGCATTTCACTTGTGCTTCCATATTAGAAGCACAAGTGAAATATAAAGTTTAGTGTTCCTTTAATGAGTATCTTCCTCTTTTATGCCCATATTTTTTTATTAAAATACAAGATATTGTGTTACATCCATCCAGGGGTTTTTCTTCGTCTGCCATGTGTTCTTCGTGCATCCTAGCTGACCCATCTATAGAAGATATAGTCATTCCACAGCTTGTATTTATTTCGGTTAAATGGCATCTTCTCTCTACAGATATGTACCAACTGCAGGATGAAGTTCTTGGAGAAGGTGCTTATGCCAGAGTTCAAAGCTGCATAAACCTAATCACCAACAAGGAATACGCAGTGAAGGTGAGGGGGGGGGGGTCTACTGTGCTTTTGATAAATTTGGAATTGTCATTTTTAAACTCTATTCCTTTAGCTTGCAAGCGGAATAAGATGCAGTGTCTGTTCCAACAGTGTGCAGTATTATGAGCTGGTCACTAGCCCTGTTCAGGTCATGGCCTGACTTGTTTTATTTCACAAGCAGCCAAGTTGGGGCAAGGACGACTGAAATGTAATCATTTGGGGAAATGATAATCGAACACAGTATTCTATGTCAGTCTTTCAAGGACGTCTCTCAAACATGTATGTTCATTTCACATACACCGAATATCTCCTGGGGTCCAGCAACTTGTTAGTGGTGCCTTATGTGACGAGGACTTGGAGAAAATGAAGCTGCTCTTCAAATAATTAATCTGCTTAAAGGGACAGTATCTCTTTTTTTTTTGCTTTGAATGTAGAGAATATAAAAACTGATTGAAAATGATCTATACATTGTTTTGGCAAAATTCTAATTCAGGCCTAAATTAGGAGAAAACTATGTTAAATGTGTTTGCGGAGTTTCTCTGAGGTTTGATATGCTATGCTTCATATTTTTTATTCTCTAAATAGTAAAAACAATGTTTAGGTGATACAGTCCCTTTAACGTACACAAGAAACGGGTTGGTCTTGATAAGGTTAATACTTTTTTGAAACTTTCCAGTAGATGTAAAAATGTTACTAAACACTGGGATGTGACTCCTGGAGAACAGAGAAGTAGGACAAAAATGTTTTTTGTTATGAGCAACCAAGATGGGCCAATGAGATTTTATGTGTGAACGTGTTTAAGATCATTCAGAATGTAAAGTGGCTTCCACAAGTATGTATTTTATACTTTCTTAGGATAATGTTATCTAATATAATTCCGAATTTTCTTAACTAAATAGAATTGTATTGTAAGGAACGGATTTGTTAGGAGAAAAACAACTGTTGTCACGATGCTGTATAATTGATGTAGACTGACGTATTTTCTGGACAGCTGCATCGCCCTCTTACGCCTCCATCTGTCTTTGCAATTGGCTGGCCCCAGAATGCAAGGCTCAATGTTTCAGAGGCAGTCAAACATTCTTGCTGACACCATTCTCCAGAAGGGTGCAGAACAAATCTCACCAGAGCAGTGAATGCAGAATTAAATGTCAACTGCACACAAGAGGGCAAAAAATACATTGTTTGCAGATGCCTTTTTATTTCATCTTGAAAGAACGTTTTTTTTTTGTTTTTTTTTTTTTAAATTAAATGAAAGCTTGTCTTTAATAAATATCACATGAGAATAATATGCCCTTGCAATAAGTGACCTCCTGTTGCTTGTTTTTTTGGCAATGGGATCTCTTATCTTTTGGCTGCTGTTTAAATATCCTGTGATCCTCCCCTTTGGGTGGGGAGTTGTATGGGCAATGGCTTGGCATTATATGTTACCATCCTTTTAATCAGTGCAATCGGCTATACTTCATGCACTTCAAGGTTAATGATGTTTTTGTAGCATGTTTATTTAACAATATAAATTTATTTCAGATAATCGAGAAGAGGCCTGGTCACAGCCGAAATAGAGTATTCAGGGAAGTGGAAATGCTGTACCAGTGTCAAGGGCACAGGTGAGTAAATTGGACCACTTCTTGAAGCTGTCACTGTTATCCTCTCTGGGCACTTTAAACCTAAACTCATTTGTTCCACTGCAAGATGACAAAATACATGATCATAATCAATGTATACAATGTGGTTTCATAATTTGTAGAAACATAGACTTCATCTTCGACCACCAGCCTATGATGTTAATTTTTTTAAAATAAAAAGATGTATATACATTACTGAGCAAAAGTTTTAGGCATGTGTGGGGAAAAAATGCTCCAGAAGGACTTTCCAGATGTGCTGTCCAAGCTCTTTTGAAGAAGCACAAAGAATCTGGATTACTGGATGCTGTTTTCCTGCTATCTACCTTTTGACTTCTGAACTGTTTATTGACCTCGCCCTTGGAATTTCCCTTAATTAATTTACCCTGGACTTCATCATCAGGGGCTTAATCACCAAGCTCAGACTTGTCAGAAATCCGCAAAACCCTGGTACACCCATTTACTGTCTGAAGTGGTCTATAGAAGACTTCTGGCCAAAAAGCCATACCTCCGTTGTGGAAAACAAGGCCGAGCAACTCCACTATGCACGAAATCACAGGGGCGTAGAAAAATGGCAGCAGATGCACTGGACTGATGAGTCAAAATTTGAAATATGTGGCTGTAGCAGATGGCAGAAGGACCAGAGAGCGGTATCTGCAGGCAATGGTGAAGCATCGTGGAGGTTCCTTGAAAGTTTGGACTTTATTTCTGCACATGAAGTTGGAGATTTGGTCAGATTAATAGTCTCCTCGATGCTGAGAAGTACTTATATATCATCTGATACCATCCGGGAGGAAGCTGACTAAACCCAAATTTATTCTGCAGCATAACAATGACCCCAAACATTCAGCAAAAGTCATTAAGGACTATCTTCAGCAAAAAGGGGTCCTGGAATAGAGGGTCCCCACAGGGCACTGATCTCAACATCATAGGATTACCTCAGGAGAGAGAAGCAACTGAGGCCGCATAAAACCACATCCGAACTGTGGTCAGTTCTCCAAGATGTTTGGAACAACCTACCTGCTGAGTTGTCCCACCAAATATTTATTTGATTTAGAGTTTTCTTCTGTTCACACACTTTACATTTTGTTTATTTATAAAAATACGCTTTTAAAATGACTATTTTTGAAAGCTTTCTTACTTTACACTGTTTTTTTTCACCCCTGCCTAAATTCTTGCCCAGTAATTTAAATATCAAACATTTTTAGGAACTCTCAGAATACAATGTGTACATTTTAGACAAGCAGCATTTTACAATGCAGTAACTTTAGTGCTCGATGGTTCGATTTATAGTTGGCATCTGAAGTTTTAAAAGGATACTATGCATTACTAGGTACTTGTTAAAACAGTTCCACTGATTTTTTTGGTTTTTTTTTTAATGTTATTTACTGACAAATTGCTTAGGATCTGTATTTGCTGCACTTTTTTTTTTTTTTTTTTTTTTGTTGGACACAACAAAGGTCCTAGTTCACTTTTTCGATATGAACTGTAATAAGCTTGTTATCCTGTTTTGGTTCTCTTTGTAAGCTAACCCTAATATTCCTTTTTATAGCAATGTCCTGGAGCTGATAGAGTTCTTTGAAGAAGAGGACAAGTTCTACTTGGTGTTTGAGAAGATGTGTGGAGGTAAGCCTTTCTACTACTAATGTGACAACTGGAGCAATCCGCGTGGACCAGTGAATGTTCTTGCTGACTTAGAATTGTGCTTTATATTTACATTTTTAAGGTTTAGCTATATTTGAATTTTGTAATCTTTAATTCTATTGTATTTACAAATTGATTGCAAATTGGGAATTGAGGTGCCTACTGAATTATTAGTATTTTTCTTTAAATATCTGCTAAATTAGTTTCAGGATAATAAATTCTGCACTCGGTCAGAATATGATGCTGATATGTTTGTAGTTTAATTACATCTCTAGAATGAATGATACACTTCCTTTCAGGGTGGTTAGCTGTTTTTTTTCCATCCATTTTCTTTTAGAACCCTGGCATGAACCAATGTTTGTCTTTCTCAGGTTCCATACTGAATCACATTCACCGACGCAGGCATTTCAATGAGAGGGAAGCCAGTTTTGTGGTACGAGATATTGCCGGAGCACTTAACTATTTGCACAACAAAGGTACGTCTTTGGGTTCATATGCTTTGGATAGTAAGATATCTCTTTGATAGACCATTGGAGAAGTGAAAGTAGAATGGTTTTAAAACTTTTACTTTTTTTTTTTTTCTGGCAGGTATAGCGCACAGAGACTTGAAACCAGAAAACATCCTTTGTGAAAGTCCACACCAAGTAAGTATGTGTTCATCAGCCAAGTTGCATGGATGTGAATAGGCAATACGTTTATAAGAGAAAGGCAGTGCTAGTTTCACTTCTCATTTATGGTGAGCCACAGGTCACCAGCTGTCCTAGGAAATCTAATCTGTTAGATGAAGGCCGCACTTGAACCAATTCTGGGGTATGCCATCTTATTGTTCAACTGAGTTAGGGATTTATTTATGGGTTACAATCCAGATTTAATTTTATGAAATATGTTCTCGCGGCAAAAATGAGATACCCCTTTGTGATGAGGTGGTGATATTATTATTATTATTATTATTTTTAAAAAAACCTCAATACAACAAAGAAAAAAATATGCTTTATATATGTAATATGCCTTACTGTGCTAACAACCATTGTGTCAGCAGTCTAAGAAAGCTTAATCGAGCACTTTAACAATACTACAAACTATGCCTTTGTCTTTACAGGCCAAACTGTAAACTGTTCAGTGCTGTAATAAGTCTTGTATTGGTCATTTGCTAGCGACCATCAAGCAGTTGATACTTTATTTTTTTTTCTATCTTTCTGTGCTTCAGGTCTCCCCAGTAAAAATCTGTGATTTTGACCTTGGCAGCGGAATTAAACTGAATAGCGATTGTTCGCCAATATCCACTCCTGAACTACTCACTCCGGTAAGAGAGCATTATTAATCTGTTGAACCATGGGAGTACATATAACATTAAATTTGGTATTTCTAGGAGTGTGATTTTTAAATGTCATAGTACTCAAATGTTCAGTGAATATCAGTTTGTTTTCCGTGCATGGATCACACCCACTGGCTTCCAGATTAAAGCCACCTATTCATAAACAAATAAACCTGCACCAAGAAAATACCATTTGTATAGTTATTTTGTTTATGAATCCTCGAGAGATACCTATTTTTTTTATTTATTTATTATATTGTATTTTTATTCTATCTCCCAATAACAGTAAAAAAAAAGACCCTTTCATCAATACAAACACTTAAATACTAATACTTTTAAATACAGTGCAGTGTCATACAAACTTCACGTGCAATATACATTTTTGTTGCTTAGTCAATAGTTGCAATATTTGGACAATAAAAACATCCGTCATACATCCATTCCTACACTCATCTAACAATCATACGTATTCTCGTGGTGAAGCATCCATAACCAAGTGTACCTTAAATACATTTCGGGGGGGGGGGGGGGGGGGGGGGGAGGGTAGGTCTTCTTCATGGGTATAACTCCTGTACTTTTAAGGCGTTCACATTAGACTTATTCGTCTTACTGATTAAGACTCTGCCACAGGCCCATATTTCATAATACATTTTTAAGTTATTTGTTGATTTGTAAAAATACCTTTCCATATTGTATTGAAAGTTTATCAGGATCATAATGTTTGGCAATATTCGGGGGGTTCTGTTCCTTCCAATTGCGGGCCAGGCAGAGATATACCTATTTCAGTGCTTTGACCATGCAAATCTTTAAATAGTGCAGTATTAAAACATGGTGTCCGATTTTCCTGATTAACTAGTGAGATGACAAGTAAATTGCAAAAATCAGACCTTATTTGCAGAGTTGTAAAGATAATTGGAATGTTCTTTTTTACCTGTTAATATCTGACTTTAGTATTTCACACATTATTATTATTATTATTAAGATACTAAATATAATGTCTCTGGGTGTTTTCAGTCTACAGCTATTTCAGTTTTGTTTTGTATTCAACAGTCTTTCCAGACCTTTCTCATTATCTTTAACCCAAAGGAATATCTGTAAAACATGCCAGAGCCTTGCTTGCACACCCACTCTCCTCCCTCCTGCCAATTCCCAGAAAGCAAAGTGTACCCTGGCTTATGCCCAGGAGTGGATTTTACATACGGCAGTGGGGTTGTAAACATCAGTATCTAAAAATGACCATGTGTTAGTCTTAACCCTTCCATGTATCAAAGCCTTAGATTAAAAAAAAAGTTAGTATATGAACTGTCAGTGTGCATCTGTGTGTGTACAATCTCAATGAAGGCTTCTTTTCAATAGTGGACAAATGAATCATTCTGTTTGTTCTTTTAGTGTGGCTCTGCAGAATACATGGCGCCAGAGGTGGTGGAGGCTTTTAATGAAGAGGCGTCAATATATGACAAGCGCTGTGACTTGTGGAGCTTGGGAGTGATCTTGTATATCATGCTGAGTGGGTATCCTCCATTTGTTGGGCACTGTGGAAGTGATTGTGGCTGGGACAGAGGTGAAGCCTGCCCTGCTTGTCAGGTACATTTTTATTCTGTACTGCTTTCCAATCTGCTTCACTCTGTCCTCTTACCATCTTTCTGTTATTGCTGCAAAATGTGGTCTCTTTCTGACCTCCACTTTCTCACCTTTTTATTCCCAGAACATGCTGTTTGTCAGTATCCAGGAAGGAAAGTATGAGTTTCCTGAAAAAGACTGGGCTCACATCTCTGCTGGAGCCAAAGATCTAATCTCCAAATTGCTGCTTAGAGATGCCAAGAAGAGACTGAGTGCAGCTCAGGTCTTACAGCACCCATGGGTGCAAGGGGTGAGTGTGTTTGTAGCTTTGTTCAAACAGGAAGTCATGTTAAGGGGACTGTCCTATTAGCAAGCATACAGTTGTCATTGTAGTACAAAACCAAAACTGACCTATCAAATTATAACTCAACAACTAGAGAGCTGAATGTGTTTTAAAGGCTGAATTAGAGCTTGCATTGTAGCCTTTCTATGAGCAGATTATTGCTGTCATTTACGTGGTATATTGTAACCTACTTTGTGTTCCTTTTATTTCAGTGTGCACCTGATAATACACTCCCCACTCCAATTATCTTGCAAAGGTAAGCAATGTTGTAATATAAAATTATGATTTTTTTTTTATAGATGACTGTTCATTCCAGCTTTATTTTGACCTGTTCTGTTTTTTTTTGTTTTTTTTTTCCCCATGAAGGAATAGTAGTGCCAAAGACCTGACCTCATTTGCAGCTGAAGCCATCGCAATGAACCGTCAGTTGATGGAGAGAGAGGAGGAAGAGGAAGGAGTAGACTCTTCAGCATCCTCATGTCCCATCTTGGTCAAAGCTACCTCTTGCTCAATGCAACTTTCCCCACCGTCTGAATCCAAACTGGCTAAGAGGCGGCAGCAGGGAAGCAAAGGTGGAATCTCCCCTCCCAGCTTGTCGTCTCTTCTTATTGTCGCTGACTGAGGCTACATCTTGTGGTGGTTGCATGTGAGTTTGTGACGGGTAATAGCTGGCTGCCCAATGGGTGTACTGTTCTTGCACCATTCAGATGTTTTAGCAGCCAGTTATTTGAGAAAGGTATACTCAAATAAGATATCCTCTCCCCCCTAGATCCCTGAGAGTTTGTGGTCAGGGCATACAGGTCCAATTACTTGTGTTTTACTTTTGTCTCAAAACAAAAAATATCCGAGTTTCCACCTTGGACATTTAGATTTGAATTGGCTCTATTTTGACATAGGTACCTGCAAATTATTAAGCTGCAGTGCATTGTAACTGTTTGGGGTTTTTTTTGTATATTTTTGGTGGGGTGGGGAGTTTTTTTTGTTTTTTTTTAAATGGGCTGGGAAAAAAAAAATTAAAAACCAAAAAACTGTTCAGTCCATTTCCCTAAGGCCTGTGATTTTATAGGCCAGAAACTGCATTCATTTTTTTTAAAGGCAGTTCTGAAAGCACTGGATTGACCTTTTTGAGTGCTGGAGTAGGTGAACAGTATACTCTGGTTCTCCAGAAGATTCAGTGCTGCAACCAGTGTTTAACACCCCAGATTTGGATGGGTTACACTTGGTGAGTGTAACTTTCTTAATACTCTATCATCTGTGAGTAACACCTCAGAAGGGCTGCTTGTGTGCCCTGAGTATTTTACAGGTCATCAAAAGCTAACCAGATGACCAAATGAAATTCACTATATATGTGACAGAGCACCAGTGTGGGAAGGATAAAGTTAAGAAATAGGCTAATCTTAATTTTGAACTGATAATGTCACTGTAGCCCTGGCTAATGGTCTGACATGCAACCCATTTATGTATTTGGTGTCTGTCATGAAATTTTCATATTCATTTTTGAGCGAATTTTATAAACCAAATCAAATGTTCAGTAGGATGAAAAAGCCTGTGGACACAGGTTCTCATGTCTGTGGAAGAGGCTCTGTTTCTGACATTAGCGAGGGAGCTGTGATGATATTATCTAGCTCATTTTACCTTCAGCCAAAGTACTAACCTTATCTACAAGATTCCTAGAATTCCTATATCTGTATATTTCTACACATGTATGTGTACATTCTTATTCCAGCAACAGGGCTGAAAAACAATTGGCTGGCTTCCAATCAAGCCTTTGCTGGAATCTGAAGGCTTTTTCCTTTAAGTGTGGGTTAAGAGAAATCCTAAATGATATTTAAAACAGATTTAGGACCTCTGCAATCAGTTTTCTTATACATTGTATATCTTTGTTTTTCACCAAAGGACAGTTGTGTTAAATTGTACTGCAGGGAAATGCTTTCCTGTTCTTGCAGACTGTGAAATATGCTCCTCTTTCAGTAGTTGGCTTTGGATCGTTGGAAGGGGAGAATTTTGGCAAACTTGTAGCATTTAAAATCTGATTTATTTTTTGTTGTTGTTTGTTTTTAAGATGCAGCTACTAATGTTTTTATTTTTTGCCGCTTTTTCCACTGACTGTGGAATTATGAAATGATCCTGGATCATTTGGGAAATGGTTAGTCACATTTTGAAGGGTTACAGGATCCATATTGAAACTGCCTCAATTTAGGTGTGCATGTGTGGAGGGGGGGGGGGGGGGGGGGGAGTTTGTGTGTGTGTGAGTGTGTGTTTCACTGACTGGTAAGTCTCAGTGAACTAAATAACCCCTTAACACAGAGTGCCATAGTAGTGAGTAAATCATTGCACATAGAGCAATTCTAGTAGAATTGGCCTGAAACATTCCATGGCTTTCTATGGGGATAGCCACAAATGTAGCCCATTGCTCCAGATAACATTCATAGTTTCAAGATCGTTCATAGACTGAACACAAAAAGGTTTTATGGAGTGTTCACAATATTTAAAATAGCAATATTCGAGCAAGAGAGAATAATTTGTAGTTGGAGAGGTTAGCTGACAAAAGTATTCTTTAATGTAGAATACCCATCAGCAGAAGAAGTTAAGAAAATCAGGAAATGGTTTAATATACCTACATTATTTGATCTGTTATAAGCTGTTATTAGGCTATGTACGTGTGTTGCTCACTCCTTTTGGTACTCCAAGGATTATGGGATAATGCTATATGAAGATCGCACAAGCCCACAGGGTGTATAAAGGTTATACATTATGGGGGTGGGGGGGGGGTGGCAAGTAAGATTGATTCCTTGATATTTGTATGATGCAAGGAGATAGGGTAGGAAAAAGTGTGTTTATACTATTAAACTGTAACAAACCTAAAAAGATGAACATCAAAAAAAAAAAACCCGTTTGATTAGTAAACTATACTACATGGCCAAAAGTATGGAGTGACTAGTGAATTTGGCTATTTTAGCCACTCCCATTTTCTGATAGGTGTATAGAATGAAGCATTTGGGCATGCCATTTCCATTGATAAACATTGGCAGTTGAATGTCCTGTACAGTGGTTCGTTACTTTTAACGTGGCATCATCACAGGGTGCCACATTTCCAACAGGTCAGTTGTAGGAGCAAAAATGTAATGGGCCAAACAAGCTAACAGACTAGGATTGGTGAGGAGCTCATAATAATAGTCCTGTCCTCAGTTGGAACACCAATTACTGATTTCTTAACTGCTTCTAGGAGCAACAATAGCACGAGAACAATTACTGAAAAGTGTTTCCTTTGGCCACACACAAGCCTAGCATCACGGTTGAAGTGGTGTGAAGCTCGCTGCCATTGGACCCTTGAGCAGTGGAAAGGCATTTTCTGGAGTGATGATTCACGCTTTACCATCAAACTGTGAACTGTAACTTTTTTAGTGATGAAGTAGTAATGGTCAGGGACTATTTTTCATGGACTAGTTTTATTGGGTCAGTTGAAGGCAATATTTTACAGCCTAAAACAACAATCTAGAGGATTATTTTAGGTAAGGCTGGTTTGTCCAGATTTTAAAACTTTTGGATGAACTTCTGACCTAATCATCCAACATCACTAAAGATGTTGTGAGTAAATTAAAGCAAATCCTTCCAACTATTGGAAGATGTCCCAGAATATTGGAGGCTGTTATGGCATGAAAGGAGGGACCAACTCCAAATTCATGACCATCATTTTGGAAGGAAATGTTTGTCAAGCAGTCGTCCACATACTTTTGGCCATCTAGAGTATTTTAGTATAGAGATCTTTTGAGCCACTTGTATGTGTTCCCACTTTGACTACAATTAAATCTCCATGGCTAAACCACATAAGTAAAGCATGTTTTACAGCAGGATAAAAAAAAGTTAGTTTTTCATCTAGCTAAAGCCTCAAATTTGATGGTACCATAATCTCCAAGTGGCTCTATGTAAAGTTTTCATTTGTCTGAATTTGCTGTTGAAATCTCTTTTGATGATCTAATTGGTGCTTTCTAGGGAAAGAAAAGCACATGTACATTATACCATTATTAGTGTTTTTTGCTTTTTTGAATTTCAAGAAATTTATATAAATCCTCTCCTATTATATTCCAAACATTGCTTATACTTTGAATGTAGAGAAGAAAAAATAATGAAAAACGATCTAGATACTCTGTCTTAAATGTGTCTGTGGTGTCCCCTGATTATGACATCACCTTGTGGGTTGATATGCAAAATTTGAATTTCTCATTGAAAATTAGTTAATTTGCCTATCAAGCCACAAGTGATGTCATAAACAGGTGACGCATACAGACCCATTCAAAACCTATACTGCTCTTATGCATTTGATTCAATGTATAGATCTTATTATTATTTTTTTTTTAATTCTTTACATTCACAGTAGCAACAATATTTAGGTTCACCAAGTCTCTTTAAGTACCTAGCCCCACGCCATGTTTTCAGACATTTCAAAAGTACACTTTTTTTATCCATTGCCTACAATCCGTAGTTTAAATTTCTGCATGTGTACTAACTTTCTGACATTCAGGATTTTTTCCCAAATAATTAACAAGTCTGGAATCCTAAATTATTAGGATTTTTAAGGGGAACAAATTTGTAAAAGATAGCCTTCTCCTATTATTCTTAGCAACTGTGCAGGAATTTGGTGTAGATTTGGAGTAGATTGATTTGTAGAAATGTAGTGACAATGTAGCTACTAGTTACAAAGCAATAAGATTACATGTCTGTGTTGTGGAAATCTATAGAAGTACAGAGTGTTAAGGTTCCAGATGGCAGGATGTTCATATCCGTAGTTGACCACCTTTTTCCTGCATATTAATGGCTTAAGGCAGTGATGGCGAACCTGTGGCACTCAGAGACCACTGAGCTGGCCCTCAGCATGGGTCTACAGTATCCCCATCAGTTACGGAGGACCCGTAAATGTTATGATCTAATACTGACATTTGTACGTATTAGGCACGTTAGTGCACAGTGTATACTTGAACTCATTGGTGCAAGAGAAATGCTAGGAAGGGAAGGAACAAGAATGAGCAGGATGGGCAGAAAAATGCCTGAACTTAGAGAGCACTTTGAGAGCTTCATCTTGGCTTCCATGCAGCACTCAAGTTCAAAAATGTTCGCCATCACTGGATTAGGGGCTATTTATTCCTACTTTCGGGGCAAGTGGTAATCTGTATTATGCGGTCTGTAGGAGACTGTTACAGTTACCAGATCAATATAAGTGCCTTAGTGCAGATATGTACTGCCAAGTGATCAGAAACTGGGAATTGGGGATTAAATTAGAAATCCTAACTTATATGTATGGCCATGTTTGCAGTTTTAAAGTTACAACCTTGCACTGTAAAGCATTGATTTCTACATATGCCTCTCTTTATATAAATGTGTGGAGACCTAGACACACATGTAAATGCCAAATGATTTTACACAGGTCTAGATAACTAGATGTTTTGGGATTTCTCCCTCTTTTCACATGAATTCTTATTGCTGTGGCAGTATATCCATATAAATGTATGCATTTCACCATATGTATACACACCCTGTTGGAATTTAAACATTCCATTACTGTCCTGGTGGGTGATGGGAAAGTTAGCAATGCATCATTCCATTCCCAGGATTGTTCTCAGCACCCTCCCCAAATGTCTTTGCTTTCCTGAGTTGTGTTGTTTCCCATCTACACACCTTTGCGAAGGCCACAAAGCATACGTATATGCTTTTTTTGCTTTTTTTTTTCATTTTGGGTACGGAAGATCACATTGGCGAGCTCATTTTCTTTAGTGTTATTTTGAGTAATATTTCTTTTTATCCGTAAATCGAGAAACAACATTGTCTTATATTAAGAACACTTGAATCTGCTGTTTGCAGAGACCTTTCTGTAAATACGTTGAGGTCAGAGGAAATTTATTGCAGGGGTTAAGAAATATGGGAATTTCAGGTATTTTTTTTTTCTTTTTTTCCCCCCCCTTGTGCTGACTACCCACTTTTTTGTGAGATTGGTTAAACTCTTTTTCATTTTAAATATGGATTAAGGCCTATGCTTATTAGGTGTTGATTGCCATTCCCCTTCATTTTCCTAGATATTCATAGGTTGTGGGGAACTTGTATAACCTTTTTCAAGGTGTTTCTATATATTTTTTTCATATGCACTTCAAGTAGATGTTACCGCTGCAAGTATTAGTTTTCATTCAAGTATGAAACTTTTTTTTTTTCTTTGATATTGTAAAGAAATAAAGAATCCTGATTCTAAATAACAATTTTCCTTATCCAGCACCAACCGGAAAATAAAAACAGTCTAGGGGGGAGGGCAAACAAAAAAATCATATTGATCAAGACATTTCCTTTTTTTTTTTCTTTTATCCATGCAACTTTTTTTTTTTTTTCCATCTATCAAACTGGACCTTGTGTGGAATTTTAAAATCAGACATTCAATGGGAGACCAGTGGGTAAATAATCCTATCAGACCTTTTTGTTTTCTTTTCAATTGTACTTTCCTTTTACCCCCATAAAAATATGCTAGTTGTGTTGTACATGTTGAGTATCCCTTATCCGAAAATCCCAAAACATTTTTCGGATAAGGTACACTCCCCTTCCTGGCTCCCGGTGGTGAAGCTACTTTGCGTAACCATCCCGGGTGCTGTAAATGTGGAGCCAGTGCTCATGGGAAATTAAGATCCCAGAGCGCTGCGATGGGAGGGACTACAGTGCGGCGGCAGCACAGTGGAGCAGGTAAGTTCACCAGCTCCACTGAAGTTGTTCACACTGAATTTAGGTAATGTAGGTAATTTATATGGCTGGTGCTGCCGAAAAGGTTTGTTAACCGTAAGTATCCGTTGTCCGAAATGCTGTCCCAAGCGTTTCGGATAAGGGATACTAAACCTGTATTATACAATTGCTTTAATAGTGTTCTTCCCCACAGCTTGTTTGTCTTTTTTTTTGTTGAGGGTGAAATACAAATTAACATTTGACATCTCTGCTGTACTTAATGTCACATTTAAAATATACTTGATTGTTGAAAGTTAAAAATTAAGAAAGTGCTTTACTGCCAAAAGTGCTTTACTGCCACCTTCTTACTTTCGAACTTGGCAACTGCAGGTAAAGGACAAAAGAAATGGAAACACTGACAATGGCATGAAACATACAGCTAAATATCCCAGCATGCTTTAGAGATATTTCTAACTGCCATGTTGTTGAAGCATGTTCGATTTTCAGACACTATTAAAATTTATGGCAAGGTATATACTGTCAGTAGATACTCATGTAGAGATCCAACACTTTATTCATTTTATGGTGCTGTTTCCATTTGTTTCTTTGTCCATTACCTGTAGATAGGCTTTCTTTTAATGGAAAAGGATACACACAAACCTGTTTTGTCCTTCATTATTTTAATTCCTTTTCCTGTGCAGTTCTGGGAAATAAATTGTCTAAACAGAGTGCAGCACTTCCATATGAAGCCCCGAATAAATAATTCTTTAAATTTATTGATACTGTGAAATTGTCATGCATTTGGATCTGTTGTGTCTAAGTGCACTTGTCTGTCCATTCTGGACGAAAACATCCTACTTCACACCCTGAGGGGCTTGTTGGGGAATATTAAGAAATTGACCACCAACAGGTTTTTTGTGAATACCCTTGAATTTGGCTCTCAAAAAAAAACAAACGTTTTTTTCTCCGTTTTTTTTTTTTTTTTTTTTCTTTCTTTTTAAGCTGCCAAAGTTTTATACACCATATATTTTGTAATGCACTGTGGAATACGTGGTCTCCATAAAAGAGATTGTAATGGGCAAAGGATTTTTTTTTTTTTTTTTGCTTTCTGGGTGTGTGGGGGGGGGGGGGGGGGTACAGGGGGGGGGGCAAGCTGGGATAAAAAAAAAAAGTAATAAAGAAAAATCTGGAAAAAAAATAAGCACTTTACTGTATTTTAACAGGCATTTCTGATGCAGCTATGTGGAGATGTTGTCTAATCTCCTGATTCCATCAGAACTTTTTGTATTCTGTTTTTTGTAAAAATTTAATAAAATGTAAAAAAAAAATGAATATTTGAGCCTGTGTCCTTTTTTTCTAAATATTTTGTGTTATGTCTTAGCAATTTTACAGATCTCACATCGGATCAGAAGTCTACAAATCTGCTCTCTGCACAGTTTTAATACATGTTCAATGGTCTGCAAACTACCTCACTGTCTGCACATTAAAAACCTCTTAAATATAAGTGGAGCTGGTTGTCCAATAAGGATGACAGACATTCTGCAAAATGAGAGCTGTATATTATATATCATGAAGGGAAGTGGCACATACTATAAATGCCAGCAAGGGGTGAACATGTAATACTTTAAAATAACACCTTTTGCACGCATGGTGTTTGCTACCATATGGTCAGGGGAGGACTGTTAAATATTGGCGACCTTGCAAAAAAGACTTTAGTGGCCCAAGGTGCAATTTCACCAGCTCACCTGTTATCGTTAGAGATAGACAGACTGGTAACGGTGGAACGTTAAAATACAGAGCATGCTTAACCTTGGGTCTTTTTATCCTAACCTATTTATCCCAGCCAGAGTGTCATCTGAGGAAGATGGCTGCCTAGCCTACACAATGGCACATTTAACCCCTTTGTGCCAATGGACGTGTCAGGCACGTCCTGCCGGGAACTCTGTTCCTGACAATGAGCGTGCCTGGCATGTCCTGCAGTGAAACAAGCGGTTTTCGTGATCAACGATTGCGATAACCGCTTTAACAGTGCTGGTCATCGAGGCAATAGCCAGCACCGAAATATCCTATCTGGGGCACCCACGATCGCCCCATGGAGCGATTGTGGGAGCAATATTGACGGAGCAGCATGCTCCGTCAATATGGCTATGCCCTCTGGTGGTCTGAGCTTCAGAAGTAAAAGTTAATTCACTTCCGTCGCTCTGAATATGCTGCTTGACTGACCCTAGAGGCAGCCAAGCAACATTTCAATGTTTAAAAAAAAAAAGAGATTTAATAAGCTTAAAACTAGTATTACCGGTATGTTAGATTAGCCTATAGGGTTAAAATTAAATAATTTTTAGCATAAGGGATAGGGTTAGAGTTGGGGTTAAATTTAGTGTTAGGGTTAAATTTAGGGTTGGGGTCAAAAGGTCAATATAGGATAAAAAACACTTTTTGTTTTTTGCCCCATAACTCGCAAAAAGATACCGAAAAATATGGAAAAATGCATATTTCTGAACTCGGGACAAAATTTAGAAACTATTTAGACGGTCTTTTTTGATGATTGTATTTGTGTCAATTATTTTTAAGGTCAAGGTTTTTTTTATTTTTTAAATTCATAATATTTTATGATTTTTTTTTGTAGTAAATTATAAGATATGATAAACATAGTGGTATCTAATGAGAGCCCTTCTTATGACTATAAAAACAACATATCATTTGTGTGGGTACAGCACGGGAGAGAGAAGAAAATTACAGCTAAACACAAACACCCCAAAAATGTCAAAACAGCCATTTTCACCAAGGGAAAATCAAGGTAAAAATGTCTTGTCGCTAAGGAGTTAATAGTGTAAAGTGGTAAAATCCAATTGAGTCAGGTTAGATAACATCCCAGGGGGCAATTGTCCCATTTCCAGCCTTCCCCAGAGTATGGGGGTTGACTACTCTCATTTGTAGATGTTTTGCACAGATAAATAACTGGACTACAGTTATAGAGTAGAGAAATAATTTTACTTTCTCTTAAAGGGCCGAAATACTGCAGAAGGTTGCATTTGACAGGTAAGGAAATGGAAGTTTGAAACAGCGCTATCTGTATAAGACCATATGGTATAGACCCAGAAAATGTGTATTTACATTTGCTGCAACCTCTTTCACAATGACCACAGATGTGCAATAGAACAATTGGACATGTACCCATGTGTATAAAATATACTTAAATTTGGGGGATGATGTTTTTTTGACCCATTGGATCGTGTATTCACTCAGACGGAATATTCAGGCATAGGAAAAAGAAAATATATATTGTGTAACACAAAAGGGTTGATGATCCCCAGATAGCACCCTTGGAGTAAAACTCAGTTGGAATGGAGCAGACAACTGCTTTGTGAAGTCACCTAATGGAGCCCGCACCGGGGCAATGGATCGAATGGTCCAGATAAACTTGAGCAGAACCATAAGGAGTGTCGGACATCAAACTTTAATAGTGAGAAGATATATAAAGCTTTAAGTAAAAACAAGCAGTCCATTGCGCCAAAGGAGAGAAGCCAAATATCAATTTGACAAATGGCAGCTGTCGGCACTACTAGCAGAACATGTGCACCGTCCTCTCAATGTCGACATGCAAGGATTTAGACAGTTCACTTCCCTGATGGGCGTTTGCACCAGACATGAATATGGGATTTTCTGGTTTGTCTTACAATACCTAATTCTAAGGCAATTGTTAGATTTACATGTAATAAGCAGGGCCGGTGCTACCGTATGGCATATTGAGTGGCAAAATCATGGCATATTAAATGGCATATTGGAGATGGAAAATACTGGCATATTGAGTGGCAAAATACTGGCTTATTAAATGGCATTTTGAGGGGCAAAGTATGGGCATATTAAATGGCATATTGAGGGGAAAATACTGGCATATTAGATGGCATATTGAGGGGCAAAATATTGACATATTGAGGGGAAAAATATTGGCATATTAAATGGCATATTGAGGGGAAATACTGGCATATTAAATGGCAAAAGAATGGCATTTTGAGGGGCAAAATACTGGCATATTAAATGGCATATTGAGGGGCAAATATTGGCATATTAAATGGCACAAGAATGGCACATTAAGGGGCTAAATACTGGCATATTTGGCAAAATAGTGCGTCTCAGGTTATGTGTGTCACTGTGTGTGTGTGTGTGTAAGTAGTAAGGGTGTGTGTAAGTGTGTCACTGTGTAAGGGTGTGTGTGTAAGTGTGTCACTGTGTCTGTAAGAGTGTGTGTGTAAGTGGTAAGTGTGTCTCTGTGTGTGACTGCAAGGGTGTCTTTGTGTTTAAGGGTTTCAATGTGTGTTAGGGTGTCAATGTGTGACAAATTTAGAGCATGCGAGTTGAATATTTAGATGTATTTATTTTCCACATTATACATTATACTTTTATATATATAAAATGTATGGAGGGTTGGTGGTGTGGGAGGCGTGGCGGGTCATAGGAGGGGGGCACCAAAATGCACATTCGCCTGTGTAGACGAAAATCCTTGCACCGGCCCTGGTAATAAGTGACCAGTTATTGGTCAATCTTGCAGGTGCATGAAGTAAAGTATGTTTTGCACTACATTTTAAATCAAGCAAAGAGTGGAAACTGTTGTTTAAAGCCCTGTTATGAGTGCTAAAACCTGTCAAAGAGTGAATTCAGGAATTCAAAATGTAAAAAGTATTACATTTAAAAAGTCCTGTGACACTGTTTTCTCTAAATTTAGGTGTGGACGTGCCAGGCCTAGTGGAAATGTGAAGAGAGAGTTATGTTTCCAAAGTTGTGGTGTATTCTTAGAATAGTTTCTGAGCCAAAATGATGGCAATGTTCACAGCAAGCTGTGATTGACAACAGACTAAATCATAAAAAGCAGTGATCAAATGACAGAGCTATTGCTAAGAAAGGAAACTGATACGGTTCTTACTCTATGGTCATAACTATATTATTCCAAATGATTCATAGAGGGACATGGATTGGTGAATGATTACATCTGTATTGATCATATTTTAGTTATTCACTTTAGTTGAAGAAGAAGCCAAGAGAGTTGTTTCAGACGTGGTCAGCTATTGCTATAATTATCTAAACAAAAAAACAGCATAAATATATTTTCTTTGAAGGGACATTTTAAAAATCACTCTAAGAAATAAAATCCTCCTCTTGTTTGTAGCACAAAACCTATTTACTATTACCAAGTACACATACTGATATCAGAGTATAGTATTTTTATTCCATTTCTCTTGCAGTGAATAGCCTACTAACTAGGGTTGCCACCTGGCCGGTAAAAAATTGGCATCAGGCCAATGTTAAGTCTATGGAGACAGTACCTAGACCGGTATTTTTTTGAAGAAAAGGTGGCAACCCTACTCCTAACTCTGCAGGGTTAGTAAAGTAACTCAAAGGGAAGTTGACCAGATTGAATGGGTACCCTCCCCCTCGGGTCGACATAGCAGTGCTCCAAGCAGCTTTGCAAATAGTGACTAAGTTAACTAATCAGGATCTGCCATGGGCCTTTTTAAGCAAAAATAGTGTTGCCACCTTTTCCACAAAAAAATACCAGCCTTGCTATTGCCTCCATAGACTTATGGGAACTGGGGACTGATAAAAGTATTTAGAAAACTGGGCAGATTAGATGGACCGAATGGTTCTTATCTGCCGACACATTCTATGTTTCTATGTAACATTGGCAGCAAGCCGATTTTTTTACCGTCCTGTTGGTAAGAAACCAGCTGGGTGGCAACCCTAAGCACAGATGTCCTCACAGTTCTGATTCTTCAGTGTTGTTACAGACAGATAGCCAAGACCTGGAAGGATATAATCTTCCTGCAACTTGGACCCTTCACATTCCATTTTGATTGTGATGACCAATCAGAATCTCCTTACACCTACCTGAAACTGTTCAATGTACATTTAATGGAGGCACCAGTGAGATGGGAAACTGAATATCGTGGGAGGGAAGGAGGTAATTGATAGCCAAAAAAACAACAGCTTCTGCACATAGAGCAGGGGCAGGGAACAACAGGTTAACACGTTTGTTTGTGTTTTATTGGCATGGAAGGGTATGGCAGCTGTTAGCATCTGTTTTGTTTCCCACATCTACTTCAGTCTTAAGGGAACAAAAAGTATTTAAATGCTTTTTAGATGCCATGAACTGTTTTAGCTCCATTGCACTTGACAGTTCATTGGCCATTTTGTCTGAAGATTAGCTTACTTTTGCAGTCAATAAATACCAAGACTGGACATAAGAAGACATTACACACAGAAGGCTTATCAATAAACTGCAGTCTTTGAGTATAGATTCCAATATAATTGAATGGATTAGGCAGTAGCATGGGGCAAAAAATATCCTCCCCACTTTTTCCCCTCTCCCATCCAAATACCACCTAACCTCCTCCCCCATTGCCTACCTTTTCTGGCTCAGGAGAGGAATTTCCTGGTGGGAGGCAATTGTTAACTATACATTAAGTGGGGAAAAAAATGATGACCTGGGTAGTAGCTGCTAACAGAACAGCATGTACCTGCACAATAGCTGGGGTGGTGGTGGTAAAGATTAACCACAACTACCCCAGTCTACAATTCCTATGGTTTTCAGCAATTAACCCCTTCCCGCTTGTAGGACATTCTATGCCATCCTACTTTTAAGTGCCTAAAGGCCTGTGGGACGGCATAGAACGTCCTATATTTAACAGTTTACCATGGCCCCCCGCGATGACCTGTGTGCTGATCTCGGTGCAGGGACTTGCAGCAGGGTCCCCACTTTCAGATGAGGCCTCAGTCTGACATACAAAATATAGCGAACGCTCAAATAATGTAGAATAGTTCACCTTAACCTCAGTCTATAACTATCATTTCAGCTAGCCGTATGGCTGGTTGAATATTGTAGATGCAGTATGGCTTTATTCATGAAAGAGAGAATTCAGGGCTTGTACTCTAGCCCAAGTTGGCTAATATTTCCATAATAGTAAAACTAGAAATGTTGTGTGCTCAACATTATGGGAATTGCAGTCAACAAAAGTTAATGTTGTGTAGTGCGGTCTAGCCTTGTGATGCACTACAAACATTTTGAGGTTTTACAAAAAGAAGGGTAGTTACAGGCTGGTAAAAATGCACATAAAGGTTTGCATCCCAAATAGCACACTTGGTAGTTATGCAGCAGTGGTGGCTAACCTTCGGCACTCCAGCTGATGTTTACATTTGTCATGATGTTCAGCCATGGCAGCTGCAGTACCAATCCATATCCATAAAATAGCTAACCTTTGACAATCCAGGTGTTGAGTACTTCTTTTCTCATGATGCATAACATACCAGACTGGCTGAGAGTCATGGGAAATGTAGTTCCAACAGCTGGAGCGTTAACTAACCATAGCTGTGAAACAACAGCTATAATGAATTTTAGCTGCACTTGCTTGTCTGCTAGTTGTTTTTTATGATCATTCTGGTTAACCTGTTCTAAACAGCCTACTACTTCTCACTCCCTTGCTGCTGCTTCAGAGGATCTGTTTGAATTTCTGGGTGGGGGGAGGATGGCAGTATCCACTCTAACCCCCCCCCCCCCCCCCCCTTAAGACTCCCATAGGCAGTAGCTGAGTCACAGACAACAGAGGGCTACCTGAGAAATCTTTCCTTGGACCCATTCTAATATGTTTTATTAGTGATACTTCAGAGGGTCTTGTTGCTAGGGTGTCTTTTTGCTAATGACACAACAATTTGCAACAGGGCTGATGTTCCTGGAGGGATAAGTCAAACGGCTAAAGTAGAAAAATGGTCAGACCTGTAGCAACTGACATTTACAGGACAGAGGTTGGGAACAATTAAGTTATATTTAATTGAACGCTGGTATGAAGTGTAGGCATTTTAAATAGAAATGCTTTAATGAAAGACTGGAAGTACTTTGAGCCCTATTTACTTTAGGGTTGCCACCTTTTCTTCAAAAAAATACCGGCCTTGGTACTGTCTCCATAGACTTAACATTGGGCTGATGCCAATTTTTTACCGGCCTGCCAGGTGGCAACCCTAATTTACTTGTATAGCTCTAACCAGGGCAGGCATGTTGTTTAGAATCTTGGGTCAGACCTTGCTTGCTCAGACTCAGAATGTCTTCCCCCTGATAGAGCTACACAGAGGAATGTGGGCTAAATAAGGAATTTTATTTGCATTCTTTCATTAACTCATTTCTGTTTAACATGCCAATACTTGATGTAAGATTTCAATTAAACAGAACTTTAATGTAGATAAGTACAGTGGTGTATCTTGGTTTTGTGCTGCCCTAGGCAGACAAATTTTGGGCACCCCCCCTACCCACGGCATGACCCATAACCCACGTTGCACACCAAGGACATGCCCCATCACCCAATTTACATGCCTCCATCACCCCATTACATACACATTGCCAATATTATTTGCCATTAATATTCCCCAGCTAATTTGCCCAATAATATGCCAGTATCATTTTCCATTAATATGCCCCTGCCAATTTGCCCAATAATATGCCAGTATTATTTGCCATTAATAAGTCACAGCTAATTTTCCCAATAATAGGCCAGTATTTGCCATTTAATCAGCCCCTGCCAATTTGCCCAATATTATGCCAGTATTATTTTGTCATTAATATTCCCCAGCCAATTTGCCCAATAATACGCCAGTATTTGCCACTGAATATGCCCCAGCCAATTTGCCCAATATTATGCCAGTATAATTTGCCATTAATATTCCCCAGCCAATTTGCCCAATAATATGCCAGTGTTATTCTGCCATTTAATATGCCCCAGCCAATTTGCCCAATATTAAGCCAGTATTATTTGCCATTTAATATGCCCCTTCCAATTTGCCCAATAATATGCCAGTGTTATTTGCCATTAATAAGCCCCAGCCAATGTGCTCAATAATATGCCATTGTTATTTTCCATTTAATATGCCCCTGCTAATTTGCCCAATAATATGCCAGTGTTATTTGCCATTTAATATGCCCCAGCCTATTTGCCTCATAATATGCCAGTGTTATTTGCCATTTAATATCCCACAGCCAATTTGCCCAATAATATGCCAGTGTTATTTGCCATTTAATATGCCCCTGCCAATTTTCCCAATAATATGCCAGTGTTATTTGCCATTTAATATGCCCCTGCTAATTTTGCCAATAATATGCCAGCGTTATTTGCCATTTAATATGCCCCAGCCAATTTGCTTAATAATATGCCAGTGTTATTTGCCATTTAGTATGCCCCAGTAAATGTGCCCAATAATATGCCAGTGTTAATTGCCATTTAGTATGCCCCAGTAAATTTGCAAATAATATGCCTGTGTTATTTGCCATTTAATATGCCCCTGCTAATTTGCCCAATAATATGCCAGTATTATTTACCATTTAATATGCCCCTGCTAATTTGCCCAATAATATGCCAGTATTATTTGCCATTTAATATGCCCCTGCCAATTTGCCCAATATTATGCCAGTGTTATTTGCCATTTAATATGCCCCTGCTAATTTGCCCAATAATATGCCAGTGTTATTTGCCATCTAATATGCCCCAGCCAATTTGCCTAAAAATATGCCAGTGTTATTTGCCATTTAATATGCCCCTGCTTATTTGCCCAATAATATGCCAGTGTTATTTGCCATTTAATATCCCACAGCCAATTTGCCCAATAATATGCCAGTGTTATTTGCCATTTAGTATGCCCCAGTAAATTTGCCAATAATATGCTAGTGTTATTTCCCATTAATGTGCCCCAGTAATTTTGCACCCACTCCATCATTTCCCCAGCACTTTCTTGTTTTCCCTGGTGGCTACTGGCCGGCAGCATGGTGTCCTCCGCGCTGCCTGTTCGGCTCCCAGGCGGTTGTGCCGACGAGTCACGTGACCCGGCGCGCGTATGACGTCAGCGCGCCGGTCACGTGACTGTCGGCACTTCCGTGTCACACTGCACGGGGAGCCGAACAGGCAGCACGAAGGTTTCTCTGTGCTGCCTGTACGGCTCCCCGTGCAACCTGCCGGCAGAGGGAAGGTGAGGGGGATCTTCCGATCCCTTCTCACCTCCGTCTCTGCCTGCAAGCGCGGTTTTTTGTTTTTTTTCTTAATTTTTTTTCAGTGCTGGGGGGCGTTGCCACCCTCCAAAATTTGCCGCCCTAGGCATCCGCCTAGGATGCCTCGCGGTAAATACAGCACTGGATAAGTAGATTATGCACCTTGTGTGTAAAATAAAAATGAAATATCTGATACAATACCAATCTCATCATCTAAGAGAAAAGGGTTGTAGGCAGGGCTGGCCTTAGCACACTGGGTGAAACACCCCAGGGGGCGCCCGCCTGCCCCCCCAAATTTTTTAAAAAAATAAATAAAAAGAAGCCGGTAGAGGCACTGGATTGGGGAGATGAAACAATCCCCCCTCACCAGCCCTCTGCTCGGCAAGCTCTGCTGGATCCCAGAAGGGGGCGGAGCTAACTGGCTGAGAGGTGGGGGGAGAGAGACAGAACAGGGGAGGGGGGGAGAAACAGAACAGGGGAGGGGGAGAGAGACAGAACAGGGGGGGAGACAGAACAGGGGAGGGGGGAGAGAGACAGAACAGGGGAGGGGGAGGGAAACATAACAGAGGAAGGGGAGAAGAAAGACAGAACAGAGGGAGAGAGAGAGAAAACAGGTATGGGGGAGTTAGAGAGAGACAGACATGGCAAGGAAGAGGAAAGGGACAAACATGGGAAGGGAGAGAGGCACATACATAGGGGGGTGAAAAAGACGGGGGGCGCCACAGGGGAAGCCCGCACACTTAAGGCCGGCCCTGGATGTAGGGGCAATTATTTCAGAGGACTTGAAGGAAGGTAGGCAATGTAATAGAGCAGCAGGAAATGCTAGCAGAATGCTTGGTTGCATAGGGAGAGGTATTAGCAGTAGAAAGAGGGGAGTACTCATGCCATTGTACAGAGCACTGGTGAGACCTTACTTGGAGTATTGTACGCAGACTGGAGATTGTATCTCCAGAAGGATATTGATACTTGATACTTTAGAGAGAGTTCAGAGAAGGGTTACTAAACTGGTTCATGGATTACAGGCTAAAACTTACCAGGAAAGGTTAAAGCATCTTAACATGTATAGCTTGGAGGAAAGACATAACAGGGGGGATATGATAGAAACATTCAAATACAGTGGATATAAAAAGTCTACACACCCCTGTTAAAATGTCAGGTTTCTGTGCTGTAAAAAAATTAGACAAAAATAAATAATTTCAGAACTTTTTCCACCTTTAATGTGACCTATAAACTGTACAACTCAATTGAAAAACAAACTGAAATCTTTTAGGTAGAGGGAAGAAAAAATATAAAAATAAAATAATGTGGTTGCATAAGTGTGCACGCCCTTAAACTAATACTTTGTTGAAGCACCTTTTGATTTTATTACAGCACTCAGTCTTTGGGGTATGAGTCTATCAGCATGGCACATTTTGACTTGGCAAGATTTGTCCACTCTTCTTAGCAAAAACACTCCACATCTGTCCTGTGCACAGCCCTCATCAGATCACCCCACAGATTTTCAATCGGATTCAGGTCTGGGCTCTGGCTGGGCCATTCCAAAACTTTAATCTTCTTCTGGTGAAGCCATTTCTTTGTTGATTTGGATGTATGCTTTGGGTCGTTGTCATGCTGAAAGATGAAGTTCCTCTTCATGTTCAGATTTCTAGCAGAAGCCTGAAGGTTTTGTGCCAATATTGACTGGTATTTGGAATTATTCATAATTCCCTCTATCTTAACTAAGGCCCCAGTTCCAGCTGAAGAAAAACAGCCCCAAAGCATGATGCTGCCACCACCATGCTTCACTGTGGTTATGGTGTTCTTTTGGTGATGTGCAGTGTTGTTTTTGCGCCAAACATATCTTTTGGAATTATGGCCAAAAAGTTCAACCTTGGTTTCATCAGACCATAACACCTTTTCCCACATGCTTTTGGGAGACTTCAGATGTGTTTTTGCAAAATGTAGCCTGGCTTGGATGTTTTTCTTCGTAAGAAAAGGCTTTCGTCTTGCCACTCTACCCCATAGCCCAGACATATGAAGAATACGGGAGATTGTTGTCACATGTACCACACAGCCAGTACTTGCCAGATATTCCTCAGCTCCTTTAATCTTGCTGTAGGCCTCTTGGTAACCTCCCAGACCAGTTTTCTTCTTGTCTTTTCATCAATTTTGGAGGGAGCTCCAGTTCTTGGTAATGTCACTGTTGTGCCATATTTTCTCCACTTGATGATGACTGTCTCCACTGTGTTCCATGGTATATCTAATGCCTTGGAAATTCTTTTGTACCCTTCTCCTGACTGATACCTTTTAACAATGAGATCCCTCTGATGCTTTGGAAGCTCTCTGTGGACCATGGCTTTTGCTGTGGGATGCGACTAAGAAAATTTCAGGAAAGACCAACTAGAGCAGCTGAACTTTATTTGGGGTTAATCAGAGGCACTTTAAATGATGGCAGGTGTATGCTGACTCCTATTTAACATGATTTGGAATGTGATTGCTTAATTCTGAACACAGCTACATCCCCAGTTATAAGAGGGTGTGCACACTTATGCAACCACATTATTTTATTTTTATAATTTTTCTTCCCTCTATCTAAAAAAATTCCGTTTGTTTTTCAATTGAGTTGTACAGTTTATAGGTCACATTAAAGGTGGAAAAAGTTCTGAAATTATTTATCTTTGCCTCATTTTTTTACAGCTCAGAAACCTGACATTTTAACAGGGGTGTGTAGATTTTTACATCCACTGTACATAAAGGGAATCAACACGGTAAAGGAGGAGAGTATATTTAAAGATGAAAAGCTACCACAACTAGAGGACATAGTCTTAAATTAGAGGGGCAACGATTTAAAAGTAAATTCAGGAAGTATTACTTTACTGAGAGAGTAGTGGAAGCATGGAATAGCCTTCCAGCGGAAGTGGTAGAGGGTAATACAGTGGAAATAGTGTTATCCTAGATATAAGATAAGGCCAGGAACTAATAAACTTAGCAAAAATATTTCTATGTTAACCCCACTAGAGAATAATATTAGTAACCGTATTACTGTCCTACTAACACATCGGAATAAAATGTTAATGTTCACATACACTGTATTTATTATGATGATAGTATAACTGATAATCCTCAGTGTGTGACTAGTCCTAAATCCTTGAGAGATAAGTTACTGACCAGATACCAGATACTGCCTTCCAGTTATATATAGTTCTAGGTATCTATTTTAAAATGAACTTTACATGATCCAGTCTGTAAGTCTATGAATAATACACATTTACAGTGCTATAATGGGTGAAAATAAGTTTACATGTAAACCGATGATCTCTTTCTGAAGCTACTGAAGGAAAAGGGTTAGTTGTCGATGGAAGATTTCTTAATGTATCATTATTCCCTCTTGTTATCTGAGCTGCTGTTGGTGTTTTAGAAATCTACTTTCTATTGCTCTTGATATACAAAAATATTAATAATAATCAAGGAAATAATAAAACACATAACCAAGCTAAAGGGGGAAATCATCTATTCCATATATCTACCTGGAACAATAAAGTACCACGTTTAAATTATTTTATTGTTATTTAATATGATGGAGAGAAAAAAAGTCAGTTTCGTTAGACAATAAGGGAACAATGGTACTGTCCTAATTAGATTTCTCACCACTGCCTACACATGTCCTGTGAACTGATCTTTTGTTTTACCTTATGTCTAACCAATTGTTTGTAATAAAGCTTTGATTTGATGGAGCAGACCGTGTGACAATGCTGTCTCTTGTGACCCATTTAGGCAGTAGCCTAAAAAAATAAATAAACGTTGAATCACAGTAATTCTGTCATTATGCCCAGTTTTCTTGGAGGGGGGAAAAAAAACACTTTTTTTTTGTTATTTTAGCAAACCTGAAATGTATTATGTATAACTTGGTTTGGCATAAAATCGTCCTGTTAAATGGCATATTTAAAATACAGTTTATTAAGGCAATAATTACAAATTGACTTTACATTACAATAACATTTATTTTTATGACAATTTAAGCAACACTTAGCACAGAGCATAAAATGGAATTACAAACAAACAAAAATTGATACATGAGGCAGAGTCCTTAAAGGGACACTACCACTTACATAAGATGTAACTAGGTAACAGTTTAAAACAGATATATAAATCATATACTACTGTTTTTTTTATATGACTGAATTAATTGCATATAAAAGGAAATTGCAACATCATCCAAAATCTTCCAGCCAGTCTCACTTTACTACTGTTGCCAAAGCCTGCATGCTGATGTCAGAAGATACTTCCCTGCTCTCTTACTGGCATCAACGTGTATCCTGTGTATCAAAGTGGGCAGGACTAGGTGGCTGTGTACAACTTCTTTTATTTGCCTTCAAACATAAAGAGAGGAGATTAACCTGGTCAAACAGGATCGTAACACCGCCCCCTTGTGATGTAATAGTTACATTACCATCAAATTCAATGCAAGTCTATGATCAGAATTCTGACTTATAGACTGCATTCTGTGTCCCCAGGCCCCAAAGTGAGAAATTTGTGCTGTAATGTCTCTGAGGGGTGGCACCCAAAAACACTATATTTCACAAAATGGCTGCGCCCAGTCACACTTGTTTAGTTACATATTTTATTAAATACAGGCACATAAGTAAAACAAAAGACATATCTGAAATCAACAATACAAAATAAAAAAAGTAAAACCTTTTCATTTTTTGGTGGGGTCTCCCTTTAACCCTTTAAGCTTACAATTAACTTTTTTTGACCTAATGTTGATCTTTTAATGCATCTTTCACATATTTTAAAATGTTTCTAAGATTAACAAAGACATTTTTGTTTTAGTTAATATGGTAACTATGTGCTGTAAAGAACCAAATATTGTCATGTGGCTTTTTTTTCCTGAAATCTCGGTGCCTGGAGGCTCATATTAGTTAAAGCGAGTTCTGCCTGAGTGCTAATGCATTTCCAGATCAATCATGCTAAATAGTACAGTATCTAGATAATTGGGACCTTGCACAGCAGAGCTTCATATAGAAAAGGGCTTTGTTAATTTTGCTTTAGGCCAAGCCACATGGTATCCATTTCATACTTACATTAGAGCCTTGAATATATGGTAATATGTAACAGAAAATAAATAACATGAGAAAATATTAAGCTTATTTACCTGTGACGACTCTTAAACGATGAAATAAAAATCAGTATTTCTCTTTAAGGTGAGTACAACTTATTGTAAGCTATAAGTGAAAGGAATATTCTCAGAGTAAAAAAAAATATATATATATATTTGGTTTTCTGTATATGACAAACTATGGCTAGATTTACAAATACACTACGTTTTAATGGGAAATGTGTACTTTGCATCAAGCCACAGGTGATGTCATAAACATGAGACACCACAGAAACACATTTTTCTTTAAATTTGTGCATTAGCACAGAAGTATTGGGATATTTGTTAACAGATTTGAACAGCAGGTACATTTGTTCAGAGTTAATATACAAGTGGGATTGTAGAACAGAATGCTCTAAAACATAACAAAAAAATAATAATATTCAATCTAATTTTCATTGTTGTTTAAATTTATTTCTTAACATATCATTACAAAAGACTCCCCTTACACAGCACTTTAGTTTGTGTTTATTGCAATCCTATTGTTAAGTGTGTAAATGAATACATAACATTCAGCAGACTTTGGAGAATATTGGCTGCAATATGTGCGCTACATAGAACAATGTTGATGATCTTGAGATTAATGAAATGGAAAAACAAAATGACCTCCATACCCATGAGTGCATAATTGGTTTTGGCTCGGTTATATATCCTCCTCATATACATCACTGACACAGTGTGATGTCATCCTATAATGGCCGACTTCCTGTTCAGTTATGCCAAAGATGGTTACCCTAGCTCTGTGTATTCTGCAAGTCTATGATCAGAATTCTGACTTATCGACTGCATTCTGTGTCCCCAGCCCCAAAGTGAGAAATTTGTGCTATAAAGTCATTAGTGGGTGGCACCTAAAAACACTATTTCACAAAATCGTGGCGCTCAGTCACACTTGTTTAGTTACATATAGAGTTGCCACCTGGCTGGTATTTTTCCGGCAGGCCGGTAAAAAATTGGCATCAGGCCAATGTTAAGTCTATGGAGACAGTACCAAGGCCGGAATTTTTTTGAAGAAAAAGTGGCAACCCTAGTTACATATTTTATTAAATATAGTCACATAAGAAACTCAAAAGACATATCTGAAATCAATAATACAAAAAAAAAACCTTTTAACTTTTTGGTGGGAGTGTCCCTTTAAGATTGAAATTTCCTTTTCAGTTCTTACCATTCTCTTTTCCATGAATACAGCCTACAGAGTTAGTTTTCCAGTCTCATGTGTAAATGTTGTACAATGCATCCTATCCCAATCTGACAAAAAGGCATTCAGACATCCTTATCTTACTGAATATCTGTGTTTTAGCTCCAGGGTGCTGACCCCACTAATAAAGGCCTAATACAGAAACACTTTAAAAGAAGTTCATTAGAATTGCCACAAAGGAATCATCACAGTGTGAGTAATGGGTAGCACCCAAACATCACATGATCTCCTGCAATAGAAATTTCCAGGTCAGCAGAAGGAGTAAATAAAATGGATCAATAATAGACATGTGCAAAACTAAAATTTTCGTTTTAGTCCATTCGGACGAAAATGTTATTTATTTCGTCTAAAACGAATTTCGTTCATTACTGCATTCGTTTCAGATGAAATTCGTTCATTGTTTTCGTTTCGTAAATTTTTATAAGTTCGTTTTATAGAATACATGTAATACTATTGGCTTTCTATAAACCGAACGAGAGCCCCATTCATAAGAAATTCTTATGAATGGGGCTCTCGTTCGGTTCATAGAAAGGCAATAGTACTACATGTTTTCTATAAGCCGAAAGTCTATAAACCGAACGTTCGGTTTATCGACTTTCGGCTTATGGAATACATGTAATCCTATTGCTATTCTATAAACCGAACGTTCGGTTTATAGAATAGCCATAGGATTACATGTATTACATAAGCCGACAGCCTATAAACCGAACGTTCGGTTTATAGGCTGTCGGCATTTAACTATACAGAGACAGAGTCTCCATTCATAAAATTATGAATGGAGACTTTGTCTCCGTGTAGTAAAATGCCGACAGCCTATAAACCGAATGTTCGATTTATAGGCTGTGGGCATTTAACTATACGGAGACAGAGTCTCCATTCATAAAATTATGAATGGAGACTTAGTCTCCGTGTAATAAAATGCCTACAGCCTATAAACCGAACGTTCGGTTTATAGGCTGTCGGCTTATGGAATACATGTATTCCTATTGCTATTCTATAAACCGAACGTTCGGTTTATAGAATAGCAATAGGATTACATGTATTACATAAGCTGACAGCCTATAAACCGAACATTCGGTTTATAGGCTGTCGGCATTTCACTACACGGAGACAGAGTCTCCATTCATAAATTTATGAATGGAGACTTTGTCTCCGTGTAGTGAAATGCTATTGTATTCTATAAACCGACTCTATTTCGGCTTATAGAATGCAATAGTACTACGAATGGACGAATGAACGAATGATTTTCGTTTATTAACCATTCGTTCATTCGGCTTTCGTTAGCTTAGCATTTTCGTTCTTCGGACGAATGGACGAAAATGCTATTTTCGGACGAAAATGCATTCGTCCGAAAACGAATGCACATGTCTAATCAATAACAAAGAAAACACTTTTATTTTTAATCAGTGCTCCACAATTCAGCAAATCAAATGTTCATACCTCCCAACATGCCTGGGCCCGCGGTGGGAAAGAAACCAAAAGAAAGCAAAATAATGTTAAGCCACACCGTTGTGTGACCACAAATTGGAGCTCCAGTTCCCTCATTACAGCTCAACTCACCTGCAATTCCAATCGACGGGACAAGACTGCTCCGTCAAATCCAGGACCGTTGGCAACTATGCAATTTATTTACTGTTCAAATTGCAATGTATTTTTCCATGGAACATCCCCTTTGAAAGAAAAACAAAGTATCATTATAAAATGGAGTCTGTATGCATGTGGGGAGGAGTCCCTTTTATTTATAATTAATATTTATTTGTTTAAAAAGTTGATTTTGATGTTTGTAGCCAGGGGGCAGAACATTTACAATTAATTAGAAGACATACAAAACAGCCAGACTTTCACACACTGATATGATCTCAGCTGGGAAGATAATTATTGTTTTCCATGTTAACATAGTTTAAACATTCGAAGAGATAATGGATTTCACTTTGTCTTTGATGTGATGTTCGAATAATGATGGTAGAGTAATCTAGTGATAGGAGGGAACAATTAAAATCAAGTTGTACCACTTGCTAATTCATATTTTGTTGCATTAAAAAAAATCTAAAACATAATCTAGTGGCATCTGCCAGGCATCATTTATATATGTGGGGTAGAGGGGATATATAAAATAAATAAAAAATAACTTAGAGATAATAAAGGTTATTTATACACTTTTGCTTCACTAACAGAGAGAAAAATGTAAAAGCCTTTTGCCACAGGCCCTTAATAAACCTTAAGTGTATCTTTAGCGATACAATCAAGTTTACTCGGAGTTCTGTCTCTCAGTCAGGTAGCGCTTATGTATATTCGGTTTTGAATACCACCAACAGAAGGGAGCTAGTTAAGGTCCCCTGTTCTTTTGGTGACATGCAAAAACGAAGGCCTTCACTGTGCTAGCAGTGAGAGACTGTCAGCGACAGCCTGAGCCATTATGCTTCCCAGGGAACCATTATGACAGTAGCATGTCCTTTAAAAAATGGAACCTCATACTAGGGCCAATGGATGTCTCAAAAAAGTGCAAAAAAGTTTACTAGCTCTTTAACCTGAACTAAAATGGGGAATTAAAAGACTATCTGCATACTTGAAAATGGACAGACACCTGGTGAGACAAACAAAGCAGTTGAGCTGCTTGACAGGAAAAATACACAGAAGTAAAGCACAAGGGAAAACAAGGTATAAAACAAGGAACAAAAGGGAAACAAAGAGGGCCTGGATTTAGGAAAACATTGACTTTGGCTGAATCTTGACACGCAACAACCCAAAAGATTAAACTAAACTATGTGGCCGATGGCCAGTTAGTTACTGAACAAGGTCAAGCATCAGCAGAATTATAAAATGATAAAATGGGGTGTTGCATAAGTGTGGGTGAGTACAGTGCACAGCATACTTATTCATTCCCTTTTTTCTAACCTTCAACCTTGTAAACATTTCTACTACCTAGGGTTGCCATCCAGCCTGTAATTTAACATCAGGCCTGTATAACAGATTTGAACTGTACCACTGAATTAATGCGCCAGGCAATTGCCAAAATAATCAATTTAGTCAAACTTTCTCCACGATTTTGACCCTATACAAGACAAGCCATAACTGGCACAACAGGCAATGAAGACACATCTAGCTTGAGGGAGGATGTGTCCGAAAGGTGTCACATTCCGAAGGCTCTTTGTTTTTGTTTATTAAAAGTAAGTGTGTCTGAAGATTTCTATGTATATTTTTATCACTTAGAAACTATTAAAAAAAAAAATAATAGGAGCGGAGTTGCCTTTTTTATTAGTAGTGTATGTGATTATCTCAAGGACACTAATGCCGAATTTTTTATATATTGACATGTGAATTTCTATGCATATGGATTTATCAATTGCTTCATTTTTGTAGTGTATGTTTTATGTGTGCTGAATAAACATATCATTTATAAGAGTTTGTAAAGTAATTTGATTTCCATGGTTGTTTTTCTGTTATTGGGTCCATAATAAAAATGACACATTTTAAGCACTGTTCATTTCTGATATTACTTAACCTTTTATCACTATTGTCTATAATTAGCATCAATAATTATTTAACAATCGGAGTCTGTACTACTGGGTTACTCATTAAAATACCTTTGTATTATGATGGAAGTTTCTGCACCATGAATGTTTCATACTTGATGTGTAGATAAAGCCTTTTATTTACAGTTTTGTTTATTTTTTGTTTTATTTTTGCCATTTCTACAGTTCACCTTATCATTTTGCTCCTTGTTAAATTGATTCTGTCAACCTAAACATTGCTTATACTGTGAATGTAGAGAATAATAAATCACGAAAAATGATCGTGTTAGCAGAATTGCATGCAAATGTATAAAATACAAGAGATGTATGTTTTAAATTTTTCTGTTGTGTCCCCTGTTTACGACATCACCTGTGACTTGATATGCACAACTGGGTTTCAGTGGGAAATGTGTCATTTGTTTATCAAGCCACAAGGTGATGTCATAAGCATGAGACACCACAGATACATTTGAAACGTATAATTGAATTATTTTTTAAACGAGACACTACCGGCTCTCTCTAACTAGGTAGCAGTGCGCTAGCAGTGAGAGACCCTCACATTCAGCAGTCAGAGCGATTGGCGGTGCGCGTGCTGATGTTGTCAGCGCTTGACAACCAGGAACTGCTGTGTCTCGCATATGAGAGACAGCAGATGGTAAACCCGCGTGTATCTAAAGTCCCAGGACATGTTTTGTTTAACCCTTGTTTCCTTCAAGGAAGCACTTTTTAAACAAGGTTTAATGTTCCTTTAAAGTCAAAGTAGCTGAGTTGGAAAAATTCTCCCATTCCGCTGCATTGGATAATTTTTCCAACTCATCTACATTGGCCTAAAGTTTTTAAAGTTTCCTGCAAATCTCTCTTTAATGAGTAGATCCCATTGTAAAAAATATATGAGTTTCATATTATGCACAGAAGAAAGAAGTGTCCAGTAACACAGGAGTCTAGACTTAACAAATGATAATAACATTTTTAATCAGATTTGAACTTATATTTTGTATTCATGAATAAATAGTATTGTCCTTGATTATTTAGGTCTATCCTTCAATTTAAATTCAATCTTCAAGGCACAATATGACATTGATAGTTCCTTGGTGTATATCATCTACAGCGAAACATCAATGTGGTCATGAGAGGAAGACTGATCATAGACTATGATAGGGTTACAGTGTTGTCTCAGACTGGAGAGGAGATCAGCAGACAGGACTGGATAATTCAATCTAATTTTGAATTTGCTTTTATACCAGATCTGAATTTAATATATTGTTACACTAAATGACAGAGCCAATTGGCTTTGTCAGGGGCATTTATACATGTCAGTATAATTACATGCGCGTATAAGTTATGTCATGAAGAGCATACTTATCATAGTAGTGATCACCATTGTTTTAACAGACTTACACTTAGCTTGTGTAAATGTTTCTTGCCTATGGTTGTGTATTTACTTTGTAATATACTGACACCTAGTGGTTGAATAATGTACAGCTCGTTAACCATTACAAAAGCAGTTTCAATAAGGCAAAACATGTCTTCTTCTTCATTAACCCTTTGAAACATTTTTGTCGATTCTGGTCAATGGCTATTTCAACATTTCTGTGCTGTTTGTATTTAGCTGTAATTTTTTTCCTTTGTCATTTGCAGCACCCACACAAATTATATATTGGTTTTATGGGAAAAAAGGGTGTTCTTTAAATACCATCATTTTGAGTGGATCCTATAATATATTATAAAAAAAAATAGTAAAATATGGTGAAAAAACAAACAAACATATTTTCTGAATTTTATTTGAAAAATCTGTTAGTCATCTACAAAAGCTAATAAAAAACCTGCTAAATAGATTCTACAATTTGTCCTGAGAACAGGGATACCATAAATGCATAGGTTTGTTGGGTTGTTTGGGGGTTAAAAAGACATATGGGAGGTGCACTTTTTGGTTTTCCAACTTGGAATTTTGACATGCAGACAATGCCTTGTCCCATTTCTGAAGCCAGCCAGTGTATTTTACCCCACAAAACCATATATCTTCTTATTTTTTTCCCACATACATTGTACTTCAGACATTAATTCACAGATTTAGGTATGTGTCGCTGCCACACAACACCGTTGTTGAGTTGTTTGGGGGCTAAAATGCCACATTTGGGAGGTGGGCATTTCCAACTTGGAATTTTTACATGTAGTCAGCCTGTGCCTATGTTCCATTTGGCACATTTTTGAAGCCAGACAGTGTATTTTACCCCATAAACCATTTTTTTTGTATGTAGACACTCTAGGCCCAGGGCGTCCAACATGCGGCCCGCGGGCCAAATGCGGCCAGCGTGAAAGTTGAAGCGATAACCGCTTCACCAACCACATATGTAAACTAGACGCAGCGTTCTCCGAAAAAACGCTGCAGATCATCTAGGTCGCATAATCCCTCCTCTGCCCTGCGCGTGGCGTCATGCGCACGGGTCAGAGGGAAGGAGAAAAAACCCCTGCATCACTACAAGGGTGGAGAAGCAGACCCATCCGGAGCCGACAAAAAAAGTATCTCTGTATGTAAGTGTGACTCTCTCTGTGTGTGTAAGTGTGATGCTCTGTGTGTGCAAGTGTGACTCTGTGTGTGAGTGCAAGTGTGACTCTGTGTGTGAGTGCAAGTGTGACTCTCTCTGTGTGTGAGTGCAAGTGTGACTCTCTCTGTGTGTGAGTGCAAGTGTGACTCTCTCTGTGTGTGAGTGCAAGTGTGACTCTCTCTGTGTGAGTGCAAGTGTGACTCTCTGTGTGTGAGTGCAAGTGTGACTCTCTCTGTGTGTGAGTGCAAGTGTGACTCTGTGTGTGAGTGCAAGTGTGACTCTCTCTGTGTGAGTGCAAGTGTGACTCTCTCTCTGTGTGTGAGTGCAAGTGTGACTCTCTCTCTGTGTGTGAGTGTAAGTGTGACTCTCTCTGTGTGTGTGAGTGCAAGTGTGACTCTCTCTGTGTGAGTGCAAGTGTGACTCTCTCTTTCTCTGTGTGTGTGAGTGCAAGTGTGACTCTCTGTGTGTAAGTGTGACTCTCTGTGTTTGTGTGTGTGTATGTAAGTGTGACTCTGTGTGTGTGTGTGTGGGAGTGTGGCTGTGTGTGTGGGCGTGTGACTGTCTGTGTGTGACTGTGTGTCTGTGAATGACTGTGTGAGTGTGACTGTTTGTGTCTGTGTGTTTGGAAGTGTGACTGTGTAAATGTAAGTGTAACTTACATTTACACACAGTCATTTAAATCAGCAATTCTATATACACATTCATTTAAATCAGCAATACTATATATCGTGAACCAGCATCTCTTCTAATTATAAATTGCAGATTAAAAAAACAAGCCCACAATAAAGGAGTTAACCAGCGCTATTTAAAATAATAAATAAAACAATAATTTATCCACAAAGGACTGAGAAATGGAAAAAAAAACATAGAAATGAAGAAAAACAATAATTAAAACAGTTTATTTATTGCAAATACTTAAAGAGGAAAAATATGTATTTGTGTGTGTGTGTCTGCGTGTGTATGTGTGACTGTATGTATGCGGCTAAGTATCACAGAAATCTATGTATGTAACTGTGTCTGTATATTTGACTATGTGTTTATTCGTGTGTGGCTGTGTATGTATGTGTTGTTTTGCTGGGGAGTCTGTGATACACTCACATACTGCAAGTCACCACGAGTTGTATTATTATTAAATATATTTATAAATGTATATGTGTGTGTACTTTTTTTTCTCAATGAAAAATTAATGCGGCCCACGCACACATACATTTATAGTGAAGTGGCCCACTGCAAAAAAAAACTTGGAAGCCCCTGCTCTAGGCTATTTAAACTGGTGGTGTTTTAACACTTTCCACGCACCAATTCTACCACTGTCAAAGTTTGTGGTAGTCTGCCAAACAACTCCCCAAAATGTGCTCAGCAACATCTCCCGAGTACAGGGATACCACCCATACATTTGTTTGTCACCTTGTTTTGGGGGGTTAAAAGGCCACCTTTGTGCTTTTTGATTTTCCAACTTGAAATTTTGACATGTAACGCAAGGAAGGGGTTAATAGCTGTTATAAGAGCCTTTACAGTACCGTGCAAAAAAATTCATCCCTAAAAATGCAAAGACAAGAAAAAATGTGCTGCTGTGCAGTGCTCAGTGGCAGGGAAGGGGTTAATAAAGAGGGAGGCAGATCCACACTTGTCAAAGGCAACATTTGTAAATACTGCCTTTGACTACTGTATGGTAAGAGCTCATCTGACCTCCCACCATACTTGCCGGGACACAGATCACACTGATCTGATGTGCCGTCATCCAGCAGCACCCCCTAGAGCAACGGAAGTGAAAAGAATCACTTCTGATGCTCTTGCTAGTAGAAGGGAAGCACTGCCTATACAAGCAGTGCTCCCTTCTGCTGAGCTGATGTGGTCACTCAGGAGAGTGACCACCATCAGATCGGGGGAACATTTTGATGTTGCGAAGTGCTCCGTTAGCAAGGCACTTTAACAAAACCATCACAACTTTAGTTCGCTTCCTAAGCACACATGTGCAGGGAAGTGATCCTAGCACACCCCTGCACTTTGTTTCAGTGTTGGACAATGCCTCTACATAAAAGCATTGTAGCAATACCGACAGAGTTGCTCTTTTTAATGCATGTCGGCAGGCCCGGACTGGCCATCGGGCACACCGGGCAAATGCCCGGTGGGCCGCGGTGGCCATGGGCCGAGGCCGGCAGGGTAGGTCCCAGAATCTCCCCTGCCGGTCTATGCAGGGCCGGCACTATCCGAGCGCCGGCCCCGCTGTTTGACATGAAGGGCCGGTGAGGACATCAAAGATCTCCCTCACCGGCCCACTTGCCTTCAAATACGGCCGCCGGCGGGGAGAGAGGGAGGGAGAATGGAGAGAGGACCCGGCGGAGCTCTAACTTGCAGCTCTACCGGGTTCCTCTCGCGAGATCCGGAGCATTGCCATAGCAACGACCGGATCTCGCGAGAGTGAACTCTAGCCGGCAGGCTAGAGTTCACTCACCACGAGGGAACATTGCCACCGCCAGTCGCAGGTACCAGCGTGCCGGTCCCCCCCCTCCCAGGCTAAAGGTAAGAAAGGAGTGATGGGTGACACACAATCCATTCTAACATTTATATAGCACTCTCACACCCATCACACACAGCACTCACACACCCATCACACACAGCACTCTCACACCCAGCACTCTCACACACACAGCACTCTCACCCATCACACACAGCACTCTCACACCCAGCACCCTCACACACACAGCACTCTCATACACAGCACTCTCACACCCAGCACTCTCACCCATCACACACAGCATTCTCACACAGAGCACTCTCACACACACAGCACTCTCACACCCAGCACTCACACCCATCACACACAGCATTCTCACACAGAGCACTCTCACACCCATCACACACAGCATTCTCACACCCATCACACACAGCATTCTCACACACACAGCACTCTCACACACAGCACTCTCACACACAGCACTCTCACCCATCACACACAGCATTCTCACACAGAGCACTCTCACACACACAGCACTCTCACACCCAGCACTCACACCCATCACACACAGCATTCTCACACAGAGCAATCACACACAGCATTCTCTCACACACAGCACTCTCACACCCAGTACTCTCACCCATCACACACAGCATTCTCACACAGAGCACTCTCACACACACAGCACTCTCACACACACAGCACTCTCACACACACAGCACTCTCACACATCACACACAGCATTCTCACACAGAGCACTCTCACACCCATCACACACAGCATTCTCACACCCATCACACACAGCATTCTCACACCCATCACACACAGCATTCACAGCATTCTCACACCCATCACACACAGCACTCTCACACACATCATACACAGCACTCACACACATCACTCTCACACACCGCCCCCTCACACACCGCCCCCCTCTCACACACCGCCCCCTCACACACACACATACAGCACCCCTCACATATACACAGAACCCCCCAACACACTGCACAACAGACATACACAATACTTACATATATATATATACACACAGCACCCCTCACACACATACTGCACCCCTAAACACATTACATTCCAGACACACACTAGATCCCTTACCCAACTCTGGATCATCTACACACATACACACTCTGAAACCGTTATAAACACACACTCACTAGATCTCCTATACACATTCTGGGTCCTTCAAACACACACTAGACTCATATATATATATGTATATATACACACACTAGATTCCTTGTAAGCAAACACATACTACACCCCTAAACACACACTACATCTATATATATATTCACACACACACACTATAGCCTGTATGCACACACTTGCTATATCCCCTATACACACATTCTCTACAGCCCCTAGCCACATATGCATCACATTACACCACAAACACAACACAACTAAAACCGAACCTTATTACACAATACCACACCACAATCAGCTCACTCTACACACACGCAATCCCACAAGCAGGCTCCAAACACATGCTCAATACTCTTTCCTGGCATTTTTGTCTCTTGGTATCCATTTATAGAGACACCAGAGACAAGTTGCAAGGAAACACAGTGCAAGCATGTTATTACATTTGCTTGCACTGTGCAGAACACATACAGGGCTTTTTTCTCATGCTAGAGCTCTTCAGCAGAGCTCTACGCATGGTCTGCCCTGGAAGAGCATTGAACCAATATGCTCACTTTGAGAGGGAGCGTGTTTGTCATTGGTGATGACAAAACACACCTCCTCTGCCCCGCCCCCTTCTTAGTGGGCCGCTGTGATCAAAAAATGCCCGGGCCGAATTTTTCTCCCAGTCCGGCCCTGCATGTCGGGAAGGGGTTAATAATAATAAATACTGTTTGTATGGTGGTACCAGCAAATGCATAAATTAAGGAAAATGTGTTTTAAATGTGTCTGTAGTTTCTCCTGTTTATGATATCACCTGTGGCTTGATATGCAAATAAACTACTTTCAATGGCAAATGTGTAATTTGAATATCAAGCCACAAGATGACGTCACATACAGGAGACACCTGAGACAGATTTAAAACACACATTTCTTTTCATTTATGCATTTGATTACAATTCTGCCAGCAATGTATAGATTTTTTTTATTCTATTTAAAGTAGAAGAGTTCCAGAAGTGATCAGTCCCCGTTTACTTTCACCCTGTTTAACTGTTCTAATCCCATATTGGGTAGCCAATTCAGCTTTAACCCAATCTGTGTTATTTTTTTTTTTTTATAAACACATTTTTTAACCCCTTCATCAACGGACTGTTTTTAGAATGTTGTGCGTTAATAACCGAGGCTGTGTTTACACTTCTGCGGTGT
The DNA here is from genome assembly GCA_036172795.1 of Pelodytes ibericus. Taxonomy (NCBI): domain Eukaryota; kingdom Metazoa; phylum Chordata; class Amphibia; order Anura; family Pelodytidae; genus Pelodytes; species Pelodytes ibericus. Next base: position 54,112,156 of record CM069863.1, read on the forward strand.
TTGCGTTTAGCTGTAATTTTCTTCTTCGTCATTTGCAGTACCAACACATTATATATTGTTGTTTTTTTTCAGGACAAGAAGGGCTTTTTTTATGCCATTATTTTGTTCATATAATTTTTTTTATTATGAAAAAAATTTAAAAATATAGTGAAAAATGTATCAAAACAACATTTTTCCTGACTTTTAGTTGTAAAATCTTTTACTATGCTACAAAAGCAAATGAACAAACCTGCTAAATGTTTCTGAGTTTATAAATACCCAATGTTTATATGTCTTTTTGCTTTTCTTAATGTTATAATGTAATAAATACAAGTAGCATGAATTGCTGAATCACCCCTGGATGTACACATTTTTATAAAGTAGACATCCCAGGGTATCAACTTGGGGTATTTTGACACTTTTAATGCATGAATTTAAAAGGGTTATTCTGTTTTCCCCCCCAATACAATAGATTTGCTCGGGTTATGTGGCAGGTACAGGGCCAAATTTAGGCTACGGTCATTGTAGTGTTAAAACGTGTATTTATTATGTAATGCTTGTGACTACATTTTCTATTATGCGCAGCCAGCCAAAAGCGACTGTCGCATCATAGGGAATGTAGTGTATAACAGGAAGCACAGATTGTTGGTATCCTGCAGCTGCATGGATGATATATCCATCTGCTGAGGGCCCCAGTTTACTGCTGGGGGCCAATGCAATGTGCTGGCCCCACTAGCAGTCTTTAAAAAAATATATATATATATATCCCTAACATGTCACTGGTCCTCAACGGAATAACTTGTTATTTTTATTTTTTTAAATTTCTTTATTCACGTGAGAGTGCATACATAACAAACATAACAAGGATACTGGACTCATAGCAGTACAAAATGAGTACAATCAATAGTGTATCTCTACGAACATATAATAATACATACAATGAAGAGCAATACGACTGACCACTGTTTCTGGCGTTGTACACCCGCCAGGGGAGGGCTGGCAGCCTTAGTCCTGGGGGGCAAATCCAGTCAAGTGGCCCATTGCACCACCGTATCAGCTCACTATCCACGCCCACCTTTTCCTTGTTTTATAACGGATATTGATGTTAAGAAGTAAGACAAATATGATACAATGTGGTTTAACATAATTTAATTGTAATAGCAAAATATGTGGTTTAACAAAAATAAAATCTACAGTTTTAATGAATGAACAATGTATGGATACAATACACTTTTTTAAAAAATACAGAAGCCAGAGAAAGAAATATCTGTATGAAACTTTTAAACTAAATATTTGCTCAAACGGTTAGCAAAAACCTCATCAAGGAAGAACTTTGACGAATAATTTCCAATACATCTGGAAACTGGACCTGTTCCAGAAGATCTCTCTCCACTGACATGAGCATTAGAGCATCAAGCAGTTCTTGTCCCATTGTGGCTCGCAGTCGGGTCTTGATGAGTTTTAGCTTGCTGAATGCTCTCTCACATGACACTTGTGTAAAAGAAAGGGTCAACAGGTACTCGTAGGTGATCGAAAGATTTTCATAAGCTGCAGAATAAAGGTTGTATTTTAACAACAACCTGTGACAGCAAAGAAAGCACTGCTTGCAAGAACCACACTTTGATTCCTTTTGTACCTCAACTAGTTTGTCAGTAGGTGGATTCCAGTCATTAATCTCCTCCTCCTCCTCCTCCTCCTCCTCCTCCTCCTCCTCCTCAAGAATTATTTCCACTTTCTGTGTCTCATCTTCAGAAAGACATCATGTAAGACTTGGAAATAAGTTGGCAAAACTTATTAATTCAGAGAACATTCATTTACTTTAGCTAACTTAGAAATTCTCTCTAGTGCCCTTCCATCTAGCACTTTGGGATCTGTCCTAATTTTCTGAAATGTGCGAGGATCCAAGTAGTGGGAATCCATGACCAATTGCTTATTTTCTGAAAATCTCTCTGTCATGCTTTGTATGATTTGGTCCAGAATTGGTCTGAACACACTAGCTCGAAAACATTGCATTTCATCTTCAGGTGGTTCATCATGTGAAGATTCTCCAGCTAAGCATTTTTTTCGTGCCACTCTTCGAACTGGAAGCATAGTCTCGACTTCCAAGGAGTTAAGAACATCACTTTCATCCATTAACTCATTTGCTTTTTTTGCAAAGTGTTCAGCCTTTTGTTTTAGATAGTTGAAATCAATTTTTTTCAGTTGCTCAACTGCACGTTCAACCATTTGCCATGCTACCTTGAAGTCAAGGCCACTGGTTTGTAGATATTTTGACACTGGCCCTATAACATCAAAAACCTGTAAAAATATGTTGGCTGTTTGGATAATCCTAAAATGACAAAGATTGTGAAAAAGGGATGAGGCCTCAGGAGTGGTTTTCGATTCAAACAAGTTACTCTGGGAAATTACATATAAAACTTCAAGGGTGTCTAAATAAAGAGAATGTTTTTCACCAAAAATCCAGTTAAGGGCCTTTTCTTTTGCCCACCATCTTGTCACTCCAATTTTTTGTAACTTTAAAAGTTTTTCTTGTCCATGTCTTCTATCCAGTTGGTCTTTCCAGATATTAATTCTTTTGTGGGAGTCTCCAATAAAGGTTGCCAAGTGATTTAGGAGACGAAAATTTTTTTTTTGCTTCCAATACTTGACAGCAATCTGAGACACACAGGTTAAGGATATGACTATAGCACCAAATATAAACTGCATCTGGCACGACCTTCGCAATCTGTGCACGTAGTCCCACATACGCACTCCTCATATTTGCTGCACCATCAAACGATTCACCAGCAATTTTTTGGAAATCTAATCCAAGTACATCAAAACAGGACATTAGAAGTTCGTGAAACCCTTTTCCTGTAGCATCTTTAACAGGGAGAATCGCCACAAGCCGTTCTTTAATGGCTTCATCTTGCACATATCTCGCAACTACTGTTGCTTGATCTACAATTCCAACATCTTGTGTGGAGTCAACCTGTATACTGAATCGTTTCTCTCCGATTTCAGACACAATTAACTTTTTCATGCTTCGAACTATTGCTGCAAATACTTTCTTTATTGTATTATTGGACAAAAATGTCACAAGAGATCCACGTCCAGTTGAATGTTTTCCTGATGTTTTTCTGTCTTTCAATCGCTGTTTTCTTTTTTCACTGTCCTGAACACATTTATCAAGGTGATTTTTAAGAGGAACATCATACTGTGATAGAAGTAGGACAATTTCAAAAAAGTTCCCATGGTTTATTTCAATGTTATTTAAATTGTACAGCGATTCATTAGTGCCATGGGCACGAAATGGCAATCCCTGTTTTCCGAGCAGTTTTACAATATGAAATATACGGTTTAATACCTCAATATTTTGTAGTATCTCCTTCTTTCTTCTGGAGACTTGAGCCTGATTTATTAATGTGTCAATGCTTCTATTCGTTTTCATGGTAAAATAAGCACTAACAGCATCAGAATGACTTTTTGAAGATTCGTGCTTATTTGCTGCCTGATAGGCAATGTCAATGTCGAAAATTAGAACAACCATGAGTGAACGAGGAAGAGGAATTAGAAAAGGCAATGCATATGCTGCAAAAAAATGCTTCTAACTTTCGATCCTTTATCTTACAACTCAGCCACGAACGCTTAATACGATCCCCATTAGACTTTTTGCGGTAATAAAAGTCGGCTTCTTGAAAAGGAAGATCTGCGCATTCACTTCTGGTTGGCTGATAAGGGTGTTTTTCAACAAAATAAATTTTTTCTGCTATGGAACATGCAGGAGGAAGACTAAAAGATATTTCTGACATGTCTTCAGGTGTGATACATTCTAATTCAGGAAGGTCTTCAAAAACATCTGGGTCATTCATCTGCACTTGCTCTCTGCATTCTGACACCAGCTCCTCCTCAATGACCTGTTCTTCTGCTAGCGGGCTCACGTCATCTTCGACCGACATAACTGGCATGCTTGAAGGAGCACTTGGGCCAGCAGAAACCTCATCAACAGGAATTCTTTGGTGTATACCACCAGCCTAAAACAACATTTAGCGCCACCTATTTTAATCTCCCAAATGCTAGATGTAACCAAAAAACTCCAGGAACTCCATGCATGGTAACAATAAAAAAATAAAAAAAATCCTCATGCAAACAAAGGATATACAATTTATACTTACCTTACATGTAAGATTTTATGAGATTTCAAATAAGTAAAAATATGTTTTAAAAAAAGTAAAACTGATCACTATGGAAAGTAAAGTATGCACACTCCTTGATAATCCATCATGAATCTTAACAAACGTAAAACTTCATCATGCACATGCAAACAGACTACCATATATACTCGAGAAATTTGAGTCGTACTTATAGGCGAGATCAACTTATAGACGAGTATATACGGTCGATATATTCATTCTTATTATCAAAAGAGTGAATATACATTTCTGTGACAAAAAATGTTAGAACCAGCCTTAACTTTTGAACTTTTAACATATCACCGAAAAAGATAGTTTCATTTGCTTAGGATCCCTTCCTGCTAACTCAAGTTCTTTGGACCGCTTTTCTCGTATTTTCTGAGTACCACCTTTGTCTTTAGATGTTGTTTTACTCTCCATATTTATCAATATGAAACCAACTGTAAAATTTCTTGAACACCAAAACATGACAATGAGATACATAAAACCAGCAAACATTTACTGATGTAGTGATTTCACTCCTAAATAGCAGATCTATACAGGGGCATGATCTATACACCAAAGCTGCTTCATTAAAGGGACACTATAGTCATCCAGACCACTTCAGCTCAATGAAGTGGTCTGGGTGCCAAGTCCTTCAGGTTTTAACCCTTCACATGTAAACATAGCAGTTTCAGAGAAACTGCTATGTTTACATTAGGGGTTAATCCAACCTCGAGTGGCTGTCTTCCGGACAGCCGCTAGAGGCGTATCTGCGACGCTGGATGCGAATTTCGCATTCATCATGCAGAGCGTCCATAGGAAAGCATTGAGAAAAGCTTTCCTATGGAATGTTTGAATGCGCGCATGGCACTTGACGCGCATGCGCATTCCGCTCCACTTGGGAGCTGACGTCAGCGGGGGTGGAGAGGTCACCAGCGCAGAGGGAGCCCGGAGCTGGATAAAGGTAAGCTGCTTTGTAAATGTGCACATTACAAATATTGTACTGTCCCCCACCTAAAAAAAATTTTTTATATACAAGATTTTTCTATTTCGCCGATTTGTTTTTATATACCGTATTTGCTCGATTATAAGACGACCCTGATTATAAGACGACCCCCCAACTTTGGATATTCCTTTAGAAAAAAAACTAAAAGCCTGAATATAAGACTACCCTATAGGAAAAAAGTTCAACTTGTATATATTCACATGTAAATTGCTTTTTTAACAAAAAAACTATGATTTAAAAAAATGCTTTTCTTGTTTTTATTTCCTTTTATGTGCCAATGCTGCCTCTCTCTTTCCCTTGTCTCCAGCTTTGTCTCTCTCTCTCGTCCCTTTGTCTCCCCCTCGCTCCCCTTGTCTCAGTCCCCCCTCTTTACCCCTTATCTCTTTCTTCTCCCCGTCTCTCTCTGCTCCCACCTCCCTCCCCTTGTCTCTCTCTTCTCCCCCCCATGTCTCTCTCTCTTCTCCCCCTCCCTCCCCTTGTCTCTCTCTCCCGTCCCTTTGTCTCCCCCTCGCTCCCCTTGTCTCTGTCCCCCCCTCTTTACCCCTTATCTCTCTCTTCTCCCCGTCTCTCTCTGCTCCCACCTCCCTCCCCTTGTCTCTCTCTCTTCTCCCCCTTTGTCTCTCTCTTTTCGCCCCCTTTGTCTCTCTCTCTTCTCCCCCCTCCCTCCCCTTGTCTCTCTCTCTTCTCCCCCCCATGTCTCTCTCTCTTCTCCCCCTCCCTCCCCTTGTCTCTCTCTTCTCCCCCTCCCTCCCCCTGTCTCTCTTTCCCCCTCCCTCTCCTTTTCTCTCTCTTTCCCCCCTCCTCCTTCCCTCCCCCTGTCTCTCTTTTCTCCTTCCTCCCTCCCTCCCCCTGTCTCTCTTTTCCCCCTCCTCCCCTTGTCTCCCCCTCCCTCCCCTTTTCTCTCTCTTTCCCCCCCCTCCTCCCTCCCCCTCCCCTCACCTGCTTTTTCCTTGGTGGTTAGTGGGGGCAGCCGGGGGATGCTGCCCGACACCTCCGTCTATTATGACGGACAGCTGGTCCGTCATAATAGACGGAGGTGTCGGGCAGCATGGAGGATGTCTGCACGTATCGTGCAGACATCCCCAAGCTGCCCAATTTCCCTGGTGGCTAGCGGGGCAGCAGGGGAAGTCTGCGCGAAGTACCCGGCTTCATCATAGAAGTCCCGTCGGTCGTGCCGGGCGGCAGCAGGGGAGGTCTGCGCTCATCGCGCAGACATCCCCAGCTGTTAGAGAGCAAATACGGTATATGTACACATTACATTTTTTGTACTGCGCACCACCCAAAAAAATTCCCTCATTACAATCTTTTTTAAATTATTTTGCAGATTTTTTTTTGTTATCTATACACATTGCATTTACTGCCCCCCAACCCCTCCCCATAAAAATAACCTCCTTATTAGAATACAATACATGAACATATTGATTTACTGCCCCCACCCCCTCCCCCTAAAAATACATTTCCATCATTACAACTTATTTTGCAGATTTTTTTTTTATCTATACACATTTCATTTACTGCCCCCCAACCGCTCCCCCCCATAAAAATAATCTCCTTATTACTATACAATACACGAACATATTGATTTACTGCCCCCACCCCCTCCCCCTAAAAATACATTTTCATCATTACAACTTATTTTGCAGATTTTTTTTTATCTATACACATTTCATTTACTGCCCCCCAACCGCTCCCCCCAGCATAAAAATAATCTCCTTATTACAATACATGAACATATTGATTTACTGCCCCCAACCCCTCCCCCTAAAAATACATTTCCATCATTACAACTTATTTTGCAGATTTTTTTTTGTTTATATACACAATTAACACATTGCATTTACTGCCCCCTCCCCATAAAACTATAATTTACTTTAGAGTCAATATAATAAAACATTTTAAAAAATACTTACAATTCTCTGAAAACTTTCTTTGAAGATCCCGGCAGCTGCTCTCTCAGGATGCTTGGCTAGGAGAAAGGGTGTGAGGGTGTTCCCGGCGTCCTTCACGGCTATGCGCATGCGCACATGTGCTGTTACCGAGCCGTCATGAAAGGAGGAGCCACCGACCGAGCCAGTCCGTCCTACACTATGCGGCAATGCCAGCGGCATAGTGAAGGATCGGAATTCTGAAGGCACGGCCGGCGGGGCTCAAGAGAGGCAGCTGCTTTGGTGGCCCCTTAAGAAGAACTGGGCCGGGGCAGCTGCCTTTAGCGCTGCGTTAAAGACGGCCCAGCGGCTGTTTTTAACATGCTTTAGGGCGGCCTGGGGGGCAATCGGCTCCCTGCCCCCCGGCCCAGCCCGCCTCTGACACCCGTTTATGCGTCGTTCATATTTTGCATCAGATCCTTAACAAAACACATCATATACAAGACAAATATTGTTAAGTGGAGGTGACTGTTCCTGGGATCGGATGTCGGCTCAACAAAATTTGCGAGATGAACCTATTGGTGGTTTGGAAAATTACAAAAGCAATGACTGGACTTGATTGTCTAAAGTATTTATGTAAGGGGACCATTTTGTAAACAATGCCTTTGTTTTGGTTTCCTTATGAAGTGAGGATTCCAACCAATCCATTTGGAATAAGTATTGAAGTCTAGTCAACACCATGAATAACAAAGGGGGTTGGGAATTAACCCATTGTGATAGGATTGCTTTTTTAAACACAATTAATGGTTTTTTTCATGGTTTTCATTTTGGATGGCAAGCCACAGTCCTATTCGGAGAAAGGTGTGTTGAATAAGGCCCACTGTTTGGATAGGTGAAACGGGATATGTAATTGTTGGGTAACATTTGTGTGGATTTCTTTCCGGAATGTTTGTATGTGAGTACAAGACCAAAAACAGTGTAACAGATCAGCATTCGATTGTGTACATTTAGGACAATTAGAATTCTCTGCCAAACCAATTTGCATTCATAGTTTAGGTGTCACATAAGCTCTATGTAATAATTTCCAAAACATTTCACTATAAGATATGGACACCAGGGTTTTGGAGGCTAGGTTAGTGAAATCAAAGAGTTGTACTTAATTATACTCTGGGATGTCTGTCGCCCAGGATTGCATACCTGAACCCTGGGACTCTAGATCTAGAGTTGGGCATATAAAGCTGTAGATTATAGAAATCTTTCAGGTCGGGGTTGCGTTGAAAATGGTAAGATTGTCTAGTAGATTGGATTTATCTAGATCGGTGAGGTGAGGAAAAATAGACCAATGAAAGCTTGAGAGTTGTAGATAATTTAGTGGATGGATTGTGATTGTCAGGAATCTATCGTTTAACTCCGCCAGTGATAGAAGTTTGGTCGTAAGTCTGTCAAGGAACTGGAATAATAAGTGGCTGTTTTGAGTTTTTAAAATTTGGAGTAGCATCAGCTACCCCATTCTGAAAGTTCGGGTTGCCCACTAGGGGTTGAAATTTTGAATGGGTCCAATTTAGGTCCAATCGTTTCCGGATGATTTTCCAGACTTGCCAGGTATGACTTAACAGAGTGTTATTAAGTTGGTCTAGAGACCATTTGTATTTTGGGAGATGCAGGAGGGAAGACAAGTGAGTACCAGGGGAGAACTGCTGTTCCAGAGCGTACCAGGTGTATTTTAAGCTTTCCAGGACCCAGTCTATTGCAATTCTATAGATAGCTGCTAAATTATAGTCCTGTAAGATTGGCAGGTTCAGTCCTCCCCGCCTTACTGGCTGATGGAGCTTGAAAAGGGCTACTCTACTCTTTTTGTGTTGCCAGATAAAACTCATTTTTTTTAAGCTGTATCGGTAGCATTTGTAAGCGGTATAACATTCTGGGGAATGTTACCATTTTATATATAGGTGGCAACTACCTGTAAAGGATAATTTACATTTCTCCCAGGTTTTGAAGTCTGTCTCAGTTTGATGCAAAAACGGTTTAATGTTTAATTTATAGAGCTGAGAAAGTTTTGCAGGAATTTATGAACACAGGTAGGTGAATACAGGAGTCACCGTCCATTTGAAGGAAAAACTAGTTCCCCATCCCTGTTTTGCCAATGGGAAGATTGGCAATGCTTCCGTCTTTTGCTGATTAATCATAAAACCGGAGGCCTGTTTAAATTGGAGAAGCATTTCTAGTATAAATGGGAGTGAGCGCCTAGGCGCAAGGAACAGTAGAAGATCATCTGCAAAGGCAGCCGTGCAAAGCTCCACACTGCCCACAGATATGCCCTCCACCTGTGGGGACATTTCCAGGATTCTGAGTAGGGGTTCGATTGCCAAATCAAAATATAAGGGGGAGAGGAATGCCTATTTTTAATGAAACCAGTTTGGGAAGGCGAGTATGTTTTGTAGCCTGGCCGCCATTATTTTAGAAAATATTTTAAGATCTTGGTTAAGTAGTGAGATTGGGCGATAAGACGTTAAGTGGGTAGGATCTTTGTTGGTTTGCTGGTTGTTGGTTTGCTGGTTTTAGTATAACAATAATCCTGGACCTATTAAAATACTTGGGGGGGGGGGGGGGGGGGGGTTGCCTTCCAGAAGCCTATTATATATATCCATGAGGTAAGTGGGTAATTGTGTTGACAATATTTTGCAGCATTCTGAACTAAGGCCATCGGGACCAGGGGCTTTACCATTGTGAAGTGTTTTTATTGCTGCTCCAATTTCTGAAAAGGAGACTGGAGAGCTTAGCTGGTCTCTTTCCTGGGGATTGAGTTTAGGGATTCTAGCCTGTCGGAAGACTGATAATATGTCGTCCATGCTGTTGTCTTCCGCTTTGTAAAAATCATTAAAATAATTTGCAAAGGTGTCAGTGAGTTTAGATGGGCAAGTTATGTCTCCCTCAGGGGAGGAAAGTTTTAGGACCCTCTGTCGCTTATGTTTGGAGTGTCAGACCAGGTTTCCCAGGAGTTTACCTGCGCGGTTACCCCATCTGAAAAATCTGTTGCTGGCAAAGTTGTAAGACATCTGGGCTTTTTCTGTAGCCCATGTGTCATACAGTGCGTTGGTTTCTTTATATATGCGGGCTGAGTCAATAGTATTTAATTCCATATGATTTGAATATGCAGAGGACAGGTCTTTACCCAGTTGCTGCAACTTCAACATGGCCTCCCTCCTGCGTCCAGCCATGTAAGATATAATGTGTCCTCTCATGACCGGTTTGGATGCATCCCAAAATAAATTGATATCCTCAATGTGGTCTATGTTGTCATCTACATAGTTGTTCCATTTGTGATCAAGAAAAGACCGGAATGATTCCGGGTGAAACTGATGCCGGAAATCTCCAGTTATGGGAATATTGGCGGGCAATTGCAGTTTTAATGTCCAGCCAGACTGGGGCATGATCAGAAATAGCTATGTCGCCAATATCGGTCTTTAGGAGTCTATGTACAAGGGTTTCTGCGATCATTAAGTATTCCAGTCTTGAGAAGGACGAATGAGGATGAGAAAAGAAGGAGTATTGTCTGTCTATTGGATGTTGGTGTCTCCAGGAGTCAGTCAGGCCCAAGTGGTCAATTATAGGAGTGGTATAGAAGCTCATGTGGCGTCCTGTTGGTTGTGAGGTATCTAACAGATGGTTAGCCGTTAAATTAAAATCCCCACCTAGTATGAAATTGGCTTTGAGAGTATTAGAATGCGGATCATTCCAATGTGTTTCCTGGAGGAAAATTATGTCAGGGTGAATTTTTTTTAGATTGGTCAATATTTTTTTTCCGCTTCACAGGAGAGTTAAGTCCCTCAACATTCCAGGAAAGGATGCGTATATGATTAGATTTATGGGACATGGGTGTAGATAGGGCATCACCAGATTTATTTTGGGACATCTAGCCTATTCCCGTTCGCGAAGCGATTGTCCAGTGAGATTGACCCCTAGAATCGCCTCAAGGGAATCCCAGCGAGCTCCCTGGGAGGGCACAAGAGGTACCAAAACATTGCAGTCATATGATCGTAGAATTTAAACACTCTCACATTTTCACACTCTTTTCCAACATTAACTGTGGTGCAAGGAACAGTGCACCAAAAACAATAAACAAAAAAACAAATACCATGCCAATACAGTAATATACGAAATGCCTGGGAACCCATTAGACAATTTTAAGTGCGGCGAGACAGTGAAGGGGAGAGAGAAGAGCAGGAGGGTCTCTCTGCGTCTTGGCCCTGCGTGGAGGTTGACCACAGGAGTGGATCTTGATGAAGGACGTGGCGTGCCGTTTCTGGCGAATCAAAGAAGATAGTCACCATGCGAGACTCTCAGTTTAGCTGGATAGAGAAGGGCAAACGTTATTTGCTTCTTGTGGAGTTCAGAGCAGATTTGGGAATATTGCCATCTCTTGGCTGAAACTGCCGCATAGAAGTCTTGAAATAATAATAATCTGCGACCTTGGTATTGAAGATAAGAGAGTTTTCTGTAGGCCTCAAGGACCTTGAGTTTGTCCACGTAATTGAGGATTTTAAAGATCACCGCCCTCGGTCTCTCTTGGGATGATTTATTTTCCGGTCTAATTCTGTGAGCTCTTTCAATCGTTAACTTGTCGTTTGGGAGGGAGAGGCCCAGAGATCGTGGAAGCCAAACTGAAACAAATTCAAATAAAGAAGAGGCTTTGACCTTCTCTGGCAAACCGACTAGTCTCAAATTGTTGCGCCTGCTCTTATTCTCCAAGTCTTCAATACGATCTTGCATCAGGGTTATGATCGATTTATGAGACTGGATGTCCTTTGTGATCGTGCAGCGGCTATCTTCAACTTCAGAAAGTCTGGTTTCCAATATGGAGAGTCTTTGACTATGCGATGACAATTCTGCCAAGGTGTTCTCAATAGATACTGAGTTTTTCCAGCTTGGTGTCTAACAAAGGAGAAATAATATTGCTTATGTCTTGTGCTGTCAGCACCGGTGTTTGAGCTGCAGATACCGACAGAGCTGCTGAGGTAGAGACCACAGGGGAAGTAGCCTTGGTCACTGATGGTGTGGGTTGTTTGTCTTTATCCTTATTTAGATCACGCCTGGTGGAGGATTTTCCTGAGTTTTCCATAAATTTCTCCATGAAGACGTCCTATTTAGGACCCGCCCACTGAGTGGAAGATAATGAAGTGAGAGGACAATAAGAGAAGAAGAAAAAACAGGGGGTGAGAGTGAGAAATGATGACTGGCTGGAGAAGGAGGGGAGGGACCATAAAGAAATGCTGAGAAAGAAGATAGTTAAGAGGGCGAGGTACAGCAGTTTTGGTTATGGCAACAACAACAACAAAAACCACATACCTCTCTCCACACCTCTTAATGAATGGCAAACTATAACAGGGATATGGATATACAGTGCAGATAGATAAATTTAGCAACAGGAATGACTTAGGAGAGGAATGGGAGTATGAAAATATTGAGGGACAGTGAAAGCAGAGATTTTTGCAATAAACAGAAAACTATGCAAATGAGTACAGCAAGGTAACCTGAATAGTTATAACTGCCCTCGAGGAAACTGTAATAAGCAGGACACTCTGTATGGCAGGAATAGCCTGAGCCCCACCTTCAAACCCATGGGGTGTTTCTAATGTGCCTACATCAAGTTGTTGCTTGCTGACAAGCCTCCCGTGTGTATGTCAAGCGGGGCCGGAAGGTGCGTTCCAACACCCCTTCAAAGTATATAGTATAGTATATGGAGGAATCTGGAGTATCTCCCACGTTGGTGTTGCAGAGGCGCCATCTAATGGAAACAGTTGTAGTCCGGTACACAGGTAAGTACGGGCGCAGGTATCCAGTCCATCGATGACCTCCACTCTAGCAGCGTCAGGGTCCCAGAACCTTGCCGGTAATGGTTGTAGGTCTGTCCGAATGAATGTCGTGCGGGAACTCAGACCACTGACCTCCTGCTGCAGCAGTGGCCACCCACTGATGTCCAGAGCGTGGCTTTGCACAAATCCATAGCTGTGCTCGAGGGCCTCAATGGGTTCAGTTCCCGGTGATGACTGACGGGTGGGACGCTTGTGGATCGCACTCAAAGGCACCTTTTGGTGTCCCTCCGGGGAAGTTTCTCTGTTTGTGTTTCCCTCTGAAGGAACAGATGGCAGGAAGATTTACTGCGCTATGGCGTATGTTCGATTTCTGCCAAAATTTAACTTAATATTTACATGAAACTGATCTCCCAGGTTTGAAAGTGAGATTCTGTATCTTCCTCCAGTTTTTTAGTTGTTATTTCTGTTTCTCTGAGCTCTGTTATGATCTATACCAGAGTTGATGATGTTTTTCTTCTAGGTCTAGTTGATGATTTTACATTTTCTAATTATCTATATATAGATTTAGTTTAGTAAAATCAGGAGTTCAGTTGATTTGCTGCTGCTTCAGTTAATGGCAGTTTAGAACTCCAACTTGTTATTTTTTATTTATATTTAACTCTAACATTAACCCTAGGGTTAGTACAAACCCTAATTCTAACTCTAGGATTAGGGGTTTGATGATCTCTAACGCTAACCCAAGGGTTAAGGTTAGCACAATAAAAAAAAAATATATTTTGTATATATAAAAAAAAAAAACCTGGGGGTGGGCTGGATGTGTTTGGGGGGACCAGACTTAAAGCACTTTATTTAGTCTCTCCCTGCCCCTTTATTTAGTCTCTCCCTGCCTTTGATTCGCCACAAGGTGTGGGATCTCATTCAGGGCACCTTTTTGTGCTTTGGGGACTTCAACTGTGTAGCTGACATGCTCTTGGACAAGAGGGTGCCCACGGGAGCCCTGATAACTCCCTCAGTGAGAGGGCTTGCTAGAGCATTCACGGAGACTCTTTGTAAATATAAGCTTTACGACATCTGGCGTACAATTAGGCCAACAGACATAGAGTTTACCTACTTCTCCAACACGCACAGATCTTACTCACGATAGGATATGATCTTTACGAGAGCATCTCACTTGAAGGACTGTATAAAGATTAGTTTTGGGGCAGTTGCATGGTCAGATCATGACCCGGTCTTCCTTGATTTTAGAGAGGACACTCGTGGTTGTGCTCCAGCATGGAGATTGAAAAACTCCATACTATTTAAAAAAGAGAACCTGGAGCACATCCAATTAGTGTCACAACAATTCTTTGAGGAGAATTATCCTGGGGAAACGGAGATTTCAACAATTTGGTGCACCTATAAGTGTGTGCGTGGTCATTTAATTAAACTTGATAAAAGAGCAAAAAAAAGTGGGGGTCATAGTCTTTCCCAGCTTTATAATAAATTGAATGACTTATCACAAGCTAATAAGAAAGTTACAGACACCACAGAAGAGATTAAAAAGGTGCAGAAACAAATCCAAGAACATCTCTTGGAGAGAGCCAATAAAATTATTGGTCGGACAAAACAAAAGTGGTATTACCAGGGGAACAGAATAAATAAATTAATGATTGACCAACTTAAGCGTAATAATTTAAGAGCCAGGATACAGAGGATTGTGATGGAAACAGAGACATGTATTAGTCCAGTAAAGATAGGCGATGCATTCAAACAATATTACTCATCTCTCTATAATATCTCCCCCCTCTCTGGCAGTAATAGGGATGGCATGATAGAGTACTTAAAAAATATAGGCCTGCCAAAGATCCCCCAGGACTTGAAAGAGTTATTAGTTAAATATTAAAAAGCTATTTACATGTGAATATATACAAGTTAAACTTTTTTCCTATAGGGTAGTCTTATATTCAGGCTTTTAGTTTTTTTCCTAAAGGAATATCCAAAGTTTGGGGGGGGGGGGGGGGTCGTCTTATAATTAGGGTGGTCTTATATTCGAGCAACTACGGTAATATGCCAGTATTATTTAGCCATTTAATATGCCAGTATGATGTAGCCAATTAATATGCCAGTATGATGTAACCAATAAATATGCCTGTATTATTTAGCCAATTAATATGGGGGGCACATTTTTTTTTTTACATCCAGGGGAGGAAGCCCCCCCCCCCATTGCCCCCACCTGCGGATGCCCATGGATATTACACCTGTAATTCTTCATGGGTAAGGATATGTTGACTACCATTTAGGCAGACAATCTCCTGGGGGAGTTCTGCTGCTGAAATGTTGTCACAAAAATCAACCACACAGGATGATTTTTGTGCAGATCGAGATAACTTCAGTGGTCTCTGAGTAGACCGAATTTGAGTGCCACTTGGATCAATGAAGTGATCTGATTGGGTCCAAAACTCGGAGCTCTGTTTTTCAAATTTTAAATGTTTAAAGACCCTCTATATAAATATAAGAAAATAAAATATTGTGATATTATGTGAGTGATGATAACTCTAATAGTTCCTTCTTCTGTTTTCCAGACTCCCCCATTTAGTAACTGTACTCCGTTATAAATTCAGAGTCTAGGCACAGCTTTTCCTGTATTGAACATCAAGGATGTAAAAGTAAGCGGATTATAAGTTGTTCATTCTATTACGGGAACAGCTGCGCCATTTAAATTCACTGGAAATAATAAAAATTATATTTATTGTTTAGATTTACATTTTTGGTTCTGCGGAAAGTCTTGGTTTTTAAAACATTTTTGGTCAATGAGTGTACTATACATTAAGAATTATTGTTGCAAGTTTTATATGGAGATGTTTCAGAGATGGGCATTATACCACATAATATAGTTTAGCCCTAAACCTGTATTTTTTGTATAACACTGACATTGGAAACATTTGTGTTTTTGAAGATGAATATTTGATTAATATAATTTTTTTGCAAATGGTTTCCTAATACTTTTGTCCATGCACTATATGCAGAGGCGGCTCTAGACTTTGTGAGGCCTTAGGCAAAAGTCGAACATGAGGCCCTCACGGACACACATTATTAAATAAAATATATGCAAGTGATAATAAAAATGAACTGTAGAAATAGCATATTTCAAGATCAGACTCAAATCCCAGCTTCTAGAAATGAACAGCTCCTAGAATTTTATTTGTCTCATAATTATTCTACAAACATCTATAAACATTTGGTATAGATAAAATTGTGTGCGGCCCACTAACTCACATTGTTATTGCTGTGTCCTAAATGTGAACACTAACACATATCACACAGTCATTCAGACACACTCAGTGAGCACACACTGACTCACAGACACACTCAGTCAGCACACAATCACACTCAGCCAGCACACACTCACAGATACACTCAGCCAGCACACACTGACTCACAGACACACTCAGAAAGCACACAATCACACTCAGCCAGCACACACTCACAGATACACTCAGCCAGCACACACTGACTCACAGACACACTCAGAAAGCACACAATCACACACTAACAGAAACACTCAGCCAGAAGGAAAGGTGCTCAATGTTGAAAGTGGTCTCACAGACCACGTTGTGCTAGAAGATTGGCACTTTGTTCTTCCTCACAGCACCGGATGCACTGTGATTTAGCCATTCAATATGCCAGGATTTTGCCCCTTAATATGCCAGGATTTTGCCACTCTATGCCAGGATTGTGCCACTCAATCTGCCAGGATTTTGCCCCTCAATATGCCAGAATTTTGCCATTCTATGCCAGGATTTTGCCCCTTAATATGCCAGGATTTTGCCCCTCACAATGCCAGGATTGTGCCACTCAATCTGCCAGGATTTTGCCCCTCAATATGCCAGAATTTTGCCACTCAATCTGCCAGGATTTTGCCCCTCAATATGCCAGAATTTTGCCACTCTATGCCAGGATTTTGCCCCTTAATATGCCAGGATTTTGCCACTCTGTGACAGAATTTTGCCCCTCATTATGCCACAATTTTGCCCCTCACAAATCCTAGAATTTTGCCTCTCAATATGCCAGGATTTTGCCACTGTATGCCAGGATATTGCCCCTCATAATGCCACTATTTTGCCCCTCACAATGCCAGGATTTAGCCTCTCGCTATGCCAGGATTTTGCCACTCTGTGCCAGGATTTTGCCCCTCATTATGCCAGAATTTTGACCCTCACAATGCCAGAATTTTGCCTCTCAATATGCCAGGATTTTGCCACTGTATGCCATGATATTGCCCCTCATAATGCCACTATTTTGCCCCTCACAATGCCAGGATTTAGCCTCTCGCTATGCCAGGATTTTGCCACTCTGTGCCAGGATTTTGCCCCTCATTATGCCAGAATTTTGCCCCTCACAATGCCAGAATTTTGCCTCTCAATATGCCAGGATTTTGCCACTGTATGCCAGGATATTGCCCCTCACAATGCCAGGATTTTGCCTCTTACTATGCCAGGATTTTGCCCCTCACCTCATTATGCCAGGATTTTGCCCCACACTGTGCCAATATTTAGCCACTCATTATGCCAGGCTTTGCTCGTTTGTGCCACCCTCCTCCCCTCCCTAGTACTTACCTCCATGCTGCTCTCCGTTGTTTCCTCCGTGCATCTTCTGTCCTGCACGGAGAAAGGAAGTTCCGGTCGAGTTTTTTTTTAAAACTTTATTGAAGATGTGCGGGTTCAATAAAGTTTAAAAAAAAAAACGCGATCGGAGCTTCCTTCCTCCGTGCAGGAGAGAAGATGCACGGAGGAAACGTCCCAGGTTAGTGTAACAGGGATCTTAACGGCATCGTTAAGCTCCCTGTTACATCAAAGGTAATAAGGTGAGTTAGGCAGCCGCGAGGCCCCCGTGAGTGCGAGGCCTTAGGCGGCTGCCTAACTCGCCTAATTAGAGAGCCGCCTCTGACTATATGTGTCTTGCTCCCACCATGCTGTGTAATGACTGAGCCAGCATACAGGGTGTGGATGTGAGGTCACTTACTGCACAATGGATGAAGCAGACTCAGCATGCCCTACATGACCGGTTGCCTGGCGACACCTTTGCCACTAAAGGTGACATAAAGGCAAAAAATGGTGGGATTCCAGCAAGAGGCAGACGCAGTTTAAAAACAGGTATCCGCCTTAGAGACACACACAGAAGCTTTACTGACAGAAACTGGGCTCTCCGATAAAATAATACAGCAATTGTTCCATCTGAACCGTCATGTGGTTATATTGGATGGCAAACCACAAGCTAATTTTTTGTATATTTCGGAGGAGGTATGGACCACTGACTGCAGAATCTCCTCGCACACTTGAGACCCATGATGGCAGACTCAGAATACACCATACTGGACAAGTACCGTGTGAAGAAGACCCAGCTCCTCCAGAGGACCAAAGGACGTTATGCATAAGCTTCGGTCGGCATCTGAGAAAATGTTCTTTCTATCCATTTCGCGAAAACAATGGCGAATTACAACAATACAAATCTAAGGCAGTGCATTGAAGTAGAATGCGATGGCCACCAGACTTACCAGTCTATGACAATCTCTATATGATAATAAACGGCCTCCTCTCAAAAGTTCGACCACAAGACAGTTTGAAGACCTGGCTAGGTCATGGACACAGACCCCCACACGTCACCATGAGACATTTACATTTTTTATGTCTAATTTGGGTTCTTCTATTGTTTATACCAACTCACCAAAGCTACTATTCATTATTGAACTGATACCACTGTCGCCCCTGTTTGGTGTGGCAACCCCCCAGTTCATGACAAACTTAACCAAGTTTTAGGAGCCAGCAAGCAAATCTAGGAGTTAGACAATGGCACCTTCACTCAAACATAGACACACACACACAATCACACGCCGCAGTCACAGATAGACACACACATACATACAGTCAGTCACACACACAGTCAATCCCATACACATGCACACAAGGCAGCAATTATGTTTTGGATTCACCTATCAAGTTCCCTTATAGCACACAGTGCACAGTACTATAGCACGGTGCATGAGGGGCTCTGTGCACACGTGGCGCACCCTTCCACATTGCTGGATCAAATAAAGAAAAATATGATCCCAGCGGTAAGGGCACCAAGCAGGGCTAACAATACCTGGGCGCCAGGTCTGATTTCCTGGTCGCCATGGTGACCTGGCACCCGGGGTCTGCCAAGCCCTGGCTTACACAATTTTAGTTTAGTAAACAAACCCAAAAGAGTTTGCTGTACTTTTTAATGTAAACAATTTACTTTGTGTGACTGTTCAGACATTACACGACATAACTCTGCATATGGAAATAAAATAATAAAAATAAAACAGTCCTAGAAAATTAATGTCCAAAGCTCACCAGTTGGACAACAATGTTCTACGTCTGGGACATGCCATGGTCTTTATCCTGGTTGGAAATCAATTGACATTATGCGTTAAATTAAAAAGTTAAGGGATCTGAAACCAATGCTTTAGAATGGTATGTGGCACTCCTACAACAATTACATCAAAAACATTAACAGAATAATGCCCTGGCATTGGAAAGATTTACCCTCAACTAAAAATATAGACGGTCGCTGCAGCTGATTAAAAAAAGCTTCCGCTTTATAATAAGCCTTTCACTTAATTTTAAACACAAGAGTAATTCAGTTTGTATGATGATTTAGATATGGGGCGTCCAACGTACGGCCTGCGGGCCAAATGCGGCCCTTCTGGCAGAGTATGCGGCCCGCGTGAGCTCAGCAGCGGTAGCCGCACCCCCAACTGTCGGCCCGTGCAGAAGGAGCATCAGGGAATAAAGTTCCCTGCACATAGCTCCTCAGTCCTGGCCGCATAACCCCTAGTCTAGCCTGCATGTGAGGACAGGGCAAGGGTCAGAGGGAGGGGAGAAGCGGACCAGCAGCATGTACAGCAAAGCGGAGGAGGGGTCTGAAGATCTCAGCCCTGATCAAAAACAGAAAAACTGTGTGGTTGGGCAGGTACTGTGTGTATGCAAGAGTGAGTGTATGTAAGTGTGTGTGTCAGTGTAACTGTATGTAAGTATGGATCTGTATGTAAGTGTGTGTCAGTGTAACTGTATGTAAGTGTGTGTGTCAATGTAACTCTATGTAAGTATGGATCTGTATGTAAGTGTGTGTCAGTGTAACTGTTTGTATGTATGGATCAGTATGTATGCAAGAGTGACTGTAAGTGTGTGTGTCAGTGTAACTGTATGTAAGTATGGATCTGTAAGTAAGTGTGTGTATGCAAGAGTGACTGTATGTAAGTGTGTGCGTCAGTGTAACTGTATGTAGGTGTCAAGCTGTAAGTGTGTGTCAGTGTAACTGTATGTAAGTATGGATCTGTATGTAAGTGTGTGTATGCAAGAGTGACTGTATGTGTGTGTGTCAGTGTAACTATATGTAAGTGTGGATCTGTATGTAAGTGTGTGTCAGTGTAACTATATGTAAGTGTGGATCTATATGTAAGTGTGTGTCAGTGTAACTATATGTAAGTGTGGATCTATACGTAAGTGTGTGTCAGTGTAACTGTATGTAAGTATGCATCTGTTTGTAAATGTATGGAAGTGTGGAGGGAGGGGGGAGAGAGAGGCAGCATTGGCACATAAAAGGAAATAAAAACAAGAAATGCATTTGTTTAATATCATAATTTTTATTAAGTTTTAAAAAGCAATTTACATGTAAATATATACAAGTTATACAAGACATCCTCTGGCGGCCTCCACTAGGCACCAGGGATATTTGGCAGCCAGGGGATGTCTGCACAATAGTGCAGACATATTCCATGCTGCCCGACACTGCCGTCTATTATGATGGACCGGCTGTCCGTCATAATAGATGGAAGTGTCGGGCAGCATGGAGGATGTCTGCACGTATCGTGCAGACATCCCCCGGCTGCCCCCACTAGCCACCAGGGAGAGAGAGACAGGTGAGGGGGACGGAGGGGGGAGAGAAAGACAAGGGGAGAGGGCAGAGTAAGACAAGGGGAGGAAGGGGGGAAGAGAAAAAAAAAAGGGGAGGGAGGGGGGGGGCAGAGAAAGATAAGGGGAAGGAGGGGGGGGCAGAGAAAGACAAAGGGAGGGGGGAGAGAAAGACAAGGGGAGGAAGGAGGGATAGAGAGAGAGAGAAAAAAGTTTGGGGGGAGGGAGAGACAAGGTGGAAGGGGGAGAGAGACAACACGGGGGGGAGAGAGGCAGCATTGGCACAAAAAAGGAAATAAAAACAAGAAATGCATTTGTTTAATATCATAATTTTTATTAAGTATTAAAAAGCAATTTACATGTGAATATATACAAGTTAAACTTTTTTCCTATAGGGTAGTCTTATATTCAGGCTTTTAGTTTTTTCCTGAAGGTATATCCAAAGTTTGGGGGTCGTCTTATATTCGAGCAAATACGTTACTTTTCTGACCACAAAAAAAAACATTAAAATATTTCCATCCTTTTCAAAAGCTTGAGGTGGACCCCAAAGCATCTATACTTATATGAACCTTTTAATATTATATTCAACTATTTTCATATATAATGAAAACGTTATTGAAAAATTGTTAATTTCTTATTTTTATTACGTTCCTCTGCACCCACATTGCACCTAAAGGTCTTAACACAGCACTATACAGTACCCACAGCACTTGGTTGTACTCATATTGCACCCACATGATTTGGCATGCCAGTCAAAATGTACCCGCCAGAACATACCACAGTGTCACTTTGTCCCACTGAACTGCCCCTGCAGAACATGCCATAGTGTCACTTTAACCCATAGTACATGTTATTTTGTCCCACAGAACATGCCACAGTATCACTTTGGCCACAGCCAATTTTCCATTAATATGCGAGAGCCAATTTTCCTGCCAATTCATATGCTACAGCCAGATTGCCAATATGCCACTGCCAATTTTCCCAGTAATATGCCACTATTAACCTGCCCAGTAATATGCCACTATTAAGCTGCCAGTTATTTTGCCCATAATTTGCCAGTCATATTTGCCAATTTGCCAGTGTTATTTTGGCCATAATTTGCCAGTCATATTTTGGCCATTTTGGCGACCCCTGCACTAATGGTAGGAACGCCACTTTTATCATGCATATATTGTATGCCCTGTTTTGGGAAAATACCAATGAAAAAAGATTACAAATTGCCACAGGAAATTGTTTCTTTTTGGCTCAAACTGCAGGGATGAGCAGCCTGGCAATTAATGCAGAATTTTGGAAATCATTCCATATAAATTATCACTTACAAAGTACTTTACTTTTTCCAGCCATAGTTTCTCCATTTAAAATATGAAAATTGTTTAAAAATAGAATTCCATGTACAAATTACAATGCAATCAGCATACAAATGGGTTTTTACATTTCTTACCACGTGTGCCCAGCCTGTCTTTAACACAAAATGACAGCATCCTGAAAGATTTCACAACTAGGGATAAATTCCCTCAAAAATCAAAATACTTACTCTTACCAACATTTTTAACAGGAAACTGTTACCTGTGTGTTCTTTTATCTTAATTGCTGCAAATGCTACAATATTAGACTAATTTATACAAATGACAAACATGGGTAATTTTCTTTCACATTTCCTTATTTTTTTTTTAAAACATTTTCCATATAATTAAAATGTTAATATACTTATCACATTTTCAATCAAATTTCTGAAGATTGGCACAATACTGGTATTTTAAAATAATATATAGTTACACCTTCTAAAACCAGTATATAGTGAGGTGATTTAAATTCATTTGTGTGTTAAAACAAAAAAGAAAAATCCCAAATAGAGCACTTGACATTGACATAAAATACATTTGTGTATTATTACACTGGGAAAATAATAAAACCATCAACAGAAAGAACAACAACACAGTTTACAAAACACACTTGCCTTCTCAAATGTAAAACAAAATATAATATCCTAATTCACACTGGAAGCATAAATAGGAAGTAGATACATGTTGAGTTACACCGCTTCTGTACAAAAAAATTATAAAAGGCATCTATTTTTCTTTGTATTGTAATCCCATAAAAAAAGTTTTTTCTTCCATTTGCAATTGTTTACCTACGTTTGGTCATCGTAATCTTATAAACTTGGAAGCAAAAATAACAATAATAGGAAATAGTGAGTTTATCCATTGCTGCTTTTATTTCTATACACCAATCTCATCATTGTCTTTATCAAATATATATCCCTGTCCAGCTTCACCATCCTCCACGTCATCATCCTCATCTTCGTCCACCTCAACGTGGTGACTTCTATGTAAACTGCCCTCATGTTGCTCTAGATGGGGCCAGATCCGGCCCGCGGGCTGTTTTTGTCCGGCCCCACAGTCAGGGCCCTTTAACCCCTTAGTGACAAGACATTTTCACCTTGACTTTCCCTTGGTGACAATGGCTGTTTTGACATTTTTTGTGGTGTTTGTGTTTAGCTGTAATTTTTTTCTTTCTCACATACAGTACCCACACAAATTATATGTTGTTTTTATCATCATAAGAAGGGCTTTCATTAGATACCATTATGTTCATCATATCTTATAATTTACTACAAAAAAAGTCATAAAATATGATGAAAACTTTTTAATGAAACACTTTTTCTAGCTTTGACCTAAAATATAATTTATAAAAATAAAATCATTAAAAAAGACCCCGTCTAAATAGTTTCTAAATGTTGTCCCGAGTTCAAATATATGCATGTTTCCATATTTTTCGGTATTTTTTTGCGAGTTATGGGGCAAAAAACAAAAATAGTGTTTTTTCCTATATTGACCTTTTGACCCCAACCCGAACCCAAAATTGAACCCTAACACTAAATTTAACCCCAACTCTAATCGTTATTATATCCCTTAATGTTTTTAAATTTTAATTTAATTTTAACCCTATCCCTTATGCTAAAAAATATTTAATTTTAACCCTATAGGCTAATATAGCTATATAACCTGTTTTGAATTAATTTAATATGTATTTTAAATAGTTTCCATTGCAATGCTACTTAACTACCACTAGGGGCAGTCAAGTAGCATATTCAGAGCAACGGAAGTGAAGTTACTTTCACTTCCGAAGCTCAGACCGGCAGAGGGCTTAGCCATATTGACGGAGCAGCATGCTCCGTCAATATGGCTCCCCACGATCGCTCCGTGGGGCGATTGTGGGTGCCCCAAAATAGAAATTTCGGTGCTGGCTATTGCCTAGACATCGAAGCAATAGACCAGCACCGTTAAAGCGGTTTTCACGATCGTTGATCGCGAAAACCGCTTGATTCACCGCAGGACGTGCCTGACACGTCCTTTGTCGCGAAGGTGATAAAAAAAAAAAAAAGTAAAAAAATTACTTTGAGTGCCGGCACAGACGCATCTCTGTGTGAGAAGACAACATGGTGTCTGTGCAATGCAGACATGCTTTCATGTTGCCTATCTCGGTCATGTGACCTTCCGGTGCTCAAACCAGATAAGTGTGCGGAGAGCGCGAGACAGGCAGCATTGAAGGGTGCTGTCTCTCGCAGAACACAGGTAAGTACTGTTGAAGTACCTCTAGCTAATCCCACATAGCTCCCGCTGCCCTCAATCACTGTTAGTATAAGGTATCTTACAACACATCCAGCTAGAACGCACAACTGATCTTTGGCAAAACCCACCTAGTGCCAACCGTCCACATTACTGTTACTACAGCTATCTTCCCTCAGACCTCTTCACTCCCCTATGTATTTCATGTACTCCAAATCACTCTAGATTGTATGATTGCGAGCAGGGCTCTCTACCTCAATTACCAGTCTGTTCTAGTTTGTCTAACTTAGTATTTAGTTCCTTTCTATGCTCTGTACTTAGCGCTATGTAAATTGTTGGCGCTATATAAATAAATGTTAATGTAATGGGAGAATAGGACACATCAAAAGTTATTTATTACAATATGTGAGGACAAGAGGGCTTTATAACTTACTGATGTTTATTCCATTATAATGCTGTACGTTTTTGTTATACTGTCTAGATAATTTGCCCTTCAAAGTCCCCTCTAATGCGTGTCCTATTCACCATTAAAATGAAATGATATTCAGTAGCTTGTGATGTGTTCTGTAATATGTTTGATAGGTATAGATTGTGTAATTTTGTTGAGAACCATCAAAGGATTACCAAGGCAAATGTCTACGATGTATAACTGCATTTTCTATCCACATGCTTCATATTTTATAGGGTAAATTTTCACTTTACAGGCACTGTTCTCCCTGAACAAAAGCAAAATATGTCCTTTTGACCGTTGATGTTACTTATCAGTTTATGTTTCTATTACCTGGACTACGACAAATGATTAAATGGCTATGATGATGCATGTATGTTGTTATCATGCAAATGCCGATAAAAAATTTTTGTGAATAAATGAAACATATTTGCAACAGTAAAATATTAATAAAGGCATACATTTTTTATAACTTTAATATGCATCACAAAAAATATATAAATTGCAAGCCAGAACTGTCCTTTAACAACTATGCAATGGACTCTGCAAACATAAATACATCTTGCAACAGTTTGCTTGTCTCTCAAGCATAAGCTCTCATTCGCATTTTACTAATTTTATGCTGTGTCTACGCATGTGTTATTTACCTGATATATATATTTGAACAGGCAAGAAAACATAATTTATTTTAGTTAGGTGTTTCCCGCCCAGTCCCTTTGCACACTTCCGGAAAACGTGACTAGGAAGACTTCGACCAACACGTTCCTAATCACATGATCCACGAATAAGGAAATTGACGGGATAATGACCCAATCCTAGCTGATCATGTGACAAAATGGCAGGCATGCAACCTAGAGGCACCCCGTACCTTTATGTCCCCGCCCTCTCCATCTAGCTCACCAATCACCACACAGTTTTCTTCGTCCAGTCGTCAAGGTCACAAGTCCCGCCTCCTGTCATTTTGGCCCTTCCAATGCCCACTCTTTATGAAACACGGGTTGGTTGCCATAGTGACAGTGAGCACCCCGCCTCATGCGCCGCTGCTGCCCGGTATTGTTTGTAAACAGCCCCGGGGACCCTCCGCCCCCAACCGCCTCCTCCTGCCCCCGCCCACCTGAGCCAGCCCCATCCAAGATGGCGGCGGGTGGGAGCGGCGGCCTGTCGTTCCCCGGGGTGGTGGGCAACAGCGCCCCCAGCAACCGCAGCGGTTCCTCGGCTTCCTCATACAACTATAGCGGCGGGGCTGCGGCCTCCTCTCCGGGAAATCAGGCGGCAGTCTCTTCTTCTGGAGTGTCACCTCTGGCGGCTCCTCCTCCGCTTCCCCCCGCTGCTGCGGCTGGCCTTCTGCACCGGGAGCCCGTGTACAACTGGCAGGCCACCAAGACCACGGTGCGAGAGAGGTTCACTTTCCTCTTTAACAACGAGGTGCTGAGCGACGTGCACTTCTTGGTGGGAAAAGGGCTGGGAAGCCAGCGCATCCCTGCACACAGGTACACGGTGCAATCATCTCTATGCAGCTAGGGCTTCGTGACATATTGGTATACATGTGACCTCATGTTGTGACAGGGGACGTCGATTGTTGAGTAAATGAACCCCCTTCATGTGTACAAAATAATCTTGGTCTGCACCCGTTTTGTGTCAATACATGCAGAATAGACTAGTCTGAGGCACAACAGAATAAGTTAAAATTAGTGTAGTTCTTCGTAATTAGAGGATAAAATGACTGCCACAATATTACTGCTAAAATATACAATATAAGTAATATTTGCACTCCTAATTGGACTCAACCTGGAAAATCTACAATATTGTATTGAGGGGTGTTGATCCGTCATTAATTTGTGTGTGTATTGGAGAGCTGGGTGGGAGGTAGCAACTAATCTGATAATTGTGCATAAAATAACATATTTAGAACACACATTAAATTGTTAAAGAACACACATACATACTTTTTTTTTTTTTATAATATGCAATGAAAAAAAAGTAGATCAAGTTCAAGTGGCAGTGACCCTGTAAACGGATACTCCAGGTACCGAATTAACTATGGTGCAACTGGTATGTCTTACTTACCAGTACAGGTGGGTGTGGAATCAAATGTAATGTTCTTAAAAATAATAATGTACCCAACAATAGTGTAATACAGTAATTGTGAATACATTTCAAAAGAAGTGAGAAACTGCACTCACAAACCAACACAATAATATGTGTCTTGCTTCAGATTCATTCAAATTGAGAAATGTATTTGCAATAGACAAACAAAGACACATTGGACAAAAGCTTCAAGACAGATGATGAGGGCAAAAATCAGAGTGACTTAAAAACACTGAACAAACCTGACTGACAGGAAAACCATCCACACAGCAGGCACAAGGAGTATCTTTCGCAGTGTTTCACTGGCACGTGGCCATGGCGTCATCAGGAGAAGAAATCCTTTTTTTGGGGGGGGGGGGGGGGGGGTCGTCTCCTGATGAAGCCATTCCCACATGCCAGTGAAACATGTTGAGACTCCTGGCAAGGATTTCATCAAGTATTCTATATTCTGCTCTTATTTATAGAAGGGGGGCTTTGCCCAAGTTTAATTTAAAAATGTCTCCTATTCAGCTCATTGAAGAATTTTTCCAACTAGGTTACTTTGGCCTAAAGTTTGAAATTCCCTGCAATTCTTTCTTCATTGAGTTGACCCTTAAATGTCAGTTGCTACAGCTTTGACCATTTTCAGCGGTGTGGAAATTTAAAGAAACAACTTGTCCAACAGACTGGTAACCTGATCTACTTGTCCCTCAGGACAATCTTCTTGTCTTGATAACCTTTTTTTATTTTAATAAAACCAATATTAAAATAAGGTCTTTATTGATCACAACTTAGAAGAAAGACCCAGCAGCACTTAAATAGTGAGTTTAAACAGAACCAATTTCCAAATGAGAATTGTAGCTTAGTTTATCAAAAAAATTAAGTAATTCATGTCTTTTTATTGGCAAAGATGTGCTTTTGAGAAGTTCTGGGGCAGAGATTTAACAGCTAAAGTTCACATTTGAGGTTATTGAAACATATATATATATATATATATATATATATATATATATATATATATGTATGTATGTGTGTGTATATATATATATATATATATAGTTATATATATAGTTATATTTGTATCTGCATAAGAAGGGCTTTCTTTAGGTACCAATATTTTTATCCTATAATTTACTACACAAAACATAGACCTGAAAAATCTTTTACACAATTACAAATGGTAAAAAAAAAACTGTCTAAATAGTTTCTAAGTTTTGTTTTGAGTTTATAAATATGCCATGTTCACATTTTTAATGTTTTGTTGTTGCATGTTTATAGGACAATAATCGAATGTGTTGTTATTTTGTCCCCTAGCCATTTTTACCCCACGGTGACCATTTCACCCTCACCCATTGTAACTCTAACCCGTATGCTAACCCTAATGTTAACACTAACCCTAGATCTAAGGCTAATTTAGCCCCTTTTTTGTATTGCAATGTGGCTGGTTGCCTCTAGGAGCAGTCTAACAATAGAGGAGCAGTCTATCAAAAGAGCAATGGAAGGGATATTTAATCACTTTGAAAGCGCTTGTCTACAAGAGGGCAGTGCCATAATGGAGAAACATTGTGGTTGGCAATTTTTGCATGTGCTTTGGAATCTCTTATAACTTGCATTGCCTCTTTCTGCCTAATTTTATAGCTCTACCTATCTTCCTCAGTTTGTGTTTTTTTTAATAATTACTAAATGCTCATTTTGGCCACTTCTGCAGAGTACCAAAGTGGGCATGAGGAGGACAGGCAACAGTTGTCTGTTCACTGCCCAGGCACATAGACATCTTCTTAGGTGTGAGGGTACATCCTGCGTGTAATCTTCATCCTCTTAGTGACAAGTCCAATACAAGTTTCTGTTGACTTCAATAATGCAACTTTTAAATGATCACATTTCTCCTGGACTCTATTTAAACTGCTCCAGTCTGATGAGTTGTTTACATACCTGTTGCCTTTGACTACTAGGTATATTTTTCAAAAAGTGACAAGCAAGGGGTCCATAAGACTTGCACAGTTTACATCAATCTTTATTTCCTTTTGAAGAGTACACCAGCCCTTTGAGCATGCATTTTTCCTAAGCATCATTGCATTTATCAGCTATATGGTCTGCTTGGTCACAAGGTGAATAATGCACGTCAAGATAGCAAGGGAAAGCAGGGCACACTACAAAACTGAGCATACGAACATAGTCCGCAACTATTGGTAGAAAATGGTGAAATATGGCAAGTTGGCATCACCTGGCACTTTAAAGGATCATCTTTTTTTTTTAAACGCTTCCTTCCTTGGAGGATGCAAGAGTTAAGTGTGCCCCTCCGCCAAGTAAACTCAATATGAATATATAGATTCTATATTAGAAGTGCAAGTGAAGAAAAAAGTTTAGTTGTCCCTTAAGGTCTGTGTTCCTATGCAACTGTTTTATTCATGTTTTGTTGCATGCAGCTGGTGTCTAAAATGAGATTTTATTTGTTTTAGCTTGCACGTTTTACACCCCACAGATAAGTCTGGGCCCAATCGCGGGCGTGTTTAAGGCAGTGTGCAGTCATAAAGTTTAGAGATAAGGGCTAGTTAGGGGACTTGGCAAAGCATAAGAGGGAAGACGAGAGGTAAGCTGTAAGAGGTTTACGGGTTTTGCTGGCGACAGGATTTTAGTGCAAAATTTGGAACCTGCTTGTTTTCTGACGTGTAAGCTGAATGTGCAGTACAGTTTAACCCCTGATCGGACTGTTTGCCAGTGTTATGTTTTATAATGCCAGACAGTGGCTGTTTTACAATTTCTGCAGTGTTATGTACCTGTCATTTTCCTCTCATATTCGGTACCCACAGAAATTATATATTGGGTTTTTAAGGATAAGAGAGGATTTCTTTACATACCATTATTTGGATTATATCATATAATTTAATTTAAAAAAAAGAAATATGGTGGAAAATTAAATTTAAACTTAGTTTTGGAAAACTATATTATAGGCAATTAAAATAGCACCTTGCTATTTTCACACCATCCTTTCCAGAGTTACATTAGTGACATTAAAACATTGAAATCTGTCATGGATCCTAGAATCACCCCCCACGTGTTCATCTTTTTCAAAATTAGACAACCCCAGGGTAGTTAACTTTGAGTATTTTGATACTATTTAAGCAGCCATTTTACCACTGATCTTTGCTAAAGTTTGCAGTAGGGGTTTTATTTTGTTTGGGTCCCAAATTGTACTTTATGTAGGAATGAATCTACAGGGGATGTTTTGTGCTACTGCCAAACACCGCAGTATAGTTTTTCCAGGTTTGTGTCGGGTATTGGGCCAAAATGGGATGCTGTCAAATGTGGGAATATTAACATATTGCTGTACAAACCGCATTTCCTATTATGCTAAGCAATTACAGTGCAACAAGGATGAGGTACTATGCTGCTGCAAGGATTACCTATCCAGCTGCTGCTTGCCCCTCCTTTATTGCTGGCGGGCAGTGCAAAAGAAAGTTTTTAACCTTAAAACCCTAAACTACATGGGGGATTTTTTTATTTGTAAAAAAAAAAAAGAAAAACTCCTGTGGGATTATTGGAAAACCTTAACTTAATGTAATTAGTCTCTCCCTGTTCCATGGTTGTTGTAGGGCACAGAGACTAAACTTTTCAACCCAGGCACTTCCTGAGACAAGTAATAGCATGCGGTCGCTGTAATTGGTCACAACAATCACATGTGTAAGAGGGGACCGCTGTTGATATGACACTCTGCCATGTCATTCAGATAGGGTTATGCCAGCAGGCATACCGCAATCTTTTCTGCATAACGTATCATTCATGTCTATTGTCCTCAATGAGACAATTTTTCATAACTTGCCTGGCACGTCATGTGTCGGGAATGGTTTAAAATGGCTCAGACCATCTTTGTTCAGACTCCCGTTACATTCACTACTTACAGTACATATTTTAAATAACGGGCGTGTACGGCGACTGAACCTGGTAGTCGCATGCTACTGCAGCGCCGCATCGACAGCTTGCATTCTGGTGTATTCTGCTTACCTACCTTATCATGGGCTGCCAAAACAAAGTGGCTGACCTGACTAAGCCGAAGAGGACCAATGCTGGAGCAGAGCCACCACCTCCAGGTCCATTTTTTTGTTCGTTCTCTGAGCCCATTCGACCAGTCGGGCCTAAACAAAATGGCCGGGACGGAGCAAACCTCTCCCTCGGGTGCCCAACAGACAGAGAGCCACTTACCCTTGCCTGGGAACTGGCAGGAGGCATTTCAAAATCTGCCTACAAAGGCGGACAAGGCACTTGTGCCCCTGCGTGCTGACTTGGCGGAGCTCCGACATGACCTGAAGCAAATAGATGGCAGAGTTGCAACACTTGAAGAAGCCGTCCCGCTTACGCATGACACGGTGGATGCTCTAAACCTCCATATCCAGAAGCAGGAATTTCACATTTATACACTGCAGCAGCAAGTCGAAGAACTCGACAACCGTGGCCGCAAAGGCAATCTGAGAGTCCGTGGCTTACCCAATGATACGCCCCCCAGAGGATCTGCAACCCCTGATTCAAAGCCTATTTGATACCATCTGGCGACGTGGTCTGCACCCTGCATTACCATCATAAACGGGATGTGCTGCTACAAACCTACAGGAATATGCCCCCTATTAAGGTGCGGGACACTGACATTGCTCTTTTTGCAGACCTCTGGAGGGCTCTGAAACCCGTTACCTCAGAATTACGAGCGGCTAACATCTCCTACTCCTGGAGCACACCATTTGCTCTCACCGTACAAAAGGATAATCGAGCGCATGTCTTGCACAACCCAGCAGACCTGCCATCCTTCTTGAGCGGTCTGGAACTACCCATCATCAAGGTTCCTGAATGGTTGATTCATCCACCCTTCCTGCACACTCTGCTTGCAGATTCCGGACCCGAACCAATAAGCCCAGTGAGAAGCTCGCAGAACCTACAGTCAGTAACTTACCTAGAAGCTCTCAATGACATGGACAGCATTTTTGAATCCTTTGCCCTGTTATAAACGTTCTTATGCCTACACACTCATTTACGCTTGTTTACGATCAAGCTTTTCTGTTGATACATTGTTTGCTCCCAGCTGCATGGGGCCGTCTGGGCAGCAGGTCATGGTACCCCCAGGGCACTTGTTTGTTTTAGACTAGGGATCGACCGATTATCGGTTTAACCGATATTATCGGCCGATATTCACAGTTTCCTAAATTATCGGTATCGGCATCTAACTTTACCGATAATGCCGATATTTGAATGAAGCAGTTTTCGCGATCAACGATCGCGAAAACCGCTTTAACAGTGCTGGTCTATTGCCTCGACATCGAGGCAATAGCCAGCACTGATATTTCTATTTTGGGACCCCCACGATCGCCCCACGGAGCGATCGTGGGGAGCCATATTGACGGAGCATGCTGCTCCGTCAATATGGCTAAGTCCTCTGCCGGTCTGAGCTTCGGAAGTGAAAGTAACTTCACTTCCGTCGCTCTGAATATGCTACTTGACTACCCCTAGTGGTGGTTTAGTAGCATTGCAATGGAAAATAATTAAAATACATATTTAATTAAATAAAAATAGGTTATTTAGCTATATTAGCCTATAGGGTTAAAATTAAATATTTTTTAGCATAAGGGATAGGGTTAAAATTAAATTAAAGTTAAAAAATATTAAGGGATATAATAAGGATTAGAGTTGGGGTTAAATTTAGTGTTAGGGTTAAATTTTGGGTTCGGGTTGGGGTCAAAAGATCAATATAGGAAAAAACCAAAAAACACTATTTTTGGTTTTTGCCCCATAACTCGCAAAAAAATACCGAAAAATATGGAAACATGCATATTTTTGAACTCGGGACAACATTTAGAAACTATTTAGCCGGGGTCTTTTTTAATGATTTTATTTGGGTAAATTATATTTTAGGTCAAAGTTAGAAAAAGTGGGTTTTTTTTAATTTTTCATCATATTTTATGATTTTTTTTTGTAGTAAATTATAAGATATGATGAACATAATGGTATCTAATGAAAGCCCTTCTTATGACGATAAAAACAACATAATTTGTGTGGGTACTGTATGTGAGAAAGCAAAACATTACAGCTAAACACAAACACCCTAGAAATGTCAAAACAGCCATTGTCACCAAGGGAAAGTCAAGGTGAAAATGTCTTGTCACTAAGGGGTTAATTAAGCTGTTTTGATGCCTTGCTTATATTTACTGTAGTGTCCCTTTGATATAATTGCCTATGTCATTGCTGCTCATTTTACTAAGATTTAATCTAAGTATTTACTATGTGCAATTGAACATTGTTGTTCTTGTTACCTTTTGACTGATATTTATTTAAAAAAAAAAAAAAAAGTGGTCCAATTTGTTGTATTTGACCATATCACCATTGTTTTGCTGCATTATTTATTTTTATTTAGCAATGAAAAAGATTTACAAAAAAAAGCTAAACGTTAACAATAAACATGTTCATTTAACAGCAGATTTGTGTAGAAATTTTTTTTTTTCCCAAAAAATTAAAATGCACGAAATATCGGTATAAGTTATCGGCTATCGGCCTGAAAGTTCACAGGTTATCGGTATCGGTATCGGCTCTAAAAAATCAATATCGGTCGATCCCTATTTTAGACTATCTTTATCATAAGTATCTTTTTTTCTGCAAATATATGTTTATGGTAATTATATGACCACTAATCCACTGTTTATTCGAATTTCTAAAAAAAACAACAACAAAAAACAATTTTAGTGTGTTATTAAAACTTAATATGCTACATACAATTTTATCAAAAATAATTACCATGAATATATCTTGTAATTTTTAACATGGCAGCAAAATCATTAATCTGAAAGCATTTAAAGTACTCTTGACTCTTTATTTGCCTACTCATACTTAATAAACTTAATAAAGGACAAAGGACTATAGTTCCTAATAAACTGCTTTTGTTTCTTCTGTAGCTAAAAAAACATTCAGGTTGATTGCTAACTTCTGAAAACCTGTCTGAAATGTTAGCATTTGCTATCAATTTACTCCGATCAGGACGTTTGGGTGTTGGTAGAGTTCCTCATTCGTGTTGGTGTCCATGATTTCAATGGAGTGACATTCTAATTCTGCAGTGTAACTTTGTTGATTGTCCATGAAAATATATATTTTTATTTTGTAGTCACATTGGCCAGTTCTCGAATAAATAGTGTTCATTACATGATCTTAGAATTGTTGTTCAATGGCATCACTCAGTATTAAATTCAAAGTAAACCAGGCTGCACTCAGTGTGAGTGTATCAGTGGCTAAGTAGTTGTATAATCTGTTTTAGTCAGGAGCCAAGTGCCTTATTAGTCCCTGCTTGCAAGCTTACAATCTAGAGGGAGTGTAGTACATGAAACACAAAGGGAAGGTAGTGGTAGTAACGGTAAACTGGATACTTGGCGCTGGGTGGATTTTGAGATTAATTGGCGTGTTCTAGCTTGATACAACCAGTTGCTTTAATCAACAATAAAAATAAAAAAAATCCGTACTGTAATCAATAAACCGTGCCAAGAAGGCCATCACACACACAGAATTCTATGTAAAAGTCTGAAAATTTAGGAGCAAAGCATAGGGATAGTATGGAACCATCACTCCCTGGCTTCTGGGATTTGTCCCTGGGCTACAGGATAATCTTTTTATTTTACTTTTTTTTTTTTTTTTTGGTAAATACAAAAAGTTACTTTTGTGTCAGATTTCTATGATCTGTGTTGATACTAGATTTCATTTCCAAGGGTTTATCATTGACTCAGTGGCATTCTGTGACAAAGCTGTAAACTAGTGGTTAAAGGACAACTGTCAGCAAAAAAAAGATAATGGAAAGATTGCATCATGTGTAGATATTGTAAATTGAAAAGCTTAAAAGAAAGAATACCAATTAAGGACTTTATTGAGCCCTCTTTGCTTGTACAGCTCTACCAGGTGACTGACTTTTTTTTCCCAACAGTTGCCCTTTTATGCCATGAGAATTATTTTTCCGTGTTCTGACTTTTTTGGTTTTTGTCATGCTTGGTTTTCCCTATTTCCCTCCATTAGTCTTGTCTAAAGTTTTTTTTTGTTTTGTTTGTTTTTTGTAAAGAGGCATGGAAGAAGCTCAGTAAGTTTTTATATCTGTGTCAGAATTGTAAATGGCAGTACCTCACACCTAGAGACATGTGCGATATGAAATGCAGTTGAAGTGACCATTTTCCTTGCTGTGTAAAAACTACAATTCTATTCACTAAAATAAGTGCATATTTGCACGGTACCCAGCTTATGTTGCCGTTTCAAATTTAAGTTATAATTTCCACTTTTATATAGCGATTGTGTTTTGATGTAGTGATTGTGACAAAGTGGGTCATTTTTTTTCTTCTTGTTTTTACTTTCTAGGTTTGTTTTGGCAGTTGGGAGTGCCGTCTTTGATGCTATGTTTAATGGTGGCATGGCCACAACATCCACTGAAATTGAACTACCAGATGTTGAACCTGCTGCTTTCCTTGCTCTACTAAAGTAAGTTTATTTAAACTAAAAATAAGTAAAGAAATTGAAAATCTGGTTACAAATGAGGGGTGTCCCTTTTACAGACAAAGAAAACTAGATTTTTGTAATGTAATCAGCATATATACACTCCTTGGTGATACAAGGCTTACGGACTACAATCTAAATTGGATTTTCGAAGATGGACTAATCTATATCAAACAGGGATATGTGTTACTTTTAGTTTAAAATGTTAACTCCAGGAAGGGGAGAATGCTGCAGAGGACATCAGCTGTTCTAAGCATCTGTAAACTTAAATAATTTTATTCTAGCAGCTGAGATTGAGTAGATTCATTACTCTGGCTACTACATAAATAGTAGTTTACTAGTATTTTGGGTGTATTGAGAATTGTAGTCAAAGGGGTCTGTTCACTAAAAGCCTGTCAAATTGCTCCCAGCTCCCTTTCCCCTCCATTGTTGGTATTACCGTGGCTGGAGGCTTGCTAAATGGCTCCGAGCCCCGCTCCCAGTTATTACTGGGGAGCTAGGTAAGGTGGGACGATTCAATTTAAATTCACCTCCCAGCCCTTTTCATATTGGTACTCTAGCCCCCGAAAAGTGTTAGTAACTTAGTTTTGACAAGGAGGTGAGGTGGAAGATAGTTGGGGCAGTGGGGTTGGATGTCAGTCTACCTTGCCTCCTAATTCGAACTTTGTTTGGTTTGTTTATTGCTTTTCACTGAGGGGAGTTTGAGATGGGAGGTCAATATTGACTTTGGTGAGATTAGGGAAGAGGTAGGTAGAGTTTGTTTTAGTGAATAGTGTGAGGAGGTAGACTTTTAAAGTGAGTTAACTTCCTCATACTTAACTACACTCACTAGCTGTATAAATGTTTAGTGTTTATTTTAACTGGTTTTGGACTGCTGTTATTTTTCTGCTAAATAAACAAACATTTCTCTATGGCTAACCGGCCATTCTTTACAAATACACACAATCATTTTGATTGTATGGCTGGCCCACTTTGACTCCCCTGTTTTCACTGAAAGGTAAATAGGGATGTTGTTTTCTAAATGTGCCAACCACAAGCTTGGCTTTGAATCTAACCAAAATGAATCTTGTTTTCAGATTCTTGTACTCTGACGAGGTGCAGATTGGTCCCGAGACTGTCATGACTACTCTGTACACGGCCAAGAAATACGCAGTACCAGCGTTGGAGGCACATTGTGTGGAGTTCCTCAAAAAGAACCTTCGAGCTGATAACGCCTTTATGTTGCTCACACAGGTACGTTGGCTTGATTAAGCATTTATTTTCATCTGTGTGCAGCTTTGTGATACGCAATAGTGATCTTAAATAGCAGGCGGTGGGAACAGAGGATATTTTTAGGAGGGGTCTAGTCTGTAGGACATGCTTTTTTTTGTACTAAATTCTATTGAGAACAGAGTTGTTTATTAATAAGATATTGAAATGCTCTTGTATTGATCGTTTGAGATTTTTTTTTAATGGATTATCTGAGCTTAACACAAAGCATTCTTTCCTTTGTTATATTTGCTGTCTGTAGAATATAATTATGAAATTGGAAACCATTTAAGCATTTCTATTGTGATGAATCTGCAATGATTATCCCTTCACCTTTCTTTCCCTCATATTGTTCTAACTCTGTTTCCAGGCTCGGCTGTTTGATGAACCTCAGCTTGCCAGCCTTTGTCTAGAAAATATAGACAAGAACACCGCGGATGCCATCAATGCAGAGGGTTTCACTGACATTGATTTAGGTAATCTGTGTAAAACATTTTTCCCTGAAGCACGTTAAAATGAAGGTAGTTGCCTGTGTGTATGTACTCCATATTGTTTGGAAAGTCGGTAAGCTGCTCAGAAGCAGATATTCGCCCATGCTTGTACTAGTCAGCAAATCTGTCTCCATAGTAGAAAAACATGTCTGGACAAAATACCTAGAGGTTTAAAATATCGTTATGATGTATGTAACTGTGAATAACTAGCTTCTTATTTGGTTCAACTAGGCACAAAATTAACTGATGTTTTATTGAAAGATATTTCAAATGTAGACATGTTCTTTAAGATGAAACTGTTTAAAGAAAGTTCTTTACTTCTATTCTGTTAGGAGAATCTTGGGCAAAGATGAAGGAAGGACCTGACCTAAGATTCTACAAAATACCCCCTGATAGAGCTATAAAGATTAAAGCGCGATCAATATGGCACATTATCTGTATTCTTTCAAAAAGCATTTGTTTCATATGCAATTTTGTTGATGCAATCTTTCAATGAGAAAGGTGTTTTTTTTTTGCCTACTGCTATCCGTTTAAGAAATGAAGAAATAAAAATAAAACACTTTTTCTAACTTTGACCTAAAAAAATAATTTACACAAATACAATCATCAAAAAAGATCCTGTCTAAATAGTTTGTAAATGTTGTCCCAAATTCAGAAATATGCTTGTTTCCATGTTTTTCTGCAGTTTTTTGCGAGTTGTGGGGCGAAAACCAAAAATAGTACCCTAAATTTAACCCCAGCTCTCTAACCCTTATGCTAACCCTGAATATATTTTAAATTAAATTTTAACCCTATCCCTTATGCTAACCCTAGTTTAATTGTAACCCTAACAGCTATTCTAACCCTAACCCTAGATTTAAGCTAATTAAGCCTTTTTTGGAACAATTGTGGGTGACCCAGAGCCAGAATTTTGGTGCTGCATATCTGTGCACCACCAGAGAGATTTTTCGCGATCATTGACTGCCGGTTTCACCACAGGATGTGTCAGGCACGTCCATTGTTGGCAACAGAGACACGTGCTTGACAAAGGGGTTAAAGGAGCTGTGGTGCCCAAAATGCATCTTCCAAATATTAATGCATATTAATGTGCTATTAAAGTACTTTAAAATGCATGTTTTACATTTTGCATTGCTTTAAATATAAAATACACAGCTAGATGAATATACAGTAGCAGGTATATTACAGTCCACACAATGCATTGTATTGCAGCAGCACAGGAAGTGACTAAATGAAACAAAACTTTATATCCTCAGTGCCTAAATAATCAGTGCTGCAGCACCTGCAGTAAACATGCAGAGTAATTGGGGGGGGGGGGAGGGCTTGAGTCAAATATTACCAATATGATTTATGCAGAATGCCTGCATCAAATCACACTGGAAAAAAAAAGCCTGTACACTATACAAGCAGTAATCTTCATCTTGCAATTTGGCGACTAGACTGTCCCTTTAACACTTTACCACGAATAAATACAAAATCTTGAACATGCCTTCAAAAGGTAAATGTAGATGAGATGTCCAGCATAAGTCATTAGAAGGCCAATTTCATTTCCACAATCAGAAATCCCTGGGTACAATTTTTTCACTCCTCATTAAGTTTGGTACTTGAAAGAATTAAAACAATCACAAAGACCTATATGATTCCAACCAGGTTTCTTTGTTCTCTTCGAATACAGTGAATGAATTTACCACCCTGTACAATATTATATATATGTATATATAATATATGGCAACTGTTGTTTTGTATATTACACTGAGCTCTGCTTCTCACTGACTGCCTACAGCATCGCCTCCTTCTGCTCTTCTTGCAGACACGCTAGTTGCAGTGCTGGAGCGGGACACACTGGGGATTAGAGAGATTCGCCTGTTTAATGCAGTGGTACGTTGGTCGGAGGCAGAGTGCCAGCGACAGCAACAGCCGATCACCTCCGAGAACAAACGCAAGGTTCTTGGCAAGGCGCTGTCTCTTATCCGCTTTCCACTTATGACGATTGAAGAGTTTGCTGCAGGTATATGTAAGGGAATCTCTGTGATAATATATTCATGATTTTTACTTGTGAGACTGGCTTACACTATCTTGTATCAAGTTATCAATATCTTTTTATTTTTTCAAATATATTTTATTAAACAGATATTTTTACAATAACTTTTACAATGAAAGAGAAAATACCATATATGTTTTACAGAAAAAGAGTAAATCAATGTATCCAGTCCATATTTAAATCAACGATGAAAGTA
Organism: Pelodytes ibericus; assembly: GCA_036172795.1. Lineage (NCBI taxonomy): Eukaryota > Metazoa > Chordata > Amphibia > Anura > Pelodytidae > Pelodytes > Pelodytes ibericus. The sequence continues at coordinate 54,151,442 of CM069863.1, forward strand.
TTGATCAGGCACTTTATAGTCAGTTTTCATTGTGATGACATATTGGTGTGATATTACAATGTTAATAAATAAAACAAAAAATTTGGAGAGGAAGAGCAAAAAAAAAGGGGGAAGGGGAGTGCATCCACCCACAATAGCTTTTTATTTTTCTTTCAAATTAAATTCTAATGACTATAACCAATTTATCAATATTTCTAATAGAGCTTGTTAGTTTTTTACGTTCTCTAAACCCCGTAATTTCTAGCACTATATAAATGAATGGTAATGTTAAAATTACAAGTGTATCTTAAACTTCTTCAGAAGGCACTTTTCTTGGTTTGAGTATTCTTTTCTTGAAATTAGTCTTGTGGACGTACTATTTTTAATGGAAATAAAAATGTCTTAAAGTGAAAGTAAATTTATAGAACATATATTGTACAGCACCTTAACACGTAGTCTATATTTTGATTAATGAAAATGCAATTGTTTTCATACAGCAAGTCCTGAGAGTGTGAATTTTGATGCCCTCTCACAAACGTCCCTTTTACCTAATAAGACTCTACAGTCTGAGGTATCTAAAATGGCTAGAAAGTTACAGATACTAAGTGGACAGAAAGCAAGGCACACACTCTTCAAAACCACCATCTTTATATTAATCAAAGTAAAACTTTTTGAACTAAATGGTAAAAAAAAAACAAATCTTTATTTAAAAAAATAAAAGCAGTGTTTTATTGTGACATTATCTGATTTTTTTTCTCTTTAACAGATTGATGAGTGCTTATTTACATTGTCCTTTATAAACTATTTTCTGTACCATCGTCTAAGAGCATACTAATTATGCAAAGTCCACTGATGGCATAATTTCTGGTAAACAGAAAAACCTTTTCTGTAGTGGTTGTAACTATGACATTTATTCAGACAACTAATCTATTTGTAAGATTTATAAGCAGAGTCAGATAATTTAAGACATTTGTTTCACCATCCCTCCTAAAGATAAAATAACATTCTAGTCTCCTAATTGTTTGTAACCTTATTTAAAACAATAAAAATAGTACTCGCTATAAACCCCAACCCCCTGTTTCTCTCAGGCCCAGCGCAGTCTGGCATCCTTACTGACAGGGAAGTGGTCAGCCTTTTCCTGCACTTTACCGTGAATCCCAAGCCTCGCGTGGAGTTCATTGATAGGCCTCGATGCTGTCTGCGAGGGAAAGAGTGCAACATTAACCGGTTTCAGCAGGTAGAGTCTCGCTGGGGATACAGTGGAACCAGTGATCGAATAAGGTATAGGATTTATTTTACCACACTATTGTATATTCTAGCTAACCAGATTTTACTTTTGCCTTCTGAACTGGGCTCTATAGTGTATAATTGATAATAAAATCCTTTTGCTTGTAACTCTTTCTTCAGAAGCAGTTAGTTTTGCAATGCATAATATTCCATACTAACCATAATCTATAGAAACTAGCAAAGCAATACACCTACATATTTCCAACAGTGAGCACAATGCCATGCAGCAAATCTGCTTCTGCTGATGGTAGCATGTTTGTTCTACTCTAGGGTGAAGGTGTAAATTCATGCTGATGAGTAATAATCAATATACCGTATTTGCTCGATTATAAGACGAGGTTTTTTTCAGAAAAAAAAATTTAAAAAATCCCCCTCGTCTTATAATCGAGGTCGTCTTATAATCTGACCTCAAATTGAGGTCAGATTATAAGACATGGATCCAGGTCCCCAGCAGAGCTGCAGGGGACCTGGATCCCCCTTTCTAACAGCAGGGGATGTCTGCGCGATGAGCGCAGACTCCCCTGCTTCCGCCTGGCACTACTGCCGTGGCTTCTATGAAGAAGCCAGGTACTTCCGCTTTCGTCACAGAAGTCCCGGAGAGCGTGCCGGGCGGCAGCAGGGGAGTCTGCGCTCGTCGCGCAGACATCCTCTGCTGCCCAACTAGCCACCAGGGAGAATCGGGCAGCTGGGGGATGTCTGCACGATACGTGCTGTCCGTCATAATAGACTGCCGTGTCGGGCAGCATGGAGGATATCTGCACGTATCGTGCAGACATCCCCCGGCTGCCCCCACTAGCCACCAGGGATCGAGGTAAGGGGGGGGGGGGCTGAGGGGGGACACACGGAGGACACAAACAGACAAGGGGAGGGGGGGATAGAGAGAGACAAAGGGAGGGGGATGGGGGGAGGACACAGACAGACAAGGGGGGGGAGACACAGACAAGGGGAGGGAGGGGGACAGACCGCCGTGGCTTCTGTGATAAAGCCGGGTACTTCCGCTTTCGTCACAGAAGTCCCGGCGCGCGTGCCGGGCGGCAGCAGGGGAGGTCTGCGCTCATCGCGCAGACATCCTCTTCTGCCCCACTAGCCACCAGGGTGAATCGGGCAGTTGGGGGATGTCTGCACGATACGTGCAGACGTCCTCCATGCTGCCCGACACGGCAGTCTATTATGACGGACCGGCTGTCCGTCATAATAGACTGCCGTGTCGGGCAGCATGGATCCCCCGGCTGCCCCCACTAGCCACCAGGGATCAAGTTAAAGGTGAGGGGGAGGGAGGGGGCCGAGAGACAGGGGGAGGGGGTGGGACAGAGAAACAAGGGGAGGGAGGGGGTTAAGAGACAGAGACAAGGGGAGGGAGGGGGTTAAGAGACAGACAAGGGGAGGGAGGGGGTTAAGAGACAGAGACAAGGGGAGGGAGGGGGTTAAGAGACAGAGACAAGGGGAGGGAGGGGGTTAAGAGACAGAGACAAGGGGAGGGAGGGGGTTAAGAGACAGAGACAAGGGGAGGGAGGGGGTTAAGAGACAGAGACAAGGGGAGGGAGGGGGTTAAGAGACAGAGACAAGGGGAGGGAGGGGGTTAAGAGACAGAGACAAGGGGAGGGAGGGGGTTAAGAGACAGAGACAAGGGGAGGGAGGGGGTTAAGAGACAGAGACAAGGGGAGGGAGGGGGTTAAGAGACAGAGACAAGGGGAGGGAGGGGGTTAAGAGACAGAGACAAGGGGAGGGAAGGGGTTAAGAGACAGGCAACACTTAGGGGAGGAGAGAGAGAGAAAAATGGGGGCAAGGGAAAGAGAAAGGCAGCATTGGCACATAAAAAGAAATAAAAACTAGAAATACATTTTTTGATATCATAATTATGTGAATATATACAAGTTGAACTTTTTTCCTATAAGGTAGTCTTATATTCAGGCTTTTAGTTTTTTCCTAATGGAATATCCAAAGTTTGGGGGGTCGTCTTATAATCGAGCAAATACGGTATATGGAATAGTCATATATAGGGCATTTTAAAACAAAAAAGAAGTTCCATGTAGACCTTTTTTGTTGGGATTTTGATACTTAATAGTTTGTAAAAGTTTATTTACCCCTGTGCTACATTTTGAATAGTGCCAAGGTATTATATAGAGTATAATTTAGTGTGTACATCTAAGTTAATATATTGTCATACAGATTATTTTATAGTCCTATTCTATAGTACTGCAAAATTATTTAAATATCCAGTTTTGCTGGATTTTGAAGATCTCTTTAAGAGACGGTACCAAACATTTTGTGTTTAATTCAATTTACACACAGTCTGCTTATTGTAAATTAGTTATTTGTAGACTAAAATGTCATGAACCTATAACAAAAACAATCAAGTGGTTCCAACTGCTTAGCGTTTGGATTTCCATTAAAATTTGATTTGACTGCATAGTGGGAAAAAGCAATTTCTTCAGCAACATCTTTGATAGTTAAGCGAGGGAATGACATTTAACATCTTTGTTAAAGCAAAATAAACCCGTTGCTTTCTTCTATAGCAGAGTAAATTAAAGAGATCTCAAAGCAAGCGAGATATATATATAAAAATGGCTGTCAAGTTACTGTTTCACATTGAGTTCAGTTGGAACATTTTCATAGCAAACCTCGCTTTTAAATATAAATAAATTATTTGGGGGGGGGGGGGACGACACTGGTTGGTGGTATGCAGAGAGAGGTCCTTGTTTTACATAGGATCAGCAGAGGGGACCCAACTAATTTGGTAATTTAGAAACATAGAATGTGTCGGCAGATAAGAACCGTTCGGACCATCTAGTCTGCCCAATTTTCTAAATACTTTTATTAGTCCCCAGTTCCTTATCTTATATCTAGGATAGCCTTGTGCCTATCCCACGCATGCTTAAATCCCTTCACGGTGTTTACCACTTCAACTGGGAGGCTATTCCATACATCCACTACCCTCTCAGTAAAGTAATACTTCCTGATATTACTTTTAAATCGTTGCCCCTCTAATTTTAGACTATGTCCTCTAGTTGTGGTAGTTTTTCTTCTTTTAAATATACTCTCTTCCTTTGTTGATTCCCTTTATGTATTTAAATGTTTCTATCATATCCCTGCTGTCTTTCCTCCAAGCTACACATGCTTTAACCTTTCCCTGTAAGTTTTATCCTTCAACCCATGAACCAGTTTAGTAGCCCTTCTCTGAACTTTCTCCAAAGTATCAATATCCTTCTTTAGTTTAATTATTTAGGTCCTTTCTGCTGATCCCATGTAAAACGAGGGTATTTTTCTGCACCAACAAAGGACAGTTGCTAACCAGACCTGCCGGTCAGAGGATAATTGGCATGCACTAATAAAACTTTATCCTTGTACTAGGGAACTATGTTTTTATACTAGAAGCACAAGTGAAAATGTGTCTCTTTAACACAAACACAACTATTTTACAACTATATAGAGCCTGGAATCTAAGAAGAATAAAAACAAAAGTATAAATATTTACATTGTAGCATCTCTTGAAGCAAACATTTGGAGCAAAGTAGTCTGCCACTGAGCATAGTTAATCATCTTGGGTTTGGTTGTTTGCTAAAAATAATAGTTTGAAGTATTTTGTGCATTACGCTCACACCCAAGATAAGTAACATGTTTTCTGTAGCATATGCTGATAACTGTGGGTTAGTTCATTGACGTTAATGCTTTTCCTCACAGAATACTTTTTTTTTGTTTTTTTTTTCCTCTTCGTCCTGTGAATTTTTTGCTGATATTTCACTTTTTAAAAATGTTTTAGGTTTTCAGTTAATCGACGAGTATTTGTGGTCGGTTTTGCACTGTATGGATCAATACATGGCCCCACAGATTATCAAGTAAACATACAGGTATGGATTGCTTTAACTGTTCTTTTTTTATTATCTTTATATCATATGTGTTATATGATTTTTTTTTTCATCGAAAGCTTTTGGTTGTAAATCTAAAAGAGGATGCCGTAGTTTAAAAAAAAACAAAACAGTAAAATTAGGAGCATTTCCTAGAAGGCATGGTGGGAAAAAGCAGAAAAATGCCACATTGTACTTTGTTTTTAATATATCCCCTGTCATAAAAGTACCATGAATGATCCAAACTACCTTCTTGCCTAACTTTAATAATGTTGACACAAAAGCTATGAGTATTGACTGACCCTGAAAAAATTTAACTGTTTTTTGCTCTGTTAATTATTTCCTGGCTTTTCACATTTTTTCTTTTTTTGATGGCTTAAATATTACACTTTAAGTTTGTTTCTGCTTTACTGGTTTTGGCTCAAAGAAGGAAATTTCTTAAATGGCAACCGGATATTCCATCCTGCTAAGTAACGTATTGATCTGTTGCGGACTGTAAAAAGAAGTGTAAAAGTTCTCGTTTTCCTGACTGATCACGTATATATCTGTAAGGAGAGCATGAGGTGATTACGTTTAACAGGGCTTAGATATGCGTTCATAAAATGGATGGCGTACTAATTTGAACTCAATCATCTTTTTACTCATTTTGTTAATATTCCTGTTTCAGATAATACACACAGACAGCAACACCGTACTTGGTCATAATGACACTGGTTTCAGCTGTGACGGATCCTCTAGCACTTTCAGGGTCATGTTTAAGGAACCCGTGGAAATCTTACCCAATGTAAATTACACAGCCTGTGCCACACTAAAGGTAACTTGGTTTGGTCATAGAATTAGAACTCTGCAAATGACCATTCCTATTTTATTTTTGTGTGTGTGTGTGACTAAAAATAAGATTTGATTCATGTCATCTATTTTATTGTATGATCTACTTATTAAGGAAAACAATGACTGCCCCTAGCCTTTCCACTTTCTCTGAAATTGGCAAACTCGGAACAGTATTTCCTGTCTTGGGCACATACAGAATGTAGTATTGAACCTAACCTATTTAGGTTGAAAAATCAGTGTAACTTTTTATATTTTTATGGTAGTGTTTCATTTTGGTAGCCTCACTAACTATCTATTGGTAATTTAATGCCTTTTAGGGCCCTGACTCTCACTATGGTACAAAAGGACTACGCAAAGTCATCCACGAGTCTCCCACAACAGGAGCCAAGACCTGCTTCACTTTTTGCTACGCAGCTGGGAACAACAATGGAACATCTGTTGAGGATGGACAGATACCGGAAATCATATTCTATACTTAGGTCATAAAGATGCACGCTCCCCAAATCGCTCCAAGCCTCCTTTCCTGTGGATGCTAGGCTTGGATAGTATTGGCTGGCCAATTTGTGAGCTGGGAACATAGAGCGTCTTCATGGGGGGACTGTTAGGGGACACAACAGACTTTAGTATGGGAACAGTGCCCCCTGTAGTGCTGCCCACAATCCCAGTGCCACTTGGTAGTCCTCTGCTTTTGGCATGGCTAAGAAACATTACCACCTCTGCCCCACTCCTTTTCTCTGCCAGAGACTTGCAATGCCAAAATTAAGAAGCCGGCTGTGCCACGCAAACAGGTAATGATCCACCTTAATCGGAACCTCACAATCTACTCTACTGGTGGCACCTTTAATCTTTTAGATGCTAGGTTGGTGTTACAGGCGGCAAAATGTATCGTTTGGAAGACGTTTACATGCTTTTTTTAAGTGGTGTAGATATATATAACACACTAATCAGTGTGAACAATGATATACATGTGGACAGTGTATAGAAATATACATATAGGGATTTCTATCAGATGCTAGAATGAACAAGCACATTAGAAGGTTTTTGCCACTATCGTTAAAGAAGCCCGACTCTGGCGGCAAAGGGGTAATGCAGACCCTTTGTTTTTGTGCATCTTTAGTGGACACTTATCCCCTCCTTCATTTTGTCTTTGACATTTCAACTCCAGGTGAATTAGCACTTTGCTCTTTCTTTGTATATTATAACCCATATCCGGAGTGTGTTGGCTTCTGCCTTCCCCTGTGTCCATTATGTACTGTCTCTCTAATGGCCCTTTGTAAGTAAGAGGGTTCAGAAATCACAGGGTGCAAATCAAACACATGATAAGCTATTATTTGTATGGAATGTATCAAAACATTAAAGCACTTAGCTCTATTGTCCTTCAGATGTAGGATGACAAATATAGGATACAAGACTTAATTGCAATGATTAATCCTCCTGATAGAGCTGTGTGCTGTATATGGCCAGTCAAGGGTCTTATTTTCCATAGGAAAAGTCAATTTTCACTGCACAATATGAGTTTCCAAGACGTTAAGGGAGCAGAATTTTTTCTCTTTATCCCTGCATCCTTTGTAATTATCTGAATGTACATATAGTGACTGCCTGCTTTTCTGTCTTTTCAGCCTTGTTAAAAAAATGTTTTAAAACCCCATACATTGTGTCTATCAACTTGAATGTACTGAGGTCTCCCAAAAAGACCTTGTCCACACTCCCCACCTCAGCCTGCTTATATCTCTGTAAATAGGAAATTAATAAACGTGCAACAATTGAACTTGTCTCGTTTTTATGTAGTTATGCTGATGGTTACATACAGCCAATTATCCTTAGAAGAAAACTATCAGATCTAGGGGAAAATTCGATAAACCTGGAAACCTGTTAGATGTTTGTGCTGTGTTCCACTTTTTTAACTTTATCCATGATGTGTTCTTTACACGCTCCTGCTAGTTTTTTTTTTGTTTACTTACTGATCATATGCTGGGAATTTAGAAATAATGTGGATGTGAAATGTGTTTTTTGAGGACAAAACTCTTGTACCTGCGAAAGTTTCCGTGGACTGGAGATCTCTCTTCTGGGGACAAAAAAGAATCCTGGGCAAAATGGTATGGGTAGATGCAGCCAGCCTGCAAAATTAAGTGGGCCTGGCTCTTAAAATATAATCCCAAAAGTAGGTTGAGGTCCTGAAGAATTAATTGTTAGACTTAAAGGCCTGAAATATAATATGAGTGTCTGTAGGTATGTTACTCATCTATTGTCTGTCATTGTGCTGGTCAGAGGGAAATGGATGGTTTTTGTGTGGGTGCATATAAAGGCAGTTACTTTTTTTTTTTTTTTATATATTTCATAATTTCTCCTTCATTATTCTGATGTATAAAGGCAGTTTCTATGTGTACTGTTGTTTTCTTTTTTCTTCTCTTTAAAACACCCATTGTCTGGTTCAAGCCCCCTTAAGCTTTTCATGCATGCTCAGATTCCCCCCATGCCCACAAAGGGTAATACAGTAGCAATTGTGAAGGCCTTCATAAGTGCTGAGAGATTTTAATATATCTTATTGGTGGGGGATATGCAACCTGTATGTCTTTTGGAACAACAGAAGTGCATGATGCATTCGAGTCTTTTAAACCCAACTGACTTACATGAATAAAATTCATAGGCTAGCCATTAGATAATCTTGTCATCAGTGACAAATGTTTTTTTTTTTAAAGGATGTTTCATTGAACCAGTGTTATTTTCATAGTCTTTTGACTAAAATGCCATTTTTAGTTTAGTCATGTTTTAGTCATCTGAATTGTTTTAGACTAAATCTCCAGCAGTGAGGGAGGGAATGGGTCTGAAATGGCTGTTACATTGTGTTAAGTTAATTTGCCAGGGAGATGAGAAGGGAAACAATTACGTGACGGTACATCAATCAGATAGAGTATCCTTTTCCTTGTTGGTCCAGGAGGCGGGCAGACCCAGCGAGCCTGCATCTCGGCCAATCCAGCTGCCGATAGAGTCAGGGGACTTTGGCAGAGATCGAAGGGAACCAGAACCAGAAAGCCAAATAGGAAAATGCAATAGTTCCTCCCTAACATTTTAGTTAGCTGACAAAAATTGCAATGCATTTTAGTCTTGGTTTTAGTCCTATTAACTTAATTTTTATTTAGTTATGGTTTAGTTTTAGTCAATGAAAACATGCAGTTGATGAAAATGTTTGGTCGACAAAATTAACACTGCAAAAAAACAATGGACTAGATTTAATGCTGTCAAAAACTACCATTAGCGGTGCATGAACTGGTATCTATGAATAAATGCCCACCCTTACATTTACTGTTGCAATAAAATCACTACTGCACCCGTTTAAAAAAAAAAAAAAAAAACGCTATAGAGCTACTGTTTGTCAGTGGCTCATTTTCAACACTTATAGTAAACATTTGAAAGCATTAAATTAAACCTGAAGTTCATAACTCTTAATTGTATATTTTAAAAGTAGCTTCTAACAAAATATGTGGTGTAAGTTTTTGTTTCTTTCACAAGATATTGTTTGCTGAAGGTCTTTGTTTCATAATTGTGAGGTAATTCCATCAAATTCAACTTATTCTAGTTTTCCTCAATCAATAGTTCTTTCTAGCTTTTTGACTTAAACAGCCAAACCAATGTATTATGGCTGTGTATTCCTTGGCAAGGAATCTATTAAGACCCTGTAGAACAATGAATTGCATTGGATGGCTGTAATTCGAATAAAGACTCCAGACCACAGTGATATTCTGAGATGAGGTTTAAACCACGACCAATATCATCATGGTCTGGAGTCTTCATTCGGATTACAGCCATCCCATGCCCTTCATTGTTCTTCAAGTTTTCATGTCCGGCAGAAGCGCTGGGAGGGCGGGTCTGTGAAGCAGTCTGGCAGTTACAGCCAGCGCTATGGTGCTTTCTCTGATCAGGTCTCCTAGCTACTGATTACCTTGTGATTGGTGGCCAGGAACAAAAAGTGTTTTGGTTCTTGCGTCTTCTGGGATGCAAACACCATGCTTCACAAAGGGGTTATATAGAATACATCTGAAGTATCTAATGGGCCCGACATGTTGCTCAGAATCTTGGGTCAGAGCTTCCTTCGTCTTACCCAAACCAACCCAAGATTCTAAAAAAAAAAAAGTGCCAGCTCCCTGTTGGAGCTGTTTGGAGCCAAAATGGCTATTAATTCAACCTTTCAATTACCGTATTTTTCGCCTCATAAGACGCAACAAGAAAAAAAACCTCAATATGCCAGGATTTAGCCATTCAATATGCCAGGATTTTTCCCCTCACTATGCCATGATTTAGCCATTCAATATGCCAGGATTTTGCCCTTCACTATGTTAGGCTTTAGCCACTCACTATGCCAGGATTTTGCCACTCATTATGCCAGGATTTTGCCCCTCACTGTGCCAGGATTTTGCCCCTCACTATGCCAGGATTTTGCCCCTCACTGTGCCAGTCTTTTGCCCCTCACTATGCCAGGATTTCCCCCCTCACAATGCCAGGATTTTGCCCCTTATTATGCCAGGATTTGCTCGTTTGTGCCACCCTCCTCCCCCCTTCCCTAGCACTTACCTCCATGCTGCTCTCCGTTGTTTCCTCCGTGCAGTCTAACCTCCTGCACGGAGGAAGGAAGCTCCGGTCGCTTTTTTTTCTTCTTAACTTTATTGAAGTCGCGCAACGTCAAAGTTAAGAAGGGGAAAAAAGCGCCCGGAGCTTCCCTCCTCCGTGCAGGAGGTTATCCTGCACGGAGGAAACAACGGAGAGCAGCATGGAGGTAAGTATTATATACGCACAGACATTTCCCCTCACTTTTGAGGAGGAAAAAAGTGCGTCTTATGAGGCGAAAAATACTGTAAACAGAAGATGCAAATTTGTATTATTAAAATCTTGCAACCTTTTACTTATATTCTTTAAAACATTTTTTTTCCCCTTTTGCTCCATTCAAAAAACAAATAGGGGAGCTTCTACCTCGTGAAGACCAGGTCCCACCGTCATTGGGCACAGACCCCGCTCACCAATTAGCATGGCCATTGCAGCCTGGAAGACTTTTTGTAAGAAATTTAGAATGCCTTTTAAATGGCGGTCACAAAGAACATTGCTCAAAAGCTATTTTTAATCACACTTAATCTGCCTTTCTGCACCATAGAAATTAAATGAAAAAAGCACATTATTATCTGTACAGTATAATTTGTTTTTCTATTCTATCTGCATCACTTCACTAGTACAACTTGTGCCTTAATATAGGGTGCCTTTATAAAAATGTTATTTTATATCTAATACATAGATATCTCTTTTGGTGGGGTGGGTGTGTAATATGGTTCTACAATGGAAGGTCATTAGTCGTCAGGAGAGGTTGTAAACAAGGTTACTGAGAGGACTTCTTAAGATATGTAAAAACAAGCCTTTCAGTTCTTTCCAGTTTTTACTTACTTGCAGAGAGTTGTGACAAAGGTGGTTGCATTTATTACGTCGACTCTATGTCTCCAAACTGGGTTGAACTGTTTTTTGTTTTTTTTAACTCTCTGGGAGGTGACTGAGGGATTTTGAGATACTTAGCTGAGAGAACCACTTTTTGAGAGTGCAAGTCTTGTCTGTTCCTGGGTGAGGAGAAGACAGCCATCAGAAGACCCAAGATGAAGGCACAAGTATACCTTTTTCTGTTACCTGTTTATTATGTGTAATGTGTACACTGTGTAATTTCGTGTTATAACCTGTAACAGTATCTTAATTTAATAACAATATACCTTTTTATATACACTTGTCTCTGTGCTTCATTCGTCACACATTCCTTAAAAGAATAACCCTTTAGGAGGGTAATGTAAATTTTCTTACAACTTGACCCCAAAAAGTAAACTGTGATCATGATGCCAGTTCAACTAGGGACTCTCAGCAGATGGCGGAGAGGGAGAACTGTGAAATCTTGGCAAACATTTATCATGTTTGCATCACTAAAATGTATTTAGTTTTAAACAAAATTGATATGTATTGGCCCTGGGCCCCTGCAATATGTAACACATGCATTATGTACAATAGCATTTCATCCAATGTGCACAAGATCTGTTCAGAACTTCTTGCTTTTCAAATGGTTATTAGTCACCATTCATTGTCACTGCAGTGAACTATTGTGACACTCATTTATTTTTCTATCCATCATAATCTACAAACATTACTTTATTTCCTTAAAAACAAAAATCTTACTTGAGGATCCCCATCAAATATTGTGAAGACTTATCAGGTTTATTAAAAAATAAACGTATAATTTTACATATTCTACACAATGCCACTTCTAGCTCCATGGAATGTTTACTTCGTTTTGATTACATAACAAAATCCAAGTCCTGTTAATTCAAAACTGTATTTCCTTTTTAATATCTTCCTCTTTAATAACTGTTAACTTAAAAAATAATAATTTTATGCTCTGTTGAATAATATTTGCTCAGTCAGATGGGGAAAGATTCAAACCTGTTTTGTTTTTCCCTAAGTCAAACTCCGGTGTCGAATTTGACTTTAAATGTCGTTTGTACTGTGAATGTAGAGAATAAAAATCCTCAAAATGTTGTTAGCAGAATTGCAAACAAATGCATAGAATAAGTGTTTTAAACATGTCTATGGTGTCTCCTGTTTGATAGCAGCTTGAGACTTGATGTGCAAATTACACATTTCCCACTGATATCTATTTTTAAAGCTATACAGATGATTTGGTAAATTAGACACCATCAAAACATATTTTTGCTTCTCAATTTATGCATTTTCTTGCAATTCTGTTAACAAAATGTATAGATCTTTTTTTTTTCTTCTTCTCTACCATCACAGTGTATGCAATGTTAAGGTGACTGAGTTTCTTAAACAACTTTATGCAAAAAAAAAAAAGTGATCTGTAATTGAAAGATTTATATATATATATATATATATATACGTATAACATAGAAATGCTTTAACCCCTTAGTGACCAAGGCTGTTTTTACACTTCTGCAATGTTTGTTTATACATACATCGGTATTATAATGTTCATTTTATGTACTGTTTTTTTTGCCATAAAAACCTTCTGACAGTCAAACTTGAGGCAGAGAGAGGCAGCATGCCTGTGCATTGCCTGCCACTAGACACCAGGGACCTGTAGCTGATGGCTGGGGTCCTAAGTCCTAGTGTGCAATGTAGGTGATGGGGCATGTCATGGGTGTGCAATGTGGGTGCTGACTTAAGTCCTGGATGTGCAATGTGGGTGCTGACTTAAGTCCTGGATGTGCAATGTGGGTGCTGACTTAAGTCCTGGGTGTGAAGTGCAGGTGACGGAGCATAACCTTATAACGTTAAATAACATGTCTTTTTCTACAAATATGGTTCTATTTATCCATCTTTTCAGCATGTAGAATTAAAATATAGAAGGTGGATAAATAGAACCATTTATCAGAAAAGTGGGGGAGGGGCATATATTTGGGCAGGGCTTCTATAGGTGTGGCTTGCATGTGGGTGGTCACAAGGGGGACCTATGAGTTGTCAGTCCACCACTGGTTCTAGGTCTAATGAGAGGGACCTCTGCAGACATGGTTGCAGGGCCTCTGCCCCGAGGCACTCAGCTACGTCAGTTTTCAGTCCGATCCCACACCCTATGTCCGCAAGGGAGTTTCTCCCTAGACATGTCAGGCACGTCCTGTTTCATGAAGAAAGCAAATATATATATATAATAAAAATTATGCAATTTAACATGGTTTCATATCAGGGCTAGATTTCCAGCTATATTTTATTTCTGTATTCATGGAATACAGTAAAACATCTAGGATAGTTTTGACTTACCTCCATCATAACTTTTCTGCTGCTTAAAACAATACAATCTGCACAACGCTAATATTGTAGAGTTGTGAAGAATCCTTGTTTTCTATTGTTCTTCACCTCCTTTTTTAAGTAAACTATGAATATCAGAGAAAACTTTAAACCTGATACTTGAATGTGTGCAAAAGAAAAGAAAAATGCCTTTATAGACACAAAATGGCCCAAGTTACATGCAAGTAATCCAGATCACTGAAATAATTTAAAATTAAATTAAACAGTCTGGTCTTGTTGCAGAGGGATGATGTGAGTGTATGTGGGTCTATCTAGAGAGAGAGGAAAAAAGTAGGATCAACAAAACACATGGAAGAATGTGGATTAAAATCAACTAGAGAGTGGGCAAAGATAGTGAGGAGGTAATTAAGAGTGAAAGAGATTGTTAGAAAATCCAAAATTGCATAAACCAGAGAGCATATGATACAAATATCGTAACGACATGAGCATAATGTCCAAATCTAGATGTTTTCTGGCTGTATACCTCAGGAACGTGTATAGAATTGTATGATTCCATATCGTACCATATTTTAGAAGCTATTCTTTTTAGCATTAGTAATTATACAAGTAATATTTATTCTGTTTTTTAGAAGCCCAAATATAGCTTAAAAAATTCTCTAACTCTAAAAGAAGTCCATTTTTGGAGAATATATTCTGTTATTACATTTATTCAGCCATGCCCAGAGACCTCTAAAGATCCAGTCTTTAAAGAGTTTGTCTTTAGTATAACCAAGTAACTGGATCAAATTTACTACCTGGCTATACCACTCTACCTCCTCCAGTTGAGTTGGCAGGATCTGTCAAAGTTACTATGATGTCATCTGCATATAGACAAAGCTTAGAGTTGGTGTTTTTCATTATAATTCCTTTAACAGTAGTTATTTTAATGCCTCTAAGGTAAGGGCAATGGGGCCAAATGTCTCATTGCCTTTCTGAAACTAGTCAGCCTCAATACTCAGTCCAGTTGTATTGGTTACAGTCGATGAATATAACACCATTATGGCCTATTTCATCAACTCTTGAATTCCAAATGTATTCAATATTTGGTCCAGGAAGGCCCAACTCACCCAATCAAGGCTTCTCGGCATCTAGAGAAGGCATTAAAGATGGATTATTTTTTTTTGTCTTACAAAATCAAGTGTATTAATAACCCTTCTTGTATTATTGCAGGCTTATCAACCCTGAACAAACCCAATCTGGTATTGATGTATTAGATTTGTTATTAGATGTTTCAGTCGGTGTGCAATAATAGCCGAGAAATCATCAAATCTGAGTTTATTAAAGAGATAATTAGCAGGACAACAACGATCTTTTCCCAGCTTTAAAATTGTTGCTGCCAACATCTCCTGAGTCTCCATACATCACCTCATTTAACAGATCAAGCTTATATGGAGTAAGTGTATCATTAAAGCTTTTATTTAAAAAAAAAAAAAAATAGTGGTTAGAAAAGCCTGAATCTTTATTTTGTGTCCATAATTGGTCCATAACCTGATGTGCCTCTATTTCAATTATAAAGCAAGGAGTAGAAATGATTAAAAGCCTATCTTGTGGGAAATTCTATTTGTTTGACCATAAAATATAATTCCATCAATTCTTCCTTTAGCTACTGTCTTTTTTTATTATTATTATTAGTTAATAGTTTATCTGCCCTTTTACCTGTTTGGGAGCAGGACTGAGTAAATCTTGCTAAAGTTCTATTGGATCAGGAGATATCTTTTATTTTTACAACTAGTTCAGCCGAGAGGGATAGTTTATTCATCTTACTTAGATCATATTATTTGATTATTTGAAGTTGACCAAGGTTTAATCCTGTTTTTCTTAAATTCGGATTCCAGCTTTATTACGTAACCCCGCAAGACACGCTTTAAGGCACGCCATGCGTTAGTCTTAGTGACTTGTGTATCTAGATTGTCTTTAAAATAAAGTTAGATCATCTTAATCAAAAATGTTTTATTTGGCTTGTCTAAAATTATTCTTTCATTTAGTCTCACATGGCAGAATAATCTGTCCAGATTAGATCTTGTATCATTGTTTTATGAACTGAATGTGCTTGGTGTAAAGAAATAGTCAATCCTTGAGTATGACATATGAGACCTGGAGGAAAAAAAAAAAAACAATGTACATTCTCATTACTCTGGGTTCATAGTTCTCCATATATCATACAGGGAATGCCTTGAAACTATGCTTTGGAATTGTTTAGCTTGATTTGCAAACACTTTATCAAGTTTAGTACCCTGTAAAACCTATTTACAGTCACTCCCTATCAGGAGTGTGCCTTGAGTAAACTTCTCAATTTTAGTAAGTCATTTGCCAAAAAAGTTAGTAGGTTTTCTGTTTTGAGTGAAAAAACATACCAACGTATATAAATTACCATTCAATTCACAATTATCTGCTACTCTTGTCATTTTCTATGTATATCTTTTTATAAGAAACATTCTTTGATATTATTATGGCTGTTCCCCATTATTTCCCCTAGTAAGACAGAATAAATAATCTCAGCAAAATGTTTGTTCTTAATAAGTTTAACAGGTTTCTTCTAGAATTCCTGCTCATTTGCATATCAAGCCACAGGTGATGTCATATACAGGAGACACCACAGACACATTAAAAACCCATTTTTCTCCTAATGTTGGTATCTCCTTGGAGTTTTGCTAACACAATGTATAGATCATCTTCAATCATTTTTATTCTCTATATTCACAGTAAAACCAATGCTTAGGTGATAGTCTTTAAAAACGTGTCTGTGGTGGCTCCTGTTATGACATCACATGTGGCTTGATGAGCAAAATAAACGACTTTTCAATACAAAAGGAGTAATTTGCATAACAAGCCACAAGATGATGTCAAAAGCAAGAGACAACACAGATGTTTAAAACATATTTATCTTACTTTATGCAATTGTTTGCATTATATGTATAGATTATTTCCCCCCTCCACATTCACAGAATAAGCAGTGT
Organism: Pelodytes ibericus; assembly: GCA_036172795.1. Lineage (NCBI taxonomy): Eukaryota > Metazoa > Chordata > Amphibia > Anura > Pelodytidae > Pelodytes > Pelodytes ibericus. Next base: position 54,168,159 of record CM069863.1, read on the forward strand.
TTAGGATGAAACATGTCCAGTCAAAGATTATTCAAACGCAAATGCTCCTACAAAGTGGGATCTTTACGGACCAGCTATCTATTCATTTAGAAAGTTCCATGTTCCCCACTTAAGGCAAGGAAGTTCATGTTTATGCAAATGTTTTATGCCTATAGTTGACCTTTAGCTTTGCTGATTCTTTTGATGGGACGTGTGTGTGTTAAGGCCAGGTATTGCAGCTCTGATCACTGTTCACTCTGGAATAAAATCACGGATGGATGGATGGGAACTGGCGTGTAGACAGACTGGACAGAGAAGGCACTTGCGGAACGACTTGTAAGATGGAGTAATGAGATAATTTACATAGAGTTGTTTCTGAACTAACTGATTTACTCTGTAGCCAAACTGAGGAGCAGCTTGAAGAACCCAAGCCTTAAAATGTAACATGCACAGCAACCTGCTGGTTTCAAATCCCCATTTCAAAGCTTCAGTGATGTTACTACAGACTCTTCCTGATCTACAGGGCGAATACGAGAAACTCCCACCACAAAGAAAAGTACTTAACGATATAGTGACCTTTCCACCACAAGTGACCAGATAGGACTCCCAACATTTGTGAATTGGAGGACAAAAACAATCTGCAAAATCTGTGTTAAGCAAGAGGTGAATAAGAATGAAACCAAGTCCTATTAACTCAATCCGATGATGTTCTTCTGTAGTATGACTGCCACATATAGACTTTTGTCTAGCACTGCCTTGTGGGTATATTCAGGTGTGAAAAAAGTGTGCTCTACAGAACCTCATGTAAATAAGGAAGTATACAATCAAAAAGTACTACTGGGCACTAATGGCTACATTGAGAACAAATTTACAGTTTGGCCCGAAACTAAGAAGCCATTCTAATGTGGTATTGAGTGTATCGAATGCTCCTTTGAATTATATAGCTATTCTGTTTGAAAGGACAAAGAATTCACCAGCTTACGTTAGTGACCATTTAAACAATACGAAACCCCATAAGGGAGCACTGGAAGCCTACACAGATGTAAGTAAGCCTTGCTTATGTCTTGAAGGAGGTCACAGGTAACGACACGAGCGATTGCGATGAAATTTAAATGGGCACTTTAAGATAAACAACCTCTGTTAAATGAACACAAGTCTCAGTAACAACTTCTTACATTTATATTATGTGACAACTTATCCAGTTTGGCTTTTCATAGGAATAATTTTGTGATATATGTGAGGGTTAACCCCTTCTATGCATACATAATATACAAATATAGACGAGGGGCCCACTACAAAATAATCGGTTATGTTCATCTGGACTGGGCGGCAGCTTGTTACATTCTTCAGATGTCTAGCTCACCTTTCTTGTCTATTCCAGAATCCCAATACGTAAAAAAATAATAATAATAATAATAATAATAATAATGTGGGATAGAAAAAAAAAAAATTCAGACTGTCCTTTGTACGTAGATTTAGAATATTTCCCCCCTCAAAGAATAGAAGTGAAATGGAGTATCTCTGGATAAAAGTCTGTGCAATCCGAAAAAAAAATACATCTGCTCTATCAGATGGTATTTGAAGGGTGGGAAAGGTAACTCAATTTTGCTGAATATTTTTCCTCTTCCTTCTTTTAAAGAAACAACAGCATCTAGAAAAAAAAAAGACAAAATTGACAGGACTGTGATGTTATGCAAGCATGTAAAGGCAAGAAGATGCCTAAAGGGTTTCAGTAGTTGGATGGAGAACAACCTGCTTAAAAAGCAAAAAATTTATTCAATCTTTCAAGAAAACTTTAATTTAGTGAAAAAAAAATCTTTTATACAAAATATATATGAATGAGAGGCGGTTTACAGATCTGTATGGCAGGGTGACATCACAATGTGTAGTCACATTGTTAATAATTTATATTAAAATAACTACCATATCAGATTTATGCCCCAAATACATTCCCTTAAAAGCTTCTTGATAAACACTGTGTAAAAAGCCACCTGACCCAATGAAAATATTTTTTAAGGAGAAAAATTTACAAATAAGGTTTAATGATAAAGACAGAATTATATAGTAGTTTAGGTTGAAAAAAATACATTTTCTTCCATTAACTTCAGCCCTTTTCCTCTTCCATGTTTACCGCTGCTGATCCAAAAGAAGGTAAAAAAAAAAAAAAACCCTGATTCAGCAATTTCAAATTCTGCTTTCAGTGGGGAAAGAAAATCCTTCTGGACTCCAAATTGCAATCAGATTTCTCCTTGGATCAACAAGCACTAAATAATTATTATTGCCTTTACTAACATGTATAGCCCTCTATGCTCCGTCTCATAAAAAAAAAAAAAAAATGTATCCAGGCCGCTTTTAAAGGCATCTAATGTATTTGCTAGAACCACTTCTTCAGGCAGTGAATTCCATATCTTAATTGTCCTTACTGTAAAAAATACCTTCTGCTGTCATAGACTCTTAGCGGGTGACCTCTTGTCCTTTGTACTGTCCAGTTAATGAACAGGTCTTTAGAGAGCCCTTTGTATGGGCCCTGTACATATTTATATAACATTATCATATCCCGTCTAAGCCGCCATTTCTCTAGCATGTACAAATGTAACATTTCCAGCCTTTCATCATAACTAAAACTTTCCATTCCCCTTATTAGTTTTGTAGCCCTCCTCTGCACTCTCTAGTTCCACAATGTCATTTTTTTTTTAAAAAAAAAGGTGCCTAGAACTGAACCGCATATTCAAGGTGAGGTCTTACCATGGACCTATAAAGAAGCCGAATAAAATCTTCCTCCTGTGAAGAATTGAGATGGGAATTTGAAACTTTAGGTCAATGTGACAGAGTTGAAAGAATTCTCTAATGTAGCTGAATGGGAGAAGTTTTCCAACTCAGCTACTTTGGCTTTAGTTTTAAATGTCCCACCTCAATTCACTGTTTATAGAGTAGACCCTTGTGTAACAGCACACAATTTCAGCAAAGGCTATTATGGTATTGCAATATATTTTTTCAAAAAAGGGTATTGACTGATGGGGGAAGATATTATCTTGCCTCTTTACAAAACAATGTAAGACCACACTTTCAATATAGAGTGCAGTTCTGGGCACTGGTGGATCTGAAAAAAGTACACAAATAAAGATCTTGTGGTTGATACATCGTCACTGCATGGAATAAAGCATTTCACCTAAAGGAGTGCTGAGAATATTTAGTTTTATGTTGCTTATTGGGGATTGAGGTCTTCTGTACCCTAAGCACTTGGGAAGTTATATTGTGGACTGATGTGTGGGGAATTATTAAGGCCCATGGATGTTCTTAGCTTTGAAGAGAGATTAGGAAAGCTAGAAATACAGCGTCTTAGAGGTGATGTCACAGCGTTATATATAAATTTACACAGGGCCAATATACAGAGCTCTTTAGTGACCAGTTCAGTAACACAACTATTTAAGTGCGAAGCTTTATTAACAGCAAACAAAGGGAATGTTTATGGTAAGGACAAAAGAGAGGTGGTGTCTTATATCTAGGATAGTCTTGTGCCTATCCCACACATACTTAAACTCCTTCACTGTGTTCACCTCTACCACTTCCGCTGGAAGGCTATTCCATACATCCACTACCCTCTCAGTAAAGTAATACATCCTGACATTACTTTTAAATCTTTGCCCCTCTAATTTAAGACTATGTTCACTTGTTGTAGTAGTTTTTCTTATTTTAAATATACTCTCATCCTTTACTGTGTTCATTCACTTTATGTATTTAAATGTTTGAACTCTCTCCAAAGTATCAATATCCTTCTGGAGATACGGTCTCCAGTATTGCGTACAATACTCCAAGTGAGGTCTCACCAGTGCTCTGTACAATGGCATGAGCACTTCCCTCTTCCTACTGCTAATACCTCTCCCTATGCAACCAAGCATTCTGCTGCTCTATTGCATTGCCTACCTACCTTCAAGTCCTCTGAAATTATTACTCCTAAATCCCTTTCCTCAGATGTTGAGGTTAGGACTGTACCAAATAGTCTATATTCTGCTTTTGGGTTTTTACGCCCAAGGTGCATAATCTTGCACTTATCCACATTAAATGTCAGTTGCCACAGCACTGACCATTTTTCTAGGTTAGCTAAATAATTTGCCACATGGCTTATCCCTCCAGGAACATCAACCCTGCTGCAAATCTTTGTATCATCAGCAAAAAGACATACCTTACCAACAAGACCTTCTGCTATATCACTAATACAAATATTAAAGAGAATGGGTCCATTATGTTAGAACATACACGTTTATAAATAATTGTTAGAATCAAATTTAGAGTTTGTTGATACAAGGTGAAATCTGATTGCCAGCTGGAGTTAAGAAGGAAGTTTACCCCCTTATGAGGCAATTAACACTCACTTGGTATCATCTGCTACTTCCACCCCTGTGTGCGCTGTGATGGGAGCATTGGAATGTCCAGCTGTTGGATCATCCAGGTTCAGATCACCATTGGTTGAATTTAATCCCTAGAGCAGGTAAAGAGGTTGATCAGTGAACTCTTAGATGTACAATCTACCCTCAAACAAACCAGTGATCTCTCCCTTTGCTTTACCTGGTGCTTGAGGTGTAACTGAGTCTTAGTCTGTGGTTGCAAGGGACCTTCACCAGGAACTGAACCAATAGGGGTTGGCTGTAAATAAAGGAAATAGAAACCCTCAGTATATATACAGTGGCCCACATAGAGTAGATTTTGTACAAAGAGGAACGCTTCTTTTCCAGCACACTCACCAGTGTTTTTCCCACCCAGTCATACTCGTAATCAAAGATAAGTCCTCGTCGATCTAACAGGTCAGTGAAAAGCCTACGCAGGTACTCGTAATCTGGCTTCTCAAAAAAGTCCAGGCGGCGAACGTAGCGGAGGTAGGTAGCCAACTCCTCTGTGAGGTGCAGAGAATGAAATTAGAGCCAGAGATGATATGCATTAGAGGTCTGAATAACATATACACCCGGATGCTTAAAACCAATATAAAAGTTTACTTTTAGGAAGTATTACTTTACGGAGAGGGTTGTGAATGAATTGGAATAGCCTTCCAGCAGAAGTGGCAGTGGCTAACACAGTGAAGGAGTTTAAGCATGCGTGGGTAGGCATGCTTAAACATAAAGCCAGGGACTAATAAACGTATTCAGAAAACTATGGAAGACTAGATGGGCTAAATCAACACATTCTATGTTTCTAAGTATGTCTCCTCTGTGTGACTAAGTTCACCTGAGCACCTTTTTTCCCCAGTTACTTGTCCTGTCACCTGCTTTTGTACCTCTCTGTATAGCATGTTGGTGCTTTATAAAACACATGTCTGTGCATATAACTACTGACCTGGAAAGTTATCACACAGAACCTCCACAGGGGTGGATCGCTTTGTGTCACCAATCTTCTGATACCGTTCTTTTAATGTGTCAGCCTAGGGATTCAAAAACACAAACCAAAAAAGTGTGATCAGTGTCAATGTCTGAACGGAGGATAAATTAGTTATAAACTGGACAGATGAAAAGGCTGATAAGCTTTGTTTAAACTCCATGGTCTCCATTCTTCACAAATGCAGTGGCAGACACTGAAGTTAGTCTTATACCAAACACACAACCATCTCTCTATTAAATACACTAGCAAACATCTCCCAAATTCATATCACACTGATTAAATCAGTATAGGTTGTTCTAAATCCACTTCCTGCATCATCCCACTCATTTTTACATTACCATATGTTAGTATGAGGCAGATACATAAGCTTTCAAGTCTATGGAAAAGGGACATTTGGAAGGAAAGAGCATTTATGGCAGATTATCAAGGGGTGTATGCACGCCTCCCAAGTGTCCCTATTTAGAAGGGATTGTCCCTGTTTTTGCCTCTTCACGTGACCCTGTTTTCTAAGAGCTCCAAAGCAGTAAAACCTATTAGTAGTAAGTTTCAAATACAGTAAATACATTTATATATTAGCCACTCTCCCCGAAAAAAGTGTCCCTCTTTAGCCATTTGAAATGTTGGGAGGTATGTGCATGTTAAAAGGAAAACATAAAATGAACTGTACATTGACAAACAGTAGGGTTCGGATCTCTCGTGTGTTACTGTGATCAACTAGAATATTAAAGAGGCAGTTACACCAACATTGCGTTCTGTATGTTGAACATGTTTCTAATATCCACCCCTCAGCATCTCCCTACATTGCCTCCCTCGTTAACCAATACTACCCTGTGTGCCCTCAAAGTACCTCAAATGGACTTTAGCTCGCCTCCAACCTCATCACCTCTTCCCACTTGCACCTGCAAGTTTTTTTTCGGAGCTGCCCTCTCTCTGGAACTCCCTTCTGTAGGGCGTTCCAGCTCTCTTCCTCAAACTCTTCCTTACCTCTGTAAGAAAGCTTACTACTCATCCAACTAGATTGCTTCTTAATTAGCCTCTAGCCAATCCCAGCTTCCTCTCACTGTACTCAAACACTGTTAAGAATAGGAAACTTGCAACTCATCCAGTTAGAACACACATCATTCATCTCTGGCCAAAAGCCACCTAGCTCCAAACATCGCTAGTACTGTTACTACCACCACCTTCCCTTTGTGCCTACCACCACTTCACACCCTTATGTGCCTCAGGTCTCACGCTCCAATGCAAGCAGGGTTCTGTACCTCCTGTATGAGTTGTTCTTCTAACTTAATATGCAATCCTCTGTACCTAGCACTACATAAATTGTTGGTGCCATATAAATAAATGTTAATATATGTGAAATGCACTTTTGACTTTGAAACAATTTACAGTTATACTGTAGTTCAACATTGAAAATCATTTCACCGGGGCCTCTATACCCAGTTAAATCCAATAAGGAAGCCTTTGAGATATAGTCAGGACTGTTGGTACAACAATAGTTATAAATCTGTAAATAAAAAAAAAACGTATTTGCTGTTTTTAGACCATATGCGGAAATGATTTTAAAAAAATGAGAAGACTTTGTTAAGGTTTACTTTATACAATGCACAATGTATCTAGAAATATTTTGTACACTGTAGGTGAAACTGCCCCTTTAAAAAAAATGAAAAACTTTGAGACCTGCTGTTGAAGATTTGACATTACTCCTCACGCTTTCTTTTGTATTCTTTGTTAATAAATATAGATTAGCATACGGTCGTGTATTTTGCATGCATGATTTCAAATGATGAGATTTACACTTTCATTAATGAGAATGGCCAGGCTAACAAACACTCATTCTCACTAAAGAGACTCTGTCAACCTAACACAGCTTATACTGTGAATGTATAAAATACATAAAAATAAAAAAACATTCCATTGAAAATGAGTTCATTTGCTTATCAAGCCATAAATGATGTCATTAACAGAAGACACTACAGACACATTTAAAACATATGCTGTATTTGCTCAAATATAAGACAACCCTGATTTTAAAACGCCCGCCCCCCCCAAACTTTTAATATTCAGTGAGGGAAAAAAAATATATAAACACTGAATATAAGACTATACTATAGGAAAAAAGCTTTGCTTGTAAATATTAATTGACATGTTTTCATATTTAATAAAAATTTTGATTGCCAATCTACCCCCACACTTAGCCATCCCCCCCCCCCCCCGACTTGGCCAATGCATCACCACAGACAGCCATCTCCCCCAAGACTTAGCCAATGCACCCACACACAGGCATCTGCCCCCCATGAGTAGCCAATGAATCCCCCCAGCCAGCCACCTGCCTCTAACCAATGCATCCCCCCCCCCCCCCCAGGCAGCCACCTGTCCCAGGTATAGTAATTTGTCAAGACTGCACCTTTGAGGGTCTAATAAAAAACTGGGATAGAGAATCACAATAAATGAAAGGTAGAGAGAGGGGTAGATAGGAAAAAGGTACTGTCGCTAACCACAATCAGTGAACACAGTGCCTTGTGTTCAAGGAGAAGGCAAGAAGGGGAGACAAAGTAATAAACTGAAAATGGGCGCCAGTGAGGGTAAAGTAAGCAATAGATATAAAGTCTAGGATAACAATATTAAAACAAAAACATAAACATGTTTACTACATCTTAAAAAATAGATATACACAATAAAATAATACAATCCTAAAGTGCAAATGTCGTAATAGAAAGAAACAACGACAGATAATATATGGCTACTTGACAAGATACAGTGCATTCAAAGTACAATAACTGTGAAAGATAGATCACAGAGACAGTGAATTCTTAGTAGGCATATGGAGAATTGATTGCAACTTAGGACACACCAACGCATTTCGCCTTAATGGCTTCTTCAAGGGTGACAATATAATATACAATATGTATGTTGCACAGAGTTGTAATATATGCTGGAATCTACAAAAGGCCTCTTTGGAAAATTCCGACTGTTTTATTTCATAGGAATCCGTACTGAGATTAATCAGAAAATCATGAAAATATGGTTATCACTGAGTAAATTATCCGTGATAGCCGGATAGCACAGGTGCTGCAGCCAATGCATCCCCCCCAAACAGCCACCTACTGTCAGCTAATGCATCCCCCTTTTTCCCCCAGGTAGCCACCTGCCCCCAGCCAATGCATCCCCTCCTCCCCAGACAGCCACCTGCCCCCAGCCAATGCATCCCCTCCTCCCCAGACAGCCACCTGCCCCCAGCCAATGCATCCCCTCCTCCCCAGACAGCCACCTGCCCCCAGCCAATGCATCCCCTCCTCCCCAGACAGCCACCTGCCCCCAGCCAATGCATCCCCTCCTCCCCAGACAGCCACCTGCAAGTACATTAGAGTGTCTAGTTTGAACATTTTACATTCTTGACTTCACTGTCTTTTCTATATAAAGAGTACCCTGGCATTGCTATGTCCCAGTTCTTTTTCTCAATGTAAAATATCTCAGTAACAGTCACTAAATCTACATTCTGGGATGCCATTATTGCCACAGGTTCATGGATCTTATTCCCTAAACTGCAAGCATTTGTAGACATGACTAAGCTCAATTTGTTTTTTAACACACATACTACAGACACCTTCTGTCCTTCTTTTGGGCACCAATATGATTGATGTTTTAGCACCCTTTTGCCCCTGTCCTAGTTTAAATACCTCCTAGGAAAGCCTCTCAACTGCTCGCTGAAAACACTAGTTCCTTTTTGAGAAAGATGCAAACAATCTTTTTTGTACAGTTCATTTCTATTCCAAATAGTGCTACCGTGAGAAACAAAGCCAAATCCTTGCTCCCGACACCAATCACTAAACCATAAATTAAAGTCCTTAATACGCCTATCATTGTGAATGTTATACCGAACTTCAGAGAATGACTGTGTGGATACAACCTGCCATAGATCATTAGCAAGAACACAAAAAACTTCCTTCACCTCTGAAACCTCACTGCAAACCAAGTCATTTGTCCACAGAAAAAACATCCAGTTCCCACAACAACTGCTTTCTATCATCTTGTCCTTTTTGTCATTGGTGGTAGTTTTGCACACCTTAGACATAGAGGATGGTGGTTTCTCAAACTCGTGTCCTAGCCCGTCTCCATAGCACCACTACACTAGAGCCGCAAGACTGTGTTCTTTGAATATTCCACCTCTTCAATCATTTTTTATTATCTACATTCAAAGTACAACAATGTTTAGGTGATACAGTCTCTTTAAGTTAGAGTTAAATATGTCCTGAGGAAACATAGAATAAGATTCTTACCTTAAGACCCTGCCATGGCAGACTACCACGGAGAAAATACATAAACATGTGACCTAGTGCTTCCAGATCATCTCTCCGGCTCTGCTCTAGAAAAGGCAATGAAGATGGTGAAGGGTAATTTATTATGATTTTATAATTGTACTCTCACCTGCCTATCCATTCGTACTTTTCTCGCTCATCCTATTCTAAATGTACTTGCAATTTACCAAAGCAGAGCCAAAAAAGGTTTATGCATATTAAGAAATTCTGCTAAGTTTTATGTAGGTAGCAGAGGCATTGTTAAACACAAATTTACACTTACCAAACTAGCCTTTCCCTACAGAATCATGCATTTGCAAGGGATTCTGGGTAGGCATATGCAAATCCAGTCAACAATGATCACCTTTTGTCTTGTAATCCATTTTAAACACGGACCCCTTGTAGCATATGTACACTGTACAAGACAGCCTTGAAACATAGCTCAGGACATAGGTGCAGAAGCCAGATCACCACTCATGGACAGCGGTTTAGTCTTTAATGGGTCTTATTAACTTGAGGTTGGTTTATTGGCTTACTGCTTGAGGCTTGGAGCAGTAGAAAGAACAAACCATTTAAGTAATGATAGGTTAAAGGTGATGGTAAAACCCCTCCCCAAGTTTTATGTACTCAGATAGCTCCAGAAAATGCTACCTTCTATTTTGAAACAAAGTACCCTTAACAAGAACGTACAAAGTCCATTTCTTACCCTTTCCGAGGTGCGTGTTGATACTCATATATCTTGCAGTTCCGGTTAAGCTCTTGTGTTCTCGGTAAGGAATATGTTTCTTGGTCTCGGAGTCCCAATACTCTTTGGCCAGACCAAAGTCAATAATGTGGATGATTTTCTGCCGCCTGCTGCCAGGACGGCCAAGCAAGAAATTTTCTGGCTTCACATCCCGATATATTAGGCTTTTTGTGTGCACATATTCCATACGGGAGATCTGTATAAGAAGTTATTACATATGTCATGATGAGTAAAGCACAACTAGTTCACCTACTTTTCAAAACCTTTAATCTCCTATCAAAATCTAAAGCATATGTATTACATAAACACACATACATACATTCACACAGACACACACATACAGCTTTTCAGAAAACCTCTTAAAGATTCAATGATGTTTAGTGTTTGGACAGCTCATAGAAGGCATTTGCATTGAAGCATTAGCATCCTGGAATATCACAAGGTGAAAGTGTTTGCCTGGCACTGTAATATAACCTTATATTCCTTCCCCTTAATACAATAATGCAGAGCAAACATGAGACTCCCACATGACGGAAGCAGTTATGAACCCCATCCAGACACTGTGGGTTGATGGCATCCTTTGGCTCTAAATGTAAACTCGCCCACGTGTAGGAAGTAGAGTGAAACATGACGCAGATCATATTACTTTTTTGACTCGGGTTCAGGTTTTGTGCTCCTTAGACCAGGTTACGGTCTTTATAAGTTATCAGCGGCTACTTTTGGTTTTCAAATTGCAGCCCTGCCACATATTCCAGCTTTGGTAATTTCACAAAATACAGTTTTTTGAGTCTGGCTCACAGAGGTTGTGATTCAATTCCATGGTAACTGCTGATGTTCTATGTTTGGAGCATTTAGCAATAATGTTGTAAAGTGTACATCTGTCCTTGATAAGCTTTGACTTGTGACCACGGTTCTGGTTGCTGATGCAGTTTGGCATATAATGTCTTTTTGGGGTGGTTTCAGTTGATACATTTAATACTGTTGCACCATAAAGCTGGGCTCTTTCAAGTTCAGGTTTCTATGGTCACTAGATGGGACATCAAACTACGAGAGATCATTAGGATAGAGACCCATGCTTCAGACAGCCAACATAATTGATCCCTCAAGATGGTTGTATGGAGGAACCGAGGAAGCATATAGGGAATGTAAGTGGAGCCAGTGGCTTTTAGAAATTGAATACAAGACATTGGATTCAAGATTAAAAGGAAACTGTATGGCATTTTCACTTGACTGATAACAAACCACATGGCTACTTCAAATGTCAACTACATAAAATGTAAACAAACCCAGTATTCATCAAATAAGGAAGTATTACTTCACTACAATATACTTTGTTAAGTAGCTTAAACAATGCTTTAGGGAGAGACTTCTATTGAATATAAATGTCAACCAAGATTAACATGGATTACGGATTCCTGTCCAGGACAAGCAACAATAAAGATTTTTAAAAGTCTATGGGCATTGGAAATCCCCAAAAATGTAGCAAACAAGGCTGAGAGGGCCTGCAGTACTGATAGAGCCGGGATCATCAGTGTGGATAATCACTTCCATGTTCTCTCTCATTGTGTAGGGTGTTTGACTGATACAGTGCGCATGAAACTACATCACTTCCCTTCAGGAGTGCATTTTTTTTCACATTGGACAGGAAATACAATTTGGCATTTGAACATTTGTGCTTTAGTAAAGGCAGACAGTAAAACTTCTTAAGTAACAAACAGCACCTGTGGTAAAGTAACAGTGTGTATGTATGTATGTATGTATGTATGTATGTATATATATGTCCCAGGTGTGAATGGGGAGCAGATGTGTTAAATTTGGTGTTCTCGCTCTCACACTATCTCATACTGGTCACTGGAAGTTCAACATGGCACCTCATGGCAAAGAACTCTCTGAGGATCTGAAAAAAAGAATTGTTACTCTACATAAAGATAGCCTAGGCTATAAGTAGATAGGCAAGACCCTGAAACTGAGCTGCAGCACGGTGGGTAAGACCGGTTGTGGTTTCACAGGACAGGTTCCACTCAGAACAGGCCTTGTCATGGTCGACCAAAGTTGAGTGCTCGTGCTCAGTGTCATATCCAGAGGTTGTCTTTGGGAAATAGACGTACGAGTGCTACCCGGATTGCTGCAAAGGTTGAAGGGGTGGAGGGTGAGCCTGTCAGTGCTCAGACCATATGCCGCACACCGCATCAAAGTGGTCTGCATGGCTGTCATCCTAGAAGGAACCCTCTTCTAAAGATAATGCACAAGAAAACCTGCAAACAGTTTGCTGAAAACAAGCAGACTAAGGACATGGATTACTGGAACCATGCCCTGTGGTCCAATGAGACCAAGATTAACTTATTTGGTTCAGATGGTGTCACGCTTGTGTGGCGGCAACCAGGTGAGGAGTATAAAGACAAGTGTGTCTTGCCTACAGTCAAGCATGGTGGTGGGAGTGTTATGGTCTGTGTCTGCATGCGTGCTGCCGGCACTGGGGAGCTACAGTTCATTGAAGGAACCATGAATGCCAACATGTACTGTGAAATACTGAAGAGGAGTCTCCCTTTCGGAGACTGGGCCGCAGGGTAGTATTCTGACATGATAACCCCCAAAACACCTCCAAGATGACCACTGCCTTGCTAAAAAAAAGCTGAAGGTAAAAGGGATGGACTGGCAAGTCTCCATGCCTAAACCCTATGGAGCATCTGCACAGCATCTTCAAATAGAAGGTGGGGAGTGCAAGGTCTCTAACATCCAACCAGCTCCGTGATGTCATCATGGAGGAGTGGAAGGGGACTCCAGTGGTAACCTGTGAAGCTCTGGTGAGCTCCATGCCCATGAGGGTTAAGGCAGTGTTGGAAAATAATGGTGATCACACAAAATATTGACACTCTGGGCCCAATTTGGACATTTCCACCTAGGGGTGTACTCAGTTTTGGTGCCAACGGTTTAGACTGTGTTGAGTTATTTTGAGGGCACAGAAAATCTACATTGTTAAACAGGCCGTACACTTACTACTTTACATTGTAGCTGAGTGTCATTTCTTCTTGTCACATGAAAAAAATAATAAAATATTTACAAAAATGTGAGGGGTGGATAATACTGTTAATCCAAGAAACTCACTAGCTGGACTGCGATCATCAGCACTGTTTTCAGGGTGAAGGTTCTGTCACACAGGTCAAACAAATCCTCCAGACTGGGCCCAAGCAGCTCCAGGACCATAGCATTATATTTTCCACAGGGTCCAAAGTAATACACCTGAGGAAGACCCTCTGAAAGAAATAAAAGATCAGGAGATTTGTTGATAGGAGAGGTACAAAATAAATAATGAAGGAAACGCAACAGATAATAAATGAGGATGTGGCAAAGGTAAAAGGTAAAAATGCAAAGGTCAGGTTTCCTTGTATGATAAATTAAGCATTTTTTTTTACCAGCTATTTATTTAATCTATGGTTATTAACATTACAACATTACAGAGGTCTGCATAAATAAACATGTGTGATGAAGTAATTAAAGTATACCCACAAAGATATATTTGTGAATTTCAAGCATTGAAAGCGCTGGTAATCAACCCCTTTAGCATCTGAATCAAAAACAGAGGGTCACTCGCAGAAGGGACAATGAGTGATAGTAGGCAAGCAGATCACATTGTATATTTTTGTGTGAAGTAATCATGTTCCAAATAGGGAAATCCCATGTATCTTATAGGGTGAGAGGTCATTAGAGGCACATCAGAACAGAATTGAGAATGACAAGGAAATACGCAAAGCCAAGGGAGAGTCTGGGTGGGTCAGGAAAATAAGGAAATAGGAAACAGCTCAGCGAAAAAGTTGGTAAGGAAGATTTTTCTCAGTATGAGAACAGAGTGAGAAAGAAGGCCAGTCAGCAAAGGTAGAAGAGGTTCTCTGTGACACAGATCTATCTCTACACAAGATCTCACCTGAATTCCCAAGCTGCTTATAGAAGCGGTACTCCAGGTGCAGCTGGGGTGCTCTGGATTTGATTGGCTCCTGTGGGGAACGAAATTAATGTAAGCAGCTGGAAGCAATAATTTGTTTTCCTGTAATCTTTGTGATGTTCACGCAGCACTAAGCTTTATATTTTCCAAAATGATGTGTTGAAAGTCAATTTGAATACTACACATTTTAGGTAAATCAATTTTTGGGAATTTAGGACAAATGTTCTAACAGTGCCATGCTAAATGAAGCAACACCGCACTATACTACAACATTGGATGCGTAACAAAAATATATGCTACATATATTGGCTTTCAAAAGGGTCTACATTCTAAAAAGTGAACTGAAAGGACAACTAAGCTGCATCATTTTTTCCAACTTTCCTCAGTAGTTTTCAGTACTACTTTGCAAAAAATAGGCCCCAAAGGGTGACCACACAACTTAAAAACCATTTAACCTATTGACTAAAAGGTAGGATACAATGGAGAAAAGTTGTATAGTGTATTTAACCTGAGATCCCCTCTCACTCCAAAATCTTTATCCTCACACTTTGAAGAGAAACTAAACATCTGCTGTGATCTTTTAATTATGCTGAAGATAACTTCTGTCTGTTTAAAAAGGGTATTGAACGATGGTCCTATTGAGCAGAAGCAATTTGTGTCTGTTTTGTAAGTCATAATCTTCTAGGTTGCAATGTCAAGGAGATGGTTCTCCGTAACCTGGCAGTGCTGATTTGTGTGAAAAGTCTGCAATGCCAAACACACCTTCAGTGGGGGAGGAAAGGATTATCATGTGACCCCCGGCATGCCATCATAGAAGTCCTGGCGGAAGTGCGGTGCAACATTGGAGGAAGTCAGTGCGCATGCGCACACATCCACTGGCTGCTTACGAGGAGGATCCAGGTCACCTGCAGAGGACCTGGATCCTAGTCTTATCATCTGACCTCTATTTGAGACAACGTCAAATATAAGACGACGGGTCTTTTTCAGAGTCTTCCAGAGCCTTTTCTCTGGATAAAAAAAACGTGTCATATACGATAAGTATTAACTTCCTCTTTAAAGTGGCAAGTTGCACAGTTTTCAGCATTATTAAGTTTATTTATGAAAGCTACCAGAACAGCATCATGCCCCCAAACTGATCAGCTTTAAGTGGGAAAGTACAGATTTCCATTCTCCGGTGAATGAATACTGCGCATGCACGGTCAGTTTGCGTGACCCTTGATTTCCTAAACCTTATCACTCGGCATCTTGGATTGCTAGGGAGGTGCACAGTTATTTAATTTAAAGCATTCTGTAGAGGTCTGTATAAATCATTTGATTCCCTATCCTCACATTTTTTTTTTTAAAGTTTTATGGGCAATACCATAATTATATGGTAGTAGTTTTATAGCTGCACACAGATAAGATAGTTTTGGAATATATACACACTACTCACATGTGCAGCGGTCGTGCAGGGTATTATCAGTTAACGAAGAAAGGACCAAAGAGTGGATGGCTTTGTAGGGTACAGAAAGAAATTTTACATTTATTGTAGGGAAGCCAGTGGAGGGCGCTGGAGCGAGGAGCAGTCGAATCGGAACAACAAGCAAGAAAGGTTTGCTTGGCATCTTTATTTTGAATAGATTGCAAGGGCGTAGGATGAGCCAGAGTTAGAGTTGCCACCTTTTCTTCAGAAAAATACTGGCCTTGGTACTGTCTCCATAGACTTAACATTGGCCTGATGCCAATTTTTTTACAAGCCTGCGGGCAACCCTAGCCAGAGCCAGCAATATAAATACGTGTTAATGTTTAAATAAGGATTACAGCATATCTCCTAAATACAGACAATGCCTTTGCAGAAACACGATTCAAAAATAAAACAAATATGATGATTTCAGTTTATATAAGGTGGCACAATTTGACAAAGACATTGGTCGACATGTATTATTCATAGAATAGAACTTACCAGTTTAATAGCTACATATTCATTGGTGTACAAGTTTTTTCCTAAGAATAAGAAAAAAATAGTGAAAAAACAAAAACAGTAACAGTTCTCTTGGGACATACAGGCAAGTATTAAACCACAGCAAGGAAAATCAGTTTTGCACTGCAGAACTCTGTCTATGTCACTGCGCACACTTTCAGCAGCATCAATATGATTCTTCCTATATTCAGGTTTGCTGAACAGTCACTGAACCCCTGATGTATGAAAAGGCTAGGCAGGTAACTGATCTCAAGATAAACATCACTGACCAAAAAGGAGAATAAATTATACTCACTAACTAGAATTGCCTGAGACGGAATGGACATCCATGTGTATAGCAGAGAGGAAATGGCTAAGTGTTCCTACAAATAAAGTGAAGAGGCCTTGTCTGTTTATTTAAAAAAAAAAAAAACCACTGTATTAGATTGCTTCACTTTATTTATGGGCGTACTTGGCTGTCTCCCATGTACTAGACACACAGGTATTGGATCTGGCTGCTTTACTGTGTGAAAAGATCTGCAGATCTCTCTCTCAAAAAAACTCTTTTGAATGGCTTGTCTACTTGCTATAAATGTGAATAGATAGTCTTTTTTTTTTTTTTTTTTTTACTCCTGAAGGATTTTTTTACTCCCAGAATTTTCCGGTATGTGACCATTTTTTGAGAGACACAACATTTACATGCTGCCCAGTGGCATCTATAATTTATTTGTGTTCAAAGACAAAATCAATTAACTAATCAAGGTAGTTCCTATGAGATCTGCCCTTAATTAATTGGTTCCCCCTGGCACAAATGCGCTCTACATACTGCAGAGGAGCATGTAAAAGTATCCTGCCAAAAACAGTACACCTGCTTGGAGAAAAACAGTTCTGTACACTTCCCGTGAAATATACATATACATTGAAAGTATAATTATTGTTTAGAACACCATATATAACCCTTGAATAAGTCTTTATTGAGGAGGCTACTTTCTTAACCCCATCATGACGCTAGGTGCTTGCGTCCCAAACGACGCAAGCACCAAAACGTCACAAATTGTTCCTGGCCACCGATCACAAGGTGATCGGTAGCCAGGAACACTCTGGCAGAGACCCTGTGGGTCCCTGCCAAAATATCGCGAGACCTCCGGAAGTTCGGGCACGGCGCGATTTAGAGAAGTGTAGCAGGTGCTCGCTTTGATAACCGGCTACATTTTCCCTGTCGGACTGAGGCCACTCAAAATGGCCTCAGATGACAGGTGGGATCCCGCTGCAAGTGCCTGCAGCGGGATCCGAAAACAGCTCATCGCGGGGAGCCGCGATGAGCTGTTTAACAAAGGACGTTCTATGCCGTCCTAACGACTTTAAGGCACTTAAAGTCAGGACGGCATAGAACGTCCTAACGTCACGAAGGGGTTAAAATGCAGGGTCACAGGCGTACCCTTGACGGTTTTGTATCCACAGCGTATAGTGAATTTCTGTTCTGGGTGGTCAGTTTTGAAGCCAGTGGTTGCTTTTAACAGATGCAAACATTATTTTTAAGGACAAGTAGTATGTACTTTGGAAACAGCATGATGCCCGATGCATTCTGATGATGTCAGTGCAATTCCATTAGCTATTACTGTGCTCCCGCACAAAATATTTTCAGGTGATATTAGTGGATAGGTGCACTGCGATACCTGCCACATTTAACATGCCCATGTTGCACTGATTTTTATATATTTTTTTTGATCTTTTGCTTCACAAAGGAAACAAAAACATCCAATTTTTAAATACTATCCAATAGACTTAGGTTCTTTGATATAAAAGCAAAGATTTTTCCTGGTAACAGAAACTATAAACTATTTTTACTTGGCTGCGACTAGGAAAGAGGAGGTGCATGCTGATCTACCATCTCAACAATCCCAGCTGATCAGTGGCAGACCTGTGCAGATATTGGTTACATGCAGGGGTGTTGCTAGGAATTCAAATGATCACCCTGCTAAATTCCGTTAATGCAGCTGCAGACCACCACCATTCAGGATCTTCTGCCGGATTTCACCTGACATCCGGCGAGCAGATTAACTCACAGTACAATGGGACGGAGCTTGCATCTTTTGCGCTGTGCTCTGTATGGCCAGGAGGTGCGGTCACCGCAGGCCCTTGTCTTTGGGCCACACCTCGAGGAGGATGGGCTAGGGAGAGAGCTCCCTATAGCACCCTCTCCTTCCGATCGGCATTCTCCCCCGCGTGAGCTTAATCCTCCGATTCTGGGACCATGTCACAGAGGAAGGAAAGCTCAGCGGGGGAATTTTTTTTTTTTTTTTAAACAATGACAGCCCTGGAGTTTCCATTAGGGGCTATGCGGGGGGATTCGGCGCAATAGCCCCAGTAGCCCACCCCTAGCGACGCTACTACAGTAGTTACATGTACTGCTCTTATAATCAGGTTTTGCTATATCTTTTAGAATGTCATTTTACCCTATAGTTGGGTTTCTGTAACAGAAGATAAAAAGTTATTTTTCAATTTTAGTGGCACATTAAATTTTAATTTTGACTTCAGCTGAGATTTGATTGTGCACAAAAGGGAGTTAGCATTAGCAGCCCTTACAAGGAACGAGCAAGGCCTGGAAAAGAAAGAGACTGCAAAATGCCATATATGGGCAAACCAAGTCCAACACAGTCTGCAAAAAGATAACCTTGTCTGGTATATTAAATCATTCTATAAGCTTGGCACCAAATTAAGCAGGTACACTACCATCTTACCTGCGCTCTATGGAACATAACCAATACAAACTGGGTTACAGTATGGGAGCTGGGATTCTAACATGCTGGAACATTCAGCTGTAACTCAGGTGAACTTGGCTTCCGCTCAAATAAAAATAGTTTGTTGTACACAAATTGCACAGAACAAATGTTACTTTTGTTGAGCAAAGTGGGAAACTAGTTTAACCCTTGAAAAAGTCTTTATTTTGGAGGTTACTTTCTTAAAATGCAGGGACATTATTCTTGATTTTTCACTAAGAATTATCACCATTCTAGGTTTAGTGAATAGACACTTAAAGGTACTGTCTATGATTGATTATGAAAATGTAACTTTTGTTGAAATCCCATTCATAGTTTTGAAGTTATAATAAATGTGAAAAAGTATATTTTTTAGCTTGGAGATAATTGAGCTGATACAAAGTTTAACTCAATTATCTCACAGGCAGAGGGGAGGAATGTACTGTAATTACTGGGTGTGTTTCTATTGTAACATTGTGCCTGATTGGCTGCTGTACTTGCATTGTTGGTGCCCCACAAGGTCCAGTGGGTGGTGACAATACTGTAAAATCCTGCATAAAAGCAGCAATAAACATTCAGTGGAGTCAGGTTTTTTTACTTCACCCTTCAAAACGTAGCCTTGTCTCGTTCTTGAAAGAGAAACTGCCCAGCATAAATCACTAGCTCTTTTAAGAGCTCTGCCTTACTCTCTACTTGAATCCAGCGGATGGAATAAAGCAACTCCACTACTGCACAGCAGCTTGCCAGGAAGAAGGGCGTCCCCAATGGCTGATACCCCCTCTCCCATTGTGGTAGCCGTTGCAGGCTATTTTAACATTTCTGTGCTGTTTGTGTTTAGCTGTAATTTTCATCTTTGTCATTTGCTGTACCCACACAAATTATATATTGTTTTTATCGGGAAAAGAAGGGCTTTCTTTGGATGCCATCATTTTGATCATATCCTTTAATATTATATATAAATAAATAAAAAACAATAAAATATGGTAAAAAAAACAAAACAAATTTCCTGAATTTTGAAACATCTTCTCCTCATCCACAAAATCAAACAAAAAAATCCTGCAAAATAGTACTATGCATAGGTTTGTTGGGTTGTTTGGGGGATAAAAAGTCTAATTTGGGAGGTGCAGTTTTTGGTTTTCCAACTTGAAATTTTGACATGCAGACAGCCTGCACCGATGTCCCATTTGGGACATATTTGAAGTCAGCCAGTGTATTTTACCCCATCAACCTATATATTTTTTAAAAGAAGACACCCTAGGCTATTTCAAATGGTGGTGTTTTAACACCTTCCATGCACTAATTCTACCACCAGCCTTTGTCCAATTTTGTGGTAGTAATTTTTTTCCACAAACATTGTACTTCAGACATAAATTCACAGATTTTGGTATGTGTCACTGCCAAATAACACCCCAATATGTGTTCAGCAACATCTCCTGAGTACAGGGATACCACCCATGCATAGGTTTGTCTTCTTGTTTGGGGTTAAAGGGCCACATTTGAGAAGTGCGCTTTTTGTTTTTCCAACTTGAAATTTTGACATGCAGAAAACCTGCGCCCACGTCCCATTTGGGACATATCTGAAGCCAGTCTGTGTATTTTACCCCATCAACCCATATATTTTTTTTAAAGTAGACACCCTAGGCTATTTAAAATGGTTGTATTTTAACACTTTACAACCACTAATTCTACCACCAGCCTTTGCCAAAGTTTGTGGTATTGATTTTGTGTATTTTTTCCCACATACATTGTAATTTAGACACAAATTCACAGATTTTGGTATGTGTCACTGCCAAACAATACCTTCATATGTGTTCAGCAACATCTCCCGTGCACAGGGATACCACCCATGCATAGGTTTGTCAGCTTGTTTGTGGGTTAAAAGGCCACATTTGAGAGGTGTGCTTTTTGATTTTCCAACTTGGAATTTTGACATGTAGAGCAAGGAAGGGGTTAATAGCTCTTATAAGAGCCTTTGTAGTACTGTACAAAAAAAATTAACCCGTAAAAATGTACAGACAAGAAAAAATGTTCTGCTGTGCATTGATCAGTGGCAGGGAAGGGGTTAATACACTACACTATACAAAGGGTATGGCTTTTATAAAAGCCCTTGGGTCTCACAATTTTGTAACATTTTATTTAATTTATTACAATTAAAAACTTATATTATACAGATCTGTCTCTCTCCCTCACTAAAACTCAAGTGAGGAGAGGGAGGCAGCTCCATATGGGTCAGAACAATATTTACCAATATTTATCTGACCAGGCGAATGGTGATGCTCATCTGAGCAATCACCATACCGCCTTTGCCACTGATCGGCTGTTACTGATCGCTATACACTCGTTCAGACAGCTTCAAAAGGAAAAACACTGTAATGAATTACAGTAAAAAAAAAATGAACCCCTAAAAAATGTACACACTGCAAAAAATGTGCTGCTTTGTATGATCATTGCGTACACAGCGATCAATACCAGGAAAGGGGTTAAACATGTGAAATGGCTTTTACAAAAGCCCTTGGTTTCTAAAATGTTACTAAATATAAACATTTTTTTTTACAAGAAAATGTTTACAGTATCTGATCTGTCTCTCCCTCACTAAAACTATACTGAGGAGAGGGAGGCAGATCAATACTTGTCAAAGGCAATATTTACAAACCATATGTCTGTATGATAAGTGCTCATCACACTGATCTGCTGTGCAGACATCGATTAGCGCCCCCTAGAGCGACGGAAGGGAAATAAAATCACTTCCGATGCTCTTGCCAGTAGAAGGGAAGTGCTGCCTGATCCCTTCTGCTAGGCCGATGGGGTCGCTAAGGAGAGCAACCACCATCGGTTCTGGGGGAGCCTTAAGGTGTTGCTAAGTGCCTCGCTAACAATCAATCATTCACTTCCTAAGCAACTGTGTGCACCCCATTTTTAAATGGCAGCTACAGTCACTGTGGGGAGTAATCATAGAGCACCCCTGCACTTTTTTTTAGTGTTGCACAATGCCTCTACATAGAGGCATTGTAGCAACACTGAAAGAGTAAAGAAAGCGACCGTTGGTTGCTTTCTTTGCTCTTTTTAGTGCATGATATGCCAGGCACGTCACCTGTCACCAAGTCCTTGATTTTACGTGACGTGTCTGGCACGTCATCTGTCGTTGAGGGGTTAAAAGTACTAGGTGAAGTGCATCCCTAATATGTCAACATGTTTTATCATTATTACAATTACTTAGCTTTTGCCTTCTTCGCTTTCTTTGTTATTCTCTTACTCTTCTCAACAGGAAGGCCGAGAGTCTTTTGAGCGCTCCTGCAATATCTATTTATATCTCCTCGCCGCTGATCACGATTGGTGCATCCGCTTGTAGGCACTGCAGAATCATGGGTAATGTGGTTCCTATGATTCTGTTCATTCAAAGCCAGGTAAATGTTGAGCGTGCGAACTAATCAACGTCGTCTGTCATCTTGGAAATGAGCATAACCAACGCAGGCAGTGTAATGTATTTAGATAGCACAAGTCGGCAACACTAGTGACCCTGCAGCAGATCCAAGAGGTCAGGAAGTAAAGTGGGAGGGGCTGGGAACTGTATCTAAAACTACTACCAAGTACCGTATTTGCTCGATTATAAGACGACCCTGATTATAAGACGACCCCCCAAACTTTGTATATTCCTTTAGGAAAAAAACTAAAAGCCTGAATATAAGACTACCCTATAGGAAAAAAAGTTTAACTTGTATATATGTAAATTGCTTTTTAATATTTAATAAAAAAAAATTATATTATACAAATGCATTTCTTGTTTTTATTTCCTTTTATGTGCCAATGCGGCCTCTCTCCCCCTCCCCAGCTGTCTCTCCCCCCCCCCCCAGCGTTGTCTCTCTCCCTCCCCCCCAAACTTCTCTCTCTCTCCACCTCCCTCGTCTCTTCCCCCCTCCCCTTGTCTCTATCTATCCCCTGCTTGTCTCTATCCATCCCCCCTCCCCTTTTCTCTCTTCCCCCTCACTCCCTCCCCTTGTCTGTGTCTCCCCCCTCCCTCCCCTGTCTGTGTCTCCCCCCCTCACCTGGTTTCTTTCCCTGGTGGCTTGTGGGGGCAGCCAGGGGATGTCTGCACGATACGTACAGACATCCTCCATGCTGCCCGACACCTCCGTCTATTATGACGGACCGGCTGTCCGTCATAATAGACGGAAGTGTCGGGCAGCATGGAGGATGTCTGCACGTATCGTGCAGGCATCCCCCAGCTGCCCGATTCTCCATGGTGGCTAGCGGGGCAGTGGAGGATGTCTGCGCGATGAGTGCAGACCTCCCCTGCTGCCGCCCGGCACGACCGCCGGGACCTTTATGATGAAGCCGTAAGGACTCGGCTTCATCATAGAAGTCCCGGCGGTCGTGCCGGGCGGCAGCAGGGGGAGTCTGCGCTCATTGCGCCTCCGGCTATTAGAGAGGGCGATCCAGGTCCCCTGCAGCTCTGCGGGAGACCTGGATCACAGTCTTATAGTCTGACCTCAATTTGAGGTCAGATTATAAGACGACCTCAAATGTAAGAAGAGGGGTATTTTTCAGAGCATTTCTGAAAAAAACCTCGTCTTATATTCGAGCAAATACAGTAAGTCCCCCACAAAAAAATACATAGGTTTAATTTAATTAAATAATGACTCAGTGTCATAAAAGGTTTAGTTCCACTTTAAGGTGGTCTAGCCATCTGTACCAAAATATATTATATATACACACATATACACACACACACACACACACACATATATATATCAATAAGAGTGACATACTGTTGCATGTGTGCCTTCATGCTGATCTCTGCTTGTCCATGAACTGTACCACTAAACCGAGATGGCATAGCCACCAGCTTAAATTCTTGATTTCTGAACAAATACAGTATTAGAAAGGAATTAAAGATGATGACTGGGTGGGTGGCAGGGGAACATTTTGTATACCTAGTTAGACCAATTTGACATGCCTTCAACTTGATGTATACTGCTCTACTTAACTCAAATTAGGAACTGTTAAAGTAATTTGGGGGGGGGGGATACTCATAGTTATGGGTTACAGTGGTTTAAATGTGTGAACATACTTGTTGGCAAAATTGTAAAACTGAAATAAAAAGATTTAAAAAAAGGAACAATTCAGCCCTTTGTAGCCCTTGGCATACACATAACCACTTTTGTGCTATATAGTGGTCTAGAAATCTTAAAAATACATGTGTTCATTTCTAACACTTACCGAGACGTAGTTCCCCAAAATTTCCACAACCAATCTTCTTTCCCACTCGAAAATTTGGTCCAACCATTAAGACCCCAGAATTGGCCCCCGTGTTTCGGTTGCCCCTCCCAACTCCACCCCCAACTTTAGACATCCTTCTTCCCACTTCCTCTTGATCACCCTTCCCCTCCTTCTGGTCAAAATCCATCAGTTTGTGGTAGCCGGGCCTCTCCACGGTTACGGTGTCTACCAGGGGATAAGAGCCAACCTGGAAAGACACCTACTCCTCGAGCTCCCCACCCCCTCCACTTTGAACTTTTAGCAAGTGACGGACATAGCTTCCCAAAGGGAAGAGTGGCCTCCTCCCAATGGGTGTTTTCAGTTGACTTGGGGATAAGCTGGAGTAGAAGTGAGGTCTCTTGAGCGGTGTTTTTGATTCGCATCAGTCCCTGTGAAGGAAGTCATGGCGATGAGATGTCTTGATCACTGAATATGGTCCTGAGCACCTGAAAGACAAGCAGACATATAAGCACAGAATATATGCTAGTGCCTTTTGCCAAATAGTATGACACTGAAAATTGAATTTAAAAGTCTAACTTGGATAACATATATAGAGAGCTATGGGATATGGAGGGAGGGTCGGAATTAGGGTAGATTTTAAACACCACACCAAAAATAAATATATGGACAAATACTACTCAAATACATCTACTCTTGAGATGTTTTAATGCATGGAATATAAATGAACACAATTTTGCAAATAACTATATTTAAAGTGACACTATTTTCAAACTTTTGCTTCTTTGATAGGTTACATTCAGCCTTTAAGCTGTGACAGAGGACATATTGCCAAGTAGTGTGTCTGTGTCTCAGAGTAAATCCGCGTGAATCTATAAAGATGCCCTTCAGGTTTATGTAGGAGAAGCAGGGCATGTTTTTAAACCCTTGCTTCTATTTAAGTATAACCTAACTCACAAAGGTGGGCATATTGTTCTCATGATGATTATTCTTACATGTAGAATAAAAAAAAAAAAAGTGATCAACTATAAATAATTACATTTAACTGGACCATTTTTAGGAAAACACTACTACACAAACGAGGGCCTCTCTCTTCCTTGTCAGGCTGACACAATAAGAAAGGAAATATGGGATGAGGCTAATTTCATGCATTTGACTTAAAGAACAGCTGGAAGGAAGCTAGAACTCATTACACAAAGTCATATCCTTCTGGGACACAGACCGTGTATATATTATCTGTTGAAAATATCCCTGAGGCACAGAGGATTGGGGGGGGGGGGACGGGGGAGTAGGATTCAGCCTTACAGATTGATTATTAGCACAGATATCCATTACCATGTTCATTATTGGTTCTATGATTTTAGGTTCTGGGTACATACACCAGCCTCTGCACAGAGTTTCTGGAAAATGCTCCCTGCTGCTTTGTGTTTTCTAGAGTAGGGCTTGACAAATATTAGTAGGCTTTAGGGAGCAAGCAGAGCAATTTATTTTAATAGTCATTTCAGTTATTTTTAGAAACCAGGGTAATGGAAGTCTATGTAAATCACAAACGTCAAGTCAGTACCAGTAGCAGGGATCTGGGTAGCAGGGATGCTGTAGAGGAGTGTGTCTAAGCATTGGAATCCCATGTGACCAAGTGTTAGGGAGGAGGTAACCTCCTTTACTCCTGCAACGCTTTTTGATGAAGGCACTAGATATGGTGTAATATTTAGTACAACAATATAGTTGGCAAGGGAGCAATACTTACTCATACTGGACCATCACAGAATTGGTTCACAGGGGTGTATAAAGCTATTTTTGACATTGGTTCTGGGCTCTGCTTCCACCCCTTGGCACCTATTTTGTTATCGCTATACATTTAAGATAATCTACATTATTGTACAACAAAATGTAACCTTTAAATTTACATTATTATACATCACAGAATTGTCAGAATTAGTGTAGAGACCCAATTCAGATTAAATATAAAGAGGAATATAAGTAGGAATATTCCAATGATGTATATGCAAAGTGCTCAGGTTTTTCGAACTTTGCCTATCTCTTTAGCACCGAATGCTCTATAATGTATAATTATACTGTGAAATGACATTCAGATAAAACCTTTGGAGCTCTGAGAACTATAAAGAATGTAAATCATCAAGAGTTGGTGCTTATACTCTGGGGCAGCATGATAAATAAAAACATTAAAAAAAAAAAAAAATTAAATCGGCCCAATTTATTCTCTCTCATCCATAGATATTTTTTTCATTCTCACCCTATCTGTATTCCTTTAGCCACTTATACCTTACTGTTAGGACTTCATGGGGCAGCAGCCTGGCGTTCTCTCAGAGAGGACCAATGGAAATTGTCCCTCCTTCACTAAATGTAAATATTGAAGCCAGTGGATAATTACTCAGGAGCACTCAATTGCAGAAGAAAGATGATAAATAATAGCTACAGAGAGCAGCCATCTTGATTTCCATACAAATATTACAAAAACATATTTCTTGAAGTAAAGTAATGAAACACAATCAATGAAACCACAAAATAATTTGAGCAGTTGGCTTAGTGGGTATTCCAGTTGTTTTAGTGCTGTTACCGTAAGCAAGTTTAGTAGCTGCTAAAAAGCCTCACTTGCATAGAGGGCCCTCACAGCCCTAACTTTGGGAGCCAATTATAAAGAAGGAGGTTAAAAAAAAAAAGCAGAGGACAGAGGCCCGCCCCTTGGACTTTCCACTTAGGGCCTTCAAAAACTTGGAACCAGACCTGATCTCCACTGTAGATATGCATATCTTCCAAACTTAAGTTCATAATGATAAGAGCAGCAGACATACCAAAGGGAAATGTTAATTAAAAAAAGAATGAGTGGGAATTTTTTGAGCAATCATTTAGTTTTTTTTTTGTTTGTTTTTTTACCACTAAAACGGCTGGTCTTCTAATTGCAATTGCCCCTATCACACTGCATAGCAGGGTAACACATCCATGGCAGGGGGTGGGGAATTCTAAATTTAATCCCTGCATTCATTTTTAAGGAGTTGTACAGGCAAGAGACTTCCAAATGGAGCGTCCCTTTAATCTCAGGTTGTATTAACTGAGGAGTGCTAAGAGTGGCCATATAGCACACTGAGGAGTGCTGAGAGTGGCCATATAGCACATTGAGGAGTGCTAAGAGTGGCAACATTTGTACACAAGGGTATTTATTGTTACCACACTGTATTTTAACTTTGTTGCACTATATATATGCTTGTTTTTTTCTGCGCCCTCGTCCCTTCACCAAATCTCTGTATTAACTACAAGCGGCCAAATTTCTTATCCTAGTTATCACTGGATATCACTTACAAAGCACCTATTTTAGCATATTTAGTCATTTTGGCAGCACCATGTTTTGATTGATAATTGGCTAAAAAGATAGAATTCAAAGAGGAGTTGTAAATTGCAAATATTAAAACTGGACCAAGATATTAAGGTATTTTAGACCCTGTCCTTTTTAAATTTGTTTATCAAGAATCTCCCAATTCTGTTTGCTGATGGCACAAAATTAGGTAAGGTTGTAGAGTCTTAACCTTGATGTTTCTTCTTTGCAGGAAGATTCAGTCAAAGCGGGGAGGGAGAGGGGGGGGGGGGGGGGGACTCGGCGTGCAATTTGCAACTGAGGTTCAATAAAGACAAATGTAAAGTTATGCATTATGGAAAAATAACAAAAATGCAATATTTACATTAAATGGTATCTCCCTAGGAAAAACTACTAATGAGAAGGATTTAGGAATAATTGTAGACCACAAAATTAGTAACAGTGTGCAATGCCAGTAAGCATGTATAAAACAGGGTATTGATTCACCAGATGAAGATACCATCTTACCTCTTTACAAATCATTGGTAAGAAATCACCTTGAATATGGTGTTCAATTCTGGGCACCAGCACTTAAAAAGGATATTATGGAACTAGAAAAAGTGCCAAGAAGGGCTACAAAATAATAAGGGAATTGGAGAATCATAGTTTTGAAGAGAGACTGAAAAAAATTGCATTTATATCCACTAAAAAAAACCACAGTCTCTTAGATGGGATATGATAACATTATATAAATATGTGCAGGGCCAATTTAAAAAGAGTTCTCCAATAACCTGTTCATTAACAGAACAAGTGGACACCCCCTGAGACTAGAAGAGCAAAGATTTAATTGACAGCAAAGGAAGGGGTTCTTTACGGTAAGGACAATAAAGTTATGGAACTCACTGCCAAGAGAGGTAGTGCTATCAACCACAATAGATGCATTCAAAAAGGGTCTGAATATTTTTTTTTTTGTATAGCAGCGCATGCAGATCTATCAATAATAGAATAAACATTAATATTTTAAAGCTTCTTGATTCAAGGTGAAATCTGTTTTTTGGAAGTGTGTGTGTGTGTGTATATATATATATATATATATATATATATATATATATATATATATATATATATATGAATGTTGCCATCTTTAAATGGTGCAGGGATGACTGACATTTACTACTTCTGATATCGTGTGGATTATATGTCCCATATCAACTAGCAAGTCATTTGTCTCACTGCATAATTATAAGTGACCGTAAGGAAATCAATTACTCAAGGAGGGGATTCAACGTTGATTAGCTAATTGATTTTCTTCTGGTCACTTATGATTTCTACATACTGCAAGACAACAGGTAATAGTTATTAGAGTCTGAGGTGGCAACTGCAACTCCAGATACTGAGAATAATGCTTCCCCTGATGTACAGCCCACCATAACATTGAAAGATAAAAAGCACTAAACAGGCATGATCGTTACATAACATCATAGAGAAGAATAAAAAACATAACTATGGCAATGAAGGTCACGTCTGACATAACAGCCATTGTGCATGTTTCTATGCTTGATGTTGTCCGTAATACCAATATATAAAAAATAGTAGATATATCATAATGCACGAAGAATACTCTTACAATATTGTTCAATATCATATTTACGAAAACAACTGCTGTCAATCTGAAGTTAGTTAACAGCTTTAAACTATATAGTAAAACAGCGCTTGACATTCCGCGGGCACCCGTGCCACTGCCATCAGCATGAGGGAGGGAAAGTGTGTGCGGTTTGCACAGACAACGCGTTCTAGTGTCTGAGTGCCAGGTGTCACGTGACATCCCGGCACTCAGCAGGAAGACACTGAAAATCCGGCTGCCGCAGAAATGCCTCCCTCCCCTGCAATGAAGTAAAGCAAAAGGGAGGGGGGACACATTAAGAAATTACATTTTTCTTTAAAAAACAAAAAACAGCTGACTTGTTTGTGTATGTGACTGTCTATGTACGTGAGGTGTGTGTATGTGACTGTCTGGATGTCTGTGTATTTGACTGTCTGTCTATGTAAGATGTGTATGTGACGGTCTGTCTGTGTATGTGACTGACTGGATGTATGTGAAGGGTGTGTGCTGTCTCATGATTGTGTTTGTATGTTTGATGTAATATTGTCTCTCTCATTTAAATATTTTTGTAAAAACGACGATTTAATAATAATTGAAAACAAAAACTTACTAATTTAATAAATTAAAGGCTACAGTTATATCTCACTATATCATTTTTTAGATCTTCTGAACTTCCCAATTGTTATATTGTTAGATATAGCTGACATTTTGTAAATACACTCTCAAAAATGTCTCAGATCTAAATACACATACTATTTATGAAGGGTATTAAAATTAAATTAGAAACATTATTAGAATTAAAATGTAGTCAAAATGGCAAAAGGACATTGGCGAAATTTGAAATGATGAAAAATAGAACAACATCTTTGAAACTACCGCATAGTGTTTAATGTAACTTTTAATGAAAAGACTTACAAGATGTTTCATAGAATTGATATAGTGCCTGTCTTATGTGGTGGTAATATACTTATTTGACGCTATTGGCCTAATGTTAAAAGAATACTGAATAGTATTATGAATACCCTTTTACATATACCTATTGTCTTACTTGAATTTACATTTAGAAATTGGTATGAAAACCAATATATTTGCACATGGGTGTCAGAACACAGCTAGTAAATGGAATATATTCTAAGTAATATTTACATAATGTCTATAATATTATGCCTTGAAAAATATTATTAAATGAAATGTTTCCATTACATACTTTACAGAGCTGCAGGTAAGAGGTCTGCTGATCTATCTGGAACAGCAAGAGATCTATTTATCCGACCAAAGAAATCTACCATACTTTCTGAAAATCTCCCAGACAGACAGAAAGTGGCAGGATATGACATGGTATCCCAGAGGCACTGTACTCCTTAATAGAGATGTGCAAGGAGAAGGAATATTAAATAAATATCTGTGCCATCAAGGCACACCTGCTAGATGGGGTCCTAGAGCTCCTAGGTTTCCTGAGGAATGGGGCCTGGTGACAGTTACATTTCTCCTATTGTCACATCAGTAAAGTAGTCCACAACACCACATGCCAAAGGTAAGCCATTATTGATTTCCTCACCAAGTTTTCCAGGATGCTCTGGAGTCACACAACCACATTTCCATCTGCACTATTTACATTAAGAAATGCAAGCAGCGATGTGACATAAGTTACACTATTGTGAGATAATTGGAAGGCCAGAAGTCCGGTAAACATCAATATATGAATAGAAAATCTGAAAATTCTAATAGGAAAGTAATCAACAGAAACATTGTATTGGGTTTCATGGTGACTGCAACACAAAGAATATACCCCAAATTGCTATTTTTACATAACTTCCATTGTCATCTCATCAATTATGTAGTGTTCAGATCTCCTGTTCCATCCTGTGTAGTGCAATAATTTTTCCTTTAAATATGTTTCCATACATTTGAGGTGTGTTATTTTCTACTTCTCCATAGTAACAGCAAGTAATGTGTACCTTTCTGTATTTTAATTGTAATGTATATACATCTAAAACTATGCATTAAAATGTGGCGTTGTATAGTTGTGAAAGGCTAACCTTTGGCACTCCAGATGTTAGGAACTAATTTTCCCATAATGCTGTTTGGCTGGCCGAGCATCGTGGGGGGTACAGTCCTCAACAGCTGAAGTGGTAAATGTTAGCCATCACTACTGTATTTGCATTTGCATCATATTTCGACCCGTTACTCCTTGGAAGATTAGTAACATAGCCCTATACTGCTCTGTGAGATTTTGCATTCTTATTCTATGGCCGCGTGAAGTTGTATAGCGCTCTATATCGTCGTATTAGGTCGTGCATCATCACCTTCTGGTATTGGCCCCACTTCTCCACCGCCCCAGGCCTTTGGTTTCAGGGCGTCCCCGGACTCTCCCGCAATCTCATGCCGCTTCCCGTCGCACTCTAGTCCACCGTTTCACTCTTCCGAGCTTTTCTTTACGTACTTTGCGTAAGCTAAACAGAGCCGCAGCTATGGGGCGACTAGTCTGCTGCGTAAAATCACTTCGTGAATCCCTCCCTGGGGAAAAACCCTTTGGCTAAGCCGCTGCTGTAAGGCGCATGCGCAAATCCCCCGGGTTGGGCATTGCGTAGCCGTCGTTAAGTCCTGTAATCATAACTAATCTACGCAATCCGCGTAACTCTGTTAAGGCATACAGCATGCGCTGAAGAGATTCTTGCGACTTGATACTTGCTTTACGTTACTAGAGATTTGTCACTGAAATGTATACACAACAACCAATGAATTAAGTTCATATAATACCATACATGCCAGAACACATATTGCCTGTTGCAGTTTTTTTTGTTGCATACTATGTTGCTGAATATTTGCTATAATGTTACCATGCATTTGATTACTCTAAATGTATTACATTTCTGTTTCAAAGGGACACTACAATTTGAATACTTGCCTCCCAAATTTAAATATACTTCTGACTTGCCAGTACATTCCCTGACTTCCCAATTATCTCACTCAGATATGCCAATGTATTTCCAGACTTGACAATTCTGTCCCCCATAATTGGCATTATGCCCACCAGACTTGCCAATTTGTTCCTCAGACTTGCATAGTTGCCAACATTTGAAAAATTCCAGGGACACTTTGCAGCTTATCTTCCAATTGACCACACCTCCTTTAAAAAGCTCCACCCACTCGATATGATTAGCATAATGTATCTACACCTACAGTGTAGATTATATCACCAAGTTCACACCAACATTACCATGCATCCTTGGTATACAACAGATACATTCACAGCACAACATCACTTGCCAATTCTGACCTCCAGTTACTCACACACACACACACACACAGTCTCTCACTCACACATGATTGTCTGAGACCTCCTCCTCTCAGAGCTCTCGGTCCAGGACTGCAGTGTCCTGGACTGAGGATGCCCGATACCAGGGACATAAAGTCCCATTGCAGGACTGTCTTGGGAAATCCGGGACATGTTGTCACCCTATGTTTTAGCCCTTCTTTAGGCAATAATGACTGCTAAAAGAGACTATCCAACTGCAAAGCACAGTTCATAGCTTTAAAAAAGCACAGGGTATTTAGAACAATTTCATCTGCAGTAAATTAGTCTAATAGAGATCCAATAAATAAAATCAGTTCAGTCAGAACATCTTAGACCAGTCTACTCCCTGGTTAAGGGGGCCATAAATCATTAGACACCTGCAAGATTTATGAAGGGGTCAAATGTTAGCAGTTATGCACAAATAAGTTAATTGCAGTATGTACAAATATTACTCATTTCTAAGATTAAGGTAAATATAGTCACTGTCTCTATTAACACCAGGGATTAAGGAATATTTTTCTTTTTTTTTTTTTCAAAATAAGAATTTATGCCGTTTTGAAGGCTAGGGTTATCACAAAAAATATTGATGTGATTTAAATGTTTCTTCTGTTCACTCACTTTGCAGCCGTTAAACTATTGCAAAGAATTGGACGGAAATCCTAATTGGGCTGCAATTATAGCACAAGTGCCTTTCCAATGCAGGAGGGAAGAAGGCGGACAAGAATTCTAGACCACTATATGGAGAGGGGTAGCTAGAGCTCCAGGGAGAGAAAAAAAAAAACATATAATGGGAATCGCAGAAATTAAGGGATACCTAAGTGATCCCAGCGGTTTGTAGCCCTACAAGGTTTTCAGGTCCGCCAACACCCAGGGTTATGTTATTTAACTATGTCCAATGATCTCTTGTAAATTGGGTCTGTCATTTTGTTTGTATGATAGTTCTGGAGGCTCCCAGGTTGTAGGAGTCCAGACAAGATGCAACTTTCAATGCCCCAATTATCTTTGGGAAGGGGTGGGGTACAGGGACGGGGAGAGGAAAAGGGGACAATTTGGTAAAGTTTAGTGATAGAAGGGCTATGCAGAATTCATACTGTTTTGTTACCAGTATTTGTATGTAAATGTTTATGTATTTATACTCACAACAATTTAATCATCTATGTAATTTTGTATCTTCATAATAAAAGTTTAAAAGGAAAAAAAAAAGGAAATATTAATTTACTCACTTTCACGAAGTGAATCCTGGCAGCCTGCGTGACTGGGGTTCTTGGAGGGAGGGGCCTAAGGGCCAAACACCTCCCTATAGATTATGGGCCCTGGCTTATGTGCCATAACTCTATACTTTAATATTGTTAGTTAGTCATATTCTGTTAGTATATTGGTTATGTGTAATGTATAATTATGTGAGTGGACCACTCTGAAGGATTACAATGTGTCAGTGACAATAATTGATAGTTTACTCCAACATCCATTGTTCTGTGTTAACTGGATTTACTGTTAAACTGATTATGTTTATGTGTCTTACTGTGTGTTTTATAATTAGGTATACTCACTGTATGTTAATTCCTATTTGGTTTGCAGCCTGAAAGTATAATGTATGCCTAGCCCCAGTTAGTTGGAGAACTATGCTTGGTTCCATCCCCCCATTGTATACTAATGTCTGTGATGTTATGTTTATGTCTTTTTAGAAGTCTGTGTTGTTTCTCACATAATGTGGTTGTTCTTTGAACTTCCAAAATGGCCGTAGAACACAAATATTTCTGCGCCGACTCACTAGCCAATATTCTTCTCCCATTCTAGCTTTTTGTCGATTCAAATTCATTTTCACCATTTAGTGAAGACTATTGGCTAACCTTTGGCATTCCAGGTCCCCACGATGCTCAGTCAGACGTGCTCCAACTAACGTGAGTGTAAAAGATTAGAATTTAGATATGGCTGGAGAGGAATATTTTTTTAAAATACTGCAAATGAGCAAATTACTGGATGGTGGAAGGATGCCACTTAAGTACACTAAATTTCCCTTCATGCTCAACCAACAATACGATGGCTGATAACAAATAGATTGTCTGGGGAAATTGAATTCACACAGCAGAAGCAACAAAACCGTGTAGGATACAATAATCATGATACTCCATGATACTCAATCATATTTCCCATTTTGGCTAGCCACTCAATAGCTTTATTGGGCAAGTAATATTTTATCTTTTCTTTATCATTTGACACTGATATTGCCTTTAAAGGGACACTAAACTTTTTTTTTTCAAGTTAGTTGCCCTTAGTATGAGGATGAACTGACGTGTACTTTTGATAGTAAGCAGGCAGCCGTCTGGTCGGCTAGCGCAGAGAGAGACCCTCGTTTTTGTATGAGATCAGCTAAGGTACCCCCTGCTGATCCTAAGCAAAAACGAGGGTCTCTTGCTGTGCTAGCAGCGAGAGACCCTAGCATTCGGCTGTCAGAGCGGGGCTAGCCACGCGACAACCGCGACAACACTTTTCTTTGAAGAAATAAACAGCTGGATCCACTTCTCTGGTGCTTTGTGCAAATTTGCAAAGCACCAGAGAAGTGGATCCAGCTGTTTATTTCTTCAAAGAAAAGTGCCTGAGTGTCTTATCCTGGTGGCAGCAGGAAAGAAGTTTTACCTCTCGGGACTTTTTCACGCAAGTTGCACTTTAAGTGCTTTATATTTTGTACGTGTATTCATTGTTTTTATTGCCTGGTTTGTGTTAGCCACTGCGCAATGGTCTTTTAATGTGTTTTTTAGATGGAAATGATTAAAACCGACTGACTACAATAATCTGATGAGCCTGATTTCAATATCTGTTTGTGAGTGCACCCCTGTAGATATTTACTATACATCCAATTATATTTAAACTGTGTTGCACTATTGTTGCTTTTTTGTTTCTCTTCCCGGTACATGCGCCCCTACTCTGTCTTGTTTTTCTATTGCCAAGTGCCCGAGGAGCACTTTAACGGGTGCTGCAGTGCCAGAGGAGGAGTATAATTTAATTACCTTTTCACTTTATTCACTATTTTGTTCACTGTTTATATTTGGGTTAGTGTCACACTTTCTTTCTTCATGAGTGTGCAATGTAGCTGATGGGGCATGTCCTGTGGATTATGCAGCATGTTCTGGGTCTTCAATGTGGATACTGGGGCATATCTTGGGTGTGCTATGTGGTTGATGGTGCATGTCCTGGACGTGCAATGTGGGTGATTGGGCATGTCCTGTGGATGAAAAGTGGGTAAATAGTATAAAGAAATCGACTTAGGCACTCACCGATCCGGATACAAAAAACGGAGAATTGATTGATGGTGATAAAAATGAAAAGTGGGTGCTGTCTGGTGTAAGTCCTGGGTTTGCAATGTGGTGCTATGGCCAGGAAGGTGGTGGCAATAACAAAAGGAAAAATGGAGTGAGTGTGATGGGAGCCCAGACCATTTGGTCTGTAAGGGCCCCATCATTTCTGATGGCAGCCCTGCTTCTCTGTAAACCTTTGACCAGCCCCCCAGACCCGGGGGGGGGGGGGGGGGGTTGAATCAGGTCTACCTGGCCTGAGCCCCATTTGGATAATGGGAGGCTGAGAGACGTTTGGCTGGCTCCCAACCCTGATTTTGATAAGTGGGGTCAGGGCTACTTGACTTAAGCCCCCATATGTATCTTAAGGGGGCAGGGAGGCATTTGGCTTGTTCCCCAGCCTTCTTTATTATTGGGGAGCAGGACTACTTGCCCTGCCACCCATTAATTATAATTGGGGCAAGGGACATTTTTTTAAATTCATCTTCCAGTTAATTCACAATCCAGTTACAATCTGTACAATTGAAATGCATGAAATTCAGTTTTTTTCGAATGATTTAAGGGGGTTTCATTACATTACATTAATTAATAGAGTGCCAACAGTTAGCAAAGAACTGACTGATACATGAGGTGAATGAAGATGAAAACATGGAGTTGCAAAATTAATATGAAATACAGTGAAGACATTATAAAATGATAAAACTGGGCTTGGCTAACCCAACGTGCTACTGGAACACATGAGTGATGGTTGCCGATAATGGGCCTCTGTACGCCTTTTGTGGCTATGCCATTGAAAATTATTCGTTTACAGCTACAATAGTCATGTACAACATTAACAATGTCTACATGATAGTTCTAATGTACAAAATTAGCTTTTCATAAATAAAAAAAAAAGACTGCAAACTTTTAAACATTGGTGTATGTTCTATCGGCAGAAGAGTGCACTACTTGAGGACCAAGAGCACCTTCTTGCCCATCCCCGTGGCCACCAATGATGACTAGTCACAAGAAGAGGTACAGTATTAGGTGAGCCTTTATCCCTTTGCAAATGAATGGATGAAATGCACAAAGATACAGCACACTCAGTCCTTCCATGCAAAACATTTACTGAACCCATGTTTGCAGATACACATGGGTTTACTCTGAGCTTTGCCTCTCAGCTGAGGCCGAGATCATCTAGATGTTGTCGCTGACAGTCTCTCACTCCTAGTTCAGAAAGACATCTCCATTTTCACTTGCCACCTACAGAGGGTTAAAATCTCCTCTTTTGGTGGCTTGTAAAAACAGAGGTCTCTCACTGTACTAGCATTTCCTTTAAAACGGGTCCTTTAAAAATACATGCTTATGTGAAATATAATATAATAACGGTCATTTCTGAGGCAAAGTTGTAAGAGTGGTCTAATCAGCAGGAAGATTTAATTGGTTTCCACGGAGACTGGACCACTTTTAAAACATTGCTCTACAATTAAACATAACTCATATTAGCATTCTTTAAATTTACCAAGTCTCACACCATACAGACAGTGATAGAGGAAACTCTTCAAAACAGTATGTGCACTTTGGAAAAGCAACTTCACAATTATTATTATTAGGCTTGGTTACGATGTTTATTAAAATAAACCAGTTTTTAAATTGTGCAGTTACATAACTCCATGTTAATCCTGTAAATACCATACATTTACAGGTCATTATTACCAAGAACATGATTTTCAGATATACAATATACATTAGAAGAGGTTATTGAGATTTTTAGATGTATTACAAA
Organism: Pelodytes ibericus; assembly: GCA_036172795.1. Lineage (NCBI taxonomy): Eukaryota > Metazoa > Chordata > Amphibia > Anura > Pelodytidae > Pelodytes > Pelodytes ibericus. The sequence goes on from CM069863.1 coordinate 54,205,669, forward strand.
AAAAAAAATTCCAGTTGTGAAAATTCACAACAATCTACATTACCCTGCATTTTTGATCCCAGAAATAAGGCACACTTGCAGGTCCCCTCATCCTCTTTCATAACTTTGAATGTAAAACCATAAAGTGAAATAACATACATTTCCAGTCTCAAAATGAATCTTAGATCGTACTTCATCCAAAATAATAAAATCATCTAAAATACAATTTATAATTGAGATGTCGTACATTAGCCTCCCTCCTTTTTTGATTGAGTGAATATGATTTTAGCATTACAAAAAAAATGACAATATATATATATATATTTTTGAAAAGATTATGAACAGACAAAATATGGATTCAAGGTGTAAATAAAATCTGAAGCTCCGACTTCTCTGTTCATCTTCAATTGTCTAAATAATAATAATAAAAAAAGAAAATACATATTTTGACTAGCAGTGATAACCTATATATGGCAACTCTTTCAAGTGGGACTTGCCAACAGCCACAAATGTGACTTTTATTCCTTACTCCAGACTGCACAACTGGAATTATAATCTTGCATGTTAGGTTTCTGGCTTTACAAGATCTAGTTGAAGGTCTCCATCCTTTAACGTGATTTTCTACAGTCATTCAAAGTCAAATGTGGTCTAACACAGCTTTTATAGGGGTCAGGTCTACTGTTATGGGCCTCTCCAGATGGGTTTATCTGTCAGTAAATATCCGGTGCAGACCCTGTACCGATAAGAACAGAGTGGCAAAGATCTTAGGGCCATTGTCCTCCAACTGGATAGCTTGGCACTGTAGGATACTGCGGTAGTGTTGGACCAGCAAAGTTGGAGTACTGCTCCTCACGACTTGGTGGGCTCTTCCATGCTCCACTCTGCCACTCATCCTGGGCCTTTTGAAAGCTTCCACCTCCACCTCTGTACAATCTGTGCACCTTTAAGCAATACATAGTTCAGTTAGTATCAGACGAAAATCTTCATAAATGAAGATATTTTTCCCTTTTTGGCTTTAACAATGTCTTGCCTACCAGTCAAAATATAACTACAACTGACTAACGCTCTCTGAATCCACAATTTCTTCTTCACCATTCACTACACCTTCCTTTTCCAATTTCTGTAGGCAACATCACATCACTCTTGTCTCCATTTCTTCCTCCTCTCATTGCCTTATATAAGTATACTACCCTCAGATACCAATTCATTCTTCTAGTAAATACTAGTGGACTGCCTGAACATTGAAATACATTGAGAATTATATACAGAAAAGCTACGTGAATGACCCTGGAGTTTTGGTTTTTATCCATAACAGGTTTGAATGTGGCTGTCCATGTTACCTACCCGGATAAGTGCTAGAGCTGTTGCTATAGCAGATACTGTAAACATCACAGCTGGGAACAGCATGACTATTGCAGCCCCCACATTAGTTCCAAAAAAGGTCACTGCAGCAATCCAGCCACTGAAACACAAATGTGAAAGAATACAAATTATATGAAGATCTTCACTTGTCAGAGCAGTGCAATCCAATTACTTTTTATTTTTAATATAAATCAAGTATTTAGTTTATATGCCAGCGGGTCAGACACCATTTCAAAAATGAGGTCATAAGATGGAGACAAACTGTGACGACAGATGACAATTTACCCATCCTATCTACCTATAATAGCATAGAGCTTGTAATACACACATCAATAAACAGAGAGTGTATAACTGTATAGGATAGCTAGTATTGAGGTATAAAAATACAAAAACAACTCTTATGGGAGAAGTATCCCCATAGTCGCACTTCTCCAAATGGTTTGATGGATGAAAACCATTGTTTCAAAAACCCAATGATGTTGTGATGCTTGATTTTACTCTATACATAAAATAAAAAAAAAATGTATTTTTACACATATGCAACAAACATTGTATCCTTTCCAAAATGAAATAACAGGTGGCATATATATGTTTAAATGTGTAAGAGATGTAGTGGGCAGGAAGTTCTTTTAAGAAAAATGCATCTTACCATGCTCCCCATCCTGATATTCCGACTGCCTGGATAACAGAGAGAATAAATTGCACCCCACACACAAAGAAAAAAGCCATGAAGTTAAAGGAGCTGTCAGACCTGAAGGAAGAAGCAAGATAATATTTACAACAGCAAGAAAAGAGGAGGGTAGAGTTAGAAACACTTCAATCAGTGCCATGTACAGTCATTTTTACACCATAATTTCACAAAATAAGTGACTTACCTAAAGGCTTTATAAGCTGGACGGAACCAGCACATGTACCCACATGGACTAAACAGAACCAGCCATAGTATGGCTAAGCCAAAATTTACTCCATAGCCTCCACCGATCCACCAGGCCAGGCAGGCAACCAGGTTCACAGCCAGGGTCAGGCAATAAACTGGGGGAGATAGAACAGGAAATTAATAGAAAATGTCAGACGATTCTTTTATGGCCTGATGAAATGTATTCATAGCAGTAAGCAAGTATCCTGGGCTCCACCCAAAAAATTCCAAATAATTTTGTTTCTGTTAAAATGGCAGCCACTCAGTAAAAAGTGCTCAAGGAAATGCAGCTGAATGGGCAATTGAAAAAGGCAAACCAATGCAATAAAACAATGCTGTTTTAATATTAAAGTGGGACCCTGGTTGAATGTGCTGGAACAAACAACTTCCCTATAAATCTTCAGCATGATCTGTGCCCTTTCTCATACTACAGTACCGATATCTTGTGTCTGTCTCACTATCTGCCTGCTTCCTCCTACTACAGTGACATACTTCTTTGTTGTCCTCATTAGCATTGACATTCACTCCTACTTCACCATCTTACTTCCTGTTTGTTTTTGCATTTGCATACACGGTTCCATTTTAATTTGCATTTTTATTCACAAATACTTTCTGCCCTCTTATCTTACATGATTGACACACTGGATTGGCTCAGTGGAGCAGCAGCTTTATGAAATGATTAGCATAGACTATGGGGTATCTATTGAATGGTACTTTGCATAAGTACCATGCAAACATTGTATTAAACAGGGAGAATGGCCTTTCATATATATATATATACATATATATATATATATATATATACACCCTGTTCCAAATTATTATGCAAATGATATTTTTCTCATTTACCTAAATAATTGATGTAAATAACAGTCAGCATAATTCTCATGTTATCAACTATTAAGAGTACAATTCAAATTTTATTGAACAAACCTCCTAATGATAACAGTATTTTTTTTAAACATAAAAAACTTAAAATGCCCTGTTCCAAATTTTTACGCACAGTAAGTTTCAAAACACTTTATAGGTTGTTAAGAACTGAAAATTGTCATTTGTTGTGTTTGCAGCATATTTACTGAAATCAAAAGCTATTTCAATCAAACTTATAACAACATTTTAACTTTTTAAACATTTTAACAGGTCATGTTACATTTTAACATAGGACTCCTTATTTGATAGCAGCTTCACAGGTCTTGCATCAATTGAACTTGTGAGTTTTTGGGCAGTTTCTGCTTCATTTTGTTTGCAAGATGTCAGAATAGCCTCCCAGAGCTGCTGTTTAGATGTAAACTGCCTCCCACCCTCATAGATCTTTTGCTTGAGGATGCTCCAAAGGTTCTCAATAGGACTGAGGTCAGGGGATGATGGAGGCCACACCATAACTTTCTCTCCTTTTATCCCCATAGCAGCCATTGATGCAGAGGTATTCTTTGCAGCATGAGATGGTGCATTGTCACGCATGAAGAGGATTTTATTACGGAAAGCATAGCTTTTCCTTCTGTACCAGGGAAGAAAGTGGGCAGTCAGAAACTCCACATTCTTTGCAGAGGTCATCTTTACACCTTCGGGAACCTTAAAGGGGCCGACCAGCTCTCTTCCCATGATTCCGACCCAAAACCCACCACCGCCTTGCTGACGTCGCAGCCTTGTTTGAACAGGGTGGCCATCCACCAACCATCCACTACTCCCTCCATCTGGACAATCCAGGGTTGCACGGCACTCATCAGTGAACAGGACTGTTTGAAAATTAGTCTTCATGTATTTTTCTGCCCAATGCAGCCGTTTCTGCTTGTGAGCATTGGTTAGTGGTGGCCGAATAGAAGATTTATGCACAGTTGCAAGACTCTGGAGGACTCTACACCTTGATGTCTGTGGGACTCCAGAGGCACCAGCAGCTTCAAATATGTTTGCTGCTATGTAATGGTGTTTTAGCAGCTGCTTTCTTGTTCCGATGCATGGATCACGCTTAAGTTTTCGTGAAATATCTAATGTTTTCATACCTCGTACAAGGCATTGAACTATTTCACTCTTTTCGGCAGCAGAGAGATCCTTTTTCTTCCCCATTTTGCATGAAAATGGTGCTCTGCTTAATAATGTGGAACACCCTCCTTTTGTAGTTTTTCCTTAAATTGGGCTCACCTGGCAATCTAATTATCACAGGTGTCCGAGATTGTTTTCAGTGATCAAAAGAGCCCTGAGACACAATGCCATCCATGAGTTAAACTGAAAAACAAAATTTTTAATCTTTGTGACACTTAAATAGAATTTGCATAATAATTTGGAACAGGGTGTATATATATTTAAAAAATTGGGTTTACTCTATTTAATGACATAGTTTAGTAATACTAGATGTTCATCTTAACAGATTACTCTACTGCAAGAAAGATCATCTGTACATCCTGGATGAGTCAAAATAAATGGCAACTTTTGGGGTTAATACTGCATTAGACAAAGCGATAGGCCATCTGAAGAATGTAAAAGCAGCACAGAAGATTCACATGGGAACTTTGTATGTTATGATCCATGTTTTAAATTCAACCCTTGAATGTCCTGAAAGACAGTGGAGACTTTTGGTTAAATTGGGGAATATATATATATATATATATATATATATATATATATATCTCTGCACAAGTGAAAATAGCAGCCAATATTGGGCCAATACATAATGCAAACTCCGACAAGTGTCAGGTTTAGCATTATTTGCACTGGTCCCACACTTCCAGATTGCTCCGGCGTCCTTTGCACTGCCGCAACCCATGTATAAAGAATTTGCCATTGTAAAGTATCTGAAAAGTGGTGGAGTGGAAAAAATGAGCATTATACATAAGATTGTAATGATTGTTACTTCCTGGCACTTTCAATGAATAACCACAATTGTAATGGAGAAAGCAGAAGCATTGAGATGTCAGCCAGAAGAGCACTACAGGGGTCACGAAGGTCAATAAAGGAGTGATGTACAGATTTTGATGTTTATGTCCAGAGGCAAAGTTCTTTAAAGGGGCAGTTCCATTCATGAGGAATTGATTGTGTAGCGTCAAAGATGGACCCCATATAATGATCCAATGTGCTGACTATGTAGTGGTGTTATCACTAGTAAAGTTAAAATTGGGTACAGGCGCAGAGCTTAAGGATAAAAACAAACAACTGTATTTGCTTCAATATAAGATGACTCCCCAAACTGTGGATACTTATTTAGAAAAATAAGAAAAGGCCTGAATATAAGACTACGCTATAGGAAAAAGGTTTTCATTGTAAATATTCACATATAAACTGTTTGTTCATATTTAACAAAAATTCTGATTGGCAAATCTTCCCCTCAGACTTAGCCAATGGATCCCCCACACAGCCATCTACTCCCCAAACTTAGCCAATGGATCCCCACACACAGCCATCTGACCCCTGACTTAGCCAATGCATCCCCCCATACAGCCATCTGCCCCCAGACTTAGCCAATGCATCCTCCCACACAGCCATCTGCCCCTAGACTTAGCTAATAAATCTACTGCCCAACACTCAGCCATCTGCTCCCCACAGACTTGGCCAATATTCCCTCCCAGACTTAGCTAATAACGCCCCCACACAGCCATCTGCTCCCCCAGACTTAGCCAGTGCTGCTGCTCCCAACCCCAGACTTACTTCCCCAGCCCCCCACCTGGACTTGATCCCCGTATCCCTAGTGGCTAGTGGGGGAAGCCGGCGGATGGAGCTCACATTCAGACAGTGGATGTCTGCACGATGACATCCTCCAATGCAGCCCGACACCTCCATCTTCTATGACGGACCACCGGAAGGTCACGTGACCTCCCGGCTTCCATCAAAGAAATCCCGGTGGAAGTGGCAGGCTGCATAGGAGGATGACAGTGTGCATCGCGCAGACATCCACCAGCTGCATGCGAGCTGGATCCAGGTCCTCTGCAGGGGACCTGGATACCAGTCTTATAGTCAGATCTCTATTTGAATTAACATTATTAGCATATTTTAGAAGATAGGAAGAATTGAGGAAAAAAAACTGACAAGACAGGTTTGTTTCTATTTTACATAGTGCAGTACTTATCTAAAAATATATTTTTTTGTGTCGTTGGACTGCCCCTTTAAAAACAAAAATTAATTTGACAAACATGGATACAATAAATTTGCTTTATGTGGACCATTATGCACCGGCTCCCGGATTATACAAACAATTATGAACCCCTATGAGAGCCCTTTCTGTAATAAAAGTTAATCATATCTGACAAATCCGGATGTACACTAATATACATGAATTTACTTGACAGTCTTCATAAGCAAATGTAAATTACAACCATAACATCTGTCAGTGTAAATTAATTTTGTATATTTTATTTGCATATGAATATCCACATCCTGCAGCACAATTTGGATTGAATTAATTGGTACTGTATCAAAAATTGCTATTAATGATAACAAAAGAACGACTCACATAGCCACAGATGGTAGATCCTTCGCACCAGAGTCCTGTGATCTGCAGGGATGTCATCCTCAAAATTCTGATAAAAGCAAGGCCGCAGAGGGATGAATTTAGGCAGAGGTGGAAAGTTATTGGTACGCTCTAAAAGTAGAGGAAGGCATGGTAGTGAGAAGTAGACATGTGCAAAACGAACATTTTCGTTTTGTTTTCGTTCATTCGGACGAAAATGATATTTATTTAGTCTAAAACGAATTTCGTTCATTACTACATTTGTTTCAGACGAAATTCGTTCATTATTTTCGTTTCGTTACATTCGTTTGAACGAATCAATTGACTTAAACCGAAAATCTATAAAGCGCACAACGTTCGGTTTATAGATTTTCGTCATTTGGAATACATGTAATAGTACTATTGGCTTTCTCTAAACAGAGACAGAGTCTCCATTCATAAATGTTTATGAATGGAGACTCTGTCTCTGTGTAGAGAAAGCCAATAGCACTATTACATTCATTCCAAATGACGAAAGTCTATAAACCGAACGTTCGGTTTATAGAATTTCAGCTTATGGAATACATATAATCCTATTGCTATTCTATAAACCGAACGTTCGGTTTATAGAATAGCAATAGGATTACATGTATTCCATAAGCCGAAAGTCTATAAACCGAACGTTCGGTTTATAGACTTTCCGCTTATGAAATACATGTAATACTATGGGCTTTCTATAAACCGAACTAGAGTTCCCATTCATAAAAACTTATGAATGGGGACTCTGTTTCGGTTTATAGAAAGCTAAGAAGTTGAACGAATGAACCAATGGTTTAATATAAACGAAAATCATTCGCCCATTCGTGCTATAGTATTGGCATTACTATAAAATGAAATAGAGTCGGTTTATAGAATGCCAATAGACTTACATGCATTCCATAAACCGAAAGTCGTTCATTATGTCGGTTTATGGAATATACTATGTATGTGTAATGCTATTGTATTCTATAAACCGACTCTATTTCGGCTTATAGAATGCCAATAGTACTACGAAAGTACGAATGATTTTCGTTTATTAACCATTCGTTCATTCGGCTTTCGTTAGCTTAGCATTTTCGTTATTTGTTTTTCAAACGAATGAACGAAAATGCTATTTTTGGATGAAAATGCATTCGTCCGAAAACGAATGCACATGTCTAGTTAGAAGCCTAAAGCAATCACATTATTTAATTTATTCCACCAATTTATTTAGCACAGGAGGAAAATAAACAGTTTCTGGAAACGATAACCTATAACTGTTTTTTTTGTTGTCTGTCTGTCCTGAAAGCATTAACTGGTTTAGTTAAAACATATAAAACAGTTTTCTAACAGAAAAGGAACATATGTAGTTACCTTATGAAAGTGTTATACTATGGTGGTCATGTATAAACGCAGTGAACATGCAGGTAGCGCCAAATAATGGCGCTATCGGCCTCTGTATAAAGCAGACTCCCGACAAATTGCGCGAGTCTGCTGGTTACATAGTTTTTGGTTGTGCCGGGAACTCAATGTATAATTTTTTTTTTTTTAAACTACGCGCTGAAAACAGGCACCTGTTTAGTCTAGGGGTAGCACTATTTGGCGGAGGTCCCTCTCCAGCACTGGATTTATAAAAAGGCGTTATCACTGCTACACATAACAGATGGTGATTGGGCCTTTTTATGCATGACCCTCCATGTGTTTGACTTAACACTTTCAGGACTCAATATTGTTCCTGGTCTCACAAACACAATATTCAAATAATTTTAACAGTACAATGATATACAGTATATTTTCTATTAGCGTACTACTAAATATAACAGAAAAAATAAGTTGAAAGAAAAAAAAGGTAATTCGGTTTCCATTACTTTACCTGCCATTTTATGGTGATCTTCAGAGCTAAGCGTATTTGCTGCTACTGCACCTATAATTATAAATACAAATAATAAACCAAAAAGTGTCTCTCTCCACAAATGCTATTTTTAGACATGTGCATTCGTTTTCGGACGAATGCATTTTCGTCCGAAAATAGCATTTTTGTCCATTCGTCCGAAAAACGAAAATGCTAAACTAACGAAAGACGAATGAACGAATGGTTAATAAATGAAAATAATTCGTCCATTCGTGCTATTGGCATTCTATAAACCGAAATAGAGTCGGTTTATAGAATACCAATAGCATTACATATACATTCCATAAACCGACATAATGAATGACTTTCGGTTTATGGAATGCATATAATATTATTGGCTTTCTATAAACCGAACTAGAGTCCCCATTCATAAGAATTTCTTATGAATGGGGACTCTAGTTCGGTTTATAGAAAGCCAATAGTATTACATGTATTCTATAAGCCGAAAGTCTATAAACCGAAGGTCGTTCGGTTTATAGACTTTCGGTTTATAGAATACATGGAATTCTATGTATTCCATAAGCCGAAAGTCCATAAACCGAAGGTCGTTCGGTTTATAGACTTTCGGTTTATAGAATACATGGAATTCTATGTATTCTATAAGCCGAAAGTCCATAAACCGAAGGTCGTTCGGTTTATAGACTTTCGGTTTATAGAATACATCTATGTATTCCCCCTGGGCTGCTCTATCATATCAGTCGGTCATGCTTTTGAGTTTACATATTTCACATCTACACAACCAGATCATAACAAATAACGGGCCGTATTTATCAAGACAAAATAGGTGGTATTTCAGGAAATAGTGCTAAAATAGTAGTAGTAACCATGGAAACCAATGGAAAGTAAAGTTATGGCAGTTTTCTCCAAATGTAGCACTTTTTTTTTTTAAATAACACCAGTTTTATCTTGATAAATATATTCTTAAATATTTCACATCTATATATCCAGATCCTTGCATATTTTACATATCTGATATATTTTTATATCTACACAGCTGGGTCCTTGCATATTTTACCTCTAATAATAATATTGTTGTATTCTCTCTCTAAAATGTGTCAGCACATTGATTATAATACCATTTTTTGGGTTACTTAGTTTCTTTTTGAATAAATCAATCATGAGTTACAGATGGGCCTCTTCAATCTTCATGCTTAGAGCACCTGAGTCTTCAGTGTCCCTTAAAATGAATCATCAGGGGAGGGTTGTCAAGGGCCACATGAGGGCAATTGCCCCCCTGGGCTGGATCACTTTTAAATGCCACATTAGGTAAAACTGTTGATCTTTCTTTCCAATTTTCATATCTGCCTAAAAATCTATGTGTATATTTGATGATATCAGGGTGGGCTGATGAAAGGCAGCTATATTGTTTTTGTCCTCCCCCCGGTCCAACTGTTTCCAGCCCTCCCATATGAATCGTTGTTCCAAGATACTTAGGATTCACACAGTCAGCACCTATTCTGTACAGTCCAGCATGAAGCTGTGAAAACTCTCACTACACTGAGCGGGGGACATATGGCTGAGAGTCTAAGAGCAACTGGTACAATCTGTGCTAGAAAAATCTCTCCTTTTCACAAACAGCAAATAAACAAAAGCAGTGGAAACAGGGGGTGAGGATAGATGGGCAACTGTTGCGTGACCAAGTACAAAAGTGCAGAGGATGTCCGTGCATGTGACTGTGCAGGAGGGATGTAAGTGTGTGCACACAGTGATCATGGGAGTGATGATGAGCCGATTTATGAGATATATTGTGTTCATGCCAACGAATCATGGGAAATGAGGCTCACAGCAAGCTAATCATTGACACTCCATCTAATGCAAACTACAATTACCGTGAGACTCTGCCAGTATATCAACTATCCTAATGGTTGACTGAGCACAATACCAACATATAGCACCAAAGGGATAGCCTGGACGGCACTCATTTGTACATATAACATGCACTTATCGATATGTATATATGGATTTTTGATGTGTAAAGTACGCAGGTGCCTGTTGCATGTTAATGACCATATTAACAATTCATTAATTGCCAAGCTTACCTCTATCTCCAGCGCAGCAGATCCGCTCTCCCACCCTCGGCGCAATGCATTCAGGGTATCAAACCGCTAGGAGAACTACAACTCCCGGCAAGCAGCGCGGAGAAATGCACGTGACTTGTTGCAGATCAATTGGAGAGAATCCGTAGAATCTACTTAGAGGACAGAGTGGAATTGTGCGCATAATAGCTGGGGAGGAAAGGTTGTCATGGGAAGTGTCTGACAGCATACATAGTAAAAGGGACGCAATGTGATGGGAGTTACGATTAACTATTTGGACTCCTATATAATTGGACCTAACAATGCTAAAAAAAAAAATCGCATTCCTAGCACACTGATTGTTTTCATTTTACAGTACACAATGATCATATACATAAACCATTATAAGAGTCAGAACAGAGAGGGTGTTCTATCAAATTTCTCGAGCAGATTCTACTGCACAGGCGCAGTAGAATTTGCTCATTGCGCACCACAGCGCATGCGCACACAGTTACGGCTGTCAATCAGCGGTAACTTTGGCAGAAGAAGGGACACACACACCACCTCACGCCCCCTCCGGATCAGCTGCGGTGACAGGTAAATATAAGCGTCTTGGTGATTATTCTCACTTACTAGCATAGCAAGCAATTGGTAAAACTTCTATCAGTGACATGCTACACTAGTAAGTGGAGGTCACACACGGGGGGGTTGCCGATCACAACTCCCATCAAGAAGAGCCAGCCCCCCCCCCCCCCCCCGTGTGTGACTTCCACTTACTAGCGTAGCATGTCACTGATAGAAGTTTTACCAATTGCTTGCAACGCTAGTAAGTGACAATAATCACCAAGATGCTTATACTTACCTGTCATCCCAGCTGATCCGGAGGGGGTGTGAGGTGGTGTGTGTCCTTCAACGCAGGTGCTCTTTTGCCAAAGTTACTGCTGATTGACAGCCGTAACTGTGTGCGCATGTGCTGTGGTGCGCAATGAGCAAATTCTACTGCTCCTGTGCAGTAGAATTTGCTCGAGAAATTTGATAGAACAACGGAACTAAAAACTCCAGGGCCCAGGCCAGGCAACATGACCCACTTTCTAGCTTTGCCACCAAATAGTTTGTCGTTGCCAGCCAGGGCCGTCTTTAACGCGGGGCAAACGGGGCAGCTGCCCTGGGCCCAGTTACTCCTGGGGGGCCCAAGGCAGCTGTCCCGTGGGCCCCCAGCCCCTGCTGCCGCGTTCACAGCGCATTGCGCTTGTGAACGCTTTTTTCCGGCAAGCCGCATCCGATGGATGCGACGGCCGGAAAAAAAACAAAAACTGACGCCGGATGTGACGTCGCGTCACATCCGGTTTCTGTTTCCCTCCTCCGTGCAGGAGGGAAGACTGCACGGAGGAGACATCTGGCGGGGGACACGGAGCAGCTTCATGTAAGTACTAGGGAAGGGTGGGGGGGGGGCTGACTGGCACAGTATTACAGGCATCTGATTGGCACAATATTACTGGGCATCTGATTGGCACTATATTACTGGGTATCTGACTGGCACTATATTATTTGGCATCTGACTGGCACTATATTACTGGGTATCTGATTGGCACTATATTACTGGGCATCTGATTGGCACTATATTACTGGGTATCTGATTGGCACAATATTACTGGGTATCTGATTGGCACTATATTACTGGGTATCTGACTGGCACTATATTACTGGGTATCTGATTGGCACTATATTACTGGGTATCTGACTGGCACTATATTACTGGGCATCTGATTGGCACAATATTACTGGGTATCTGACTGGCACTATATTACTGGGTATCTGATTGGCACTATATTACTGGGTATCTGACTGGCACTATATTACTTGGCATCTGATTGGCACTATATTACTGGGTATCTGATTGGCACTATATTACTGGGTATCTGACTGGCACTATATTACTGGGTATCTGATTGGCACTATATTACTGGGTATCTGACTGGCACTATATTACTGGGTATCTGATTGGCACTATATTACTGGGCATCTGATTGGCACTATATTACTGGGTATCTGACTGGCACTATATTACTTGGCATCTGATTGGCACTATATTACTGGGTATCTGATTGGCACTATATTACTGGGTATCTGACTGGCACTATATTACTTGGCATCTGATTGGCACAATATTACTGGGCATCTGATTGGCACTATATTACTGGGCATCTGATTGGCACTATATTACTGGGTATCTGATTGGCACTATATTACTGGGCATCTGATTGGCACTATATTACTGGGCATCTGACTGGCACAATATTACTGGGCTCTGGCTGGCACAATATTACTGGGCTCTGACTGGCACAATACTGGGCTCTGGCTGGCACAATATTACAGGCATCTGACTGGCATAATATTACTTGGCATCTGACTGGCACAATATTACAGGCATCTGACTGGCACAATATTCCTGGCCTCTGACTGCACACTATTACAGGCATCTGACAGGCATAATATTACAGGCATCTGACTGGCATTATATTACAGGCATCTGGCTGGCACTATATTACTGGGCATCTGGCTGGCACAATATTACTGGGCATCTGGCTGGTACAATATTACTGGGCATCTGGCTGGCACAATATTACTGGCCTCTGACTGCACACTATTACAGGCATCTGACTGGCATAATATTACAGGCATCTGACAGGCACCATATTCCTGGGCTCTAACAGGCACAATATTCCTGGGCTCTGACTGGCACACTATTACAAGCATCTGACTGGCATAATATTACAGGCATCTGACTGGCATAATATTACAGGCATCTGACTGGCACAATATTACAGGCATCTGACTGGCACAATATTCCTGGCCTCTGACTGCACACTATTACAGGCATCTGACTGGCATAATATTACAGGCATCTGACAGGCACCATATTCCTGGGCTCTGACAGGCACAATATTCCTGGTATCTGACTGGCACAATATTATTGGTATCTGACTGGCACAATATTATTGGTATCTGACTGGCACAATATTACTGGTATCTGACTGGCACATTATTACTGGGCTCTGACTGGCACAATATTGCAGGCATCTGACTGGCACAATATTGCAGGCATCTGACTGGCACAATATTACTAGGCTCTGACTGGCACAATATTACTGGGCTCTGACTGGCACAATATTACTGGCATCCGAAAGTTACAAAATTACTGGCATCTGAATGGCACAACAATTATGGCATATGTGTGTGTGTGTGTGGGGGGGGGGGGGGTAACATTGCGATGGATGGCGGGATTGGGTCCAGGGGGCCCAAGCAAATGCTTGCCCAGGGTCCAATCACTATTAAAGACGGCCCTGTTGCCAGCTACATGTAGGGTTTCCACCTGTCCAGTATTTTACCGGCAGGCCGGAAAAAACTTGGTTTGATGTCAATGTTAAGTCTATGGAGGCAGTGGCATGGTCGGTATTTTTTTTGAAGAAAAGGTGGCGACCCTAGCAACATTTCACTAAATCTCAGCATGCCCCAACTTCCGGGTTCGGTCACGCCTCTGTGACGTCATTCGTGACATCCGGAGGTCTCGCAATCTTTTGGCAGGGACACACGGGATCTATTAAGACCCTGGTCGGGTCTCTGCCATAGTGTTCCTGGCTACCGATCACCTTGTGATGCAAGCACCGTGCGTCACGAAGGGGTTAAACAGCTTGCATGGATGCCCAATCTCAATGCAAACTAAATAGGGAAATCCATGTAGTTATGTCTAGATATGAGAGGTGTAACATGTTCTTATAACCAAACTTAAAACAATTTCAAATAAAACTATACTAATCATATACATTGTGTGTTAAATAAATATTTATGTTGTTATGTTATTCTTTTTAAGCATATGATTCAGAAGACAAACTATACTAATCGTATACATTGTGTGTTATATAAATATTTATGTTGTTATGTTATTCTTTTTACGCATATGATTCAGAAGACAAACTGGTGTGCACATTTCTTAGCCTAGCAGCCATTTTCCTTTGGAATATTGAATTCTTTTTAACAGACATGAATAAATAGTGCCTGTTTTGTCAAAATGATCCAACATTCATTACTCCCCATCAGTATTTCACAACAAAATACAATACAGCATCATATCTTTTAATAAGCATTTTAGAAAGTGCTCATCTAGTTTACAATCATCATACAATATTTAATCATTAGTCAAAGGTGACTGAAAAGAGATGAGCAAGAAATCCACTAAGATGTGTATTTGGGTATAAATAGATAAAACACTGAAAGCAGTGGTGTATCTTGGTTTTGTGCTGCCCTAGGCAGACAAATTTTGGGCACCCCCCCCCCCCCTACCCACGATGCGCCCCCACGACATGACCCATAACCCACGTTGCACACCAAGGACATGCCCCATCACCCCATTTGCATGCCTCTATCACCCCATTACATACTCATTGCCAATATTATTTGCCCATAATATTCCCCAGCTAATTTGCCTAATAATATGCCAGTATCATTTGCCATTAATATGCCCCAGCCAATTTGCCCAATAATATGCAAGTATTATTTGCCATTAATAAGTCACTGCCAATTTCCCCAATAATATGCCAGTATTTGCCATTTAATCAGCCCCTGCCAATTTGCCCAATATTATGCCAGTATAATTTGCCATTAATATTCCCCAGCCAATTTGCCCAATAATATGCCAGTGTTATTCTGCCATTTACCGGTAATATGCCCATGCCAATTTGCCCAATAATATGTTAGTGTTATTTGTCATTAATAAGCCCTAGCCAATTTGCCCAATAATATGCCAGTGTTATTTACCTTTTAATATGCCCCTGCTAATTTGCCCAATAATATGCCAGTTATTTGCCATTTTATATCCCACAGCCAATTTGCCCAATAATATGCCAGTGTTATTAGTCATTTAATATGCCCCTGTCAATTTGCCCAATAATATGCCAGTGTTATTTGCCATTTAATGTGCCCCTGCCAATTTGCCCAATAATATGCCAGTGTTATTTGCCATTTAATGTGCCCAGCCAATTTGCCCAATAATATGCCAGTGTTATTTGCCATTTAATGTGCCCAGCCAATTTGCCCAATAATATGCCAGTGTTATTTGCCATTTAATGTGCCCCTGACAATTTCCCAATAATATGCCAGTGTTATTTGCCATTTAATGTGCCCAGCCAATTTGCCCAATAATATGCCAGTGTTATTTGCCATTTAATGTACCCAGCTTATTTGCCCAATAATATGCCAGTGTTATTTGCCATTTAATGTGCCCCTGCCAATTTCCCAATAATATGCCAGTGTTGTTTGCCATTTAATGTGCCCAGCCAATTTGCCCAATAACATGCCAGTGTTAATTGCCATATAATGTGCCCAGCCAATTTGCCCAATAATATGCCAGTGTTATTTGCCATTTAATGTGCCCAGCTAATTTGCCCAATATGCCAGTGTTATTTGCCATTTAATAAGCCCCTGCTAATTTGGCCAAATTTGCTGCCTCTTCGGCTCCCCGGCTGTTGTGCCGACAGGAAGTGCCGACAGTCACGTGACGGGCGCGCTGACGTCATACGCGCGCCCGTCACGTGACTGTCGGCACTTCCCTGTCACACTGCACGGGGAGCCAAACAGGCAGCACGGAGGTTTCTCTGTGCAGCCTGCCGGCAGAGGGAAGGTGAGGGGGGATCTTTCGATCCCCTCTCACCTCCGTCTCTGCCTGCAAGCGCGGTCTTTTTTTTTAAAGGGGCGGATTTTTTTTTTTCAGTGCTAGGGGGGCGCTGCCGCCCCCCAAAATTTGCCGACCTAGGCAAGAGGAATGTTTACCTAACTTACTAATGGAAATATCCTGATATTCACTGTGAAATGTTTCCTGATGACTGTACTCGGTTTATGCATGTATACTTTGATGCAGGTGTATGAAAAATAAGATTCATGCTGGTCTGTCAGCATGGGCATCCTGACCAGAAGGGGGAGCAAGATGGGGCACCTGCTCCCCCTGAATTTTTCAATTTTTTTGAGAGCATCTCAGAGCTAGTTAAGGAGATCAATGGATAATCCTTAACCCCTATAGCTACTTCTGTAGCACAGGGAGGTACTATACTAGATGAGTGCTCTCCCATGCACTCATATAGTGCAATGCACCTCCCTTTATCCATATCACATAGAAAGCGTAGGCATTAACTGCTCATTGGCATAAAATTAAAAAATGATGTGTGTCCTAGTTGGATGAGTTGTAAGATTCCTAACCATGTTTGAAAACAGTAATAGCTAGGTGGGATTGGCTAGAGGTTAATTAACATGTTTTCTATTGAGTTAAGTATTACGCTTCCTTAAAGGGGTGAAGGGACTTTTGAAATTTGAGAAAGAGGGAGGTATCTGAATGCTCTGCGGAAGGAAGTTCCAGAGAGAGAGGGCAGCTCGAGGAAAATCATGCACGAATGGGTAGAGGTGGTGAGGTTGGAGGCGAGCCAAAGTCCATTTGAGGAGCGCTGAGGTCGTGCAGGGTAGAATCAATTAGCGAGGGATGCTACGTAGGGAGGGGGAGAGGAGTGGAGGGCTTTGTAGATTTATTGCTGTAAAGTCTGTGATACGCACAAACTGTATGTTACTGTGAATGTGTACATACATTCTCAATGAAAAATGAATGTGTCTCACATATACATACATTTCTGAATGAAGTGGCCCACTGCAGAAAAAACGTGGACACCCGTTGCTTTATGTTTTTATTGCTCATTGTATATTGGCATCATCATATAAACCCTTTATAGGTATTTATTGCTCATTGTATATTGGCATCATATATAGCCTTTATATGTATTTATTACTCATTGTATATTGGCATCATCATATAAACCCTTTATAGGTATTTATTGCTCATAGTATATTGGCATCATCATACATAGCCTTTATATGTATTTATTGCTCATTGTATATTGGCATCATCATATAAACCCTTTATAGGTATTTATTGCTCATAGTATATTGGCATCATCATACATAGCCTTTATAAGTATTTATTGCTCATTGTATATTGGCATCATCATATAAACCCTTTATAGGTATTTATTGCTCATTGTATATTGGCATCATATATAGCCTTTATATGTATTTATTACTCATTGTATATTGGCATCATCATATAAACCCTTTATAGGTATTTATTGCTCATAGTATATTGGCATCATCATACATAGCCTTTATATGTATTTATTGCTCATTGTATATTGGCATCATCATATAAACCCTTTATAGGTATTTATTGCTCATAGTATATTGGCATCATCATACATAGCCTTTATATGTATTTATTGCTCATTGTATATTGGCATCATCATATATACCCTTTATATATATTTTTTGCTCATTGTATATTGACATCATCATATAAACCCTTTATATGTATTTATTGCTCATTGTATATTGGCATCATCATATAAACTCTTTATATATATTTATTGATTATATTACATATACATATTGCCATTTGGCATTTTATATATATATATATATATATATATATATATATATATATATATATATCCTTTATATGCCCACCCAAATGTGAGCTTTTTTTTACTCCACCTCTATCAAATCTGCCATGAGCTGTAGCTCATCTTTTAGAGACCTACATGGAAAGGTAGGTAGAAAACTACTCACACAGATAATATAGAGAAACAGATATTCATAATTAATCTGTGACTATTATTTTACCCAGAGCAGTTTATCTATGCCTACAGTAGGGTGTGGGAACCTGCGGCCCTCCAGCTGCAAATGAACTATATCTCCCATAATGCTCTTTCAGCAGAGGAGACTGGCAGAGGCGTATGGGAAATGTAGGTCTGCAACATCTGGAGGGCCGCAGGTTTCCCACCCCTGGTAGTCACACAAAAGTTTACGACTCTCAGAGCAGTGTAGCTTTAAATCAGTCGCACTTAGGAGCAAATGAGCAGTCGACTGATTAGAAAAGTTGCTGAGACTAGCAGTGTGCAGCAAACACAAGCTGCTCTGCTCTCCGTGCCAGAGTAATCATTCCGGGACTTTGTATTGTTCTGGAATGAGCTTGCCCAGGACAGGGAACTTCATTTTCAAATGTGGGACTATCCAGTGCAAACCGAGACGCATACACATGTACGGACTGCCTATTGCATCGCTTTGTGAATCAGTATGGCGGTTATTTATTAATAAACAAAAAACATAGTTGCAAACATCTGCCATGTTTCTAGGTACACAGTTTCCAGATGCTGCAGAAAGATACATGTAAGATGCATATATGCAAAATTGAATGAATTAATCATGGTGGAGTGCTCATAGAACCTACTATGATCAATTGATTGGATTCTGCCTGTGTGTATAAACATACTGCCTGTGCTGCAATGTGCATGCTTTTCCTGCAGCATGGGTCATGTTGACAACCATGCATTGTGATTGGTTAGATCATTACCCGAGTATCGACGGTTAGAAATAGCCTCCAGTGTATTTTCAACGTGTCTGTGTTGTTTGCGGTTTATGACATCACCTGTTGTTTGATATACAAATAAACTGCACAATGTGTAAAATGCATATGAACCCACAAACAATCCTTAATAAAAAAAAATCTGAAAAAGGGGCAGAAAAGTAACACAAATCAATTATTGATTGATTCTCGTGAATAAATTATTACATTCTGTTCCTTCTGGAAAGGCATTTAATAATTCTAATGTAAAACAGGTAAAGGAGTAGTACCTTGGTAGCTGTGGAAAAAAACAGGAAACAAGTAGGGTTAAAATGATACCATTTATTGACTGAGTTTGGTTGCAAGCTTTCAAAACCAAGTTGTTAAGGGACCTAGAAAGCTTGCAACCAAACTCTCAATAAATGGTATCATTTTAACCCTACTTGTTTCCTAATGTAAAACATGAATTAATTTTTTTTTATTTATCTTTGCATGACTTAGGAACGTCTTGTAATCAGCCTGGGTGTCTTTTACCAGCTGAAAAATATAATAATAATACATTTTTTGGAACTTTGTTACAGCCACAAGTTAGGGAAGTCCCAAGTGATGCTCAACCATGTGTATGTCAATATAAGGATCAAACCCAGAGCACTGAAAAAGCTGGCACTGGGCCGGGAACCTGATATGTAGATGGAGGAGTAAAATTGTGAAAGAGGTTCACCATGGACATTTCTCAACTGTTTTTAACAAAGGAATAAAATGACTCTCAACCAACATATTACCCTTGGGAAAATAGCAAAAATAAAATGATTTAGAAGAGATGGCAACTACATCAGGCCAGGCTTAAAGGGATTCTATCATTTAATGCTGGCCATACTGTAAATACTTGTGTTTTAAATGTGTCTCTAGATTGTAAGGCAGGGCTCTCTACTTCATGTATTCATCTGTCCTTTTGTTTTAGTCCTCTTTTATGCGCTCTACCAAATATTGCGTACATTGTTTGTGCTTTATAAATGAGTGTGAAAGTAATGGCTATGGTGTCTCATCTTTATGACATCACTTTGTGGCTTGATATGCAAATGAGACCATTGCCATTGAAAGAAGTATTTATATATCAAGCCCACAAGGTGGTCTCACAAATAGGGCACATGAAAAACGTATGTTTCTATGTATTGTCTTGCAATTCTGCAAACTATATATACATATATATATTTATATAATTATTATTATTGTTTTTCCGTTTTTCTACACAATGGAAAGAATATCTAGCTGTAATGCTCTGTCCACTTTTTGGTGTTGGTCTGAGTCTCATCTAAAAACAACTACATCAAAAAGGACAAAATAGCAAAACTCTTGATTTTTCTTGGTCATTTGAGTTTTATTAAAGTTGAACCTCAAATTGTCCTATGTTGAATCTCCTTTACAAACACATGAAGCAGTATCTAAAAATATGAAAACACTAATGCAAAAAAAAAAAAAAAAAAGACATTGTAATACAGCTTTTGTCTTTTCAATTTTCCTTCCCATAATGCATCTCACAAACCTTTTAAAGACACATCAATGTATTTACTAATTATTTTTTTTATAGCTTTTCATTTTTTTTTTTCTTACAAAAATATACATGATCCTTAACAATAAGGGACATTCAGAAAACAGTAAAGACAGTCATTACTTTCACCTTCAAAAAAACAAAACGTTGTTTTCGTGTTTGTATTTGGCTTTTGGCAGCTAGTCGTGGTAGATGGATATAATCCTGCAGGATTACATATAATCCTTATGTCTTTCACTGTATCAGTGCTGGTCAGAGTTTCACAGCAGAAACAATTTTTCCCTATTGGTAAAGGGAACTACATTGAATCGTTACTGAATTGTTAATTAGAGATGACAAACTCTTGTTTGCCAGCATGGCTGTATATCAGAAAGCTACACTCTGTTGCACCCTTAATTTGTTGCACTGTGTTGAGAGGCATAGCCTTGATATATCATAGCCTCTGTCAGTTTAATTTCCACAGATAAAGGATTTAAAGCTTTTACTGTGGCGTATTAATGAATTTCTACATTCACTGTTTAATTATCAAATTACCAACATTTGTATAAGTACAAATAAGATACAGTATTGTCAGACATTCACAAGAACAAGCCTACACAATACAAATATTGTCTTTTTTGTTGTTGCATACATAGTACTAGATTTAAGGTGTTGAGTGCATCATACGCTCACCCCTTCTCCACACCAAGAAAAGAGGGCCAGCACAATGTTTTGCCCAGTTACTCAGAGTGAAAAACAATGATTTTAATAGTTGGACATTGGGGGTTGTATTTGAAGGTAATTTCTGGGTCAGAGTTCTAAAATTGATCTAATCAGCAGTTAGATTCCTTTGATTTCCATGGTGAATGGACCACTTTTAGAACCTTGCCCCACAATCCACCTGTATACATAGCCACCATTGTCTCCAATCTTCCATTTCAACAGGCATCATGATCACTATGGTAACCTAACACTTGTACTGACATACTTGAAATAAGTGTATTATAAAGTTAAAAGCACACTGCACACACAAAATGCAGCAGTACAGTTCGTAAGAATCAAAATATACAAAAGGTGGTAAAATTTATATTAAAAATATATTAA
This sequence comes from Pelodytes ibericus, assembly GCA_036172795.1. NCBI lineage: Eukaryota > Metazoa > Chordata > Amphibia > Anura > Pelodytidae > Pelodytes > Pelodytes ibericus. Next base: position 54,227,354 of record CM069863.1, read on the forward strand.
ATGCATCTAGAAGGGGTGTTTTTCTTAATAGAGAACACATGATGTTTCAGATCAACATAATTCAAAGTTATGAAAATTGTAGGATGATTAATCTTTCCTTCTATTTCTTTGCTCCTCCAGTACTTAGCCAATGCCCATGTTGTAGGTTACCTAGATAGATAGAACCTGGCAATATTTTTGGAGTCCGTACCTCCCTTAAATCATCAAGGCCCAATAACAGAGTCATGTCTCTGGATCAGTCTTACTTGCAGACTAGACAGGATAGTAGTACATTCAGAAATGTTCAAAAATAGTTCTTGAAGTCTGCTGTAGATAACCTTGGCGCATCATTATAAATTGCAACACTGGCTGGCAATTTCAACAGATGCTATTGTAGGAGCAGATTCAAGTTGTTGTTGTTGTTTATTAAAATCCATTTTGTAGCCACAGCTTTCCATTTGTGAAACCAAGAAGTCTTTCCAACTTCGTTGGATCATCCCAACGACCGAATGGATAACCCATGTGGTATCTTCAGTAGATACACCAACGATTTAGAAGAATATAGAGGGTTTGGCCAAATTTTCCTTGACACAGCCTTCCCAGTTACTTTTCCATCAGTTATATTTCAAAGAGGGAAGGGAGAATTTGTTTTTATTAAAAAAATGACATTTTCTTCTTCTCTAACTTTCCCGTAGGTCAGTATATTGGAGCTCAGAACTGAACACCTCCTTATATAGGGGAGGAAAAGTGTGAGTGATGTCAGGATGGAGGAGACGGAAAAACTCCAATTTGTCCAAATGTAGGTTGCAGATGGTTTTCATCAGTGGGAGTTTGGAAATCATCTGCCAATTAGAAAACACATAAAGTTAGTTTCTTTTTTGACTGAGGGTCTGTCAACAGGGTAATCCAGCTATCTGATTTTCATGATTGAAATGGGAGAACACCCCACTGGCAGCAGCGAATTCGGCATCAGAGTCACTCACTCTGTTGTCGATTCGACCAGTACAAAAAGTATACTAAAATAACGTCATAAAGTATACTAAAATAACTTCATAAAGTATACTAAAATAACGTCATAAAGTATACTAAAATAACGTCATAAAGTATACTAAAATAACTTCATATACTTTTCGTGCTGTGACTCTGATGCTGAATTCCCTGCTGCTCTTGGCTCTATTTTGTGTATTTTACCGGTTTGTTTGCGGTCTGTTCGGAAGCACACAAACCCCCGGAAATACAGTGCAGGATTGTGCACACCTAGCACACACGGAGGATACGCACTACACTGACCCAGTCCAGAAAGGACTTTGTTTAGTTTACTTTTTCAGTAGATTTACTAGAACAGAATGCGGCTAAATGTATTTTTTGTCTACACTTCCATGGTCTATTTTATACTACAAAAGCATAAATACGTATGCTAAATATATTATACTAGGAATTTTTGCCTGTATTTGTCACTTAGAACTTTGCTTTACCCGTTAATTGTTTTACACTTAAAAAAAAAAAAAAAAGTAAATGTTGAAGTCTTCTTCAAAAATAGTGTTTATGATTTTATTATGCATGGGAAAAACCCACCTTTGCCAAAAGATCCTCGCTACCGTGCCTCTTCTGTATCTCCCTCTGCAAAGCCAGGAATATTCGGTCCTGAAGTTTTTGAACTTTATTAGATTCTGTGAGCCATGGTCTATCTGAGGAAGAATCGGAGATTGAGGTAAATATCACGGCACCACTTGCTTTTATGAAAAGTACCAACAGGTCATTGTGCCCACTGCAATACACCGATGTGTACAATATTAATTTACACAGGTTAATCGGATTACAGAACATATTTTTCCAGTGTATCAGGATGCCTAGAACAATGAGTTTGTGTTGCAAAACGTTTTCAAAAAGGATTTTTCCAATTGCCAATACCTGGAGACATCAGAACAGCTGCAGTGAACAAAGCAATCTCTTCGTCCGATAGGTTCAAGCGACAAAGGGTGCGACCCAGATCAAAGATGGCAGATACCAGATCATCGCATCCTGTAGGCCACAAAATAAATAAATGATTTGATCTGCACGTAGGTTATATATGACGAGTTGCAAGCCTAAAATTAGCAATACTTACTGTTAAAAAATATTAAAGCAACTGAAAAAAATAGTAAGCCCATGCGACTCTTTTTAAAGAAAGATAATCAATATAACCTATTTTAGAAAAAAACAAAACATTTTTACAATTTATTAAAGAGGGAGTAATGCTAACATTTTAAAACAAATAGTAAATTAGCTGTATAGTAAATAACTTTTTTTATATACATTTTCTGTTAAAAAAACATCAGTGGTTAAGTTGGGGGAGAGCTCAAGCAGTAGGAGCAGTGGTGTATCTTGGTTTTGTGCTGGCCATGGCAGCCCCCCACCAGCGTTGCACACCTACGACATGCCCCATCACTCCATTACATGCCCCATCACCCATACTGCACACACATTAAATGCCCAATCACCTTATTAAATTCTACCATCACCCTCATTAGATACCCCCACCATGTCCATAACATGCCCCATCACCCCGATTAACTGGAAGAAGCTAAAGCTTGCTGAACAGTGGGGAGGGAGAGAAAATGTTTGAAGCACCAGAAGTGTGCTTTAACACCCTCTGGCAAAGTGCCGCCCTAGGCAAGTGCCTTGTTTGCCTTGTGGAAGCTACACCACTGAGTAGGCGACTCACATATGAGTCTCTGGATTTTGTCTGTTGGCAAGTACACTGCACACGCTCTTGTTACACAAACTGAAAATGGGCAATTCAACAGACCAAAGTCACAAGCAGAGACATGAGAAGACGTCTAGTGAATATTTTCTTGCTTATATTCTATAATGATACATTTGGTATGGAAATGTAAAAAAAAAAATAAAAAAATAAGCAAAACCTGAGGCAAATTATTTTTATTAAATTTTAATAACCTGGCTCTTGGAGAGTTGATCTGGCCTACTATATAATTTTTTTGCTTCCTTAATTTTTTTGTTAATGTTATATTGAAAACAGGAATGGCTTACTTACCAAGAGATCGAAATATTTGAATTCCTCCAAATTTTCCTTCAAAAAAGACTGTGTTGTTCAGTGGGTTAAATATTCGCGTCATCCTAATGAGCAGGACTTCCAGGCACCCTAATGCAGAGACACACAAAAGCCAAAGGGGGTGTGGAGAGGAAGGGTACGGAGTTCCCAGCATCCCAGGGAAAAAAAAATAGTGTATTTAAGCCCAAAACAATAATAATAAAATTACAATTTCCCCCCCAAATTCCACGTGAAATGATTTGTTATTATCCCAAGTAATTAAGCTCCCAACCACCACCCGTAACAAAAGGAATAAAAGATTTATTTGTTGGAGGCATGGTGCATTTTGGAGTATTTTTTTTTTTTTTTTTTTGGGGGGGGGAGGGGGAGGGGAAAAGGAGTTTGATAGAAATAAAAAAAATTAAAAAAAAAAAAGAATAAATACAGAAAAGGGAAAGAGAAGGAAGCAAAAGGTTAGAGCTATTGACAGAATACAAATAGTTAAAATCTGAACATTTCATGATTTTTAGGTTAAGATTTCAAACTTGGAACAAATAGCCTCTATACCCAAACTGAAAACATTCACCATGGCTCCTCACACTAATCTTTGCTGTGAGAATAGGGTCGTGGAGTACAGCTATGAATGGGATTCCACAGATGTACTCTTCTCGCCCATCTAGCTGGATGTAGCAGCCAATTCTGCACTTGTGATCTCACTTATTCCAGGCTATGAATGACTGTGTAACCAAGCACAACAGGAATGCAATTAAGAAGTTGATGGGAAAAAAAATGGGTGGCAGGAAGTCAAAAATATTGATGCATGTGGGCCCATCTTAGTTGCCAAGCTACTATTTGCTTTTTGGTTTTAGGTCGGAGCACTTTTGCTACACTGTTCCTGAGAATATATACTCTTACAGTTAACGCGCTGACTTTGCTTTCAATTTTCAACTACCGATTTATTGCTCGGATTTTGTCTAGGGTGCGTACGTTTTACTTGTCATGCAGGTGGCAAATGGATGTGGAAATGGAAAAGTGATAGACCCATGTGACTTGAGTACATTTAACTGTGGTCCTTGAATACCATAGACTACAACAGAAAAATGTTAGTAAAAAACAAAACAAAAACTGTGGTAAGTGATAACTAAGGTCATTAAATAGAGTCCACCCAGTTCCACTCAAAACTCCTTTTACAATATTTGGGGGATGACAACGACACTTATTGCTAATGAGTGCCTGTCATTTAAATCTCAGCTGTCTTAAATCTTTTTTTTTTTTTTATCTCCACGTTTCCCCTCCCGTGTCACCCAACTGTCGGTTTCCTCGTATCACATCCTTACCTGATTTAAGCAGTACAATCTGGTCATTCTGACACAACTCCATGAAGCCATCTAATCTTTTGGCAAACTCCACGACATATTGGATAGCATTTGAGATATGGATTGCACAGAGTTGCCACATCGCCTCACAGTTCTGGGGAGAAAAAGACGATGTAACATTTAATCACAATTTATATATTTATTACCATCATTATAGCAGATTAGGTCATGGACTTTTCAATCTTTCTTCCTTGGTATTCTCAGGAGGGGAGCTTGAAAAGGGTCTTCGCGTTTTGCTACTACAACCCCTAGAGTTCCAAATCCTTTCCAATGCTGTGCAATCTCTATTCAAATTGTTATGGATGATCTTGTGCCCTTTGTAGGGTTCTGTCAATAAGTCAATAAAGAGTAGTTTGCATTGACTGCATATATATATGTACATGATCATTATATCTGTTCTAGGGGACACGGTGTCTGCTGTTTTAAGGGAGATTTTCTTTTGATTATGGTCCAAGATAATAATATAATATAACCATGGGCATCCGCAGAAATTTTTTTTTCAGGGGGGGCATATTTTTTTTTTGTCATTATATGCCAGGATTTAGCCATTCAATATGCCAGGATTTAACCCCTCAATATGCCAGGATTTTGCCACTCAATATGCCAGGATTTTGCCACCCAATATGCCAGGATTTTGCCCCTCAATATGCGTAAAGCTCCCTGTTACATCAAAGGCAGTGGCAGGGGCACTTTTTTTTCTTCTTCTTGAAAATCCCCCCCTGCAGACGCCCATGAATATAACAAAATAATGATATAATCAAACTAAGAGCGTTGTCATTTAGAATTATATTAGAAGGCGTGGTCTTACCTTGCTCTGCAAGCTGCGCACTTCTTCTTGTGAGTGAATGCTCCAGGTCATCCTGCTAAGCTCATCACTTGTGAACTGACAAGTATCTAGATGGGAGCGGATGATGTTCTGAGATACATGTTCTGTGGGGAAAAGGGCACACATGTAGTAAACAGGAAATAAATTAGATTGATATCTCCATTTTACCCAAATGCAAGATTTTTCATGGGTTGTCTAAATGAGACAATATAACAATTACCACAAAATGATACATTTGTTCCTTTCAAGGTTAGATGTATTATCCATCTTCACAGTTTTTTTTTTATATATTTCTGCATTTCTTAGTCCTTTAACTTCCATGCTCTCACTAAACCCTGTCACAACACATTCTCAAATGTTTGTGCAATCCACCCACCCAACCACCCCTTCATTGCCAAATGTAGTCATATAGTTTGCTATATATATATATATATATATATATATATATATATATATATGTGTGTGTATTACATTGTGCATCTCCTACATCCCATGGAGGTACATACCTATGTCTGCAGAGCTGATGTCAAGCAATCGCTGGTCTTCTCCGAGTTCATGAGGACAGTGTCCAGGCAGTGGATCTGGTGTAACGCCATGGCATGGCTCTGGAGAGGGCTGTGTGGAGAGTGGAAGTTCCAGGCTGTAGTAGGAGCTGCCCCCATCGGGGGTCAGGGGAAAATCAAAGAGAAGGCCATCGGACAGACCACTCAGATCGTCTAAGTCAGACAGACCACTGCTAACGCTAGTGGGATAACCCCGTGAGACAGTATCTGCTCCTTTGCTGCTTAACACCTGCTCCTGGCTCTGTTGGTGCTTCTGGACTTCTGCATACAAGCTGTCTCTTTGCTTTTTGGACATACGGCCAAACTTCACCGCTGAAGAGAGAATAAAACTAATTTATAGCGCTTTGTGTTTTTTTTCTTTTCTTGATCACTTTTTGTTCTTTAATGTCCTTAACTGCTAAGACCCCATAGAATCTCACTTATTTGCCTAAAATCTCTCAATACAGCATCACCTCAGAAACAGTTTTTTCCTCCTCCATTTTGTCCTCGCAATCATACTTTTTTCTCCCCAACATCATTATTTCCTCTCTCCATGCTTAATCCCTTATGCCATCCACTTTTCCCATCTCCATCAAATCATCCAAAAGGTAATGACGAAGCAAAAGTTTGGTTGCTCACCGTACATGAAGGAAGACTCCAATTCGAAGTGCTCAAGGTTAAAAAAGTATCCAATCTGTATGGTATCTTCTAAAAACAAGGAAGCAGCAGCATACAAATATAAAGTCAAGGCAGATAACCTTCGGAGCGTTACCACCTGACGTGTTTGTCAAAACCAACTTGTACGTAGGATCCTACATATAAGTCAGTTCTGACGAACCACCACCTTTGCTGGCTGACCACCCTCCTTAAGCACTTTGACTTGGAGTCTTCCTTCATGTACAGTGAGCAACCAATTTTTTTTTTTCTCTTTTAGTTTGCCATTGGGCCACATTGTGGAGTGGATCTCCGAGGTTGTTTCACAGTATTTACTAACCACCTAACAAAATTACAGCTTATCACTAATGATCCATTCTCTGTTTGCTTGTTCTAACCCATCCTCTATGTCTCTATTGTTAATAAAAATAATGAAGTCTATATATATTTTTGCTGCTTGAACACACATCACACCAATGCTCCCTGGCAGCCAGTTAAAGTTAGTGTAAAGATCTAAAGGTAGGGTACTGGAGTGGCTATTTGTGATAAGTGTGTTACATGATCTGCACATAAGCTGAATGGTACCTACCATCTCGAGACATGCCAAGTTCAAGGCACTTCTGAAGCCGGCAGTGCTGGCATCGATTGCGGTTGGTTCGATCAATAAGACAGTTGCGCTGGCGAGAACATGAATAACTGGCATTGTTTTGTTGGCTCCTCCTGAAGAAACCCTGAAAAAAAAAAAATTAGATATAACCTCAATGAGTTCTATTAAAGTGAACTCAGTTAAATACTATTCCCCCATAAACAACTTTTGAATCAGACAGAAGCCCACTTCTCAACTTCTATTCACTGCCAAAGAACAAATGTTTAATTCTGTATTATTAAATCAATGTAAAGCTTAATGTGCATTCCTGAATTTTAATCCTGACATGACATGACATTTAATATACTTCTAAAAAATGCTTACCTTACACCCCTCACAGGTAATCACACCATAGTGAATACCAGAGGACTTGTCACCACATATTTTACACGGGATGACTTCTATCTGTGCTGTGGATTATAGAAAAACAAGATTTATACAGCATATAATATAACAAGGTTGAATTAAATTATTTTAAAGACAAAACTGTATTAAATCTGACCAATTCACATATTACATAGTGACAATTTAACCACTGGGTAATATGACAGTTTAATGATATTACCATAACATAATTTAAAATCCCTCCCCCCCACCAAAATAATATAGTTTTTTTGTGTAGATATACATGAGAAATAATAAATCACAGAAACATACAATGCGTTAGCGAATAAGAACCATTCCACCATCTAGCCTAGACACATTTCTTACTACTGTTAAATCTTTATATGTTATGTGTTCGCTGGCCTTATCTTATGTTCATCATAGCCTTATGCTTCTCTAATGCATGCTTAAACTCTCTCAATAGTAACCCCCACCACTTCTGCTGGAAGGCTATTCCATTCATCCACCACATGTTGAGTAATGTGTAAACAAAGGGACTTATCTTCAATATTCAGTCTTGTTGTCATAGATCACATCAACACAAAAAAGAAAGAAGCATTATGGTGCCATGGGTCTAGAACACTTCTTCGCGGCTGCTTTACTGAACCCAAATACTAAAATTAACCCCCCGAACCCAATACTAAAATTAACCCCCCCCCCCCCGAATTAACCCGAATACTAAAATTAACCCTAATGCTACCCCCGCACCCTTATACTAAAAATAACCCCTATTAATAATACTCCCGTTACGCGATCCCGCGATGAACTGTCCCACGATGACCTCTTGTGCGATGACCTGGTCATCGCACAAGAGGGGATGGTGAAGCGGCTGCGTTAATGCAGCCGTGATGAACTGACCTATCCCTGGTGCAGCATGGTAAAGTACACTCACAAATTATACTATAGTATAATCATATAGTATCCAGGCTCACTGAGGAACAATGTTGAATTCCTGTCGATAACTCAGATAACGTAGAAGCGATTAAAGAACACAAAAACGGAGCAAAAAAAGCCAAAGTTATAAGCAAAGTTAAACTTTATGTAAACAAATATATAGCATCTGCTTACATTAAGGTTAAAAACTGGGGACAGTCTGATAAATAAGTACTTACCTATGGAAATCCTCCCCCAAGTGTCAGTCCTCAAAATAGCTATGGTGTGGGCACACTGGCATGTGCAGTGAATCTTTCTCCCAGCAACCCCCGAACCACAGCTATCTTTCTCCTGGTTTCCCCCCCAAATCAGTTACTTCTTAGTGAATAGACCCCTAAAGAAAGTGTGGATGGATTTGTCATGGTCAACTTTGACTTTCACTTTGAGACAAGTAGAGTCAAGTTGATACATTTGCAAATAAAAAGGTATTAACTTGACTCTACTAATCTCCTCTGTTTCTCCAGCCAACACAGTACCAACTCTTATCTTTGCCTGGATAGCAAATGCATTATCAAAAGACACATCTGCAAACACCAAATAAGTCAGAAGACCTGAAATGCCCCAATTTCCTGTATCACCACCATAAGGGATTCTGGGTAGGCATTTGCAAATAAGGTCAACAATGATCAACTTTTGCATTCCAGGTTACACATGCACTCCTTGATGCATATGCACACTGTATCCCTTTAAACAAAGTGGAGGGGTTTTCCTATCCACTTTACCTCACCAGAACTTGTGGTTTGTATTTTTACTGAATATTCCTTCTGACCTTGATCAGTAAGTGTCCTGCACTGATAAAAAAAAAAAAATCTCCTGGCTTACACAAGTCATCACCAGATTTACTGATCTATATTAATGTTTGACGTGCATTAAGTTGAAGCAACTCAAACAATAGAGGGGATACGATAACAATAAATAAATAAATGCAGGGCCAATATAAAGGGCTCTCCAGGGACTTGTTCATTAACAGAAATGTACAAAGAACAAGAGGTCACCCCCTGAGACTGGAAGAGCAAAGATTTCATAGACAGCAAAGGAAGGGATTATTTACGGTAAGGACAATAAAGTTATGGAACTCACTGCCAAGAGAGGTAGTGCTATCAACCACGATAGATGCATTTAAAAATGGTCTGGATGTTTTTTTTAGAAAAGCAGAACATACAGGGCTATTAATAATAGAATAAGCATTAATAATAGAGCTTACTGATCCAAGGAGAAATCTGATTGCCCTTTTGGAGTCAAGAAGGAATTTTCCCCCCTAGGAGGCAAAATCTGAAGTAGCTTCCTTAGGGGTTTTTGCCTTCTTTTGGATCAAAATGCTGGAATGATAGGTAGATGGGTTGAACTTGATGGACTTGTGTCTTTTTTCAACCTAAATTACTATGTTACTATGTAAATTACTATGACATCCCACTGCAGCATGAGTTAATAGGATTCAACTTCATATGCTCTTGTGAAAACAAAAATAACTGGAGATGAGCTGGCCAACTTTGTTTTCACAGAAGAAATAAAAGTTGAAAATCCACAGAGATTGTTTTTTTGTATTAGTGCAACAATTTGCACCAACAATGAGGAATGCATACTAGGTCAGAGAATAAGAAGTAGGTTAGATATACATTGCACGTGTGCATTAGGGCTTGACAAATACTTGTAGACTGTAGGAGCAAAATAGACACATTTAGGTTCCATGGAGCCAGAATTAGGGTTTTCAGGAAGCATAACCCCTGATAACCATGTATTGGCATCAAGACTGTATTTCCATAATTTATATTTCTATAGCAGCCAATGATGTGGTGTAAAACTTTCTGTGGAAAAGGTTAACAGACAATAGATAAAACGCCCATAAACAAACATTCCAATAAATTAGCTTAGACAATAGTAAGAGGAAATAGTGTTAATGTGGTCTCTCAAAACAAATGCTCAGTTTGAGAATGTCAAACTTAATCGTCTCTCATAAGGCTCTGTTCTTTTTCTAGAGAGCACCGAGTCACATCAGGCATTACCTTAAGTAATCCAGAAGGCTTTAGAAGAGGGCTTAAAAATGCAGGTGAATATGGCCTTTAGAAAAAGGCTCCCGATACCCAGTGGTGTATCTTGGTTTTGTGCTGCCCTAGACAGCACCCGCCCCCCCCCCCCCCCCACCCACGTTGCACACCTACGACATGCCCCATCACCCACAATGCACACCCACAACATGCCCCATCACCCACATTACATGTCCCCATTACCCTGAATAATTGGAAGGAGCTAAAGCTTGCTGAACGGTGGAAAAGGGAGTGAAAATGTTTGAAGCACCAGAAGTGTGCTCTAACACCTTCTGGCAAAGTGCCGCCCTAGGCAAGTGCCTTGTTTGCCTTGTGGAAGATACACTACTGCCGATACCTAAAATACACTATGAATCAGAATGGAGACCATGGCTCTCTGCTACAGTATATGTGTCAAACAAATTGTTGCCCTTCACCAACACAACAGATATGCATGCCAAGCAGCATTATTGGTCAAATGCAGTATGGTACACACAATCACAAGCTACTAAAAAATTTGGAAGGAATTAAAGATTACTCATACACATCAAGTTAAAATCACAATCTCACAAAGTAGTTCTACTTATGTGGGAGCAAATATGGAGAACCAGGTTAACTTCCAGCAACCATGTGGAATAGCCAACCATTACAGTAAGTTGTTGGAGAAGATTAAAGGGACTGTATCACGTTAACATTGTTTTTTTGTATGAACGTAGAGAACAACAAAACAAATAAGCATGCTTCAGCCCTCTTTACAATTGAGAGTGCACAGGTAAGCTCTGAACTGCAAAAGACCAGTGTTCTGCCACTGAAAACAGACAGGGAGGCAATGACAGTGATGACACATGAGTACTGTGCATGGAGTTCTCTGATTGGCTCCCAGCCTCAGAAAGTGTTGGGAATACTCCTTTAAAAACAAACTAATGGAGGATTTAGTCCTAGGATAAATCCTGCATTCAGTAAGTTATCAAAACATTTTTGTTTGCGGCATTTCAGGCTTCCAAATGGGGAATAATTTTGTTTTATTGAAAATAAACAGCAAGAGGGGAAGAAAAGCAGGAACCCACTTGACGCGTTTCACTTACATTTCGGACATGTAATTTGTTTATATTTCTACTTCAAACCTTCTTTCCTTATTCCATTGGATGTATGTTATGTACAGTGTAGCCTTATAATGTATCCCATTCATGTCAAAAGCAACTCTGTCATGCATCACATGATAATGTCCTCTTATAATATATGCCAATTTTCCTTTCTACGTTTGCGGACTACAAAATGAATAATAGTATTGAAGTTAAATTAAATGCATTGCTGTATGTATCCACTAGGTGTCAGTGCTGTACCACAGGCCACGTATTCTACCTGAGGCTCTGATCTCAGCAGCCTTGCAAAATCCATAATAATGTTTCTGAGTTTTATACTGTGCAGGGTCTGCCTTTATTAATGGGCTTCTGTTGGGAGCTTAGGGATATACTTTATATTATCATTTCATGTTTACCCAATCACAGGCGACACTTCTAATAGAAGAATTAATTATCTGGCTTTACTTTCTCCTGACGCTCACAAGCCCCTCCTCTCCACTCTGGTGCTGATACTCACACTTATACTCACACACACTTTCCTCAATAGCATGGGCACTCTTTCATTAATTAAATATGGTTTGCCGAGTAGATCTATTTTTGCGAAGGCCCTCCATATTGTTATTCTGTTCCTGAACTGATCCTACATTCTACCAGCAGAAGTGTGTGAATACAGGTACATACTGCAACCTATTAGAGTCCTGTAAACAAACCCCAACCAAAAAAATAATCCAAATAATGATGCACATATTCCTACTTTTTATATTAACTGTGGATTGGTTTTTACTTAAAGGGACTGTATCACCAAAACATTGTTTTTGCTGTGAATGTAGAGCATAAAAAAAAAAAAAAGAAGATTGAAAATTATCCATACATTGAATTAGCAAAACTGCAAGCAAATGCCTAAATTTGGAGAGAACGGTGTTTTAATTGTGTCTGTGGAGTCTCCTGCTTATGACATCACCTGTGGCATGGTATGCAAATGAACTTCTTTTCAATGGGAAATGTGTAGTTTGCATACCAAGCCACAGGCATTTGCTTGCAGTATGGTCAATACAATGTATAGATCATTTTTTTTATCCTCTACACGCACAGTTAAAACAATGATTAGGTGATACTGTCCCTTTAAATTGCTTCTCTGCATTTATGCTTATATTCTGTAACCCTCTGCTATTCCTGTATTAACTCTACAGTCGGCTTTTTTATTCTAACATACAGTGAATTCACTGCACCTCAGTCCTTCCCTGGAGGTTTACCACTGACGTTGTAATGAACATTGGCATCCAGCATAGCCAGTTTCTCCAGGTGGCAGGCCTTTGGCATGCGGAAGTGTGGAGATTGCAACAATTGCCAGTGGCAACTGAAGTAGTGTCTGTGTATTTTGTAGTCATCCAAGTATCTGTACATGAAGGGTGCCTGTCACTACTTGTCTTCCTCTTATTGCAGGGCTGTGTATAATAAAAGACATGTATATAAACTTATAGTATATATATTATATTTTTAATACACAATAACATGGAGATAGATAGAATGCTATACCCCCCTCACTCCAATCTTTTATTAAAAAGTAGTTCTCACCCCTTTTTATTTGTTTACACAAACCACCCCTTTTTTTTTTTTTTTTTTACACTGCCATTTGGCTTCAAACATTTAACCCTATGTGGCTCTTCCTTCCACATCTTGTTTGCTCTCTTTTTCCTGTATCTCCTCTCTACCCAGCTTCCATTTGATTTCATTGATCTCTGCCCCCCATCCTGTGACTGACTCACTCTTGCGCTCTATCCCACGTCACAGCTGTGCTCAGTGCCGTGTGGGCTCAATTATGTAAGGGACCGACTTATGAGCTAGATTAACTACTTCTCTGCTAATGAAATGTGTAGATCCACATATGTGTATATAAACCATTGTCCTAAAGTATTTTCTGATTCTACCAGAGCTTCAGGTACACGTTAAGAAAGTTGCACTGTTGTCTTTCAGGGATAATGCAACAATGCATCTCTGTTGGATGTGCAACACAGTTATGTGGACAGTGATGTGTCCTTATACAGAGATAAGTACTGTGTTATATATGATTCATTGCAATGTACTAGAACAGGACCACGTGATTCGAGTTCTGGTGGCAGGTGACTGATCTGGATTCTAGCTGAAAACTAGCATTCCAGCCAATGTAATAAGAGAATACACATAAACAAAGGGACAAGCAAAAACAAATCCTTAAGAACAGGTATTTAAAATAAGTAGGAGGATTCAAAAATAAAATCAGATGAGTCATTTGGTTACTATCTGTCATTAAAATGTATTTTCCTATGAGAGGTGAGACAGGTACAGGTGCTTGTTCAGTATGTATATATTATTACATTATATATTAATATCCCCCCAAAATAAAGGAGGCCATCCTTATAGCGCCATTTAAAAATAGTGTTCGTCAGAGTTATAAGAAATGTATATGTATAATATATGTTTGACAAAGAAAAAATTGTCACCACTTTTTTCCCCTTAGCTATATAATATCCCATGCCAATATTTGTGTGTCAAACATATAGGATAACATTAATGGTTTAATCCATGCTGTATGTCTACAGAGCAGAGTGTTTTTTTTTTTTTGTACACATCCCTGTTTGTGTGCTTTAATGTGCTGTGATTGTGCTATGTAAACAAGATATGTTGCTGTACAGATGGATGGAACGGTTGCTACCTGAACAATATTTTGGCTACGTATGAATGTGTAGGAGCAGATGAGTGGGGGGGGGGGGGGGGGGGGAGATAAAAATGATTTCAATTAATTGACTAAATTAATAATCAACATTTCAGTTCATGAGAGGTCTGGAAGCCCAACGAGAATGGTAATAGAGTGCGTAAAGGAGGTAATTAGCTGCAGGCTTGTTAGCTGGCTTGCTCCACCTCTTCTGATTAAGTCTGCTGGTTATATAACAGGCATCTGCTATGATTATGTGGAGCACAGCCTAGAGACTGGTCCTCTGCGCTCATTGGTTAGGAAGTCTCAGTGAATCTCTGGGATTTGCAAATCAACCCGTCCATCAGGCTCTCTGTCCCACTGACACACTTTAACTGATTCTGTGTAACATGTTTTGTTGCGTAATCCAGAGATTAGTGAGGTTAACCCATGTTGTGCTGCCGAGCTGAATGCGAATAAACTGTGGACAATGCATCATGTAAGAAACAGATCTGCTTCACATATCATTTTTCTAAAAACAAACTCTTCCACTGCTGATCACACACACACACACACATTGCACATTACTTGTACACACAAACCACATCAAATTCATAACCATATCAATTAAACGGTCAATATATGGATGTCTTGTGTTAAATGTAGGGGGTGACCTACACATAAAATATTGACAAGTGACATGATACAGGTTACTTTGAGCAGTGCATAGTACTATCCAACTCGTATCAAGACCAGTTATATAGTCAGTTGGGATCCCTTCCCAACAAGGGATCGTGAAAACAAACAGATTCAGAAGACAGTGTGCTGTAAGCTCTGGTTAGCTTCTCAAAACTTGGATGAAAAAATAAAAACTCCCAGAATCCCTCAAGCTTCAGTATCAGGTGCCAGGACCGCACCCTCCCACAAAACCCGCGTTACTAGGTATGTGGAGAGTTTGGGAGAATTATAGGTACATATACTCATTTAAGATAAACACATATTATCAAAACACTTTTATGCTAATACAAACAAGATAATTGTGCCTGTAAAGCAATACCTTTATTTAATACGTAATCTCTGCATAAGATCTGGCCATTTGTACAATTCAGTGGCACCCCACTAGTTCCTGGAATTTATGGTGTCAATGTGCGGCTGTTGGGCCTTGTTCCTATGTCTCCCTGCTGCTATCTGGTCATGGCATAGCGTGTACCATGTGGGCACTCATTTCCTGCTTGTATTGCATTTCTCCTATTTACCCTATTTTCTTGTACTTATGTGTGAAAACCTTTTGTAGGTTAGACTGACCAGATGTCCCCGGTTCAAGACCACTGTGACTGGGCCAAATATGTTCCCTGAAATGACCCGGATCAGTGCCAGGCCATTTTGCAAACGTTTCCAGACAAAACCTAATGACGGGTCTCCAACATAAGAAGCGTTGTGTTCTTTCAGAAGGGAATGTGAAAAGCGCTTCCAAACTCCCTCTAGGTTGTAAGCTCGAGAGTATCGCTCTCTACCACATGACTCAGTCTGTCTGTTCGTCTAACATAGAATATAGTTCCCCTGTATGCTATATATTAAGCGCTACGTAATTTGTTGGCGCTATGTAAAAGGTTAATGTAAAGTAACTAGGGTTGCCACCCAATCAGTTTGTCAGACTGGTAAAAATTAGTTATTATTGGAGGTAATAAAGTCAGTATTTTTTTTTTTTTAAAGGACAAAGAAAAAGTTCTGTTTAATTGAAAAATATCATCAAGTGTAGGTGTTTTATATAGAAATGCTTCAACGAAAGAATACAAATCAAGTACATTACTGAGGTAAGTGAAGATCTGACCCGAGATTCTAAACAATATGTCTGCCCCCGAGAGAACTATATGGAGTAAAGAAGGCTTACTAAGGCACACAATATGTATTCTTTCTTTAAAGAATTTCTTTATAAATCATCTACACTCGATACAATCTTTCAATTAAATATACGTATATATTTTTTTTACTACAGTTGTCCTTTATGAAAAGACGGTAACCCTAAAATGTGACACACTACATACAAACACTGTGTACATGATGTCTATTAACAAAAATGTACTCACAGGTAATTTTGACAACCCGACATTAATAACAGAAAATGACTGCGTGAATCCACCTCATTCTGTGAAATATATCAATCTCAAAAAAATGGATTTTTCACTGAAAAAAATTGAAATTACTTTGTACCCGGATTTCATTTTAAATATCTGATTGTTGCAATATTCAATATGTTATTCCTATGCTGAAGGATCTACTTCCCCTGTTGCTGTATATCCATATTCTTCAAGTGTAGGGGCAAACCATGGCCAACTGTGGGCTGCCGACCCTATACCTTTAAATGTGTCTATCTGGGCACCAGTTGCCTCTTGATGTATGATACCTGAAGATGGTAAGAAGATGAATCACAATTTCTGCCAACGCCCAGAGTTGTCTATAAATAGTAGTTACATGGGTGAGGCACAAAATAATACAGTATGAAATACATTTTAAATATGCGCACGCATTCTAATATATTGTTAATCCTAACCAACACAAGCGCATACATATATATGTTCTAAAAAAGAACATGACACGGCCTGTAAGAGGTTTTGTTACGTCACAAAGGATCCTTTAAAAGTTATAGTTTACTTTCTAATTTTATACTAATCAGCTCTCTAGCCCACAATTCTCAATTATATACTTCCCCCCAATCAAAAAGAATAGTCTAACATTACGTAGAATTGATTAGTTAATAGATTAGCTCCGTGGGTTGTATGATCTACGCAGAGAAGGTGACAAACTGTTTTACCCATCTATAAAATAAGATTATATTGCATTACACTTGACAAAGACCAGTAACATTTTACAACAATTAAGGTATACTATTTAATATATGCACCATACTACTATAGGAACATACAAAAAAAAGGGGGGTTTTTCTGTAGGATTCACCCTATTCCCAGGAATGTAATATAATACTTTCTATTTGTATTTTAACATGATGTAAAATATATTAGAAGCATAATGACAGTATAAACAAAGTATCAGGGGACAGAATTATTAAATAGGGTATGGACAATCAATTAACACATAGGAACCAGCACTACTGGTATTTGTAAATCCCAGCTCTAAGGGACGCGAACAAAATGGATATTTTCTTAATTAATGCAAATATTTGAAAGTGTGTGCCTATCGATCACAAATTCAATTTCTTTACACTGTGCGTTCATGTCTGTTATAATAGAATATAATATAATAAAATTGTATAGTTTAATAGCAGTCTATTAGAATTAACAGACTTGCTCTTTGTGTCGACCAAGGCTTTACTCTTTTCCATTCTGAACATCTGAATAATGTACTATAGAATGAATACTTATTAATTATTTTAATTTTTACTCAATACATATTTCATTTTCAGGGTCTAGGCTTTCATACCCACGTGCATATCAGTTGTAAAACACTTGTATATTGTATGTATTGACTGCACTTGTGTCTAGAGTAAAAAAAAAAAAGCATGTATTTGTTTACAAAGACATATTAAACCATGTATGTACATATAAATGATAAAAACAGATAGGTCAACACACATTTTTTTTTTTATAAATTAAAAAGAACTATTGTCCCCCCCCCCCCTTTCCCCTTCCCCCCAAATAATGGTCTCTGAATGAGAAGTTCAAATATAATTTCAGTTTTGCCCATCTCTCTCAGCTGTGGAAAATTAGGCCTTCAGCCTGTATTTTATTTTCACTTATCCACATGCTTTCCAACAATAGACCTTGCTTATAACACTGTGACCAAACCACAAAATAGAACAGTGACAATGATCTCTGTGGAAGGGACCTAAATCTCAGTTCCAATTCCACTAAATCACTGGGCTAGAGCCCTCATCCCTAAAGAAAAGTATGGTGGGGGCTTCACAACTGTTTGATCTGGGAAAGAAATGGCATGTGGGGACCTGGGAGGATTGTGATGAAATTCTTCTTAACCTACAAAATGGAGGAAACAACAATTTTTTTCTAGTTGATATATTACCCAAATTTGTCATGTGCAGTGATATGTAATTTGATTCTGTTTTGTTTCACATTCCTAATAGAATTACTGTATCTCAAAATATTTAAAGTATTACGGAAAATAGCTAGCGTAACACCGCATATGCCTTTAATATATATTATTTCCCCATTCTAACTATGTTTTCCAGTTTGATCTCAATCAATCTCAAACAGTGGTTGGGTTCAGTCATGTCCAGTTTGAAGGACTGGGGAACAGGCCATATATATGGCCATACCTCCCAACTTTGCCCCCCATTGAATTGGGACACCAGGGGGCTGAGTCTGGGTAGGGGATGGACATCGGGGGGAGTCTGGGGAGGGGGGTGTCCCACTGTCACCCATTTTTGATCCTGGCTTCTGAAGTCAGGATCGCTACTGTGCATGTGCACAATGCTACCCATGCCCAGTAAGCATTCTCCGGTGTCTGGGATTGCGGTCCTGAGTTCTGCTGTCCCTCTCAGCTCTACCTCATACCTCCCAACTGTCCCGCTTTGCGAGGAACAATCCCAATTTGGGAGGTATGTCCCTCCGCACTGTACCTCTGTCCTGGTTTTCGGGACAGAGGTAGAGCTGAGAGGAACAGCAGAACTCAGGAACAGAATTCCATAGTCATGATCGAATTTTCCAGTGTCATGCCCAGTAAGAATTCTTACTGGGCATGCGCAGTAGCGGTCCGGGCTTCAGAAGCCTGAATCAAAAATCGATGACAGTGTTACCGCATATGAGCAGTAGCACTGACACCACCCTCCCCAGACTCCGCCCCCAATGTCCCATCCAGGTGGCCCGGGACAGAGGTTCAGTGTGGCGGGACATACGGCAACAAAGAAAGGGGTGGGTGCTACAATGCCCGAGAACAAACAGTACTGCAATAGTCTGTCCTGTATGATAATACCTACTCGGGAGAGCAACTCCATTTTGCCTGCTTACACCATTGCAGAGGAACCACTCCTTTAGCATATCAGACTGATTCCACCCATACGGGCAGTCCAGACCCAAAATGCATGGCTAGTACCCTCTACACGAGGAACACAGAAAACCAAAGACGTACGTTTCGGCCTACAATGGCCTTGTCAGTGTGGTATGGCTGATGATCCTCTAGGTGCAAGCAGGCCAGGGACCCACGGCCGTAGGCATACCCTGATACTCATGGCGACAAAGAAAGGGGTGGGTGCTACAATGCCCGAGAACAAACAGTACTGCAATAGTCTGTCCTGTAGGATAATACCTACTCCCCCCAAATCGAGACTGTGTGGGTGTTCATAGCTTGAGCCTTAAAGTGACTATCACCTAAACATTGTTTTTACTATGAATGTAGAGAATACAAAATAATTGAAAATTATCTATACATCGTTTTAGCAAAATTAAAAGCAAATTTCAAGCATATTGAAAATGTGTTTTTAAATATGTCTGTGGAGCTGCCTGCTTACGACATCACCTCTAGCTTGATATGCAAATCACAAAATTCATTTTCAGACCAGGCCACAAGTGATGTCATAAGCAGTAGCCCAATTTAGGCATTTGCTTGCAATTCTGCGAACACAATGTATAGATCATTTGAAATAATTTTTTATTCTATGCATTCACAGTGTAAGCAGCGATTAATTAGGTGATACAGTCCCATTCTCCGGGTATCTGGCCAGAGTATCTAGGCCATTACATTATTCTTTAGAGGGGTTTTCATACTCAAGACTTTAAAATTGATTATATTCTCACAGGTACTCACTACATCAGATTCTTGACCCAAATGGAATATATTTGTATTCTACGGAGCGAAAATGGTCCTAGACCCTATGGCACAATGATAAGAAGTGGTTTCTCGCTTTGGTAAATGCTTTAGCTAAAAATCCAATCAATGTCTGAAATGTTATGTATTCTATAATAATTTTAAGGCAGGCAGGACTTACGATGCCTTTCGTTCTTGTCAGAGGTTAGTCTCTACATAGTTTTGTAGTTGTTGAAGGTTTGATGGGTTAATTTGCAAAGAGAACATGCTGACAAAAATTATGAGATTGGAAAAAAAAATGCAATGGAAGATTCCTAATTAATGTGATCAACATTTAATGCTAATCATATGAAATGTGAATGTGCTGCCCTAATGATAGGTGCGGGTGCACCATTTGGACATGGGTCAGCATTATAGCGATTCTATATAGTTTAAGTAATCTAAAGCTATTTACTATGTACTAGGATAACTTGATACCAAGATCCACAATGTTAGCCCTTGAGAAGGTGTCCCCAAAGATTGTGAAAATGCCCAGATCAGGTGCTTAGAGCTCATCATACGGTAGTTTCCAGATTCTCGAATCTTGGTAGTCTACGTGAAATGCAATTTTTTAAATCTATCTGGCATGGCCAAACAAAAATATTTTTCTATAAGCTGCTCCCTAATTCATTATAGGACTGCCCTAGTATGGTCATCACTGGTGTTCATTCAAATGTGAGTGGTCTTCACTGATCAGCTATAACATTATGACCACTGACAGGTGGCAAGCCGGTGGAGGCAGAGTGATGCTTTGGGCAATGTTCTGCTGGGAAACCTTGGGTCCTGCCATTCATGTGGATGTTACTTTGACACGTACTGCCTACCTAAGCATTGTTGCACCCCATATATAAGCCTTCACCAAAACTGGATTCCCTGATGGCATTGGCCTCTTTAAGCAGGTCAATGCACCCCAGCCACAAAACAAAAATGACTCAGTAATAGTTTGAGGAACAAGGTGTTGACTTGCCCTCCAAATTCCCCAGATCTCAATCTAATTGAGAATCTGTGGGATGTTCTGGACAAACAAGGTCCGATCCATGTTGGCCCCACCTCACGACTTACAAGACTTAGAGGATCTGCTGCTAACCTAATGGTGCCAGATACCACAGCACATCTACAGAGGTCTATTAGTGTCCATGCCTCGATAGGTCAGGGCTATTTTGGTGGCAAAATGGGACCTTCACTTGGATTTCTTCCCACATTTAATGAGCTCAGGGCAAGTGAATTGTTAAAACAAAAAAAAGGCAACCATAGATGACTATTACCACTAATAGCACCTACAGTTCTGACAATTTCATTCTTCTCAAGAAACCAGCTTTTAATGTTTTGCACAACAATTCTGAAAATGGTTTTTCAAACTCAGGTATATTGATCTGGTTTCTGCAACTCACTTGACAATTCACCCCAGTTTACCATTCGGTAACTAAAAATTGATCAAATATCTTGTTGCTTATTGTTACATTCTTGGAAAACACGCAACACTATCTCTTATGTTAGCCTGGTGTGCTTTGAGAGGTACAGAATTAAATGCTAGGGAAACAAGCGGTGAAAAAAATAAAAAAATAAAAAAAAAAGACTACGTAGACATATTGATAAGGATCGCAAGACAGTAGAGGGTTTGTTTCTTGTAACTGAATGTAGTATTCCTGTAGTAAAAAATAAATAAATAAAGGATCTCCGTGCTCAACACATTTAATTTGCACTCTAAAATAGTTTTTTTTATTTCAGAAGCCAAAATTTGAATGCAGTAAAAACACTAACATTTTCATTTGATACAAAATACCAGCACCTTTATAAACATATATTCATATTATCCCAATCTTCCCATGTCATCATCATCTCCCAAACAAAGCCAACAATTTCAAAAGAATGCAATATATAATTACTCTGACATTCTTAAAGATCAGCATGTAATATTCCAGTGGCATTTATCTTAATTTCATTAACGATCACAGAGAGGTAAATGAAGTGGCAGGTAGGGCGTGGAAAAATCATTTCTATATATGCTGATGCAAAGTAGGGACTAATTAAAGGAGTGTAATACTTTTTATAACAAACAGTATGAAAGGACAGGACGTTCCTTTTGTAGCAAATCCAATAAACCCACACACTTTGTTGTAATACTTGTGCTGCTGACTTTGCCACACGGAATTGTATTGGCGGATGCAGGAAATTGCCACATCCCAGAATTCTTAGCTGTTAAAGGACAACTGAGGCAAAACATTTTTTCTTATGCTTAATTGAAAGATTGTTTTAAGTTTAAATGATTTATAAAGAATTTCTTTAATGAAAGGATACAAATGAAGTGCCTTATTCTTTACACCATATAGTTGTCTCAGTGGGCAGACATGTTGTTTAGAATCTTGGGTGAGATTAACACAGATCTGACCCAAGAGTCTAAACAAAATGTCTGTCCCCTGGTAGAGCTATATGGAGTAGCAATGACTCAATAAGGTAGTTTATTCGTATTTTTTCAATAAAGCATTTTTATATAAAATGCATACACTTGATGCCATCTTTCAATTAAACAGAACTTCATTAGTTTACTACAGTTTCCTTTTAACTAATATATACCTACTTTTTGTATGAAAAACACAAGTAAGCTGGTATTTTGGAATAACTTTCTATTTCAGTGTGCTGCCTGCTTTTATGGTTATGGGCTTGCATTGTGAAAATGTTTTATACCATTAATTATGCTTATTTATTTTTAAGAAAATCCACTACTATTTTTATTGTTTATATATTTCATTATGCAATTCATTTTTTTTTTGTTTTTGTTTTGTTTAAAACGGACTCCATCACCTATATAATACCTATGGTAAAAATGTAAAAACACAAAACATTATTTATATTTTTAAATATTTAGCAAAAACACAATTTTCAGCAAAATTGTCCATGCTGTCTTCTGTTGATGATATCATCTTATGAAGCCACAAGGAGATCACTTGGGACATTTGTCTCTTAACTGGTGCACTTACTTGCAATTTTGCAAACACAAATGTATACAGGTTCTGTACCCCTTATTCAGACATCAGTTATCCAATTTTTGTAAAGGATTTTGCCACAAGTTGCAAATTCTCACACACACACATCTCAGAATGCAGGCGCACACAAGTTTATTCAGTGTCTAGCCCCCTTAAGCTGCGATACAGTCTTACCATATTGGCTCAGATTCTACCAGGCCAACAAAGGGTAATACAATGGCACGTGTGCAGGCCTGATGCACCAAAACGGATTTATTTGATGTATACGGTATTTGCATTAATACTACAGGATTTCATGAGATCTGAGAGGCTTTAATATATATTATTTGTCAAAATTATCTGTTATCCGTAATACTTCTGGTCCCAACCTGTATTCAATTTTTTATTTTCAACATATACAATACAAAGCATTTAGGAGATGGACTCTAATATTGGTGCCATTATTCATTTAATGATTGGTTTCAGAATTCTATATTTTTGAAATCAATGTTTTTATCATGGCATTTTAAGTATTTTCACTGTTTTCCCAATGGAAAAAAAATGTCTTTATCTTTCCCTGGTTTTGTAATTGCAAGCAAGCATCTGTACAATTATAGCTCTGTCAGTGTATCAGTGTGGTGTTTTTAAAGGAGAAATCTGCCTTTCCAAATACTAAATCAGTACAGAATAGAGCTAATCGTCGGTACTGAGCACTGATAACTGGACAGAATTGTTATTTGTGTATTCTATTTTGGAGGAGATAAATGCAAATAACAGTACAAAACCTTGTACCAAGAATATGATTACATGCATTGTTACCAATTATTATACAATTAAAACAGCAGTAAGGAACATATGAATCATATGTATTGTTCAATCATTTTTATAATTACAGACTGATATTAATTATAAACATATGCAACCTACCAAGACGTTCCTATCAGAATGCAACTTTATTGTTTTAGGGTTGAACTTGATGGGCTTCTATGCATCTACATCCTCAATTACTATGGGCTTTATTCATGGAAGAGAAAAATGACAAGGGAAGTGCAAAATGAAGGCCAAAATAGCAGAGTTCGAAGTATAGCTGAATTGGAGAATTATCCAACTCTGCTACTTTGGCCATAAAAAGGACAACTGTAGCAGAAAATGAAGTTGTGTTTAATTAAAGGATTGCATCAAGTGTAGGCATTTTAAATAGAAATGCTTTAATGAAAGAATACAAATAAAAGTACCTTATTGAGCCATCATTACCCCATATAGCTCCACCAGGAGGCAGACATTTTGTTTAGAATCTTTGGTCAGATGGGTCAGATCTTTCTTCATCTGAACCAAGGTGAGTGAAGGTCTGACCCAAGATTCTAAACAAGATGTCTGCCCCCTGAGAGGAGCAAAGAAGGTTCAATAAAGGAATAATGTTTTCTTTAATTAAAGATTTTCTTTATAAATCAAGTACATATTTCACTACAGTTTTCCTTTAAAAAACCACTAAATATATATTTTTTCACTTGTGCTTCTAATATAAAAGCAAAAATGAAAAAAAATAATTAAATAAAAAGAGTGGCCCAAGTATAACGATAAACTGGCATGTAGTTTATAAAAGGTACATGCCTATTTATCCTTTGACTGGCAGCCATGATGTTTCCCCAGGAAGCATCATTGCTACAGCGGACAGTCACAGAAAGAGACGACTCACAGGGTCTCACCAACAGAGGGGACCTTAACTATGTTGCCCCTGTTTGTGGCATGTGAAAACGAAGGTCTCTCTCTGTGGCAAAGGGTGACTGTCAGACCCTGATCAGACGTGCAGGGTGAACTCTCACTCTGATTGGCGGAATGCATGCTGACACGGTCAGCATGTGCCAGTATCCGACAAGCTCTGCCTCAGATAAGAGGCAGAGCTCAGCATAAACCCACGTGTAGCCGCAAATATACACGTCAGGGTTACTCCACAAATGTGGAAAAAGGGTTCTTAACTTTTGCTTCAATTAACGAAGCAAAATTAAAAAAAAACAAAAAACCTTTTGTACCTCTTAATATATGCAATTCCTTTGTCAATTGCCTTGTTCATGAATAAAGCCCTATGCTTTTAACAGCAATATTTGTAAAATGGGGTTTTCAGTCATCAGAAACTGTATTAGATCGATGTTTCATTAAATTAATTTCATAACCTTTATCTTTTTTATTATTTGATGACAAAGCACAGATGGTTTACTATGACTTTTGTGTAATGCAACCATATATGTGTTTTATGTGGTGTAATGTTTGCAGTTCCTTATACCTATGTGGTCAGTCAATGTAGACAAAGTGCATCTCACTAGCAGTGTAGTTTACTAACAGTACTTTTTACATATGTAATATGTGTGTGTTTGAGAGATAATTTAAATGACTTAATCTATTACTGTATCATTGAGTCAGTAGGATGCTTACGTATTGGTTCAAATATATAATGTAATATATTGTCATATATATATATATATATATATATATATACACACACACACACACACACACACGCATACACACACACACACACACACTGTAGCTATCCACGTGCAATGTTTGTAGTGTTGTTATTTGTGTTTTTCGTGTTGGTTTGTGGAGTTTATTTTTTTACCTAGTTATGTTTCTAGTTCATGTTGTGGGGATGGCAGTGCCATTACCTTTTCCTGGCAGATATGACTTGTCTGAGATGATAATTCCCCATTGTCGGCTCCACCCTCACAGATCTGGGTCACTGGGACATTGTCAAGTACCCAGCAGGGAACCAGACTCCAGAACAAAACAAGGGGCCTGGAGGAGCACTACACAAACACAATGTTCCTCTCAGGCAGCAGATACAGGAGAAAAGACATAGATGACAATTTTTAGTACGTGTAGTCCTATTTATTATCCTAGTTTCTGGATATGGATAAATCCTGCATCAATCATGGAAAATGGAGAACATAAGACAATAGACATATAAGGAACCACATTTATTTACTCATAACAGAAACAGGAAATAAGTGAAAAAGAGACTTGAAGATGGGCAAAGAGATCAAACTGATCACTGTAGACATAACAGAGGCAGAAGGATACAATGATTGTACTTTTGCATTTACAGTATATTGATCATTAGAAACAAATATCGTCAATGAAGAATGACTTGGTTAATCTTAAAAATATATTTTCTCCTATTTAAATTGACTGTAACACACACACACACACACACACACACACACACACACACACATATATATATATATACACACACACACACATATATATATATTTATACATACATACATACATACATACATACATAATCGGAAAACGTGGGCCAGTTATTTAATTGTTTTCGCCTTACCCATTTGGTTGAAAAAGTATTCAGTGTGTCTACCAGCCTTTCTATAAAATACAATAGTTTTATGTATTGTATATCTCGAATCTGGTCCAGGGAGACCAGATCATAAAATGTATAAATGCTTTCAGTTTCACGCTTAGTAAAATCAACCATCCTGATTCGAAGTAAAGGCAAAAAAAATTCCCTTCTAGAGTAGAACTAATCACTAAAGCCTGAAGATTGTTGCACACATTATAAAGCAGATTATGGCTATGCATCATCTGCAACTATATATACCGGTCTAATATTGTCAGAACCGAAGGTAAAATAACCCTGTTTTCCTCAACATCCAAAGATCTATGAAGCTAACCCCACTATATGAGCTATAACCAGAAAGCAAACATTTAGCAGCGGAAAACAAACTAATTTACAATTACAAGAGCAGCAGCTTCTCGGTTACTAATGCACAAGTCTGTTCCTAGAGCTGACTATTTAACCCACTAAATTAGTCAATGACACTAGATCTATGCGAGATCAGACCTATAAAATCAAATGCCTGTATGGGCAAAGATCGTACAGCCTGGTTAAACAAGTTGACAATGCCAAATCTCCTTCCTAACAACAGGGCTCTGTTTAGTTGAGCCCCAACTCATTAACCCCTCACTGGACACCGTTTACACCACTTATGGCAAAGCCTATGGTACTCCAATTGTTGGAGCCAACGGCTGGCTTAGCTTCATGGGAGCAGCGGTCCACTCCAAGGAAAAAAGTTCCTAGATTTAAATAAATAAATTCAGTAACTCCCCCATGCATGCATGCATCTCTTATTTCCATTAATATTAAAGGGTAATCTTATTGACATTTTTTTCAGATATGCTTAGAATTCAATAGCAAGATACTTTTCTTACCTCTCATGATGATATTAGGATGTGGCTATTTCAAACATGAATAGGATATGAAGTGTGCGTGGATGAAAGCCTTAGATTACGGATTAGTGGCTCAGAGAGATTGCACTGCACAGGAGCAACGTCAGGCAGGTCACAAGAGATTCTAACAACGTACAGCTGGACGAGAACTATATCCGAAGACGAGTCGCAGGTTGTTGTTTTTTTGGAGAATATATGTTTAGTCCAAATTTGGTCGAAGTCTTCTTCTTGAGACGGTAAAGTTCTGGGTATTAATCAGTGTTTTTCTTTTTGGCATTTAGCACAAACGGGGTGGCAAGCTGTCAAATTGTATAAAGCAACGTCCAGCCTTGTTATGGGGATAAAGTCTGTATTCCAGATCACTGCTGCTGCTGAATCTCACTCTTTTGAGTTAGTGAATTTGGAGAACTTGTAAAAAAAAAACCCAATAGTGATTACGCATCCTACAATAAAATATTACATGGGTTTATGGAAAAAAAATAGTTTATTGGCCAAGATCTGTAAGAGACCTAATAGATATTAGTAGGTGATAATGCAAAATAATTATAATCAGGCCATCAAGAAAAGGTGCAGATCCTCAGTATTTCTGACCTGAGTGCTCTAGAACCCGGATCTCCTGGTCTTCCTAAAACCTCCTTGTCTTTCTCTGATCCTCTCAGCTGCCAAACTACTTCTCTTTTCCAGCATGTGCCAATTCACATGACATGCCCACCACAGTCACGCCCCCCTGCCTGAAGTGCACGCCTTTTCTCCTTCTTTAAGGTTAGCAAACATCCCCTTCTCTTGACATCACATGGACACGCCCCTATCAGCTGATAGTCCAGTGTCCTAGCATGCTGCCTGAGGAAAACAATCACGTCATATGTTAAAGGAACAATTCGATATACATACACCCTACAAGTATTGGTACCTGTGTGTGTGTGTGTGTGTGTGTGTGTGTGTGTGTGTGTATGAGTTTTTCTCTGTAGAGAAGAGACCTCCATGTCAGACAGAAATAGCAATAGAGTTGTGTGTATCAAACATGAAGAAAAATGTAAAAAAACAACAACACTAATATTTCAATTTAAGATTTTTTTTTTTTGCAATGGATAAAAAGTTTCAATAGTGGGTTTTTTTTGGTGTGTGGATCATTCTATTATCTGGTGAGATTGCTCAGTTGGTAAATTCCGTAACTAGCATTTTCAATACTTAAGATTGCAGGTTTGCATCCTGGCAGGGTTAACTCATCACTCAGAGGTTGGTAAATGGCTAGCATCAATTGGATTGTAATGCCCTCTGTTATTCAGCTGCTGATTTGATTAATGCCAAAAGTACTTAGAGGCTAGAAAGCCCCTATATAAATACTAGTTGTTATTATCAGTAGGCTACAGTTCTATGCATAGCCATGTCCCTTTCCCCTCTTAATGAATCAAACATATTCAGAGATTTCTGTGTATAAATAAGTAAAAGGAAATATAATGGTGAAAGGGGTGGTAACCTTTATTGAAATATACTTTTCCATTAAAAAAATTACATCATTTTAACTATTTCTAAAACATATCTTAGTCGAGGATGTTGCTTTTCTAACACTTCAGCAAAGTGACTAATGTACTACAGTGATTTGTAACCACCAAAATGGTTATAAATGTCATATTGTTTTTACATTGTACCACTTACTAATACAGAGTTATGGTAACGCCAGGTGACACAAAAATTGCAGTAACCCATGGTTTTATGGCATTTAAGGGATGAACCCTCATCACACATAGAAACTTGCCTGATTTGGTTCACAGGGAGAATTGTCCAGGCCAGGTCCAAAGTGTAAATACATCCCAAGCCCAGAAACAAATTACAAGCCAAAAAAGCAACAACAAATCAAATAAATCAATTATTGTGTACACTTTACAGATGTTAGTAAACAAACCCAGGCAGCCAAAAGTGTGGTGAAAGGCTGTCCGAACTGTGTCCGAAAAAAGCTGTCTTCGCTGCCCCGTCTCCAAGGACTGCCGATCCTCCATCCTGGAAAAGAGCCTGTTTCTCTGGAGATTGCTGACAATTTTGGTGAGTCTCGTACTGTATAAATGTATTGCAGTTTCTTCAATAAAAGTTGTTCCTGTTTTGAATTTACTTACACTGTTCCTGCCTGGTGAATTGGAGTAGCTATCTACAACACCGGTTATGTCTGGTGGTTTGAGGTGGCTATCGCAACAAGGAAGCAGAGTTCTGACGGAGGTACCCAGTCGGGTTACCAGGGTGGTCTGTCACAATAACCTTGGGAATCTGGCCAGTTCCTTTGGTTGATTTCAACACAGTCTGTGAGAACCTTCTGGAAGCCAGCACATACACAGGGTGGTATATTCTCTAAAATATTCCTCTATAAGTAATATGTAAAAGATGGAGAGACTTGGTACTCAGATAGGAGCTCACCTGTGGAACTAACGCATTGTTGCCCAGGTCCATGGTTTTCTGATTGAGAATCCAGTCTGACTGAACAGTGCTCCCCAATCGAAGTGTTGGCTAAGGATGTTGTCTGCATCTCAATCGGTGAAGTACCTTTTTGCTATTTATCTAAGTTAATTTCTGAGCATTTCTATTTTACTATACAAGAAATAAAATCAATTTAACTTCAATCATTTGAGTGTTGTTTTTTTACCCCAACTGTTTGGGTGTTGTGCTGTTATTATTGTGTCCTGAACAAAGTAGCAATACATTCTGATACTTTGAAATGCACCTCAATGAACCTTCCTGCATGTATTTTAAAGACATGGTGATGTGGAGGAAAAAGGAAAGAGAGATGAGGGAGAAGGGGAGAAAAAAGCATCGGAGGGGGAGAGAAAGACAAGGGAGAAAGAGACAGATATATGGTGTGAGAGAGATAGACAATGAGTGCGTGACAATGACACATAGGGAGGTAGGGGAGCAGGGGGAGTGCAGCGTGAGGGGGTAAAGTCTATGCTGGTGCAACTTGAATCCTCTTGCATGCAAAAGCCAAAGCTTGGGACTGTCACTACCAAGCTGAAAAGAGAGCAGTGGTACACAAATCTCAGAATAGGCTCACAAGTGTTCTATGTCAATAAGATATCAGAAAATGCTTTTAAGGTACTGACCAAGTGGTATAAAGTACCATATAGTCTTGAGTAAATGCTGGAGCTATTGAAAACAGGTTGGTACATTTATCCATATATGGTGGGATTGCCCAAAGATTAAACTTTTAAGAACTGGGTATATGTAGTTATAAGAGAGGTAGCGGATGAAGAGATGAAGGTGTGTGAGCCTCTGACGTTTTTGATACATAATACCAGACATTCAGTAAAAACATATAAACAAGCATTTAGAATCATAAATGCAACAAAATTAGCTCTCCCTAGGAAGTGGTTGAACCAGCAGGGACCATCCTTGAGAGATTATCTCGGCTTGGTGGCGTGGAAATATAAAATGGAAGATATCATGTGGGGAGTGCAAGGAAGGAGTAAAAAGCACCTTGAGAGGTGGTCCCCATGGATTACATATAGAGAGAGCGGGAAGCTTTCATAAGCATCTTGAACCATTTGTTTAGGGGAAAGAATGTCAACAGATGGGATGAGGGCAGGGGTGAAGGAAGTGGATTATTAATAATAAGGGAAAGTAGGAGAGAATGGGAGGAAAATTATCAATATTATTTATTTATTTATTATGTTTTGTTGTTTTCCTTTGGGAGTGGGGATTTTATATATTTTGGGAATTGAGGAATCCTAATGGGAAAGGAGAATTGACTGGGAAGGTGGGGGTAAAATATTCTTAATTGGAAAGAAGGTGTTAATATTTATAGGGTATAAGTAAGAGCAATATACACCCTTAGTTTTTTCTTTGCGTTTGAAGTGCACTAAATAGAAAACAAATGCATTGATTATATTGGTCTGTAAAAAAACTGTTAAAAACCTTACAAAAAATATTGCAAGTACAATCGAAGCTCACAAGATGCGCAGGATTGGCAAAACCGGTCAATCCCACCAAAGACAGTCTGATGGGGACGGAGTTTTCAACTTTGCAGCAGATGCTCCACAACGTGGGTTCGATAGGCTTCCTGCCTTGTACTGCACTTGTCCGAGGATGGCGAAGAGGAGGGGGCGTGTCAAACGCTTTTCGCCTCACGTGGCTTCTTCAGGTTGAATCCAGTAAATCTTGGTACCTCCTTCAGTTTGGAATAATTATCAAACGTGCTTTTGAGAGAGCAGTATACTGCTCCATGTTTGTGGGTTGGCAGTTTTCATTGATTTAACAGTCATATACAAATTCCAACAGAGACAGAGAGTATATCCCTCTCTTCTTTTTTGGGTATCCATAAATTGAAAGTAAGACCTTCAATCAACTGTACACTGTGACAAGATTTGACTACTAATTATCAGTTTTAATTTTTGAGTAACAGCCATATTAGCACTTTTTTCATATTATATTCTTTGTGCTTCCTTTATCCCAGTTTTATCAGTATTCACCGAGGTACAATAGAGTTGCCACCTGGCAACTATTTTACAGGCAGGCCGGTAAAAAGTTGGCTTAAAGCCCATATTAGGTCTATGGAGGCAGCAGCAAGGCCGGTATATTATGAAATCTGACATCTATAGTGATCTAATGATTTTATAATTTAGCCTGAGATCACAAGCACCTAAGCAATTCACATTCACTGTCAGGACAGGCAGTCTGCCATGTTCTGACAGGTGGCTCATTGTCGCAGGCAGTCGACATTTTATTAAGTAAATACAAGAATTAGAAGATTAGATACAAGGCTGAGAAATAAAAGGCAAGTAATTGAAGATGTTAGCATGGTATGACTAATTATTTAACAATCTGGGATTATGCGCTGTGAGTACAACTCCAAAATGTCATGCATCCAAAATTATAATCACAGTCTCATCATACATTAGAATCCAATAATGAGGTGGTTATGACAAAGGACAATGTAGTGTTTGTGTCCGACTGAAATGTAAGCTTCTTTACTGTTTTAAACCCTGCTATGTACAGCTAGAAATGATATCCTTGGCATGTACTATATTGTGCCTGTCTATGATCGGACTGACACATGGGATTACCCGCTGTTCAAACATTTTTCAATTCAGATGTTGCTGGCCACACAGGTTCCTTTCTAGGTTCTACCATGTCATTAAAAGAGATGGGTGTCCCCATTGTTTGCCTTGTCGCCACAACTTTCCATTCTCCACACAAATCTATCCTCTCCTCTGCAAACTACTATTCCTCAGGAAAGTTGCTGGAGAGGAAACTATCATAGGTGAGTGTTCTGGGAAGTGGGTATAAGGGTAAAGGCTTGGGAGGTGTGTATATTATTATTATGAATAAGCACTATTGAGTGTGAAATGTGTCAAGTGTTCGCCCACATTGAGTGTGAAATGCATCAAGTGATGCACGTGATTGCATCTACGGATACAAAATAATATAATTTTTGCCACTTTTTCACCATCGGACGTCCCTGTCTTGTTTATATGGTGCTTTTGCAGTATGAATTCTGCAATACGTGACACACTGAGCAAAAAAACTGTTTCTATATAATTTTAGATTAAATATGTATTTTACATATTGAAATCTATTGTGAGACCCACTTGGTCTACTGGTCTAGAGAAAGGAGCTTGTGGGAGATACAGAATAAGGCTGCTATAAGTGCTATGGACTCAACCCTGCACGAGTTAGTATGCCACCCTACTTCAACCTACATCTGCTTCCTACTTCCTGTGAAGACAGCAACGAAGGATAGCTCAGATATCACTCTACACCCTTAGTTGTTTATGTGGATGCTGTGCTGACACCTAAACAGATGGGGAACTAAGCAGCGGTTTAACTAGATTATATGGTAGCACCACCCACAGTTCCAGGTTGGTCTAGTGCTTGCAATTTTCTGCACATTATGGCTATAACAGGGGTAAGCACCAACATTTTTCATGATGGACATCATGAAAGACAATTCAAAGATGTTCTATAGACCCGCATAGACACAAGTGTCCTTGTATGGACACCTTGACAATCACTAGTTATGGTAGAACCACCCAGAGTTCCAGGTTGGCCTAGTGCTTGCAATATCCTGCACATTATGGTTATAACACGTGGATAAAAGGGATGTGTCAGAATAAAATGTGTAGAAAAAACAATGATACTTTCTATCAACTTGAATGCAGCCCCCTATTGCCCTCTCCCTGGGAATAAAACATGCTTTAATCTGTAGAGAAAGTGAAAACAAGCATGGGCAGGACACGATGGATAGGACATTGGACCCCCGCTAGGATAACACTTACAAAGTGCAGCACAACAGTGCGCATGTAAAATGTCCAAAGCAAAAACGGAGCCCAACTTGATAGATGTAGGAGACAGCTACCACTGGAGGACACACATCAAAATGAATAGATGCAGATACTCAATGAGTTTACAGCTTCATCAGGAGAAAGATAGTGATCATTTTTGTATCCTCTACATGCACAGTACAAACAGTGTCTAGGTGATACAGTCCCTTAAAGAATGCTTTGCACCTCCATAGACACTAGTGAGTTATCCAAACACGTTAGAAAAATAGCATTTTACCATCTATTTAATAAGTACTTTATTAGAAAGCATAATTTAGAATAAGTACATAAAGGTACAGTATACTGAGTAAAAACGAGTAAGTCGGAACTCCAAATACTCGTTGTCCAAAAGATGTGTTCTTTGGCCACCGGATCAGAATAATAAGGGCATGGAGATTTTGTTTTTTGTTTCTGGATGTACAGTATACTGAATGTACACTGAGGTGCACTATCACCGAGCATCACAGTGTTTGGAACATCTAGTACTGAACTCTTGATTGATGCAGAGCATGGACATGGTAGTGACTAAATTGCTGATATGCTTTCACACAGAACCTGTGGGACTAGAACAACAATCTTTCTGTTGTTCTTACAGTCCTGTTCTTTACTGTTATGCCATGATGTTTTAGAAACATAGAAACATAGAATGTGTCGGCAGATCAATTTAATTTGCACAGTAGAGAGGGAGTTGCCAATAAGACTGGATTTAGTGATCCACTGATTGTACCATTCAGAAGTGCCTAAGCGCTTGTGTCCCAGTGACCCAGTTTTAATGAACAGTAAAAATGGTAAAAGTAGTCATGTTACAAAACTACTCCTGTCAAAAGGAGAACGAGAGAGTGAGAAGAGATTGATAGATCATAAAGGGTAAAAAGTACTGCAAACCTCACATTCCTGCCATTTTCTGCAAAGCCCCGTCTGTGCTACAGGCACTTAATGGTTTGCTCCTTAACGAGAGTTGCAGTTTGGCTACTATTAGAGCATACTTCACAATTTCTGCCATTGGTGAATCAGGATGTTGGGGCGGAGCTTGGGAGATGGAGAGTCAGCGCTACTGTGTATGCACATAATGCTGTGCATGCGCACTATGTATTCTTTGGTGCCCCAGACACTGTAAAATTGAATTGCTGTCTTGATTCCCTCTATCCCACTGAGCACTACCTCTGCCCCGAAAAGCTACTAGCCTTTAATTCCCATCAAGACATACTTAAAAACAAGAGAAATCTTAATTTATACTTCCAAGTAAGATACTTTATTGGATAGATTCAATGCCGGCGTTAAAGCACTGTTATTGCGATAAGGGAATAAAAAGGTACGGGCATAAAATGCTGATTTCCTGTTACAAATAAGCTAGGGCACTGGGGTTGTAACAGTCATCCCCAATCCCCCCAAAAAATGTTTGTCCTTTTCCCAGATCCCCATCTGCTCCAGGTACGCAACTCCAACATCTAGTCGACTAAGCAACTGATCCTGCCTCTCCATTTTCTGGACATGGAACTGTTTCTGGTTACTCACCATCATAGCTCAGTTTCTGGCTCATCATAGCATTGTCCTGCTGAGTCCCAGCAATCAGACCATGGACAGCAGCCTCAAGATCTGTCATGGGAGGAAGGGTAGGAGGTTGTGGATGGGCTTATGATGTGCTTGGCAGAGCTTCAATCGGGGCTGGTGCAAGGATTTTTGCCACCCTAAGCGAATTCTCATTCTCCCTTAGCCCCGCCCTGTGTCCCGCCTACTTATACCACACCCGGGACATCAATGATTTAAATGCATATTTAGGTGAAATAATTATTGTGAAGAACTGTGGATTAAAACCTATTTTGTGACTTCATTTGTCCATCCTCAGAGTGCTCAAGAGCCTTGGATTGAATGTTAAATTAATCCCGTTAAGTCCCAACTGTGTTTCCCACTGTATGTAAAACTAATCCGTTTAGTGTTCTATTGCCTAATCTCTATTATCAGATGCCTGACTGTATATATTCCCTATGTTATGCTTTAATAAATGTTCTTAGTTTTCTGCTGTACCTGAGACCTGTGTCAGTGGGATTATTGGGACAAAGAGCAGAGGGAACAGTGACTTTTATTTGGGACTTGCTGGCTTTCATTAAAGGCTAAAGGAGGTGACTACCCATTCTAGGATACGTCTCCTTACAATTATAATAATGTATGCATTAAAATGTAAGTATCTAATAGCATTGTAAATTTGCTAACTTATTCACCAATGTACCTGCCAAGGCCAGCATTGTACAGAGCAGTTGGAGCCACATGATGAAATCAGTCCGCATCTAATTCTTGGGATGCTGAAATATCAGTAGAACAGGGCATTACCAACTTAATTTAATTTTTTTTTTTTTTTTTTTTCTAACACTCCGGTGCAGTATTATGTATATCATCATTGTGTCATTTTCTTTTTCATTCTTTCTTTTCTTTCATCTTGCATATTATCTCAATTATTATAAAAATTATATATATATATATCAAATTTTCCTCTGTTTATATGATGTTGTTTAGTAACATTACTTTTATTTGGAATATTGGTTCACTGTCCCTCTTCCTAGATTTATGCAACTCATTCACCCTGACTAACCACCAGTCACACTGTCGAGGGGGGTAAGAGAGAGACTCCTCCTTGGGGAGGATGGGGAGGGAACGCGTGCAGGAAACAGATTTTTGTATTTATTTATATTTGCACCTTCACGCTCTTTCGGGCTTACATGGTTTGAATCAAATTTATCCATTTTTCCCATTTTTCTTTTTGAGCACCCAAAACGTTAAACTGAAAGGCAATTCCTGCCTCCATTTTAAGCTGTGTAATTAATTGTTGTTTTACCTGTATCCATATCGGGGTTACAGGAGATTTCCAGTGTCTGGCTATCAATAGTTTGGCCGCCAAAAGACAATGTATTATCAATTTTTTGTCCTGTACAGGCCAAGTCCGTACATCTATATGGAGCAAGAATGATTCCGGGGATTGATCCAAATGTAAACCACAAATTTTATCTAGTTTGCTCCCAACCATTCTCCAGTACGTGTGGATCGGCCCACAGCTCCACCACGTATGTAGCATGTCTCCTTTACCGCTCCCACATCTCCAACATGTGTCGCTTGTGCCCGGGAACATCCTTGCTATCCTAACCGGGACCATGTACCAGCGGTTTAGTATCTTATAGTGTGTCTCCGTCAAATTTAGGCAGTGTATCGCCTGCGCCACTGTATTTATGGAGTTCAGCCAGTCTTTAATATCTATGGTAATTCTCAGTTCTCCTTCCCATTTGATTTTAGCTGGAATTTCCATATCTTCCCGTTCGTTGTGAAACAATTTTAAGCATTTAGAGATTGTTTTTTTAATTTCTTCTGCCTTTAAGAGTTCCACCAATATTTCAACTCTTTGGGATTGTCCTTTATATAAGTATTTATCTATATAACCCTTGATCCTCAGATAAGTGAATATTTGTCTACTAGGGAGGTTTCGTTGCTGGGACAGTTTATCGAATTCTATCAACTTGTTACCTTCCAAAAGTTCATGTATCTCGTTAATTCCACACTCTGACCATATCCTTAAGTTTAAATCTCCTACATTTGCTGCTATTATTTTAACTGGAAGACTGGAGATAATCTTTCTTTTAAGGCCCATGTTATTTAGAAGTGCCCCCCACACAGCCCGAAGATCCCTTAGGATCTGAGGTAGATTTTGTTTAATGTTATCTCCAGTGTTCCAGAACACAATAGACAAATCTTCCATCCCCGCCAACTCCTGTTCAACATGGTACCAACCCTCTCTTATATTACACTTTTTTTGCGTGTTAAGAGCTTGGAATATGATACACGCCTGATGATATATCTCTATATTAGGGATGCCAAGGCCTCCTTTTTTGCTTTTCTTCATAAGAAGTGCAGTTTGTAAACGGGGTCTTTTGCCTTGCCATATATATTTTAGCATTGAGGTTTGAGCCATCTGTAACCATGGCTTTGGAACTGTCATTGGTATCATGTTGAAGAGGTATGTTAGTTTAGGTAACATATATGCCCTGATCACATTTATTCTTCCGCGCCATGAAATACAACTTGACTTTAATTCCTGTAACTTCTTATTCATTTGTAACAACATTGGAAGAACGTTAACTTCAAGCATTTTTGCCGTATTTGCTGTTATTTTTATTCCTATATGATTTATATGATTTTCAACCCATTCAAATCCGCCTAATTTCGCCAGATAAATTTTTTCTTCATCTCCCAGGTTGACTGCCAGAGCCTCGGACTTTCCCCAGTTAACTCTATACCCCGAGATTTTTGAGTATTAACTTAATTTAATTTTTTAGAGAGCTAATTAAAAATTCACGAGCCAGACATCGGCACATTAATCATGCACACACATGATCATGCACACACAGAGAGTCTTCTACATATAGAGAGGCAGTCACACACACACAGTAACATACACACAAGCCAACCATTTTTTGTTTCTTTTTAAAGAAAAGAAAGTATATTTCTTAATGTCTCCCTGTGTCTGTCTCTCTCCCCCTTCCCATGTCAGTCTGTCTCTCCCTTCCCATGTCAGTCTCTCTCTCCCCACTTCCCTTATCTCTCCCATCATGTCTCTTCCCCCTCCACTGTCTCTCTCTCCCCCCACTGTCTTTCTCTTCCCCCTCCACTGTTTGTCTCTTTCTCCCCCTTCACTGTGTCCCTCTCCCCCCCTCCACTATCCCCCCTCCACTGTGTCTCTCTCTCACCCGTCCACTGTGTCTCTCTCTCTCTTTCTCCCACTTCCACTGTGTCTCTTTCTCCCCTTCCACTGTGTCTGGAATAAACCTACCGTACTCTTCCTTTGTCCGTAGGTCCGTTGGCGTCCAGTGTTGCTCGTCACCGGTCTCCTCCTCCATCCGTCCACTGAAAGGCGCGTAGACACACACATACAGATTTCTTCAAATGCTGGTTAAGCCACGCCCCCTCAAGCAGACGTCACGGACACTCCCCCCTCCACTGCAAATAAAAAGCTCACGCAAACCACAGTACAATGCTCAGAATTTCTGTGCTATTGTACTGTGTACATCGCCTACAAAGCTCCTTTGTGATTTATACTGATCTGATCTCCTGTTGTCTGACCTTTGCTTGCCTACCGAGCATCCTAAATTCTGTTACTCTTTTTGACCCTTGGCTTGATACTAAACAATGCTGCTGATCGCTGGAATCCCATATTTGTTGCATGTCCTTAACCATTCTGATTTCTGGCTCCCTAGACCTCGGCTTCCCTCCTCGACTAAGTAGCTCTCCGGTATCCTGACTATATTTGGCTTGAACTTACAACTACTCTTCAAATCTATTCCCCATGCTAACAGTCATAACAGGGAGAATTCTGTTCCTCATTACCAGTTCTACTCCCTGTATACTGTCCCAGCAAGAGTGTTTCCATTGCCACAACTCCTTCTCCACAACAAACCATTTAGTAACCTCATTACAGAAAACTCTGAGCCATTCTATAATGGAGTCCGCTGGAATCACTGATGCTATTACTGCCCTAACACGTCCAATTTGTACCCTGACCCAAACCATCCAGTACCTACAAGCCGTGCAAACCTATCTTCAACATCAGCTTCATGATCTCCAAAGCTCTTCCCCTATACCCGCTCACACATCCCATCTTATCCATGGATGGGATGCCCGGAACCCAAGATATGTTTACCTGATAAATTCTCTGGTGACCGATCCAAATACAAAACCTTTATCACTTCTTAAAAAAGAGAGGATGTGTACAGCGCTTTAAATATAACAAGAAAAACAGTGTGGAAAAAATGAATAAAGTATAAAAATAAATAGAAACTAACCCGTATGTACTCCACACACAAAAAAAAAACTTTCACTTGAAATAGAATATGGAGAAAAAAGTATATCACAATCTCGTAGGAAGGGGGGCAAGCCACTTAAAAATAGTGTAAAAATATAGCAGCTAGTCTTACAACTGCAATGGACTGCACCACTGCAAAAGAAAAGCACAAGATTAAAAAAGGGGAAGAGACAGCGCTAGAGTATACCACAAAGGAAGGTAATGGGAGACCTAAAGTCACATTCGGTGTTCTGACACAAAACCGGTTTGATGGTCTAAAAAACAGAGAAAGAAAAAGAGATTTTTCTAATATGAATCTTTCTTCTACCAATTCCATGCCTGCTATTGCCTCCACTTCCTTCTCTTCCTCTGTACCTTCTTCCTCAGTATCTTTTTTAGAACAAAGAGAAAAGCCAATCCATACACAAAGAGAAGATCTTCCGAGATGGACACTACAGATCTATGGTCAGACTTCGAGTCCGAGGAAGAAGAGGAGGAAGAAGATCAAATATTAGGAGACACAATAAAGCGATCAAGAATTATCCAGTAACGGATCTTGAAAAACTTGGGATTTATAATACATCTGACCATATTCTAACTGTGGAGTTAGGAATATGCTCAACCATTTTAACTACCTTGGTAGTCAACATAGAATTTTTTTGTGTGATAGTATGAAGTTTATATTGGAAACAAACTATTTTTTGTTCAATAGCGACTTTTATATTCAGACATGCTGCACGGCGATGGGAACTCATTTCGCACCCAGCTACGCGAATCTTTTTTTGGGTGACTGGGAGAACGAGACCATTTTTGGTTCCCATCGCCATGCCAAACTCATACTGTACAGACGCTATATTGATGATCAGTTTATTTTATGGAGGGGGTCAATGGACTCTCTAAGAGCCTTTTTTGAGCATCTAAATAATAATATCCTGGGTCTAAAATTTACTTTTGAAGCTAGTGGAGAATGCATCAATTTTTTGGATCTGACTGTCTGTAGAAATAGTTCTAGGTGTTTCGAGACAAAGACATAGTTCAAAACTGTAGACAAAAATACATTTTTAAATGCAAAAAGTTATCATGACAACAAGTGGATACAAAATATCCTTAAGGGAGAATTCCTATGTATGGGCAGAAACTGTACAAACGTTGGACTTTTCGACATACAAGCAAATATAATTAGGAATAGATTCCTCTAGAAGGGATATGATAAACAAAAAGTGGAAAAATAGTAAACAGTATGCTAGAAGAATGGATAGAGATAACCTTTTTACTACTAATAAATCTAAGAACAACAAAATCAAAAAGTTTAGAATAGATGAAATTAATGGCATTAAGATACAAAAGATACAAAGTCTTGTTGCTCCCAATGGAACCAGAGACGTAAATGAAGGTAAAAACAACTTTGAGATGGGCTTGATTACCACCTTCTCGGATAAATTAGTGTAATCAGGAACATTCTAGATAAACACTGGCATGTTATTCAAACAGATCCAGTCCTAGGAAAAATCCTGCCACCAACATGTAAGGTCATTTGCAGAAAGAACGCAAACTTTGGGTCTTTGTTGGCTCCATCCGACTTAACTAAAAAATTTAAGGAATCACAGAAGGCAAAAAACCTCACCCATGGTAATTTTTTGGGGACCACCAAAGGATGGTATCGCTGTGGACGTTGTGGTCATTGCGATATCTGTCCAAAGAAAAGAGACAGTTTGGTATGTTTTACCACTAATAGCAAATATAATATCCAGAGATATGTCTCATGCACATCAAAATTTGTCATATACACGCTGGAGTGCCCTTGCGGCCTCCAGTATGTTGGCCAAACTGGTAGATTTTTTAAAAAGAGGCTATATGAACACAGATATAACATCAAAACTGTTTTTTTAAAACACACTGTGTCTAAGCACTTTAAAGAATTTCACAATAAAAACGATACCCTCCTGAAAGCTTGGGTTATCGAGCAAGTCATTTTGGAAACAAGCAAGGGAGATCGTCATTTGACTTTAAGGAAAAGGGAACCTTTTGGATTCTCACCCTAAATACTTTAGTACCAAGAGGACTAAATGATAAATTCGACATTATACCCTATCTTGAATGATAAAATTGGCTAGGTTGTTTTTCAGAATGTTCCTCATATGGTGTACATTGATAAGAATATTCCTTTTCTTGTAGTGTGTTTACTCCTATTTTATAATCAAACATAAGATCGTTATATATAAGAATAAGAAAAGAGAAAAAATCAAATCATGTACAATATATACTATTGTGTTCTGTATTATGACCCCATGTATGGTTATACAGTAATGCATTATAGTTACCCTATGCATATATGTTATTTATAATTTTTGTATGGTTTCTTTGCTCAGTCACATTGTGCCTTGTATTATATATGGAGCTGTGCTTCATGTTGTTTTGCATATATAGATGTATCTACTGTATATTGCGTTCTGTATATGTTGTGATCTCTTTTTTGCTCCTCCCCCTCCTTTCTGTTTCTTTCCTCCCCTTTTTCCCATCTTTTTTTCCTCCCCTTCCCTCTCTTGTGAGTCCATTTATATATATCTCTCCCATTCTCTTTATCCTCTTTTTTTCTTGTTTGTTTAGTGTAAATATACTATTCCTATACCTCTGTCTTGTTTTTAACAAACAGCCGTCTCTTTGCCTTTAGTGTTTTCGCGGTCCTCCACCCGCTATGCCGGCTGTGCGGGTGAAGGACGCGTCACTATGGCAAAGCAACGCCATCCCCATGACAATGACGTCTATGACGTTTCCGGAAGTTCCCAGACTACCTACTTCCGGTTTATTGGTAATGCAGTTCCCAGCTCAGTCTCAGCTGAGCAAAATCATTAATTAAGACGTGCCATTCACGGTTTTTTATTCTGTATATAGGGAAACCCTTCCCCACTGCCAGTATGCACACACACCCACCAGCTGAAGAAGTTTTCTACAAAACACGTCCTGAGGGGTGTCTTGTTTTTCTGTGTATGTGCAAATAGTGTATATTTTATACCTATGTTTCTGTAACCTGGCCAGGTGAACAGCACTATACTAGCAGTGGGTAAGATTGTATTATATTATTTTATTTTATAACCATTTTTCCCTTTTGCAATTTTATGTACATTTATATATATTAGACATGTGCATTCGTTTTCGGACGAATGCATTTTCGTCCATTCGTCCGAAAAACGAGTAACGAAAATGCTAAGCTAACGAAAGCCGAATGAACGAATGGTTAATAAACGAAAATCATTCGTTCATTCGTCCATTCGTAGTACTATTGCATTCTATAAGCCGAAATAGAGTTGGTTTATAGAATACAATAGCATTTCACTACACGGAGACAAAGTCTCCATTCATAAATTTATGAATGGAGACTTTGTCTCCGTGTAGTGAAATGCCGACAGCCTATAAACCGAACGTTCGGTTTATAGGCTGTCGGCATTTCACTTCACGGAGACAGAGTCTCCATTCATAAATGTATGAATAGAGACTTTGTCTCAGTGTAGTGAAATGCCGACAGCCTATAAACCGAACGTTTATAATGAATGGAGACTTTGTCTCCGTGTAGTGAAATGCCGACAGCCTACAAACCGAACGTTCGGTTTATAGGCTGTCGGCATTTCACTACACGGAGACAGAGTCTCCATTCATAAATGTATGAATGGAGACTTTGTCTCAGTGTAGGTTTATAGGCTGTCGGCATTTCACTACACTGAGACAAAGTCTCCATTCATACATTTATGAATGGAGACTCTGTCTCCTTGTAGTAAAATGCCGACAGTCTATAAACCGAATGTTCGGTTTATAGGCTGTCGGCTTATGTAATACATGTAATCCTATAGCTATTCTATAAACTGAACGTTCGGTTTATAGAATAGCAATAGGATTACATGTATTCCATAAGCCGACAGCCTATAAACCGAACATTCGGTTTATAGACTGTCGGCATTTTACTACAAGGAGACAGAGTCTCCATTCATAAATGTATGAATGGAGACTTTGTCTCAGTGTAGTGAAAAACGTTCGGTTTATAGACTTTCAGCTTATAGAAAACATGTAGTACTATTGCCTTTCTATGAACCAAACGAGAGCCCCATTCATAAGAATTTCTTATGAATGGGGCTCTCGTTCGGTTTATAGAAAGCCAATAGTATTACACGTATTCTATAAAACGAACGAATAAAACGTAACGAAAATAATGAACAAATTTCGTCTGAAACGAATGCAGCAAACGAAATGGACGAAAACGAAACGAAAATTTTAGTTTTGCACATGTCTAATATATATATAGATTGTATTTACTTTATTCCTATGTTCATGTGACCACTTATTAATATTTGTTCCTTGGTGGTACTGGACTTTTGCATGGTCTTTTTATCATATATATATATGCATATTTTTATTCTGTGATGTATAATAAATAATTTTCATTTTCATGATACATGTCTTGTTTTTTCTGGGGTATACTCTAGCGCTGTCTTTTCCCCTTTTTTAATCTTTATCACTTCTTGTCAATTGTTGATTTCCTTACAACCTCACACTTATACCTCTGATTACGTTAAAGTATGGACTGTGATAACCCTCCTTTCTGTAGGACCGCAGACATGGGCCCATCATCTCCTCCAGACACATAGCCATATATTAGATTCATGGCATTCCTTCCTCCATACTATGGATACATTACATACAAGAAACAAGATCCTCTATGTACAGCTTCCACACAAGCCTCCTTATGAGCATTAAAACAAGGCAAAAGACCAGTGGAGGGCTATGTAGCCGAATTCCGCATCCTAGCTATTGAGAGTTCATGGAATGAGGCTGCCTTAATAGGCCCGTTTCGGTTGGGTTTATCAGAACATCTATAGGATGAGTTGGCACGAATTGTCATTCCTACTGATCTGGAAGATTAGATTCATCGGTTTATACGGATGGATGGAAGATTCAGAGAACGGAAAATGGAAACGGCCGCCATGACTCCTTCTTTTACCATGAGACGCCCCTCACCACCCTCAACCACTTTTGCACCAACAACAACTTCAACCTCTAATGAGGAACTAATGCAGATTGGGCTTGCTCGTAGCCCTCTTTCGGAAGCTGAACAACTTTATATGTTTATAATGCCGAAAACCGGGACATCAAGTGGATAATTGTTCTCATTTAAACAGATCCTCACGAGGTAAGACATAAATTCCTAATGTCTGCTTAAGCTCATCCCCTTTAGGGGATTCTCCTCATTTAATTGTGTCTCTCCTCCTACTGTGGGGAAATATCCAGTACAGTCCCGGCCATCATCAACTCTGGTGCAAGTTTCCTTTATGGATGAATCATTAGCAGATCGTCTTCATATACCTTCAATCAAGAAAAATACCCCTCTATACATACAGATTGTTGATGGTACCCCGGTTACTTTTGGTCCTGTCCTCCATGAAACCCAACCTATCCTAACCACGTTGGGAGACCATCATATCAAAGATTAAAGTTTCAATCTAGTTTCCTCTCCACTTTGCCTAATAATTCTCGGT
Organism: Pelodytes ibericus; assembly: GCA_036172795.1. Taxonomy (NCBI): domain Eukaryota; kingdom Metazoa; phylum Chordata; class Amphibia; order Anura; family Pelodytidae; genus Pelodytes; species Pelodytes ibericus. The sequence goes on from CM069863.1 coordinate 54,272,175, forward strand.
CTGAGACAGCATAACTTCATCATTGACTGGACTCTTGGCACTCTTTCCTTCCATTCTGAAATCTGTCAACAATCCTGTCTACAACGCTCTAATCTATTGTGTACTACGCCCTTGTGTAGATTACCGCAAAATCAATAAAATCACCATAATGTAAAAACAGCAAACATCTTCACCAAATTAGACCTACGTGGAGCCTACAACCTTGTAAGGATTCGAGACGAAGATGAGTGGAAAACTGCTTTTCAAAGTAGATACGGTCATTTTGAGTACTTGGTGATGCCTTTTGGGTTATGTAATGCCCCTGCCACTTTTCAGAATTTCCTCAATGATGTGATTAGAGATTATCTCAATTCCTTTCTCGTACTATATTTGAATGATATCCTTATTTTTTTCTTCCACAATTGAAGAACATAGAACACACGTAAAAAAGGTATTGGAGACACTTCGTTCTCACAACCTATATGCAAAATTGGAAAAGTGTTTGTTTGAAGTTTCAACTGTCCATTTTTTGGGTTACATTATCAAACCAGAAGAAGTTCTCATGGATCCGAAAAAAGTGTCAGCAGTCTAAGAATGCCCCAGACCCACTGATAAATAATCTGTACAAAGATTTATTGGTTTTGCAAACTTCTATAGGAGATTTTTAATCCGTTCTTTTTCCCATGTCATTTCTCCCATCACGAAACCCACACAACAGAAACCACGTTTCATTTGGATCCCTGAAGCTGAAAATGCTTTTTCAGAACTAAAGAAAAGATTCACTACAGCCCCCATCCTTATTCAACCAGACGTCACTCAACCTTTGTATGTGGAGGTTGATGCATCCGATATAGCGGTAGGAGCTATCCTTTCCCATTACTGGGAAGTTACATCCCATCGCTAATTTTTCTGGACATCTCACTCCTTCAGAACTTTTTTTTTTTTGTAAATCATATTTTATTATTTTCAAGAACATATAACAATACACAATACAAATAATAATATGACATTTAGTGGGGGAAAAAAGAATAAAGAGAAAAGAGAGAAATAAAAAAATAAAAGGGGGAGGGGGGGGAGGTGGCCACCCTAGGGTTACAGAAGATATAACAGTGAATGTTAGGGGTGAACCGGGAGGGGGCAAAATCAGGGCTGGAGAAAATACCTGGGTTCAATTAACACAAATCCATTTACAGTTTTTTTTTTTTTTTCTTTTTTGGTTTATACAGTTCCATTGCAATATTTTAACATATTGACACCATAAATATCCCTTTTTTTTTTTTTTCTCTTTTCTTCTTTTCTTTTCTCCCCCCCCTCCCCTTCCCCTTTCTCTCCTCTTCCTCTCTTTCCTTCCTCCACCTCTCTTCCCCTTTCCTCTCCCTCCTCCTCCTTTGCATTAAATCCGACAATACATTTATATTGTGTTATTAAGTGTTTCACTTTCCGTTAATTATCAGTTTATACCTTTTGTTAACAGCAGTTCTGTGCAGTAAAACCATATCTGTATGTGTTTAGGTAAGCGATCAGACACAGAAGCCATTAGTTCCTCCATAGTTCTTATTTCCTCCACTCTGGCTACCCACTCTGTCAGTGGAGGTGCTAAGTTTGGAATTAGTGTTTTAGCCGCTATCACTAAATGTTTACTAACTGATTTTTTGAATGCTGACAGTGACATACCATTTTGGAAAAATAACATGGCCTCAAATGTGAACGGGTATTGAGAATTGTCAATTCTAACTATAATTTTGTGAATTTGTTTCCAGTAATCCTGGATCACTCGGCAATCCCACCATATATGTATGTCTGTTCCGATCTCCTTTTGACACCTCCAACACATAGGATCACTATCCACATATATATGGTGTAGTTTAACTGGGGTTAGATACCATTTAGCTAAAAACTTGTAGTTTATTTCCTGATATTTGGAGGCTTTAGTACTTTTATGCGTTAGCACAAATATTCGTTCCCATTGCGATGGGGAAAATATACAGGATAATGTGTCTTCCCATTTACCTATGTATGGGGGTGGTTGAATATTATCGGGAGTGATCAATTGTAAGTATATCACTGAAATTCCATGTACCAATTGATTTTTTGATGAACAACGGCATTCAAACCAGGTGCGATCTCTGGACAGGTTATGCTGCTGGGGTAAACTCTTCAGATAATGTTTAATTTGTGTGTGGTTAAATTTATCCAACAGTGTCGGGGAATGTTTTATGAGCTCATGGAGGGGAACAAAATCCACTGTATTTACTACTGAATATGTCTGTAGGGTCGAGAGTGGTTCAATGGCTTTCAATCCAGGTGTGTGTGTACCCGGCGGGAAATCTGGGTTTCCCCTCAGGGGTGTCATTGGTGAAGGGTAAGTCGCAATGCCCTGCATTCTGGCTAGGAAGTGGAGTATGCGTATGGTAGGTCTTAGGGTCGGGTGCATATGCAGAAACTTTGTGTTCTGAATTGTGTGTACGGAAGCCCTTGATCCGTGAATCGTCCCGTATGGCTTGGAGAAACGGTTCCAGAGTGATTGCGAACAGGAGTGGGGAGAGCGGGCAACCCTGGCGGGTACCGTTGCCTATTCCGAATGATGTTCCCAACATCCCCGTTCACCCTCACTCTTGCGTTTGGGGAATCATATAATGAATTTATCCAAGTCCTCAAATTGGGACCAAATCCATATTGCTTGAGAGTCGCTCTCATGAAATCCCAATTTTCTCTGTCAAAGGCCTTTTCGGCATCCGTCGACAGGTAAATTAGTGGTTCCTTCCTCCTTCCAGCCATATGGATTATATTAATACGTTTGGTGGTGTTGTCCTTGGCTTCCCTACCGGGGATGAATCCAGATTGGTCTGGGTGTATAATATCCGGTAGTATTAATTGTATACGTTGGGCTAGAATTTTTGTGAATAATTTTAGGTCCGAATTTAAAAGGGAAATGGGTCTATAATTTTGGCAATAGGATGTGTCCTTTCCAGGCTTGGGAATTACATGTATATATGCTGCCGTTGTCTGGTCGTGTAGGTGTTCGCCCTGTAGTATAGAGTTATAAGCGTCCACAAACTGTGGTCCCAGGGTGTCAGCGTGTACTTTATAGTAGCGTAAAGGGAGGCCATCCGGTCCGGGGGCTTTCCCTGTATTAGAATTCTTAATTGCTAATTTTAGTTCCTCGATATTGATAGGGCCTTGCAGGGATTGCATTTGCTCCTTAGTGACCTCAGTTTTAGCATGTTTGGCTAGATATTGTTTAATATCTACCGACTTTTGTGTGAGTGGCTCGTTAAGATTATAGAGGGACTTATAGTGGGACGTGAATGTGTCTAAAATGTCTTTCGATAGGTATATATATTGTTGTTGTTTCGTGTTTGCTTTGATTTTATGTACGTAAGTGGTCATTTGCTTATTGTGTAGAGTCCTAGCTAAAAGTCGGCCTGCTTTATTCCCATGTTCATAAAACAGAACTCTGCTTTTTTGTGCCTGTCTATGAAGTCCAGTGTTTATGAGTTTAGACAATTGATGTCGTTTAGCTACCAACTGTTGGTATGTACTAGGATTTAAATCCTGTTTATGGGATATTTCAGTTTCAGCTATTTCTCTAACCAACTTGGCAATATTCTCTGTTCGTTCCTTTTTCTTTGCTGACGCCTTAGAAATAAAATAGCCTCTAAGCACGCATTTGTGGGCTTCACCATACAGTCAGTAATGGGGTTTCTGTGGTTCTATTATCTTTAAAATAATCTCTTAAATAATTGGAAGTTTCTGTGAGTATTTCTTGGTCAGTTAAAAAAGAATCGTTCAGGCGCCAAGATGGTTGTGTAGATTTATACAGGGGGGATGTGAGTGTCATTATGACTGGAGCATGGTCTGACCATGTAGTGATTCCTATGTTAATCTGTGTCAGACAATCTAGCTCATGGTGTTGCAGGAAAAAATAATCCAGTCTGGTGTATACTTCATGTGGATTAGAATAATGGGTGTAGTCTCTGTCGGTAGGGTGAGTCGCTCTAAAACAGTCAACTAGTTTATTACTATGTAGAGAGGCTATTGATTTCCTGATTACATGCTGTGGAATACTTGACATATTTTTAGAGTTGTCTACAGTTGGGTCTAGAGGAAGGTTGAGGTCCCCTCCTAATATGAAGATTCCTTGTTGGAATGTAGATAATACATGTAAAATTCTATTTAGAATCGTATGTTAGTTTTTATTAGGGAGGTATATACAGGCGAACGTGTATTGTGTGTTAGCTATGGAAGCTTTTACAAAAGTGTATCTCCCTTCCTTTTAATAGAGGTGTTCTGGGTTGCTCAGTGGGACATGTTTAGAAAATAGAATTGTACCCTTTGTTTTAGATCCAGTGGTATTCCCACAATAAGCTTGTGTATAAAAATTATTTTTAAAAGTTGGTGCTTGGTCTTTTTTGAAATATGTCTCTTGTACATATATTATGGAGGCCTTCAGTGCTTTCCATTCCCTCAGGGCCCTAGTACGTTTTTCAGGAACATTGAGTCCTTGGGCATTTATGGTGATTAATTTCAGTTGTACTGGTTTCGTGCCCGGCATGGCTCGATATTATCCCGTTATATCTTGCAATAATATACTGTATACCACCTGTTTTTAACGAAAAACGGAAAAAAAAAAAAAAAGGGTGGGGGGAGGATGAGATGAAGAGGGGAGAACTGGGGTGGAAATAGACTAAGATATAGGACTGGGAATATGGGTGAAATCTGGGTGATAAAAAATAGATAAAAGAAAAATAAAAGAAAAGCACGGAGTGAAAATATGGGAGGAATAGGGGAAGGGACCGTGCTAAGTCCACTCGTGGGTCGTTTAGAGGATAGACCGTGCCCTGTGTGGGGTGTAGCCTCAGACAGCCCTGCTGATTCCGCTACCACCCCTCTGTCTTGGGGCACCTATCCGGTGGGGGCAACGTGGGTGTCCAAGATCCGATAACAAGCATAGAACCAACTATAACAATATGTAGATCAATGACAGTAAAATATATCGTCAATATCAAAATAACGGATGTAGAAAAAACAGGACTTTGTTGAGTCCGTCTCAAAACCTCATAGAACCAACTATAACAATATGTAGATCAATGACAGTAAAATATATCGTCAATATCAAAATAACGGATGTAGAAAAAACAGGACTTTGTTGAGTCCGTCTCAAAACCTCAATACAATTTATATACCTCTTCCCTACTTATTTCTTTCATGTGTGCAGAATGCCTACCCGTGAGTTTGAGATATATCCCTGTCTCATCATGGGGAGAGAGTAAGCCCTCCCTCTCTGCTCGGTTCTGTTATTCTGGGACCACTGCACTTGTATCTGGTGGCCCTCTTTGCTCTATTAATTCTGTAAAGCTAGTCTGTAAATACATGTCCGTATGTTGTTTTCCTCCCCTTGTATATTCCTTTCTCTTTTCCCCCTTTCTCCTGTATTGTATTACGTTTCAGTCCCCCTTCTAACGCCCTATTATGTCAGCCCTGTATTGGTGTTGTTATTTAGGGCACACCTTGCCTACTGTCAGAGTGGGAGTTAAATGTGTATAATAATTCCTCACAGTTATATAACGTTGCATGTTAGACATATACAATTTGGGAACCTGTGCTTGCCATCCATGTTTGTGAGGTCTGTAGTTCCTTTCTCCTTCGGCCGTAGATAAGTCTCCTTCAGCTTATGTGGGGGGAATAGGGGAAAAATCCTCCAGTATGTTCCTGCTAATATCCATGGGGTTAGTCTTTATAATAAAAAAATTGTCTGTGAGTGTGTCTTCAGAGCCGTCCTGAAAATTATCTGCGTAAAGTTACCTCAGGGTGTTATGTTTCTTGATTCCATCTCGCAGGTGGATGAGGTAAAACGTTGTCACTTCTCCTGATCAGATCCGCGTTTCTTCAGTTATCCATTTTGCACAGAGAGGGACGTGGGCACCAGGTGTTCGGTTTATTCCTCTGGGCCCAGGGCATGTGGTGTTCTTCGGATTGGGGATACCGGTGTTCGTCTTCGAGGTGGGCGCCTTACTCTCTGCGGTTGGGGCCGCAACGGATTAGAGATTTTGTTATAAAAATTCAACGAGTTCCAGTCCGGTAATTGTAATTGTGGCATATTCAGTTCCTCCATGAGGGCTGATGCATCCATCCGGGATCTGATCACGTACGTTCTGTACTCAGTTCTAACGATCATAGCGAATGGAAATGCCCAGCGATATTGCTGGTTGCGTTCTTGTAATGCCATGGTGAGTGGTCGAAGCACCCTCCTCCTGCTTAATGTAATGCCAGATAAGTCTTCAAAGATTGAGATTCTTTGGTTCTCAAAGGCCCATTCTCTGGCCTCTCTAGCCTTTCGCATCAAAGTGTCTTTCAGGTTGTAGTCTTGTATACAACAGATCACGTCCCGTGGAGGGCTGTTCAGGGGGCCACGCGCTCTCAGGGCTCTATGAGCTCTATCCATGATTATTGGTATGTCTACCCCTCGTCCCAGGATGGTATTGAACAAGCGGGTAAGTTGTGCTTTTAGGTCGCGCTCATCCTCCCTTTCATTTAAGCCTCGGATACGCACATTGTGTCTTCGGCCCCTGTTGTCTAGGTCTTCCATTGTAGACAACATGTCTGCAATGGTCGAGTTGACCTCTGAATAGGCCGATTGTGTTGAAGCCATTGTGGTTTGGACTGTTGCCACCTCCGCTGATAGGGTCGAGACGGCTGAGTCTAATCGTGACACGTGTTGTGTTAGTCCCGTTAGTTCAGCCTTTATGGCCGTGCGGACTTCGTCTCTCACCGCCTCCTTTACTTCTGCCACCAGTCGGGAAAAGTCCTCTTTAGTGGGGCCTGATTGGAAAATAGCCTGACTTGGGCTATCCGATGGGGCTTCTCTCAGCGGTGCCTCCGGAGAGGAGGGAAGGGTGTTCGCTGGGGAAGACGTTGAGCTCATCGTATTCGGGCCTGTACTCAGGCTTTGCTGCGACGTTAATATTTTCTGAGTCTGGAAATATTCCAGAAGAGTTGCGGGTGGGGAGCTCGCAGGTTGACTCCCGGTTTCTTGTCCCTTCAGAGTCCTTCGATTTCTGCCCATTATCGTAGGGGAACGAGGTATAAAACGCTGCTTTTGTTTAATTTGAGACGGAGCTCTGGATCTATGCTGCCATCTCAGTCAGTGGTCAGACCACGCCCCCTCCTTCAGAACTTAACTATGGAATTTGTGACAGAATCGCTGTCTATCAAACAGGCCCTAGAAGAGTGGTGTCATCTTTTGGAAGGATCTTCACATCCAGTTACTGTATACACTGATCATAAAAATTTAGAATACTTAAAAACAGCAAAGAGATTGTGTCCCTATCAAGCACGTTCGTCTTTATTTTTTACTCGTTTTTCCACTGCTCCACTGTGTCTCTCTTGAAGCTGTGTCATGTGATTCGGTGGGAAACTGGTGTAGGAGGCATCATGGGAAGTGTAGTTGCCGGCATTTCAGACAGAATTTCCTGCCAGCTGTCAAATCTGTGATGTGAGTGATCGCGTGCATGTGCAGTACGCTCGGTGGTAATAACTGCATTCCCAGACATATTGTCAGAACACTGGCCTTAGACACTAACAGTAAATCCAAACCTAACATTACAGGATAGCCAGCAAGAGCACTCCACTCTGATGCATACATTTTGACCCTCTACAGGGACATGTTGTGCAAAATTCTACATTCATATATACCCCCCACGCAAAGTTATAAATTGAGACTATCCCCTTCCGACAGATGTCTCAAATGTAACAGACCTACAGCTGACCTTGTACACTGCCTCTAGCAATGTAAACACATACAAACATTATGCTACAACGAAATGTAGTCACAGACTTTAAAATTCACCTACATACAAATCTCAGGCTGGCGGAACAATGCCACCCTAAAACATATACTGTCAGCAGTCACACTCAAAACCATACTACACCTCTGGATTGAACTGACTCAGTTTCAGAATACACCCTGGTACAGTCACACAGTAGTTAACTGGACCGTTTTCAGCAACATGTGCTGTCTGCACAATTGGAAAAATGCATCTTTGAGACCACCACAGTGGGATTTCTTGGGTATGTGTTGCCCCAAGAAAAGTATCCACCATATTGGATTGGCCCATCCTTACATCAGTAAAGACAATATATATGTTCGTGGCTTCTGTAGACATATCTTACCCATCACTCAACTAACTAAAAAACGCAAACATTTTGTCTGGACAGCCCACCTATACCAATTCTACCCAATCCCATAAAACCATATTTTATTGAAGTTGACACCTCAGATACTGCTGTTGGGGCACTCTTATTTCAACGTAGACAGTGAGGTAATTCATCCCATTTCTTTTCCCCCCTCTCTCTTCTGGACTGTCTCTGACTATGCTTTCTGCTTGCCCCTTTGCACCTTCATGATTCTGTCTCTATCTAGGTGGTCCTGTCTGCATACTACCACAGACCACCTGGTACGGGTGCCTGGCAAGACATAGCATTCCCTATTTCAATGTTCCTACACCAACCCTGACACCGCCTATCCACTGATGCACAGGGTGCAACGGAACAAGGACTATGAATGCAAACATTTATGGGTTTGGACTGCCATTGACTATCATATAACAAGGAGCAACACACACATCTTCAAAGACATGATCGGCAAGAGGAAGAGTTACCTGTGTGTTTCTGTGTTAGGTTTTGTTATACCGCTACACAGACCTCTGAAGATTTTGGGTATTTACCAACAAAATACGTAAAGTGCAGAATTTGAAATTTGATTGTATCTTAGCCGCTTTTTGTTGCTTTTTAGGAACAAAATTAAGCTTGCAATCTGAAAAATTTTAACCGAAATATTTTTAGGAATAATCCTAAACCATAGACCTTTTTAATATCACTCCAATGGACAAACAGGTTATGTACAAAAATAATAATAATGCAAAATAGCCCCAAATAAATGAATAATAAAAAAATACATGAATAAGTATCCAAATAATTTAAATAAATATATATCAATGTTATATATTTGATAATAATACTATTTATTGAAATGTCCCCTGACTATGTAGCACATCAACACATTATACCACCACTACTGAATTGGTAGTAACAGCTTTATAAAAAAGGTAAGAAAAACACAGGGTACTGAAGAATGTTCTCAGCATATTTAGATAAACAAGTTATTCTTTTAGCACAGAACAAAAATCCTTCCATCTGTTATATTTTGTATGCAGACAAATAAACTACTTTTTTGCCTAGTATACACACAAACAGTACATTTCCCAGGTTAGTATATACTATGCGTTTGCCAGGTTAGTAGGTCACTGTCTCTATTTCTCTCTCCATACAGAACTAGGATAACAAAGAGATGGAATTGACGTCACTTGTTATGTGGTGAGCGGAGGTGCACTGCAGGGGAGAACATGCGTCCATGGCCTACACCTGGAACAAAGTATCTATTAACTGCTTTGTTCCCAGAAAATCCGTTTAAAGCATAGCGTATCTTCTGGCAGTACACTGGTTAACAAACTATATAGTATACAGCGGATGCTGTGCTTCGCATGACTAAGGTGAATAAATTATTTGACTGTAGCGTCTTATTCTATTAGCTATTATATGTTTTATGAAGCAGCATTTCTGTAATATTTTGATTCTGAGTATTTCACTTTATTTTTCTTTGTATTTATATTGTACTTTTTAGCACTTTTAGCGCTTTAGAGTGCTTTATCCATGTTGTTAAAGTGATTTATGCCTATTTTAAATAGACAAACAAATCCACTGAGAGTTTCTGTTTCTTAGATAATTATTGAATAAAAGATATGAGTCTTTACCTTTTTTTAAAGCACTGTAAATTCTCTTTTTAATTCTTTCTCTGATTGGGGTTTCAAAATTGAATTTGCCCACGCTCACATACATAATTATTGTCTTGGATGTGTCATTATATCATTGCACCTTCCAACTTGTGCCCTGGCAATGCAAGACATTGCTAGGAAGGAAAATTGTTGTAGACACGCATTTATTTATGCTAGTTTGTTGATCTTATACACAGATATCACTTAAATAGCAATATATATATATATATATATATATATATATATATATATATTGGTTTATATGTGTGGGGTATATGCAGGTGGCTGGTGGTCTAAGCAACAGTGTTTCCAGGTAAACATACTGGATATTGTTCAAGAGTGGACTGTAAACAACATGGAGTCTGACAGTTTGGTCACCTGACCAGGGTTACTATGGGAAAGCTGTACCAACAAGGACTTCATGTTAAAAGAGATGCATGTTAAAGAGATTTCAGAACTCTCCTGAAGCTCCAACAATGGAGAAGCTGCTGCTGAAGCCAGTCTTTCCACCTGAGTTCTCCTGGCACTGTAACATCTAAGTATCAGCATTTATATATTTTACTTTACTTTCTTTTACTTGAATAGAGTTAACTATTATTGTTTCTATTAATAGATTGAGTATTTTAGCATTGTTTATTTGTATAACCTATAGTAGATATTGTTGTAGAGTTATCATTAAACTTTGTTATGCTTTAACCTATTCAAGTGTGTGGATATTCTGTTATTAAGTTATTGAATATAACTCTCTAATAATACCTTATGGAATAATATAATCGTTTTATTGTTATATTATTTCCATTTTTACATTTGTTGTTGAGGTTGTGCTTATTTGGCTCCTATTGTTATGTGTAACTGTGGGAACCAAACTGTAAAGTGTTAAACAGACACCAATAGATACCATATCTGGTATTAATTTAGATAGAGCATTTACTAATCTTCACCATTCCAATACAAAAATTGTCAAACTCACAGCGCTACTGACCTTTGTGCATGGACAGCATTGGTTTAAAGTTCAGGGGCATATATCAATGTTGCATGAAAATGTGTTAATACTACAAGTTTTTATACTGTCATCCTAGGCTGATTGTCCAGGTTTGTCCAGTCAGTGTGGTAGAAGCATAGGTATTACCACTAAAGATGAGTGGCGTCAGAAGCATTTATTGGCGACAGTGGCATAGGATGGCCCACCCCTAATGCCGTGGCAGTGGTGCAGTCTGCCTACAAGCCTACAGATCCTCTTATCACCCTTTTGCCAGTCTCTCACTCCTAACCAATCCCCTTGTCTCTCTCTCTCCCCTCTGCATACCCTTTGTCTTCTCCCCCCATACCCTGTGTCTGCTTCCCCCTATATATACTCTTGTCATGTTCCGATGCTATGATTCATCAGTATGTCTATACAGAGGTCTTAGTGAGTCCATAACATACTGCCCATGCACCTGAAGGTAATACAATGGAGGGGGTGCAGTGGGAAGGAGCAGACAATAGTTTAAGGGGGAGCAGACAAATGGTATGGTGGGAGAAAAAGGGTATCGGGAGGGCAGAAAGACAGGCAAGGGAGAATTGGAGTGAGAGAGACAGACAACTAGGGGTGATAAGGGAGAGAGATATTAAGGAGATAGGTAAAGACAAGGGTGTATGGGACGGAGAGATAAATACATTAGGAGATGGGGAGAGAGACATACGAGGGTGAGATAAGGGGAGAGAGACAGTAAAGAGGTGAGACATGTGGGAGAGGACAAACAAAGAGATAGATGGCATAGAAGCATACATGAGGATATTTAGGACTGACAGGCAAGGTGGGTAGAGACATGGAGGGAGAGACAGACTAGGAGTGCATGGGGGAGACAGACAAGGAAATCATGGGGTAGAAACAGAAAGGCAAGGGGGCTACAGGGATGAGAGAAAGACTAGGTGGTGATTGGGATAGAGAGACAAACAAGGGGTGATAGGACAAACAAAGGTGGATGGCACCGAGGCATACATGAGGATATTTGGGACTGACAGGCAAGGTGGGTAGAGACATGGAGGGAGAGACAGACTAGGAGTGCATGGGGGAAAGACAAACAAGGAAATAATGGGGTAGAGAGAAACAGTTTATACTCTCCTTAGGGATTGCTTCAAGCACTCCTCAGGTCCCAAACCAGAATATGTCTCTGTGGGAGGTATCACTGAATAAGAGGTCAGTATGCAGGGCAAATATGGGATAGGAGTACACAGGTCACACTTGCAATTCCACTTGGATGATGATAAAAACAAACACAACCGCAGCGTGGTCTTGCACACTAACATACACAGTACTTGAGAAGTGACAACAGGTAGATACGTGTTTGTAAATAGGATATCCGTGAAAACTGTCCGGGTCAGGGGAAACAGAGGGCAGCATAAACGAGTCAAGGGGCAATAGAGATCAGAATAAAACGGTCCAGGGATACGGTAACAGGAGAATACTGATAATCATATAAGGCTGGGAGAGACTAGAAGCAGGAATCACCAAGCGCTAATGGAAGCGTGGTGATTCTTTTTAAAGTCTCCTGGTAAGTAGGCGTGACGTCACAGAGCGCGTCCTTTGCGGATTTCTCATGGAGACCTCATTCGTTACTGCGATGGACCCCTTTGATGATCGTAATGCCCTGGTGATCCGTGGCTGTACTGGGGAGTTACTCTGCTGTGGAGGCTGACAAGTGATTCGGGGGTATATAGGTGAGTTGCTCCGCTGTGGAGCCTGACACTCTGGCACACTGTATACTGTAGGGAAACTATGAAGCACCTCATGTGTGTCTCTGGCAGGCTGTCTAGTTAGGGAAGCTATGTGGCACTGTGCTTATATCTCTGGCAAACTGTATTTAAAAAAAGAGGTTTGGGGTGAAACTGGGTTGGGGGTCAAAGAAAATAATTTTTGAGTTATTGGGGGATGCCCAGACATGGGTCCCTAGCTCGCTGCACCTAGAGGGACCAGCCGTACCACTCTAACGAGGCCAATGATGGCCGAAACGTACGTCTGTGGTTGCTGTATTCTTCATGCAGAGGAGACCTGACAGGCAATTTGGATCTGGACTGCCCTTATGGGTGGGACCAGTCTGATATGCTAATGGAGAGGTTTCCTCTGTAATGGTGCAAGCGAGCAACAAGCGGTGATTCATCTCTCTCGAGTAGGTTACATCCTATTGGGCTGGCTATTTCAGCTTTGATTATGTTATCACATCTCTTAATTACTGAATTCAAATATTCAATCAGACACATTGCCATAGGTGTATAAAATAAATTACCTAGCCATACAGTCTCCATTTACAAACATTTGTGAAAATGAAGCTCACTGAATTCAAGCGTGGAACTGTGATAGCATGCCACCTTTACAATAATTGAGTTTGTGAACATGGAAGCGTTTAGGAACACCAGCAACAGACAGACGACCACATCAAGTCACAGACCGGGCTCTCTGAGTTCTGTGGTGCGTGATACTTCTGATCTGCTGATTCTGTACCTGAAGAGTTCCAAACTTCCACTGGCATGAATATCAGCACAAAACCTATGCAGCTGGAGCTTCGCTGAATGGTTTCCCATGGCTGAGTAGCCTTACATCAAGTACAATACAAAATGTTGGGTCAAGTGGTGTAAAGCACACCGCCACTGGACTCTGGAGCAGTGGAAACGTGTTCTGTGTTCACTGTTTGACTGACTGATGGGTGAGTCTAGGTTTGGCGGATGCCAGGAGAACATTACCTGCCAGACAGCATTATACCAGCTGTAAAGTTTGGTAGAGGAGGGAGAAAACCAAGACATTTTGGACAATGCTATGCTTCTAACTTTGTGGGAACAGCTTGGGGAAGGCCCTTCTGCCCCAGCGCACAAAGCAAAGTTTACAAAGACATGGTTGAATGAGATTGCGTGGTAGAATTTGACTGGCCTGCCCAGAGCCATGACCTCAACCCCATCAAACACCATTGGAATGAACTTCGTCCAACATCAGTGCTTGATCTCACAAATGCTATATTGGATGAATTGGCAAAAATTTCCATTGAAACACTCCAAAATCTTGTGGGAAGCTTTCCCAGAAGAGTGGAGGCCGTTATAGTTGCAAAGGGGGGGACCAACTACATATTAAAGTCTGCATATTTAGAATGCAATGTTGTAATAGTCCTTATTGGTCATGTATCCCAGTACTTTTGTCCATATAAAATATGTACAGGGCCCATACAAAGGGATCTCTAAAGACCTGTTGATTAACAGAACAGTACAAAGGACAATAGGTCACCCACTAAGACGTGAAGAAAAGAGATATAGTCTAAGATAGCAGAAGGGATTTTTTACGGTAAGGACAATTACGTATAGAATTCACTATCTGAATCGGTGATACTAGCAAATATATTACATGCCTTTAAAAGGGCCTGGATACTTTTTTTTTAATGAAGCAGAAAAAAAGAGGGCTATGTATGTTAGTATAGGCATTAATAATTATTTAGTACTTGTTCATTTAAGAATAAATCTGATTGCCATTTGGATTGTCATGAAGGAATTTTTCCCCCATTGAAAGCAGATTTGGAAATTTCTAAAATAATGGGTTTTTTTGGGCATCTTTGTATATACGGAACAAAATGTGTATATGGCAGCACAATGTATACCTTCTTTTTATGCACGGCAATAAAAGTAATCAGGGCTTATATTACAAAAATATAAGTGGATACCAGAGAGCACTTACATATTGTAAGCAACAATTAACATATAGCTATCTTACAGTAATGATATATCACACTGAAATTACAGAGGGCAAATATTATACAGTAGGGCAGAGGTGTCCAAGTTTTTTCTGCTGTAGCCCACTTCATAAAAAATGTATGTGTGCATGGGCCGCATCATTTTTCAGAGTGTATGTATGTAAATAAGTATGTGTGTGTATTTATATATTTATACATGGTAAACACACATGCACCATTCAGTTTGTGTGTATCAAAGGCTTCACAGCAATAAAACTCACAGTATTGTGCAGTGTATGTGTGTCACACACTCAGTGTCTCTCACTCTCACACACACATAGTATCTCTCACATACACTGTCTCACGCACACAATAACACTGTCTCATTCACACACACACACTCACACACACTGTCTCTCTCGCACACAGTTTCATTCACACACACACACTGCATCTCACACCCACTGTCTCATTCACACACACACACAGTCTCTCTCTCCAACACACACACACAGTGTAATTTTATTTTTGTTATAAAAGAAAAAAAAACAATACAGTTTACTTTATGTCCCCCTCCCTGCTTCTTTTGCTTGCATGGCAGTAAGGGGTATGGTCCAGCGTAGCCAGCCCAGCTTGATATGTGCACCCACCTCCTGCAGCAGTCACCTGAGTTCAGAGCGCCCGGATGTCACAAGACATCTGTTGGCAGTTAAGAAGGAGTTGTGGTTACTGCTGCCAATATCATGCGGGCCGCACCTCCATATCGGTGGCATCATGTTAGACGCTCCTGCGTGACGCTTTCACCGGAAGGGTTTAGTGGCTCAGTTCACAATTTCCACACTCTGGCAGTTAGCCACCCTTTGCCCCAGGATCTCACTCAAGTGAGTGAAAACAATCTCCACTTGTATACACCTGGCAAGTGAGTATCTAGATAATATGGAGAGAAAAAGGCAAGACACCACTACAACTTGGTTTCGGAACATTGTCTATCTGGAACTTTTCCAAACCTATTGAATAATCTTACCCATCCAATACACAAATCTGGCTAAACTCCATATCTTTTGACTGGACACTCTTAGGTTCCTGGTGCACTATTGCTGACTATCCTATTTTGTATTGACATGCTCTTCCACTAGGATATGGACAGATACATCATGGCCACCTCAGAAATTGGAAAAAATGAATAAATCGAATGTTAGATCACAGAGCACAACCATGGAATCTTCTAAACAACCTATGCATGGCTCCCCAAGGGACTCGCCTCCTCCTCTTATCCCAACCTCTCAAGAGGAACTATTGCTGCTATCTAAAACCGCCACAAATACTTCAGAATTATCCCAAGAAATGCAAAGATTTTTATGGCCCATGTTTTAAATAACATTTTCGGATATCAAAGCCTCGGTAGACTCTGTTCTTTCACAACTGACCATTCATACTACGAAGTTGAACGCATTAGAACAAAGAGATTTGGAGGACACGGTGGCCCAACTCCAGGACGACCTGGGAAAACAGGCTATACTAACTTAAGAACTGCAGTAGATGTAATAATCGACTTATTATTGGCCTCCCGGAATATCTAGAAACCTAACCAACTCCTGTCTACCCTTCAACATTGGTTACCCAAGGCATTAAACCTGACCTAAGCCATTACAAATAGAACGGCCCATAGACTTGGTCAGGAAAAGAAAGGCACAAATCTACCTCCATGCCCTGTGATATTTTGCTTTTTTAACTTCGTGGACAAACAGATGATTTTGTCGGCATACAGATCTGCCCCTGAAATCAAATTTGAGAAGTCCAAAATCCTGTTATTTCCGGATTACTCAGCAGAGGTGGTGGCAAAAAGGCACATTTTTGCTCCCTTGTGCAAACAACTTTTTGACAACAAAATCCGTTTTACACTTCTATACCCAGAAAAGCTGAGAATCTCCCATGAGGGGAAAACCTATTTCTGCGAATCACCACAAGAGGCCTCATCAAAACTACAGGAACTGCCCTTACTTACAGTTACTGAGCAAGAGTAGATTGGCTTGTAAGCAGATTCATCCTGTGGTGAATATACATTCAAGACTATACTTAATGTTACTGTTCATGGTTACATTGTTTTCTCTTAGGATTGTTTATGTAATGTTAGGCATGTATAGATATTCCTGTAATTCCCCCACTTTTGGGGCCACTCCCTGAGTGCTGGAACACAGGAAACCCCACCTGGTGTAATGCATCATCTCATATATCCCATTTGAAAGTGGGAATTGGCTCCCAATGTTCCTAATAACCTATTTTATTGTTCTCTCTTCGAGATACTGCTGCAATTCCCAAATTCAAAGTTAACACACATGCACCATTCAGTTTGTGTGTATCAAAGGCTTCACAGCAATAAAACTCACAGTATTGTGCAGTGTATGTGTGTCACACACTACCAGTGTCGCATACTCACACACTCAGTGTCTCTCACACACACACAGTATCTCTCACATGCACTGTCTCATGCACACAATAATAGTGTCTCTTTCTCACACACACACACACACACACACACACACACACACACACACAAAGTGTCTCACTCACACACACACTGTCTCATTCACACACACACACACACACAAACACACTGTTTCATTGACAAAAAAAAAGTATACTTACAGGTAAAACAATTACTCGATACTTTTCTGCTAGAAAGAGCTCAAACACAACTGGAATTCACCCAGAGTACATTTTTATAGGTGGGGCAATAAGCCCTGCAAATTACTTACGCAAATGATTAACCCTAAACTTCCTCAGCATAAAATATCGTTGATAAGTGGTAATGCAGGCGCTACTTTAACCAAGACCCCAGATATTTGTGAGGCATTTCAACTCTACCATCAATAACTTTATTCATCCACTCTGGACAATTTTGATGAGGGAGTCGCTCTCTTGCAGTCTGCTTGGTTGCCTCGACTTCCATAATCAATATCAGATCAGCTTTCACAGACATTTATGCCTCCTCCACATCCGGTGCCCAGAATCTTTTGTTGGCAGTCGTCGTGGGGAGAGCATTTGACCAGATAAGATAGCCACACATTATTAGAATCCTGAAATTTCAGTACTACGGGCAAACATTTTTAAATTTCATAAAAAAACTTTAAGATTCCCAAGTGACCAGATATAATCAGGATGTCTAGGGGTGTAAGGCAGGGATGTCCCCTGTCACAGCTTCTGTTCAATATGGCTCTGGATCCAATCATTTGAATGATTGTGAATTCCCCAGATTATGGGGGCATTAAGGTTGGTAACAAGGAAATCAGAGTGTCTGCATTCGCTGATGATTTATTATTGTATATCTCACAACCCCACAATACGATCCCATGGATTCTAGATGCTTTGGAGAAATGGTACCATGTTACGGGATTTAGGATTTAGGACTAAAAGTAAGACCGTGGCCATGTACTTAAATTCATCACTACGACCACCCCAACTTCCCTACTATAACTTTATCTGGGAATCTAGCACTATGACTTATTTGGGGATTACACTGGCCAAATGTCTAAATCATTTATTTGACCAATATTTGGTCAATTATCAGAAAAATCACAATGGAATTACAAGCATGGGACCACTTATGTTTGTCCTTCTCAGGTAGAGCAGGGTTGATAAAGAGCATCTCTTTCCCTCCAATACTATATCCCCTTCAGGTTTTGCCTGTGCTCTTAACAGTAAAGGATGAAACAATTTTCATGATTCATCTGGAAAGGCAAAAGAGTCCGCATTAGCCTACCCCGACTCCAGCAGCCTCTCATTCACCTGGGTCTTAATATCCCAGCAAAACGAAAATACAGTATAGCTATATGCAATAGACGGGATTACATTACAAACACAAAATACGGACCCCACACTGGATCAAACTATGTATCCTCTAGCTCCATTGGAGACATTATTACACTCACATATGACCTTACTACCCAATGCAGTCACTGACAACCCATTACTATATTCAGTCATCTAGGCATGGAAATGGCCATGTCTGATTTTAGGTCTCCAATTCGAACTCTCCTTTTTTGACGTGGGTGGGCAACCATTGTTTCCAAAGGGGTGAAGCATCCTTCCCTTTCACACAATGGAAACATATGGGAATTAGACACCTAGATGCCTTTCTGGATCATGACTCACACTGCTGGATAACCTTTCAGACTTTCTTAGACAACCAAGACCAATTAAGAATCCCACTGTAAACATACTTCCAGGCAAGGAGCTTTGTTGTAGAATCTACTAAACTCTTTACAGAAGCTGACTGGCAGAACTCCCTCGACAATATAATTAGACACCCCCAACCTAGAGCCTACTCCATTAAACACTAATATTACATCCTCCATAGGCAGTTAGCAAGATCGAACCCATTACAGGGGATCAATCGCTGAAAGACTCACGTACCCCAACTTGACCAGGAGTCTGTTTTAAAATCAACACAATATTTAAACAAATTACCATCTTCCTCGATTAATAGTTATGCAATGTAGAATATTACAGTACGCATATTACTCACCTCTCCGGCAATTTAGAATGGGTTTACGGGAGAATAATAACTGCCCGAAATGCCAGGAGACAATGGCCTCCCTCTATCACTGTTTATGGTCTTACTCTCAGATTCAGAAGTTTTGGAGAGCCGTACTTGATTTATGCAAAACCTTAACTGGTACTGTGCTACTCCTCACTCCTGAAGTGGGGTTATTCTCCAACAATGGATTTCTGATAATCGCCAAACGATGAACTTATTAAATACTAAACTGTATTACACCTTCCGAATGGACTGGCTGGATGCCTCTGAACACAAATCACAACACACAAAATCCTTTTTCTAAAAATCGACCCCTTTTATAAACTCTCCGAACTCTGAGACAAAGAACCTCATATACCAAACATTTCAAGCTACAGATTGGTATTGTGCTCAAACCGGAACACAATTACTCTTTAAGGGTCCAACCTGTTCCTCGGATATTAACATGCTGGCAGTTAGACGGTACTAGACAAAGCTGACTGCTCTCCCTCCCCACTGAGTAGTATGTGCAGGGATATTCAGGAGACTTGGGAACATCACGGAAACAGAATATCATACATATCGTATGCCTAAAGATTGTGTTAATGTTTTAGTGAAGATTGTTCGTTTTAATTCAATTTCATGGGAAATATAAGGCAGCGGTGTCTTCTTCAAGAGGAGAATACCAAACATAGGGAATGTACAACAACATTTAGAAACTGGGACAAATAAAAAAGGAGAGTAACAAAACAACAGCATCACCCATATTTTGCTTGAATGGTAACCATTCATGTATTAAACAGCAAAAGTATTACATTTCAATACATACAATATCTTACATGTAGGTGATGAATGAAGCTGACACAAGAAAAAGTGTTAAAAAAATGAAATGGTGTTAAGATAGAAGCCCCGGGGCCGGATGGTATATACCCACGGTACTTAAAGAGCTAAGCCAGATCCTGGCCAGACCGTTATTTTGATTTTCATGGATTCTTTAATATCAGGAATGGTGCCCACAGACTGGCATAAAGCTGATGTGGTGCCCATATTTAAATATCAAAATCCCAACCGGGCAGTTACAGACCTGTAAGCTTAACATTTGTGGTGGGGAAACTATTTGAAGGGTTGCTAAGGGAATATATTTAAGATTTCATATTGAACAGGAATCTCATTAGCGGGAGCCAGATCTTGTCAAACTAACTTAATTATATTCTATGAGGAGGTGAGTAAAAATATAGATATGGGTTCTGCAGTGGATGTGATATATTTAGACTTTGCTAAGGCATTTGATACAGTTCTACATAAAAGGTTACTGTACAAATTGACTGAAATAGGCTTATGGCCAGAGGTTTCTTTGTCGATTGGCAATTGGTTGAAAGACAGAATGCAAAGAGTGGTGGTCAGGGCCGGCCTTACGTGTTCCGGCGCCCTGTGCGGGCCTCCCCTGTGCCCCCCCCCCCACGCCTGTCTCTTTCCTCTCCCTCCATGTATCTGTCTCTCCCTTCACATGTTTGTCCCTTTCCTCTTCCTTGCCATGTCTGTCTCTCTCCAACACCCCCATACCTGTTCTCTCTCCCCCTCCTCCCCATATCTGTTCTCTCTCCCCCTCGTCCCCCATATCTGTTCTCTCTCCCCCTCCTCCCCATACCTGTTCTCTCTCTCCCCCCTCCTCCCCATATTTTTTCTCTCTCTCTCCCCCCTCCTGTTCTCTTCTCCCCCCTCCCCCTGTTCTCTCTCCCTACCCCTCTTCCCCTGTTCTCTCTCCCCCTTCCACTGTTCTGTCTCCCCCTCTTCCACTTTTCTCTCTCCCCCCTTCCACTGTTCTGTCTCCCCCTCTTCCACTTTTCTGTCCCCCCTCCCCCTGTTCTGTCTCTCCCACCTCCCCCTGTTCTGTCTCTTCCCCTCCCCCTGTTCTGTCTCTTCCCCTCCCCCTGTTCTGTCTCTCCTCCGCTCCCCTCCGCTCCCCTTGTTCTGTGTCTCCCTCCCATTATTCTGTTCTTTCTGTGAGGGGGCGGAGCTCACCGTGTGAAAGGTGTAGCTCCGCCCCCACCCTGTTTCACGGGGAGCTGCGGGCAGCATGAGAATGTGCTGCTCGCGCTTTCCATACACAGTGATTATGTAATCACTATGTGTGTTGAGCGCGAGCAGCACATTCTCATGCTGCCCGCGGATCCCCGTGAAACAGGGTGGGGGCGGAGCTACACCTCTCACCCGGTGAGCTCCGCCCCCTCCAACGGCAAACTTCTTTTTTTTCCGGCTGGGCTGGCGCCCCCTGGGGTGTAGCGCCCTGTGCGATCGCACAGGTCGCACACCCCTAAGGCCGGCCCTGGTGGTGGTAAATGGGAAGTTCTCAAATTGGACACATTTGATAAGTAGAGTACCTCAAGATTCTGTTCTGGGTCCAATTCTTTTGATCTCCCAGAGGGCATAGGGAGCCATGTCTCGGTGTTTGCCGATGACACAAAATTAAGTAGGGTAATACAGTCTGAACTATATGTATCTTTGCTGCAAGAGGATTTGGACAAATTGGGTAATTGGGGAGATAAATGGCATATGCAATTCAATTTAGACAAGTGTAAAATAATGCATTTTGGGTACAAAAGTAGTTTTTCCCAGTGAGATACCATTTAACCCCTTAGTGACAAGACATTTTCACCTTGACTTTCCCTTGTTGACAATGGCTGTTTTGACATTTCTGGGGTGTTTGTGTTTAGCTGTAATTTTCTTCTTTCTCACATATTGTACTCACACAAATTATTGGTTGTTTTTATCGTCATAAGAAGGGCTTTCATTAGATATGTTGATCATATCTTATAAATTACTACAAAAAAAAATCATAAAATATGATGAAAAATGTAAAACCCCCCACTTTTTATAACTTTGACCTAAAATATAATTTACACAAATACAATGATTAAAAAAGACCCCTAAATAGTTTCTAAATGTTGTCCCGAGTTCAGAAATATGCATGTTTCCATATTTTTCAGTATTTTTTTGCGAGTTATGGTGTTTTTTTTTTCCTATATTGACCTTTTGACCCCAACCCGAACCCAAAATTTAACCCTAACACTAAATTTAACCCCAACTCTAACCCTTATGCTATCCCTTAATATATTTTAATTTTAATTGAATTTTAACCCTATCCCTTATGCTAAAAATTATTTAATTTTAACCCTATAGGCTAATCTAACTATATAACCAGTTTTAAGCTAATTAAATTATTTAAGCGAATTAATTTTTTTTTAACATTGCTATGCTGGTTGTTGCCTCTAGGGGCAGTCAAACAGCATATTCAGAGTGACGGAAGTGAATTTACTTTCACTGCCGAAGCTCAGACCACCAGAGGGCATAGCCATATTGATGGAGCATGCTGCTCCGTCAATATGGCTCCCACGATTGCTCCGTGGGGCGATCGTAGGTACCCCAGAAAGGAAATTTTGTTGCTGGCTATTGCCTCGACATCGAGGCAATAGACCAGCACCGTTACAGCGGTTTTCGCGATTCACCGCATGAATCCTTGTTTTGGAGTGCAGCAAGAGGAAGGTCACTGTAAACCGAGATTAGCCAGTTTTGTTGATTAGTGGGTTACTTATTTGTGCTTATGCTTTTTTTTTTTTTTTTTCTTCTTTTTTCTTTTTATTCAATACACATTGTGAAAAACATATAGGACATGTAATAAACATTGTAAAACATATAAAACATGTAATAAACCTATATTAAACATGTGTTAGTGGGCCTTTTAGTACGTGAAAGACTAAGAAATCATCTCAAATTCGTGAGGGGAGGAGAGGACAGGTGAGAAGGAAGGAAAGGAGAGAGAGATTAAGGAGAAAAGAAACAAAGAATTGGAATTTCACCTTCCTTCCTTTCTTTGAAGTTACGTTACGCTAGATATGATTCAATACAACTAAGGTTAGAAATTAATTTGAGGCCCATAATCCAATTTTTCAAATTTTGAACTCAGTTTCCCGTTTTTAACCCAATTCAAACACACACACTACTTTCATACTGCAGTCTCTACCGTCGGCGGAGTCGGGGGGCGGGAGGGGGGTGGGACCGAAATCCACTCCGGTGTCCGGAGACCCACACCCCGTGTCCCTCTCTACTCAAAGGTGGATCTATTTAATGCATCAGATCACCACCAAGAAATGTCTGCCATGGTGCCCATATGTCACCATGAGATTTATACGTATTTTGATCCTTGCAAAAACCTAGTTCCATTGTTTTTTGATATTGTATCTGGTTAGTTACATCCAACCAGTTTGGGGTTTGAGTTTGTCTCCATGCTCTGGCTAGACATTTCTTGGTAGCCATAAGAATGTGCACCAAAAGTTTTTCTTGAGACTGATCATACTCTTCTAATTCTATGTGAAATAAGAAAGTTTGGGGAGAGATATCAGATGTAGATTTAAATATTGATTTTAGTGCATAATTTAATTTAACCTTAATTTGAGTAAGTTCAGTGCATGCCCACCAGATATGGAGGGGATCGCCTCTTTTGTCTAAGACATCTCCAACATTGATCTGAATATGTGGGAGATATCTTATTCAATCTGGAGGGGACCAGGTACCCTTGGTAAATGAGTTTGAGATGGGTTTCGAGTAGGGACACGGAGTGTATATTCTTCCTCACCAGGGAGAGGCCCCGAATCCAATCTTCTCTAGAATATGAATGAGAGATAGATATTTCCCATTTAATGAAGGCGGAAGGTTTAATATCTTGTTCCACTTGTTTAAACAATTTCAGGGTTCTGGATATTTGTTTCTTTTTGTGGAGGTTTAGAAAGAGTGAAACAACTGGGTGATTAGAGGGAAGCATCCTACTTTTCTGAATATAGGACTTGACCCTTAAGTATGGGAAAAGTAAATTTGATGGAAATATAAACTTAGCCTGAAGATCATTAAATGAAAGAATTTTATTTCCTGATAATATGTCTGACAACGTTACAATGCCGGCCAGGGTCCACTGAGTCGTATAGAGATCTTCGTGCTTATGCTCTTTTAAAGTTGGTCTCTGTATTATTGTATATTAAATATATTTTGTACTTTTCTTTTCACTGTTGCTGCTTTTTCCTGTATTTTGTCTCCACATATCCTATTATTGAGTGACTGGAAGAAGCTATATTTTGGGTGGATGAGAAGGTATTTCCCTATTGCTGAATCTAAGGCCACCCACTGAGCACAATAACAGAGCAGTAAACTGCTCCACCCTTGTGAGTGCAATCTAATTAGCCTAATTGTAGAATTTAATTGTTTTATATCAGTGAGCACTGTTGCATATCATTTGATATATGATATATCCAGTTTAAGATATGACCTTTTGTTTTTAAGTACTGTATCTTCCTCTGTGTTTATACACTTCCTCCCTATAAAAGATCACCATTAAAATAGATTTTTGATACAAAGGGATGTATTTTCCCGTTTGTTATTGTGTAAAAGATTTTTCAGGTTAAAGTTAGAAGAAGTGATTTAAAAAAAAATCATCATATTTAGAAAATAATGGCATCTAAAGAAAACCCTTTCTATGGCAAGCTCCCTCCCCTGTATATAATATGTGTTAATAAATTTACAGCTAAACACATACACCATAGAAATAAAAAACATTGTTTTAACGCTTTTGCTGAGAGTTAAAGGCTTCCGGATCTCCCCTTTCATCCTAGTTCTGGCATTCAACCAATCAGTGTGCCTCAGAATGCAGGTCTCCATGCTGGTCCCTGGGTGCGGTGATGGAAACTGGGAGGTCAGTAGGAGATGCACAGTATGTTAAAAACATTAAAATGTTAAAATACCACCAAAGGGGACCTTAAGCTGTTAAATCTCTTCCCAGACCTTCTCAAAAGTACATCTTTCCCAATTAAGAGACATACATTTTCAATATTTTTCAACCTGTCAAAGGCATTTGCAGGTTTAAAGGGACATGCATCCCTCAAAATTAGGTAGTGAGCTACTGAATATGACAGTTTTCTCACTAGGTGACATGAATGTCTCTTTCATCATGTTCCTATATAATAGAATAATGTGTGATTGCCTGAATCATGACTGCATGCTTGTATAGATATATGACTGCGGGCATGGATAGGGAAATGTGCACTTTTATGAGTATATAATTGTGTGGGTAAGTTATGTTTTTTTGCTAAAGCAAGTCACATTTTTTGCTATCTGTGCATTTTTTAGGGGTAAATGTTTTTGTTCTACAATTTATTACAGAACTATAAAAGCTGTTCCAAGAGCTATTACCACCTTCCTTGTCATAGATCACTGCTTAGTCATTGATCAGTTTGCAAAAGCACATTTTTGCTTTCAGCGTATTTTTTAGATGTTTTTGTTACACCAGCTAGAAAAATACTAATTTTTTTAAAGCTGTCTGAGTGCATTTATAGTGATCAGTAACAATTAGTGGCAAAGGCGGGTTGGTGATTGCTTAGATGAGCATCACCATTCGCCTGGTCAGATGTTGATCTGACCAATTTGGATCTGCCTTACTCTCCTCACTTACGTTTTTGTGAGGGAGAGAGACAGATCAGTATTAGTGTTATAAAATTGTGAGACCCAAGGGATTTTATAAACCCATTCCCTGTGTGTTAACCCCTTCCCTGCCTTGATCACTGCATAAACATTGATCCGTTTGCTGAAGCCTCCGATTCTGAGGCCGCTGACTCAGGGTCCGATTTTGACCATGGTCAGCTTTCTGATACATGGCTGGTAGTGCTGCTGAGGAGATGATAGCGCCTAATCGCTATAGGCCAGCTATCCCTCCTTTCACTGCATTTCCGGACATCAATATGGATGTCTCAGGATTTATCACCATGCAATTTGGCCTGTAATTTTTCTTGGGGATGATTTCTTGGGGGTCATTTTATTTCAGTCTATATTATATGGTTTGGTGGGGGTAAAATACATTGGCTGGCTTAAAAAATGCGTAAAATGGAACACATGTAAAAAAATCCAAGTTGGAAATCCGAATTGCATACCACCCAAAATGGGGCCTTTTAACCCCCAAACAACCCAACAAATGTATGCAGGGATGATATCCCTGTTCTCAGGAGATGTTGCTAGACATTTGTTGAGGTGTTGTTTGGCATTTACATTTTGAGTACATTTATACCTGAATTGCATTGGTGTGAGAAAATCATCACATTTTTATCACTGCAAACTTTGGCAAAGGTTGGTGGTTAAAATTGCTACATGAAAAGTGTGAAAATACATAGCCCAAGTTAAATACACTGGGTTGTCTAGTTTTGAACAATATATATACGTGGGGGTGATTCAGGGATTTGTGACTGATATCAGTGTTACAATGTCACTATTGCTAATTTTGAAAAAAAAAAAATCAAATTCAAAGAGCATTGCACTGCAATGTTTTCAAATAGCATAGCATTGCAGTACTTATTGCCCTGTAAAAGCAAAAAAACATAAAACATGGACTATTTCCAAACTCAGGATAAATGTTAGAAACTATTTAGCAAGGGTTTTTTTGTTAGTTTTTTTAGACAAGTATAAGAATTTTCAAATAAAAGTCAAAAACCCTTTTTTTTTTAAATTTTTCACCATATTTTATTATTTTTTTAATATAGAAAATTATATGATATGATAAAAAATAATGGTATCAATGGAAAGCCCTTCTTACTCAGATAAAACAATATATAATTTGTGTGGGTATGGTAAATAGGAAAGAAAAAAATGAAAGCTAAACACAAACACTGCAGAAATGTTAAACAAGAGGCCAAAAGGTCATGTCAAGGTTTTAAGTTGCTATTGCTTTAGTCACTTGGACAAGTAGGTTTGAAAAAAATTTCCACACCCCTGTATACAGGGCCGGACTGGGAACAAAAACCAGCCCTGGAAAAAATTTATATACCAGCCCCATCGCATAAGATTTTTAAACCAGCCCATAGCATAATATCATTTTTTTATTCATAGAAGGGAAAATCATGCATTTTAAAAAGCACATCTGAACAGTGTATTATTTATAGATAAGACTGATATATAAGCCTGTCTAGGGCAATATATATACCTCCAGTATGTACACAGAGTTATATGAATTGCCCTGTGCAGAGGTATATATCAGGGCAGTGTGTGAGACATATCCTGTAGCCTGTCTCTCGCATATCTGTAGCCTGTCTCTCTCTGTCCTTTCTGTGGCGTCTCTCTCTCTGTCTTTTCTGTGGCGTCTCTCTCTGTCTTTTCTGTGGCGTCTCTCTCTCTGTCTTTTCTGTGGCGTCTCTCCCTCTGTCTTTTTTTTGTGTGGCGTCTCTCTCTCTGTCTTTTCTGTGGCGTCTCTCTCTCTGTCTTTCTGTGGCGTCTCTCTCTCTGTGTCCTTTCTCTCTCTCTCTGTCCTTTCTGTGGCGTCTCTCTCTCTCTCTGTGGCGTCTCTTTCTCTCTCTCTCTCTCTGTGGCATCTCTCTCTCTCTCTGTGGCATCTCTCTCTCTCTCTCTGTGGCATCTCTCTCTCTGTTGGGTATCTCGCTCTCTGTGGCGTCTCGCTCTCTGTGGCGTCTCGCTCTCTGTGTGTCCTTTCTGTGGCATCTCTCTTCCCACCTTTCCCCTTAGTGTCTTTCACCCCTTTCCCCCTGTAGTCTTTCACACCCTCCTCTTCCCCTGTACAGTCTTTCACCCCCCCTTCCACCTCCCCCTGTAGTGTCTTTCACCCCCCCTTCCACCTCCCCCTGTAGTGTCTTTCACCCCCCCTTCCACCTCCCCCTGTAGTGTCTTTCACCCCCCCTTCCACCTCCCCCTGTAGTGTCTTTCACCCCCCCTTCCACCTCCCCCTGTAGTGTCTTTCACCCCCCCCTTCCACCTCCCCCTGTAGTGTCTTTCACCCCCCCTGTAGTGTCTTTCACCCCACCCTTCCCCCTCCCCCTGTAGTGTCTTTCACCCCCCCTTCCCCCCTGTAGTGTCTTTCACCCCCACCCTTCCCCCTCCCCCTGTAGTGTCTTTCACCCCACCCATCCCCCTCCCCCTGTAGTGTCTTTCACCCCCCCTTCCCCCCCTGTAGTGTCTTTCACCCCCTGCCCTTTATGTCTCACTCACCTTGCGTTCTCTGCTCCCCATCCTGCCGCCGGAACTGCTGCTGCAGCATCCGGCGGCAGCAGGCGAATTTCTTAAAGCGGCGACGGCCGCCGAATTGCTTAAGGTGGCCCACCGCCGCTTTAAGCAATTCGGCGGCCGTCGCCGCCTTAAGAAATTCGTCTGCTGCCGCCGGATGCAGCAGCAGCCGAACTCTTAAAGTGGCGGCCGCCGCCGCTTCACTTTAAGTGGCCAAGGCGGCCCCGGGGCAGGCGGCCCACCGGGATTTTTCCCGGTATCCCGGTGGGCCAGTCCGGCCCTGCCTGTATATTCCTTTTAATGGTATATTTGACACATGTGTATTTTAATACTTTAAAAATGACAGGTTGTTTGACATGGTAATTGCACAATTCCCGCACAAATATCATATTTAAAAAAAATCTTAAAATCATGATTTAAAAAACCCCAATATACACGTCCATGTCGCTATTTGTTATTTGTTGTTTGTTTTTGTTCAGGTTCTCACCTGATACTTACATATCATATATATCACTTTGCATCTAGCCCATATACAAATATTTCAATATATAGCGGTACAGTATACTATAGCTATCTTATACACAAGCTGCCCTTTTTTCATTGCATTATTTACTCATACATCAGCCGACTGTACCCCAAGATTCATCTTTATTGGATTACAAAGTTGATTCGCAATATTCTTGTTTTGCACTACTCTTCGATTTTATGTTTAACATTGTTATTTCAATTTATTGTGAAGTATGTTTTACACATGAAATATGAGCTTACAGCTCACTCACATG
This sequence comes from Pelodytes ibericus, assembly GCA_036172795.1. Lineage (NCBI taxonomy): Eukaryota > Metazoa > Chordata > Amphibia > Anura > Pelodytidae > Pelodytes > Pelodytes ibericus. The sequence goes on from CM069863.1 coordinate 54,301,021, forward strand.
TTAACTGTCATTAGAAACTGAAAATGTCTAAAAATAAAGAATTTAAAAAAAACAAAAAAAACCCAATATATACTATTTCAGCATATTTGTAGCAATTTCCATAGTTTCGAACCACTTCAGATGACTTTGGTGATCCGAATAACTCAAAATTCGGGCTACTGAGGAAGCACCAAAGTGCTTCCGAATTGACACGAAAATTTTCCATTCTGGTAGGATAATCGAAATAGTAGCCTCTATCCTCTTCATAGACTTCTATGGGAAAGATAGAGACTTATGTCTGGAGGGCTTTGGCTATTGTGAAAATATCTGAAGTCCTCCTAAATTTACAATAAATATATATATATTTTTTTAAATAGTCCCCTTGGGGCCAGAAGATGGCCGGTTACCCATAAATGTAAAAAAACAAACCCTGGTCACTATTAAAATTATGGTAATGATAAACAGGTCAGGGAGTAGACCAAAGGGTTCCCCATGTGGGGTCAGGACAAGTAGGCATATAATAAAAAATTGCCCCCTGGGGTTCACAGGCCAGTTAAGTGCCTTCAGACCCTGTACATTTGTATATTAGATGCACCCCTTGGGGTTTGGGTACTGCCCAAATGCCAACAAACCCCTAATATAAAAAATTGCCCTATTAGGTTTTGGAGGCTGCCCAAATGCCCCCACAGGCCTTAATATAAAAAAGCCTTGGTGTTTGGGGGCAATTGGGCAGCCCCCATGCCCAAAGGGGGGGCAATTTTGTTATATAAAATGAATATAAAATAACACCCTACCTACCCCTCTACCTTGTCTAGGTGGGACACATCATTTTAAAAATACCTGTAAATAAAATCTACCCTTTGGGTGCCAGAGTGATGACCAGTGAGACCTAAAAGGTGTCCTGCAAATTAAAATGTATACCTTTGTTAATGTACCTCTTTCCTCATCTTCAGCCCACGGAAAAGGATCAGCCAAAAAAAAAAAAAAAATCAATCACCTATTCTTAAAAACATTCTGGCAAAAATAACAAAAATGCTACAGAGCCCTTCCTCTATACATCTCTGAACCCAATATGGCTGAAAATCCTCCTGATATTGGAGGAGATTAGTCTTTACTGAGTAGACCCTTATATCAAATAACCACTATAATCCCTTTGCAACAATGGACATACCTAGTACATCACGGAAAAGCTGTCAGTTAATGATAGTACGTCCTGAGGTGAAACCCGCATAGGCAGTGAGCACCGGTTGCTGCCTATGCTTAGCTGGTGTTACTATAATGCTTTGATATTTTGGCCAGTGGGGCACCGCGATCAATTCACTGAGCTGTAGCTAGACTGCCTCTACAGGCAGTCAGCAATATTGCAGTTAAAGAAAAAAATCCCAAGTTAACCCTACATCTAATTTAACCCTAGATCTAGGGTTGGGGTTGCGCTTAGTGTTACAGATGGATTACGATCAGTGCTAGAGGTAGGTATAGATTTAGGGTTAGGGTGATGATTAGGATCAAAAGGTCACTGTAGGATAAGATAGGTCTGAAATATTTTTTTTTTTACTTTAGGGTTATTGCCCTATAACTTGCAAAAAACAACAGAAAACCATGTAAACATGGGTTATTCCTAAACTCATGACAAATATTAGAATCTGTTTAGCTGGTTTTTCTATTTGCGTTTGTAGATTGAAGATTTTTCATCATATTTTATGATTTGTTTAATGGCAAATTATATGATATGATGAAAATAATGGTACCTAAAGAAAGTCCATTTTCTGACGATAAAAACAATATATAATATCTGTACATTAAATGAGAAAGATGACAGCTAAACACAAACACCGCAGAAATGTTAAAACAGCCATTGTCACAAAGGGTTCAAAAATTTCGAAACAGTCCTGTCACTATGGGGTTAAACTGTTTATTACTGTAATTTTAGACCCTTAAAAGTTTCTCCCCAAAAACACCAGAGCATTGAAATGGTTGAGAATTTGGACATTATTTCAGAATTCAGCCCTACTTAAGATGTAATCTGCCCTTTTGGAAAAGAAGAAATCGTATACTTAAAACGCCAACGTTTTCCCGATCTTAATGTGTCCAAGATCAACTTAAATCACTAATTTCATTGAAACATCATAGAAACATATCTATCAGTCCAATTTCTGACACAAAAATAAATCTGATTGTTGATCCTAAATTTAGGATAGCCTTATTGTCTATCCCACGCATGCTTACAATCCTTCACTGTATTAGCCTCTACCACTTCTGCTAGAAGGCTATTCCATGCATCCACTACCTTCTCCGTAAAGTAATACTTCCTGATATTACTTTTAAACCTTTTCCCCTCTAATTTAAGACTATGTACCCTCGGCCCGATCTCATCCATGTCAAATAGCGAAATACATCATTTTATGATTTTCGTCTCTTTTCTATGATCTGGCCCGATTTTGGACTCAGATCGGAACATGTAGCATGAACCCCTAAATATTCCATAGCAGTCTATGGTCGTCAATGACCATTGATCCATTTCTAAAGTCATTCAATTGATCATAGTATCTGCTTGTTGCCTTTTCTCCTAGTTCTACCTTGTACTCAATTGCTCCCTTATGCTTTGTTTCTATCCCCTCTTCCATTCTCTATGCTCTTTTTAAATCCCTCTCCCCACCTCTGTTTTTTCCCTTTCCATCTCTCTTGATAATCCAGAAGATTTCCGCAATACCGGGTTGGTATTAAGTGAGCATGAGGAATAAAATTCCCTCGTAATCCGATTGCACATCAGGCTAACAGAGGAAAACAAAGGAGAAGAGTATTCACCAAGTTGTCAATTCGTTTATTTATATGTTTATTAGTACACAAAAGTGGGGTGAAATATACTCGGACTAAGAAATGAATCGGGCTGCTGTATGTTTAAATATGAAAGTAGGTCACCATGTTATATACATTTATATGGAGTGTGCCATTAATCCCACAGCTGTTGTAACAAGCTAAAGGTTTCAAGTATCAGCCAACATGAAAATAAGGTTTGTGTAGATGAGGTGGTTTGTTTTGGGATGGTACCTGAAAATGCAGAATAATTCACAGAAAACACACAAATATGTAATTATAGAGCTACATCCATGTAGAAAGTTAACCTAGATATTTTATATTCTTATACACACACACACACACACACACACATATATACACACACACACACACATATATATATATATATATATATATATATATATATATATAGATAAAGATATATATAGATATATATACATACACACATATATATATACACACACACACACACACACATATATATATATATAGATATATAGATATATACACACACACACACATATATATATACACACACACACACACACACATATATATATATAAGAATCTGAACTTTCTCTCTCTGCATAGCTGCTATTCATAAACAGTGAGTGGTGGTTTAAAAATGGCAAAAGAATTTCAAAAATCAGGCCAAAGGAGTTAAACTGGAATAGTAAGCGAATTGGAGAATGTTTCCAGCTCGGCTAGTAATGCCTTATTCTTGCAATTACCGTGTCAGTTCTCCAACATTTAACTGTTGAGTGAATACTTCCCACTGAATCACACAGTGCTAGTGGCCATGCAGAGAGAGAGCGCTCAGCTTCACAACACCTGCCTTGCTCCCACTGACCCAGTGAGCTCTGCTATTTTCACTGCTAGGATTAGCGATTGCACTAATCCCGATTAGATCAGAAATATAAGAGTGTTACATGTTTACGGAAACAGCGTGGGGGTAGGGGTGATCAGTGTTATTGGACATTCGCTGCATAAAATGAATATATTTAGATATCTGGGAACCCAGTAAGTCAAATTCAATTAATCTGTCCATAGAATAGGGTACTCTGTTATAGAAATCATTAATGCTGAGTTACTGCTTCTTTAAATACAATCACCCTAAGATAGTATTAAAGGAGCACCTACCAAGAGAAGATTTAGGGATACCCGATGAGATTACATGTTTTCAAGAAGGAATTTCCACTGTGAATTAGAAAAACACCATCTGGGACGCTCTAGTAACATCAAATCAGTTTACAGCATAAAGACATATTGATCATATACCATGAGATTTAATTCAAAATGTTAAATATCCAACATAGACTGACTGGAGATGGACGTAGTGTGAATTATATAATCCTGATTTACAAGAATATTCGACGATTATTTAGAAGCTATATACAGTGAGATTTTTCTAGCTACTGTTATGGATAATGAATTTTTTTTATTTTTATAATCCTCCAAAATTAAGAGGCATTATCCACACCATATAGCTATGCTAATTTAGGGCACCCATAAAGGTGTTATTTGTTTAATCTTCTAAGGAACAGACCTATTTTGTCTATGTAGTACTGGAGAACAGAGATATTTTGCCATTTTTGCTCTTTCTCATTTAGTATTATCACAAAAACAACATATATGTTTTAGAGCACTTCATTTAGTATGACAAAAATATTTAAAAAAAAAAAAAAACAGGTTGGACTTAAAAAACACACATTTTTTAAAAACCAATTTGTATTTTTTTTCCCAGTATGTAAGTGACAACATTTGATCTCATCGAAACATAACACATGCTCGATGGACCGCAAAAAGAAATAGAAAACATTCAATTACATTAGGTTGTATAATCGATGATAACACGTATCAGTTACATTTTTCTCCTCTTATACATTTTCCAAAATATATCCCTTCCTACGGGATCATATATCAGATGTATAGCCATCTTAACCAGTAGCTGGCCGATGACCAAAGGGTTGGCTTTAGTACCATTTAAGTCCAATTTTTTTTTATATATTGCAGCACTCTTCCCCTTGTCCTTTAATTTAAATTAGGAATTGGGCTTTTGCCCTGTATAATTGTTCGGAATACAATGTTGTGTATATAAATGCATTAGGAATATTAGGGTAGTATTCAACCATTCCATGGGGAACACGTGATGTCATTTCATTTTAAATAATGTCAAAGGGCCTTAAGGTCAATTACTTGTTTCCAAAATTCCTGTATTACATTACAGGCAATGAAATTGTGGAAGAGGTCAGCCTCCTCCTGGTTAAACTTAGGGCATGTGGATCTAGCTCCCATGGTAAGTAGTCTTTTGGTGAATAATAGGCTCCATGTATAGGTCCCCTGTCCTCCACTATCGCACTGTAATTGGAATCCAAGATGGCGGGTGCGAATCTCGCCACTTCCAAGATGGCGGCCTCGATCCACATTACCCGCCTCTTCCAAGACGGTGGGTGCAACACACGCCACATTCATGATGGCGGGCGCAGAACAAACGCCAACCTCCAAAATATCTCCCTCTGGCCTGGAAACCACTGCTATACATGAGAGACATATATCTAAACCTGATCTCCTTCCTTTCTCCTCCTATTGCAGCGGAATCATCAAGGGGGTGTAGCTTCATGGAAAACCTCTTCATACACTAAGGTGTTGTCCTGACAACATGCAAGAAAGCTGTGTGGAGCCTCCCCGTAAGTAAGGTTATTGGCTATCCTATTTGAACCCTCTCTTCCTGATCAGCAGTGCTCAGGCCCGCCATCAGTAATTTCAGGGCCCCTTACTGAAAAAAATTCTGGCCCCCACACTCCACTGTGGATATTTTATCCATTAACAGCCCACTGATAATTTGGTCATTAATATGCCACTGATAATTTGCTCATTAATAGCCACTGATAATTTGTCCATTAATAGCCCACTGATAATTTGTCCATTAATAGCCACTGATAATTTGTCCATTATTAGCCCACTGATAATTTGTCCATTAATAGCCACTGATAATTTGTCCATTATTAGCCCACTGATAATTTATCCATTATTAGCCCACTGATAATATGTCCATTAATAGCCCACTGATAATTTGTCCATTAATAGTCTACTGATAATTTGTCCATTAATAGCCACTGATAATTTGTCCAATATAAGCCCACTGGTAATTTGTCCATTATAATCCCACTGATAATTTGTCCATTGTAAGCCCACTGATGATTTGTCCATTAATAGCCAATCCCCCCCTCCTCTCCCCTTCCCCAGTACTTAACTGGATGCTGCTCGTCCCCTCAGCAGTGTTACTTCCTGCACTCACGTTGTGTGCAGGAAATACAGCCACCAGATATAATGACATAATTTCCGGCGGCTGTTACTAGAAGCTGGGTCCGCATCCGCTGGACAGCTGCCCCATTTTCCTACTTTTTTCATTTTTTTTAAAGGGCCGGGGCCCGAGCAGGCCCCCTGGGCCTGGAAAAGGTGTATTGCCCGTCCCCCCCTGATGGCGGCCCTGGCAGTGCTTCCTGATTATAGAAGCTGGCAGTTGCTACCGTGACCCTACCTGTTTTTTTGTGATTGCTTTACCTGTGTTTGACCCCTGTCCGGATACCTGACCTTGATTCTTGCTGCCAGCCCCTGAACTTCTCCCTTCACCTGACCTCACACCTTCTCAGCCAGCCCCGACCTCTACTCCAACCCGACCAAGATTTCTGCTTCAGTTTTTGCTTCAATTTCTGCTTAACCTCGCCTTTGCAATTGTTGCCTTTGTGCACTCACTCACCCAACTACTCATTGTTTCCATCTCCAGTGAGTAGGCTGGGTGTTTCTATTCTATATACAAGTGTGGTGGTCTGTCTTCCTGCAACTGGACTACATCCTGCACGGTTAGAGACTCCAGGCTTACACATTTACATTTATTTATATATCGCCAACAATTTACATAGAGCTAGATGGAGAGTATAGAAGGGAACTACATACTAAGTTAGACAAACTTGAACAGACTGGTACATGAGATGGAGAACCCTGCTCGCAAGCTTACAATATAGAGGGAATTGGGTACATGAAACACATAAGGGAGTGAAGAGGACAGAGGAATGTAGTTGTAGTAACAATAATGGGGATGGTTGGCACTAGGTGGTTTTGGTCAAAGATTAATTGTGTGCATTCTAGTTGGATCAGTTGTAAGATACCTGATAGATTGAGGACAGCAAGAGCTAGGTGGGATTAGCTAGAGGTAAATCAACCAGTATGCTAGTTGGATGGGTAGTAAGCTTCATTAAAGAGATGAGTTTTAAGAGACTTTTTAAAGTTTGAAAAGGAAGCTGAGAGCTGGATGCTCTGATTAAAGGGAGTTCCAAAGAGAGGGGGCAGCTCTGGCAAAATCTTGGAGGCGTGAGTGGGAAAAGGTGATGAGGTTGGAGGAGAGCTGTAGTTCCATTGAGGAGCGCAGAGGTCGTGCAGGGAAGTATGGGTTAACGAGGGAGGCAATGTACGGAGGGGCCAAGGAGTGGAGTGCTTTGTAGGTTAAAGACAGATTTTTACATTTTATCCTAGAGGGAGCCAGTGGAGGGCGTTGCAGAGGGGAGCTGCAGAATCAGACCGACGAGCGAGATGGATGAGTCTGGCAGCTGTGTTTTGAATAGATTGCAGGGGAGAAAGACGAGCCAGAGGTAGTCCAGTCAGAAGGCTGTTACAGTAGTCAAGGCAAGAGATCACAAGCAAATTTACTAGTATTTTGGCGTTCTCTACGATGAGGAACGGGCGAATGTGTGCGATGTTCCTTAGGTGCAGACGACAGGATTTGACTAAAGACTGAATATGAGGAATGAAGGAGAGAGCAGAGTCAAAAGTGACCCCAAGACACTGGACATAGTCAGCTGGTATGATTGTAGCATTTTCAACAGAGATTATGAAGCCAGGTGTAGCGATCAGACATCCAAGTGGAGATGGCTGACAGACACTCAACTCACGTGACACGACAGAGGGAGTGAGGTCAGAGGAGGAGAGGTAGATCTAAGTATCATCCGCATACAGGTGGTATTGGAAGCCAAAATAGTGGACGAGTTCTCCCAGAGAGATGGTGTACAGGGAAAACAACAACAACGGGCCAAGGACCAATCCTTGAGGAACACCAACAGAGGAGACGATGTTGCTCCAGCAAGCAGCACTGAATAGGAGCGCTCAGATAGGTACGACTCCTTTGATACTCTAGTGAGGGCTGTTTCAGTAGAGTGAAAGGGTCTAAAGCCAGACTGAAAAGGGTCATTGGCAGTCAGAAAGCCTGTTATTCACGAGTGCACCGTTCTCTCCAGCAACTTGGACATGAAGGGGAGAAGGGAAATGGAAGAGTGGGGTCTAGGAAAGATTTTTTCAATACAGGTATGATTTGGGCTATCTTGAAGATTTTTTCAATACAGGTATGATTTGGGCTATCTTGAAGCTTTCTATAATTCCAGAGGACAGAGAGAGGTTGATGAGATGGGTTAGAGTTGGACATAGTAGGGGGATAGAGAGGATACAAGGTGAGACAGGATGGGATCTAGCACACAAGTAGTAGATCTTGAGCAGGAGAGCAGATTAAGTATAAACTTAATGGTTTGTAATAGGTGACCTGCAATCCCCCCACTCCTCTACATTTCTGATCATAGTCTATAATATATATATTATATATGTTCCATGTAATGGAAATATATTAAGGGATCAAATCTTAGGCAGATCTTGAAGGAACAGAGAGATAAATTAAGAGGGCTATTGAAAGACTTAAACTTAAAAAAAACTCCCGGCCCGCACGGATATTCAAATCTGTTCTACCAAAAACTGTTCTCCCTTGTTATTCCTCACCTTATTAATACGTTTAATGTAATTCAGGTTAATAAATCCTTTCCTGCAGAAATGTTATAGGCAGCAATTGCCCCCATCCCAAAACAAGAGAAGGATTAGTAAAAAGTAACAAATTATTGCCCTATTTCTCTTATCAACGTTGACACTAAATTATACTCGTTAGTTATTGCTGCATGAATTAAAACTGGTATCGCCTTCATTATACACTACAATAAAATCGGTTTTGTTAAAGGGCGTTAGGCTTGTGAAAATACCCGTAAAATAATAGTATTGATCGAATATATAAGATTACACAAGATCTCTTCTGTAGAGAAGGCCTTTGACTGAGTTGACTGGGGCTTCCTTGAGGAGGTCCTTTCGGTCTTGACCTTATACACTTTCCCATGTGCAAGAATTGTGTGTCAGGGTTTCAACTCAGAGTGGTTCCAGAAAAGGAATGGGACATGCCAGAGGTGCCCTTTGGCACCCATGTTGTATATTTTATCATTAGAACCCCTGGCGGGCATAATTAGGCAATCAGATAATATTAAAGGTATTAGCGAAAGAAAAAGATCCTGCAAGCTTAGTCTTTTTGTGGATTATGCACTGCTAACTACTCTGAATAAGGGAGATTGATAGAAGTAATATTGAAGGATATAGAATATTTGGTGGATATTCAAACTATAAGCTGAATATGGAGAAGACGTAGGCAATGACGATATTGATTACTCAAATAACTAAAAAAGGTTTAATTATTAAATATTCCATCAGTTGAGTAGAGAATCAGTTGAAGTATTTGGGTATTAGTATACCATCAAATATAGAAGTGATACTAGGTTTGAACTATTCCCCTCTGATTAGGGATTTATAGAAACAGATTGGAGATTGTAATGCGTTGAACCTTTCTATGATGGGGAGAATGAACCTAATCAGAGTGTACATGTTACAAAAGTGTCTGTATTGTCTCAGAATGATTCCAGTTCCTATACCGAATGCATGGTTCATACAATTTCAGAGGATAGTGGGAACCTTTGTTTGGAGATTGATAGTCCTGAATTGAGAGGAATTATCTTTGTAGACAGAAAAGCAAAGGGGAATTGGTTTTCCTTCGTATGCCCAAGCAAGTATCCTCCCGCATGTGCATAAGATTCAGTACCCTTCCACTAAATTGGAGGACTGGTATTGGATTGAGCAGGAGTTGATGGGAGTAGATGATTTGACATCCCTTCTATGGATGAATCCAAAGGCAGTTGAAGAGAGAATTAGCAAGATTCATAGTACCAGTCTGTGGAAGCTATTAAAGGTATGGCTATTAGTTATTAAGAAAAATCTCTTGAAAAATTAAACACAAACAAATCAGGATTTATTTCCATTAAGGGAAGAATCAACATATATATAACCTTACCAATATATTATAAGAAATAAATTATTTAATACAATACAATATATAGGGATAGTTTTATATATATAGCCTTTAAATACTCTACTATGTCTATACTGTTTATGTTTATGTTATGTAACATGACTTATTATCCTAATATCCATATTTAGAAAATAATATGTTTAAAAATTGTTGCATACTTTATAGCAATGTTTATAATATAGATCTTAAACATTTAACAATTTATCTCATATGTGTATCTATGTATATTTTATGTCTTTGAATTTATAAATTAAAATAAAATAATTAAAAAATCTCTAAGTCAATGTCGGGGGATATATTCAAATATTTGATTCCAGACCTGAACATTGAATCATGACCTAATAAAAGTATAACAAGGGTAGTGGACTTATTTAGAGGTGATAAAATTAAAAGCATAGGGAAGATTAAACATGAACTGAGGGTCCCAATATCCGAGTTTTTCAATGTCTATAGGGTTCAAAATTATGTTCAGAAGCACTCTCGTAGAAGTGATAAAGGTTTTTGATTAGTGTTGAGCGAACCCGAACTGCACTGTTCGGGTTCATACCGAACATTATGGTTTTTGGACCCTGGACCCAAACACGGACATTCCACTGTATGTTCGTGTTGGAGTTCGGGGTTCGGCGATTACATTGTATGTAATGCTATTGGCTTTCTATAAACCGAAATAGAGTCCCCATTCATAAGAATTTCTTATGAATGGGGACTCTATTTCGGTTTATAGAAAGCCAATAGCATTACAAGTATTCCATAAACCAAAAGTCTATAAACTGAAAGACATTCGGTTTATAGACTTTCGGTTTATAGAATAGCAATAGCATTACATGTATTCTATAAACCGAAAGTCTATAAACCGAATGTCTTTCGGTTTATAGACTTTTGGTTTATGGAATACATGTAATGCTATTGGCTTTCTATAAACTGAAATAGAATACATGTAATGCTATTGGCTGTCTATAAACCGAAATAGAGTCCCCATTCATAAGAATTTCATAAGCATGGGCAAGTTGGGTGTGGAGAAATTACTGGGGAAATAGACTTTCGGTTTATAGAATACATGTAATGCTATTGGCTTTCTATAAACCGAAAGTCTATAAACCATCTGAATGTATTTCGGTTTATAGACTTTCGGTTTATGGAATACATGTAATGCTATTGGCTTTCTATAAACCGAAATAGAATACATGTAATGCTATTGGCTTTCTATAAACCGACCTATTCGTATGAATGGGGACTCTATTTTGGTTTATAGAATAGCAATAGCATTAGATGTATTACATCTGAGAGTCAAATAGAACCGTCAAATACTGTGCTTACAGCGCACTTTAAAAAATTCTAATAGTTTTGGGTGCTAAATAGTACATTTGCGTCTTGTGGTGCACTTTATATCTGAGAGTCAAATAGAACAGTCCAATACTGTGCTTACAGCGCACTTTTAAAAATTCTGGCTACCTCCTCCTCCTCCAGCGCCGCTTCCACCTACACCGCCACGGTCACCGCCTCCTCAACCTATGGGTCACTTAGTATAAACTGAAAGAGAATACCCTGCACTCCAACCCTCTCTCAAATGGATCATTTTGTTGATCCTCCTGGCAGCCATGCTTTAGATTTAGATTTATGTTCTTCCAAAACTAAAATCAAAGATTCCATCTAGTGCTATTTTATGGCTCAGCTGTATTTTTAATTTGTATGTATTTGAAGTTATGTCCCTATCCATATTTGTTTGCAGGGCACTTGTCCTACTCTTACCCCCATTTTACTTCCTTTTGCAGCCCTCTAGCCCTTTCCAGGATTTTTTTAGAGGCATTTTAGTGGCCAAAAGTTCAGGTCCCTATTGACTTCAATGGTATTCGGGGGAAAAGTTCGGGGTCAAGTTTGAGCCCGAACCCAAACTTTTTTCCAAAGTTCGGCCGAACATCCAGGTGTTCGCTCAACTCTATTCCTGATTTCACAGTTGGAAAAGATATAATTCTCAAACAGGTCTCCTTAAAAGATGGAATCATCTATTATAAGGTTTAGCTGTAGAAGGATTTCCTAAAGCGTGGGCAAAGGAGTTGGGTGTGGAGAAAGACTAGGGAAAATGTTCTCAAAGTTGGAATTATACAAAGAAAGCCTCTTGATGTCTAAATATACATGAGCTCCAATATAAGATAATGTTTAGATCTCATTTGGTCCCTCAAATGGTTACCGCAGAGCAAGAAGCATTTAGCCATACAAATTTTTCTGGCAATGAAGTTAGTTATAGCACGGAATTGGAAAATCGAGAAGTCAGTAAAGTGGGATGAGGTGAGCAACCAGATCCAACATATTGCCCTCGTGGAAAAAGGGTTCTTTTATGCTCAGTCAAATCTGGAAGGGTATTTTTAGATATCCCAATATTGGATACAAAATTTTTACGAGAGAGCATGATTGGGTCCCGTTCATTGCTTCATTGGAAGATATCCTCCTTGCTGGCTTGTATCAGGGATTGTGCAAATTGGTAGTTAAATGTCTTTTTTGTATGTTTTGGTATCCTTTACTTTCCTGTCCCAGTCTCGGAATTAGATGAATGTAGACAGCTTTTGTCTTTTTGTATCCACACGTAAATATATATATACCAACATTTCCTGGACATTGCGGGGGTGTGGTTTAGGATGCTACTGTCATGTGCAAAATTCTGTGCGTGCGCAGCCAGTTGGAGGGTATGCCTAAATCATAACCTATGTATCACTAAAATAGCATTCAGCAACCTCTTACCAAAGGAAAGAGGAGAAGGGGGTTATTTCATCCTGGGCCACTCTCCTGAAATGGGACTAAACTGTACCATTTTGTAAAATGCATCCAGCCAGGGGCTAGGCTACCATTCTATGTTGTTTAGGCTATGGCTGGGGTCAACAGGATAAGATAGAAATCACTGAGGTCAATATCTACCCAGACAGACACATACACACATGTTAGAGGGGTAGGGCTGCTTTAATGTCCTAGTGGGCCAAGGGCAAAGTTTTTACCAGTGGTCCTCTCTCATACACAATTTGTATAATATTAGAAAAAAACATTACAGTGGTGCAAAAAATTATTTTCTTTTTTGACACAACAGCTTGCCATCTCTGCCATCTCTGTGCCCAAACAACTTGCCAGTGCCATCTCTGTGCCCAAACAGTTTGTTAGTGCTATCTCTGTGTCCAAACAGTTCTCGCTGTCCTTAAACACTGTTAGGAATAAGAAGCTTACAACCCATCCAACTAGAACACACATAATTAATCTCTGACCAAACTCCAGCCATCAGTACTGTTAAACCACCACCTTCCCTTTGACCTCTTCAATCCGTTATGTGTCTCTTGTCCCACTCTACCTCATTGTGAGGGATATAATAAGGAAGGAGACCAATATGCAAATAATGGCAATATGAACAACACACCTGAGGGGACTCACTGGTATGGCAGCAGGAAGCAGGAACTATGTACTCAGCAGGTCAAATGAGGAAAATGGCTCTTTAAGTAACCGCACACAGTTCACAATAATAACCAGGATCATACAGGGTAGTTGTAATCCATTCAGTTGGGAGTAGCACACAGATTTGAAATGTGCAGCAGACAGGGTATAAACACCACTCAACAAGGTACAGATACCTGAAGGTAGTAGAATGTCAGGCTCATCAAAGTATAAAATCTTCTGATTTATTTTCATGGTCTAAAAGATATATAGAAAATAGGAAGATTTTATACATTGATGAGCCTGATATGCTCCTACGTTTGTGAGTGCAACAACATATACATTTCTATCTGACACATTGTTCCTGTACTGTATTACAATATATATATATATGTTTCTTTTTTCTCCTGTACATGCGCCTCTGCTTTGGTGTGTTTTGTGATTTGAAGTGTCCGAGGAGCACTTATCTGAGAGCTGCAGTACTATAGGAGGAGTATTTTTTCTATTTTTGTATTCACTGGTTTCACCTGTGGTAGTGTTGCTTTTTATTTCGGTAGTAGGTGTAGTGCTGGTTAGAGAAATCCAAATGAAATCCAGGTCAGGGGGCACAAGTACAGTAGTAAAACGATTATGAGGTTGTAGGACATTCTATGCCGTCCTACTTTTTACTGCCTAAAGGCTAGTAGGACGGCATACTGTATTAAACAACTCATCACGGCCCCCCACGATGAGCTGTGTGCGGATCCCGCTACAGGGACTTGCAGTGGGGTCCCCACTGTCAAGTGAGGCCACTTTGAGTGGCCTCACTCTGACAAATAAAATGTAGCCGATGCTGCAGGACGACATAGACCTTGATTGACCTCAGTCTGACATAAGAAATGTAGCGAACACTCAAACCGAGTGTCTGCTACTTTTCTGACATCCCTGAGTGCCCCAACTTCTTGTCACATCAATCAGTGGGTTGGAGTAAAATAAATTCTAACATGGGTATTATGTAGTAATTATGGGGGCTTAAAAGCACATGCTTGCCCTGGATGCCATTAAAGTATAAACAGCCACATATTGCTCTGAGGTGGAGACTGGGTAAAGATAGAAACTGGGTACAAATGCACTGGGGCCCAACCACTGCTCTATCTGTTTGTATAACCAATTGCCTTGTTTGTCAATCCATCTCTATACTTTATCTATCTGAGTCTATCTCTGATGATGGGTGGACGCCCACAAATTACACGCCACCTATATACAACCCTATACCAACTACACATCCCTCATATATCAGTTATAGCACCCATATAATCATTTTCTACACAACACACAACCAATTATGTTACCATGCCTCTCCTATAATTTAGTGTCAATATTTATCTTGCTTTCCTATCAATGGTATTCCCCTATTTCTTCCTATCCTCATTTTTCTCACCACCAATTCCTATCATATTTTCCCGTCAGCTCTAATATGCCATATCTTACCAGCCACCCAAGGTAGCCGGCTATTCACACAACCATTGGGGTCAGTTTACTCATAAGTAAAGTATGATGAGACCTGAATTTAAGTTGTCAAGGGGTAGGAGGGATGAATTTTACTTTGGATATATGGGGTCCTCCTAACTTCACTACAGCAAATTATGTAGCATGTGACCAATTTAGAGTACATTATGCAAAATTACATATAAATGATTCTGTGCAAAGAGCAGTGGAGGCCACAAAAGAGAATTCTGTATATTTTTAAAGTTAATGTAGCTGACCTACATTCTGCCATTCCTGTGACATTATCAGCCTAATCATAGTTGGAGAAAGTATATATCTGGTTAAAACATAATAGCAAAAATAAACTTAATCACTGACCCACTCAAAAACAGCAGGAAGTGCACATTGACCTTGAGGTCCGTACCATTACAATCAGCCAAGTACTGGATTCGGTTCTTCAAAGTCTGGAGAAAATGTTATCTTATATTTCCTGGTTCTTCAGCAATAAAGTCCCCCGGGAAACAGAAGACAAGCAAACACTGAATTTAGTTTTAGAAACATAAAAGTTCTTTGCATCTGTCACAAAAAAATGTGTCTAAACATAATTTACAAACTGAAGAACCCTTTAGCCATTTGAAAAACAAAATCGATTGTGTACTTTAAGATATAGCAACATAGTAATTAAGGTTGAAAAAAGTTCATCCCTGTTACCTATCCAGGTCTGTCCTATGTCGGCAATGGAGTTGCAACCTGGACAAACCATATCGCGAAGATGTTAAAGGTGTAATTTTCTCTGATGATTTTCACTGCCCACCCTTGTGGCACTGAAAGAGTGTATTTTTTTTCCAGGTGTCTTCAATTTTATTGATTCATCCCCCAGTACCTGGCTAAGGTAGCGTGTGTGGTTTTGTCAGCCTCTCGTCCCATGTATCAAAAGGGGGCCAGGCAGCATGTCTGGTCCAAGTTGCATTTAGGGTGTGATTATGGCAGCCCTGGTACCCGACTTTATGGAAGGGAGTGGGGGCCATTGGGGGGATCCCTTTAGAACTGTAGGGATCAATATTTGCACTGAAAGGACCAATATATCAGCTGCATTAAATGATATATCAGCTGCATTACAGGATTTAATAAAAGTATGTATTTTATGAATGTGTCAGGTTCCATAATATTTATTTACTTGATTTTTTTCTTCTTCTGGGACTGGTCATTTGTTATAAACCTGTATGTTTCCTTTTCTACAAAACAGTAAATATCATTGAAGGCAGCAATGGAAACTGCCAACACAACTTAGAGTGTACGTGTTACAAAGAATGATGTCACATTTCTGACAGAGATGATAACTTTTCTAGCAAATCCAAAGAAAATATGGTATTCATTCAATTTCAGCCTTATACCAAAGGCAAAATGGGATAATTAAAACATT
Source organism: Pelodytes ibericus (assembly GCA_036172795.1). Lineage (NCBI taxonomy): Eukaryota > Metazoa > Chordata > Amphibia > Anura > Pelodytidae > Pelodytes > Pelodytes ibericus. The sequence continues at coordinate 54,317,340 of CM069863.1, forward strand.
TGAACATGGCCACTGCAATTATATGTGAATTCCCCAAAACCAAAATGTCAACATCTCATATTATCTCCGCAATCAGAAAGCCAAATGAACATACAAACTTCGATGTATCTGCAGTTCCTTTAATATTTGTATTTCACACTTAAACATACAGCATACTGAAATAGAATTATTTTCCTAAATACCTTCTAACTAATTCTTTACTAGCAGTCTGAGTCCAATCAATAGACCTAGGATAAGGTTAAATGGCAGCTTTGGCCAGTTTATATTTATATTACCTTGAATCATCTACTGATAGTCTGTAAACACATCGCATGTTTGGATAATAAAGAGAGAACTAACTGTGATGTAGGAAATATTGGAATTGATAGAACGTTCACTATGTTTTTGTTCCTCCATAGCACGGCTTCTCTCCCCTCCCCACTCTCTCCCGATCCTTTATTCCCTGCGGGTAAGTCACGCTGATTTTGTGCATCGATGCAGATTTTGCATCGTTGAGCACAGTAACTGGCCATGTAGCATTCACTGTATGGTATTGCTGCTATCTACTGCGTTCCTGGGCTGTTCTATCTCTATATGTGTAAATACATATACATTTATGCAGTGCTTATGTATCTATAGCTAAATATTCAAACCTTTTTTCACAGGTGGATATTAAATGTTGAATCTATTATTGATAAACAAAGCATCATATTTGCGTTTCATTTGTTTCATAAAGTTATCTTTATTTTCTACATTTCTATCTGATAACAGTCATTAGGGGGTTTATAAACTTTCTTTAGCTCTGTGCATATTCATCATTGTAGATAGATATATACATTGTTCAACCATAACATTATGACCACTGACAGCCGGAAAGCTGGCGAAGGCAGTGTGATTCTTTGGGCAATGTTCGGCTGGGAAACCTTGTGTCCTGCCATTCATGTGGATGTTACTCTGACACGTTCCAACTACTTAAGAATTGTTGCAGAATATGTACACCCTTTCATGGAAAATGTATTCCATGATTTCATTGGCCTCTTTAAGCAGGAAAATGTTCCCTGCCACAAAGCAAAAAAGGTCCAGGAATGGTTTGAGGAACACAACAACGAGTTCAAGGTATTGACTCAATCTTATCAAGCATTTGTAGTATGTGCTGGACAACAACACACCTTCAGAGGTCAACCGGATTCCATGCCTCGACTGGTCAGGCTGTATTGGCTTCAAAAGGCGACCTATACAATATTAGGCAGGTGGTCATAATGTTATGGCTGATCGGTGTATACACACACACACACATATATATATATATATAAAAATAATTACAAAATAATATAATATATTCAAACAAATGACACACCAAAATTATGTATTTTTTTTTTTTATCAATAATGGATTAAACATTGAATATCCATATGTAAAAAAAACATATAAAATATTTAGATTCAATATACCATGGCAGCATTGACCTGAAGTTAGGATTATTTTATTGCAGTAAAATGTTAGGGTTTGATTACATGGATTGCTTATTTGACTGTCTTATTTAACATTTTAATTGGTTACATTTTTTGCAAAGCATTGAATGTTTTCTTCTGCAGCTATGTTTTTGTAGATCTGGTGAGGATTATGGTCTTGTTGCATGTACATTCTATATGACATTCTATTCTAGAAACTTCTGATCAGACATTAATAGCCAAGTTGGATAGACAGACAAAGATAATTTATTAATTGTATTATTACCTGTGTCTCACTGAGCATGAGAATCATTTTACACCAGCCTAATATTCCACTGAGACAGCACAGTAGGCATTTATAATACAGAAATAAACAGATTAACTTATCTACAGATAGTTACTGTCAGTTAAAGATGGTGGTATGGTATTGCACCTATCAGAATATACTCTAAGTCTTTGGGGGACAGAATATTTGAATTCCTGTAGCAGCTGGACTGACATTTTAGCTGTATTTGGCTCTGTACCAGGCGCGGATGCTCCATTTGTGGTAGGTGTGCGCCACAGAGCCACGTTGTTTATTTCAGGGGTTTGTGTGCTCCGAACAGACTGCGCAAAAACCCTGGAAATATATCCAGGAGACAGACGGCAGCTATGAATTTGGCAACAGAGTCCCTCACTATACTTACCGTGCTGGTTGCATGGGGAAAAGAGTGAGTGACTCTAATGCCGAATTCACAGCTGCTGTCGGCCCTTTGGACGTATCTCGTGTATTTCTGGGGGTGTGTGTGCTATCTGTTCGCAGCACACAAACCCCCAGAAATACATGAGATCCATCGTGCCCCTGAGTGACAGGCGTGCTCCGGACTGGCAGCACACCTGTCACTCAAGGGCACGAAACGCCTCCATTTTTTCTATAATTTCTTTCTGCTCTCCCTGCACTAGCCTTTGCACAGCAAAGGGTGACTAGGAATCAGTCACATTATGTATTTATAAAGTTCTTTTTTGCCATATTCATTGAGATTTTCCCTCCTTTTTCAAGTATGTCCTGGTTCCACAAACATTGCAATGATACCATAGAGTACAAAATAACATTGCAATGATACCATAGAGTACTAAATAACATTGCAATGATACCATAGAGTACTAAATAACATTGCAAATACAGAATATTATTAAAATACAAATATATAAATTTAACACAGAACATGAACAGGTAAGAAATATAATCAACCATGATTACAGGTATATAGTGACAGAGATCTCTTAAGGGATTTTAGACTGGAGGAAGATTTTGATGGTGTCCGTGAGGTTATTCCGTATTTGTGGTGCTCTGTAGGAAAAGGAGGATCGAGCCGCTTTCTTTTTCTATTGTGGTATAGTAAGGAAACATCTGGTACTGTATCGGAGGTTATATCAGGTGGGAACAGCTGGGCAGAGCATTATTCTACTCAGATAGTGTGGGCGCTTCCCAGAAAAGCTCTTCAACACGAGGCTGGAGAGGTGAAGGGCAGAATATATTAAACAATAGTATGAGTAAGTTTATGAAGGGGATTTTGCTGTGCTGGTACATACACTACATCCTCATAATCAATCACTTGCATTAGCATTTGTTATACAATCTGTTTCCTTACTGTGGGGTTTAGGCAGAATTTGTTTCTGTGTCGGGCATCTAGATTTTGATAAAGCTTTGAAGAGAGTTTTTCAAAGTGGGGGCCAAAAGATAGATTAGGGTCTAGCCACATACCTAGATATTTGAAAGAATTTACTATGATCAGTCTAATATCTTATTTTGTTCAAATGCATAGATGGGAATTTTGTAATTTAGGTACTGTTCCAAAGAGCACTGAGACAGTTTTGTTAGTGTTTAGGAAAAGTTTTTTTAATATCTGTGATCCACTTTTCTACCTCTGTGAACTGGTCTTGGAGCACAGTAGATTTGGTTTGCTAGTATAGAGTATGGTGTTGTCTGCGACTATCTGTATAGTAGAGGTTTGCAGATTTTAGGCATATAATTTATGAATAATGTGAATAGTAGGGGGCCAAGTATTAAGATTTGGGCACCACATGTGACTGGGAGAGGGAGAAAGGCGCTGTCAGAAACATTGTGATTGATCTGATACATAGGATTAAAGTTAGGTTAACGGATGATCACCAATACTTGCATTTTTACGTTTTTGCAATAGGATGGTCTACAGTGTCAAACATGATCTACATTCTCTTTGGGAAGCTGATTCCCTGCAGCCAATCAGAGCGTAGAGACATTAGCCAATCAGATAGAAGCGCTCTTTCTCTTGCCATTAGTACACATATAATCAATTGCTTGGTGTGGAGCATTTCTGCTTTGCAAGCCAGTATTCATTAAGTATAAATATTTGAACTTGCCAATAAAGGCCTTGCTTAATACAACATGATTGACAATATGGATAAAAAAACAGGCTGCAGTAGTCATTTAAGTGTGAAACAATAATGTTTAAACAATCATGTGGTTAATGTGTCAAAAGGGGTCTTGTCTTTAGGATACAAAATACCTCTGGCTGTGATAGAGTAATTATTTGTTAGTGAGGTATAACCTGCCCACTGTTATAATGTGTCAATGTGTGTATGGAGGTACCTCCAATCCTAGCTATATATATATATATATATATATGTATGTATACAAAAAGACACACACTGTCAATGTGTGATTACCTATTCTGGTTAAATCTAATAGCCGACTCTCAGTGCACACGTGGGCCGCACACGCCCTGTTCTGTAATCACTGGTAATTTTGCTGGCCCATTCATGGTCGGCGTTGCCCAGGTGATAGATGAAAAGAGTATGATGCTAGCAAATAATGAGAATAAAAAAATAAAGCGAGCAAAGGACAGGGGGGAGGGGGGGGAGGCAATGAACAAAAAAGAATGGGGCAGAGAACTAAAGAGGGGTGATGAGAGTTGAGGTAGCAAAGAACAAATAAAAAAGAGGGAATGAAGTAGGTACAAAAAACAGACAGAGAGTAATGAGAAGGAGACACAAAAAAAGAGGGGGTATGGAAAATGAAGGGAAAAGGAAAAAAAAAAATAAACAAGAGGAGAAGATGATTAAACCAGAAATATATTTCTTTATCAAGAAAGCTCTCCCTGTATGTGTGTGGCATAGGGGCTTGCTAGAGAGAGACTGACACCATGTCTGCACTATACCTTGGTTGTACAGTAATTCAGATGATATTAGAGGATATGAGTGTGACGATGGCACTGTTGCTGCCTGTGATCAGAGTGAGTTAAGGTTTAAACTCTAATGAAAAAAGATGACACAATGTTTCTTTACACTGCTAATTAGCTGCCTGATCAATACTCCCCCCAAACACTCAGTCTGAGTTTAATAAGTTGACATTTCATATCTCAGTCCTCATTAAATAAGCACAGAGGAAATGACTGATGCAGGAGGACAATATGAGAGGTGGTAAGATACAAACAATTTGACGCAGGAATAAGGAGGATAGGAAAGGCAAGAAGAGAGGGAGTGGGAGATGAATAATGAGGAGAAGAGGCTAGAAAAAGTGTGAGAGAAAGGGGCACCAGAGAAAGAAGATCACATGAGGGGTGGTGGGCAATGTAAAGGTAGATTTGTTTTGACAATAAATTCATGGATTATGAAGGGTGAGAAGACAGACGTTATTGGTCGGTAGACTTAATAAGAACTAAACAAAATAATAATAGTAAACAGGAAATGACATAGGCACTGCATATTCACAGTAAGGCACAACAAAAAAACAAAAAAACAAACAAACAAACAAAATTGGACACAGGAGACCACAGCTTTATTAACAGTCTGGCAGTATAAATCTAAAGATTTTATTAAAAAAGTTTAACACATAGAAATAATATGAAATGGGATTTTTAATTTAATCATAGGACAATAATATCCTATAATTAAATAAAAAGATTGCCTTAAAATATATAATAAAATGATCAGATTATAAATATTGATTTTACTATGGATCAGAAAAGGTAATAGAAAAAACATATTTGTCATCATGAAGGGATATCTCACCTGAGATATGCTGGGTGGATTAAAATCCACATCAAAATCGGTGACACTATTGAAAGAACCCGTGAACACAAAGGGAAATAGACATTTGGTAGCTAAAGCTGTAAAAATCATTCGAGCAGCTAGAAAAGAGGCTATCCCTGCTGCAAAAGAAAAATGGGAAACAGATCTAGGTATACAGATCCCAATTCAACATTGAGACAAAGCACTCAGCCTTCCGTACAAATCAGTACACTGTCTGAAACGAAATCAGTACAAGGCCGCTAACAGGTGGTACTTGGTACTCACGACTCTCATGAAGATGTATAAGGACCACACCGCAATATGTTGGTGATGTGGTAGAGACAGAGGAGATATGAAACATATATTGTGGGACTGCCCTCGGATTGTCAGGACATGGAGGGTTGTCTCCGCTAAACTGATTGTCCTCTTTGGGGCAGATTGGGATTTGACCCCAGAAAGGGCAATCTTACATATAAACCGGAGACACCTAGAGAGGGGATAATGACACTATAATACACTTATTAACAACAGTAAAATATCTAATTGCCAAAAAATGGAAGACCACAGAAGCAATCACATGGCAGATGAAAAAAAAAATCCAAATTATATACCAGTGTAGAATGGAAAGAGGCATATCCCTCCAAAACATACAGAGTGGTCCACAAATAGAATAATGGGAAAAGTGGGAAGAATATTCCAGGGAATAAAACCATCTTATGGGACTTGGATGGTGAATCAGAATCAAGAAGCAGAAAGGAACTAAGTGGAGAACGGGGTAAAACTTAGCAGCCCCCTGTGGGAAAGTGGTGGTGTGGGTCGGATGTAAGAAATAGAGTTCATGTCCTTGTGATTTTTTTTCTTTTTCTTGTTTTGTGAGTGACTGTCTTTTTGTTTTTGTGTTGTCCTTGCCATATTTGGTGTGAATGTGGTATTATTTTTTTACCTCTCTCACCCCACCTCTACCTCTTTCCATGCACGCAGAGGGGGAGGGGGGAGAGAGGGGAATACAGGTGTTCCAGCTCTCTGCAAATAACATGGGGAAACCCTTGCTGAAGAGGTACACGACCAAGGTTATGCTGATATTTTAACAGTTTTATAATTAAGGATGAAAATAATGCTTTGATATGATAATGTACTGTGATACTTGGAACAATAAAGAAGTAGAACAGCTAAAACCACCTGTATACATAACCCTGGGATGCCACAATAAATGCTATGAATGACAAAATTACAACAAAACCTGATAGGGCAGAAGAATGTAGTGCTGCTAGATGAAAGAATTATAAAAGATACAGATTCCTGTAAGTGTAACTCTCTCTCCAGTAAATTTACAGCACTATCCATAACTGTAATGCAGGTCTAGTCATGCGGCCCCTTATATTGAATCTCCTTTGTCGTTGGGAAATTGAGTGCTGAGAGGTTGTAGTGAGATGGATAAAGTAACGAACATGGAGGAGAGAGGTGGGGGAGGAATGATAAAGAATATAAGTAGAAGAGATGAGGAGAAAGATAATGAGAATGAGGAGGGGTAAAGATGTAAGGCTGACCAGATTACATTTATATAGTCATGGTTAAGCAAAAATAATATAAATGTTGGATATAAAAATTTTTAAAATGTAATTATTCATTTCAAATAAAATCATATGTGCTAAGAGTGAATTGCTCATTGGCAACAAACAGTTATTAACAAAAAAAGCAAACAATTTCACTAAAACTAGTCATGGAGACAAAACCAGAAAGCCTGTAATTATTAAAAATGTGTGAATTTTGGGGTTATGTGGCCAGCTGGCGATATGAGTAATTGCATCTTCCTACAGCTCCTGCTCTATAAGCCTATTACAGACAGAAAACCACTCTTTTACACTAAACATGGGCAAACAGACTAAGAAACACCATACTACACCTGGAAGACCGCAGAGGCCAAAACTTCTGTTTCATTAGCACTCTCTGCGTATATAGTCCCAAGAGAACATACATCAATCAGCCATAACATTGTGATCACCTGCCTTATATTGTGTTGTGTAGGTCCCCTTTTGCAATAACAATCCTGACCGGATCGAGGCATGAACTCCACTAGACCTCTGCATGTATGCTGGAGTCCTAAGTCCTGTAAGGTGGGGCGTTCCATGGATTGAACTTGTTGGTCCAGCACATCCCACAGATGATCGATTGGATTGAGAGCTGGGAATTTCACATGCTCCATCTCCCACACTGCACACCAAGTACTTGCACCAGCATCCCAGGACATGATCCATCTCGAACATTGCACACCCAGGACATGCCCCAGCACCCACATTGAACATCAAGGATTTTCCCCAGCACCCACATTGCACACCCAGGACATGACTCATCACACACATTGCACACCCAGGACATGACTCATCACCCACATTGCACACCCAGGACATGTCCCAGCACCCACATTGCTGACCCAGGACTTACCCCATCACCCCAGGAAATGCCTCACCACCCACAATGCACACCCAGGACATGCCCCATCTACAAATCTAGCGCTGCATTCCACACCCCTGTTCCCAATCAAAACTAGGACACACCAAGGCTGTTCCTTATCCCCACTATTATTTTCACTTTGCCTTGACCCCCTTGCCATAACGATCTAAAGTACCCTGATATTAAAGGCATCCCTGTGAATCTACATTGAGCCTCTTTACATGACCTTCTGCTAACTAATTTCCCTGCGGTCTACAAACTCCTGAAACAACAGATGGACACATGGTCAACTTTTAAGATGTCTGGGATCAGCAAAATGAATGCTGTAAAAATGGGGTCTTTATGTCCCTGCTGTACAATTCTATGATGTCCTTATTTGGACCAATATTGTACACATCCAGATTGGGCACATATTGGGGCAGATGCAGTGCTCCGCGTTACTTACCAAAGTGTAGTTAGGAGTAAGTTAAAGGGCATATTGCATTTAATGCCTGCCGCTAACGAGGTTATCATAACCGCACCTGTTAAAAAAAAATGACTGCACTTAAAAACCTCCATACTTTCTATGCATGTTTACATTAAATACGAAGTATGAGTGTGTGTTATTTTGTTCTGTTGACATATAAGAATCATCAATCTAGACTGTCAGTATAACATTATTGGAGTGAACACATGCATGCTCACTCAAATGTATAATAGTTTTTATTTTCAATTTAGAATTAAGTGTTCCCGCAAGCACGACAATAATAATAATAATAATAATAATAATAATAATAATAATAATGTGGTTTCTATTTGCAGGCCAAATGAAAAGAAATAGAAGTTGCAATCTTTGACTGAAGTATGGTATGGTATACAAATTTTAACCTTTTAACATCCACTCTGGTTATAGTTTGTAATAAATGCCAGCATCAGGTAAAAATGCTCATTGAAACTATGGGAAGTACACTGGTAAATATAGGCAGTGTATCTTGTGCCTTTTTGAGGCATTACTTAAATTGAAAAAAATAATTTGGAAAAAAATAGATAGCTCTAGAGAGAACACCGTGTTAGCGAGCAAGAGAGCAAACATGTTACTTGGACAGTGTTAGACAGATAAAAAAAAAAAAAAATGTTGAAAAGACCCCTGCATTTGTCTTTGTGTCCTCTTATGAACCTGTCACTTTACATTTCTCTGACTGCTAGAACAGGCTCACATTGCAATGCATTGTGGGACACACAGCCAAAGGGCATCTCTTTCTGCTTGACATGTTCTGTGCATGCTGGCGTGGGGCAGCAGGGAGTGGAATGCCCCTTGTATGAGAGGTTGAAGTGTCCCCTTGAAACTCCCCTCCACCAATAAACCAAATGGGAGAACAGTGTGCAGGGAGCCGGCAATAATATATGAAGATAAGGCATCCAGCAGAGTAGGTTCACCATCTGGTGGCAAATACCATGTACTACACAAAAAATGTAATCAAATCCATGCAAGGAGTAGTAAAAGCATTCCGTGATAAATTTACCTGGGTATGCAAAGAATTATACTAAACCCTCATAGAATTATTAACTCCGATTTTTGGCTCTCCTTTACAGTTAGCACCACAGACGTTTCTATTTCATTTGGATATCTCATATGGTAATAAACAAAACAAATATCTATTAATTAATATTTTATTAGCTGTAAAATTATGTCTGGCTGGATTCTGGAGAAAATCGGAGATTCCGACCTGGGGAGAGATAGAATCCCAGATCGACAAACAGTGCATAAGAATATTTTTGTGATAGAGATAAAGCCACTCAAGAATTTTACTCCAAAACCTGGTCCTTGTGGAATTTGGAGGCACGTGGCTTGTGACCCTGATGCGTGTAGAGTAATCGGACATGTGACTAGGGGCACCCCCCCCCCCCCCCCAGGGTATGGCCCCGCCCTCTCCCGCTATGGGGAAGCCAAGAGTGTATGAATGGGTTTGTGTGATGGGATCTTATAAATACAGTGTATATATTTTGCAAAAATTATACGCCATGTATTCAGACTCATTACATGATTTCCCAACTTTATTTTTCATAATTGTTGAAATCCACACGAATCTGTCTTGTATGTTTGAAAATTAAGTTTATTTGGTCTATTATTTTTGCTACTGAATTACTTGGAAAAAGAAAAGTCCGTAATAAAAATTTACAGATTGAAAAAAAAAAAAAGAATGATTAACTCCGGTCACTAGGTTTTAAAGGGACTGTATCACCTAAAGATTGTTTTCACTGTGCATATAGAGAATATAAAATTATTTCAAATGATCTACACAATGTGTTAGCAGAACTGCATGCAAATGCCTAAATTAGTAGAAACATGGGGGTCATGTATAAAAACTCTGTTATGTGTAACGGTGATTGTGTCATTTTTCTAAATCTCCACACTTTGCACTGTGGGGGAGGGACCTCCGCGCACTAATCAGAAGCCTGATTTTTTACACATTGGCTGTGCCATGCCACTGGATGCTGGCACAACCTGGAAGAAGCTTTATGGCGCACGCAGTGGGATGTCTGCTTTATTCATAGTCGCACATGCTGATAACGCCAATATTTATCTGCGTGTGTGCCATGGTTATACATGACCCCCAATTTAACCCTAACTTTAACCCTTATGCTAACCCTTAATTTATTCTAATTTTAATTTAATTGTAACCCTACCCCTTATGCCAGAGGTGTCCACGTTTGTTCTGCAGTGGGTCACTTCACTGTAAATGTATTTTTGCGTGGGACACATTCATGTTTCATTGAAAGGAAATGTGAGAGTGTGTGTGTGTGCGTATATATATATATATATACACATACACACACACACACATATATGCACATACATACGTGTGTGTGTGTATATATATACATACACTAAATGCACACACATTCACATGTACATACACAGACACACATACACAAATAGTCCCACTTCCATACACACACACAGTCCCACTTACACACACACACAGAGTCACACTTACACACATACACAAATAGTCACACTTCCATACACACACACGCACACACACACACAGAGTCCCACTTACACACACACACATAGTCCCACTTGCACACACAGTCACACTTACACACACACACAGAGTCACACTTACACACACACACACACACACACACACACAGTCACACTTCCACACACAGAGTCACACTTCCACACACAGAGTCACACTTCCACACACAGACATTGCCTTTTTTTTTTTTTTAAGAACAAAACATTATTTTGTTTCTTCCCTCTCCCTGCTCATTTACCTTGTATCTGCAGGGAGGGGGTTTGTTCCATTTGTGGGCTGCTATTTATGTCACGGAAACCAGGTACTCCAACAGGGTCAGAGTGCGAGGGGGTGGAGCTTTCTCCCATGGAGCACTGGGTATCAGTGACATCCCGGTGCACACTTTGTTTGAGCAGATCAGAGGTGCGGCCACTGCCGCCACTTTCAAGCGGGCCGCACCTCTCTGGCTGGCGGGCTGCATTTGGCCCGTGGTGCTAACCCTAATTTAATTAACCCTAGATTTTAGCTAATTAAGTCTTTTTTAAATTTGTTTTCATTGCAATGTTGCTGACTGTCTAGCAACAGCATCAGAGCGACAGAAGTGATTCTGTTTCACTTCCGACGCTCTACCCAGAAGAGGGCAGCAGCCATATTGGAGGAGCATGCTGCTCTCCAATATGGTGCCTGCGAATCGCTCCGTAGAGCGATCGAGGGTGCCCCAGAAGACAAATTTTGGTGTTGCCTAATGCCTTGATGTTGAGGCAATAGAGCAGCACCAAAGTGAAATCACCCTCCCCGTGCAAAACATAGTAATCTAGCGAAAATGCAGCTTCCCACAAAATACTCCTTGGGTATTCTTAAACAGCAACACAACAAATGAGGGAGCGCAAAAACATGGAAGAGAAAACATGTATTTTCTCAGGAGAAAACATCATATTTGTACCTCGGAGTGGTGGAAGTTGCACACAGACTCTCACAGACTCTCCCCCTGTTGCGAGCTCATAGTGCACATGTGTATGTGCCTATGTTTCTTTAAGTGTCATTTTGTATTTTATCTGTGTTTGATTTTGGATATTGCGCCATTGGCTTTTTAATCTTTTATAGATTTATTAAAAGAAAACTTTCCATGAACGTGAGAACCATCAGTGTTATCTGTTGTCGGGCTTTTTAAGATTTGTTTGTGAGCGTATATAACCCCACTATACACCTCCTGTTACACTATACAGTGTTACACTATGATACTTTGTCTGTTCTATTCCATGTTTTTGCGATCCCTTATTTGTTGTGTTGCTAAATAGAGCAGCACCACCAGAGAAGTTTTCCCGAGCGATTAACGTGAAAACCGCTCGTTCCACCGTAGGACGTGCTAGGCACGTGCTTTGTAAGCAACAGAGTTGCCGGCTGGACGTGTCTGACAAGTCCTTTGTCGTGGAGGGGTTAAAATGTGTAGTATTTATGACATCACCTGTGGCCTGGTATGGAAATGAACTGGTTTTCAATGGGAAATATGTAATTTGCATATCAGGCCACAGCTTAAAACACATTTTCTCCTAATTTAGGCATGTTTAGATGATACAGTCCCCAAGTAATCCCCTGTTCAGTCCTAGGCTTTGATACACACAAATAATTTGACTTTGCAGGTTTTCACTGGCAAGGAGACTATACGGATATGTTTTAGGTACATAACATATTGCTTAGACATGCCTTTACATCCATATTATGAGTGTGCTGATATGTCTACACTTAAGGAAGGCATTACAGGAGATTTGGCCTAAAGATGCATGGAATACGAGGACTCTGTGGTCAGGGCAAAGAGAAGAACTGTATTCCCCAAACTCCAATACACTCATCGCTAGCATATTGAATCACAAAAATGTTATTTTGGTAGTTTTTGTAGGAAACAAAGGTTCTTCATTCTATAGGTTAACAGCCCAATCTGACTTTAATTTATGTATGCATCTGGTGAAGCATGCTTTTGCCAAATAAAGCAGATAGTGATGAAATAATGGAACAGGCTATCCAGCCATTAAGAGCAGGTATTTCCAAGCTACGTCAGGATTTAAAACATATTGATGAACGGGTCCTCTCTCTGGAGCAGAGTTCCTCTGGGACTCGGGAAACTGTAGATGCTCTGAAATCTCATGTACAATAACAAGAATATCACATCTACATGCTCCAGCAGCAAGTAGTAGAGCTGGATAACCGGAGAAGGAGCTGCTACCTTTGGGTGCGTCGGGTCCCAGAGGACCTGACTACCTCGGTGGAGATAGAGCGAGTCTCAAGACTTTTTCACTTTCGATGTTCTTCCCACAAGAGGGCAGCAGCCATATTGGAGGGGCATGGTTTTCTCTGTAAAGTGATTGCGGGTGCCCTTATATATACCCCATGCAAAGGGCAATACATAGACCCCAGTATGTACACAAGGTTATATAAATTGCCCTGTGCAGGTCCATATATCAGGGCAGTGTATGAGATATAACTTTGTGTACATACTGGAGGTATAAATTGCCCTGTGCAGGGGTATAGATCAGTCTTATGCATGGTTTTCCCTTATATGCACAAGAAAATATGTTATGCTATGAACCTGGTATAATGATGTAATGCTATGGGGCTGGTATAGAATTATTTCTGGGGGCTAGCTTTTATTCCCAGTCCGGCACTTCGTGGTCACATCCAAAGTAAAACTATATGGGTACATACTAGGTGAATATATTGACTTGCCCAAACACCCAGGACTTACAGTATCACCCGGTTTGCTTTCCCAGGACCAACCCTAGCACCCAGATTGCACTCACAGGACTTTCCCCAGCACGCAGATTGCACTCACAGGACTTGCCCCAGCAAGCAGATTGAAGTCACGGGACTTACACCAGGCTCCAGATTACCATGACATACCCCAGTATGCAGATTGCACTCACATAACTTTCCCCAGCACCCAGGACATATCCCAGCACTCAGATTTCACTCATAAGACTTGTCCTAGCACCCACACCAGCATTGAGATTACACTCACAGAACTTGTCCCAACACCCAGGACTTACCCCAGCACAAAGATTGCTCTCACATGACTTGCTGCAGTACCCAATACTTTTATCACCCACTGCACCAGCCTCCCTCCTCAGCCACACTGTGCAGGAGTGAAAAGGTGCCGCATACGACATATCCGGCAGCAACATAAGCCTGCATTGCATCTCACACGGCTGCACCAAACTCTTAAAGTGTCCGTGGCTGAACTCTTAAAGTGCCTGCAACCAAATTTTTAAAGCATGCATCCCACAGCGGTGTGAGGGTCGGCAGGCTCCTGGAATCTTTCCCTGTATTCCAGTAGGCCAGTCCAGCCCTGTGACTGGGATCGAAAGTGTCAGTACCAGCAAATTTGCCAGAATCCTATAGATTCTTGTCATGTAACACTTTTTAGAAGAACATTTGCCCCAATTAATGTTCTAACTGGTAATGAAAGCTGCAGGTAATATGAATAGTTTCTCACGTCATCTGAGTTTAGGCTTCACATTTCCTTACATAATTTAAAGATACCTAGCATTTTCTTTAATGCTAAAAATAAAAGGCAATATGAATGTCTTTTAAAACCCAGTTCCACATGCATAGCTTTAGCAGTTTTAGCTATTTTCTGCTCAGCATTGAGAAACTTCACCTGAGGCCCGTCAGGTTTAACAAGTCAAGGTCCCTTCATCACCAAATACTGAAAAGAGCACATCATGGCATCAGCTATCTGCAGTACACTCTAAGATGAGAAGATGGCTGCTCATCTCTTCAGTGACCAGGATAATACAATCAAATAAAAAAATCTGTTAAAAACGAAAGAATATTACCAACATGAAAAGGTACTTAAAGGCGGATAGAATCCTACAGGTGCCTTTCTTTAACAGACCTTCTTTCAGGACAGCTACCCTCTGAGCAGTCCGACAATCCTGCCTGTATTTAAATGTTTCTATCATATCCCCCCGTCTCTTCTTTCTTCCATGCTTTACATGTTACCTTTTAGTCTTAGACTGCATAACTTCAATTCAGAGTTACTGTGGTGATGGCAAATCATTGTCACTCTCTCTACTGTGGATTATGGTTCCTAAGAGCAGCATGAGAATTGTAGTTCATTAGGAGCTGCCATACACAAAGTGAGTCATCATGTTATAATAAAAATATTTTAAGAATAGTGTTTCTCCCCTGCACTGTTGCAGGTTATTTTCGTTGGTTGTGTATTTCAGGCAAACTTTTGGGAGCCATTGGGCTAGATTTTGGTGGACTAGTTGGCAGCAATGCTCCTATGATTGGATTGTGTATTCCTCTTTGTAGCTTCTTCCAGTGTATGTTTTTGTTCTCAGTCTATCTCCATATATACCTCTATATTTCAGGGCTTCTGTCGTGGACTCTTGAAAAAGTAACCATTTTTGCCAGTTTAGCTGTTCATCATCCATGGATGTCTGCAAAATTCTGTCCACTAGTGGGCCAGTGATGGCTTGTCTATGAGATCAGTGACTTCCTGCCACTAGCAGAACACTTTACTTGTTATTCATTTCATTAAGCCACACCTATGCACTGGCACGGATCCTTAAAATCTCTAAGCTAGTACCTAGTGCAGGGAAGTCCAAGTTTTTTTTCTGAAGTAGGCTTCATGATTAGAATTGCATCGATGGGGGCCATAGAATAATGTTTCTTTATTTTGCTGTAATACAGAAAAAATCCCACAACTGTTTCAATCAACTATATTCAAATAAAACCACACGTTTACATAGGAAATGAAATATGGAAAGTTAAGTCAGGTGGACTGCTGTCAGATGGCCACGTGTTGCTCACATTGATCACAGTGCTGGCAACCTGACATCGCTATAAGAACCAGCCAGACTCTGTCTCCAGCCTCCAGTAAAGCCGGACAGTTGGGAGGTATGCAACAGACTTCAACACTAGACCAATTGTCTGGCTGAGCATCATGGGAGCTATAGTCCAACACAGCCTTGGTGTCAAAGGTTAGCCACCAATACTCTATCTGTGACTAAGATTGCCACCCAGCTGGGATTTTACTGGCAGGCCAGCAAACAATTGGCTTGAGGGCAATTTAAAGTTTATATAGGCTACAAGCCATGGTGTATTCTATAGGGGCTGGGAGACATTTGGGTGGCTCGCAGCCCCAATCATCATGGGGGTCGCTCAAATGAATTCCAGCCCCAGTCATCATGGGGGGCAAGACTAGTAGCCCTGGCCCCCAATGTATCCTATAGGGGTCTGGAAGCAGGACAAATTAATTTATTATAAGGGGCAAAGGCTACTTGCCCTGACCCCCAATGTGTATAAGAGTAATCTAGACCCTTTTTTAGACTGGGTTCAGTGATACTTTCCCTGGCCCCCCATGTATATTGTACTAGGGGATCTATTTTTTTTTTTTTACACACACATATATATATATATATATATATATATATATATATATATATTTTAATTTATTTATTTTTATTATTATTTATTTTGGGAAGACTTTGGCGATTTTCACAATAGTTAAAGTCCTCCAGACATGAGTCTCTATTCTCTTCATAATAGACTAAGGGGAGGATAGAAGCTACCACTTGGTGCGGTGTGTTTCGGGCATGTTTCACTTGCTTTCAGCTTCGTAATGGTCGGCGTGGGATTGGCTATGCTGTGTGAATGGCATATCTATTCAGAGGGACATCAGCGCATATTGGGTTTCTCGGAATTCGCTTCGAGATGTGCCCAGAATCAGTCTAGTCTTTGCAGACATAAATTCAGGTTGAAGATCGGTACAGATTGATCAGAACCTTTCGTTTTATCTGTGGGAGGTATGGGAATGGTTCAGTTTGGGTTATATAATTAACATTGTCAATCGGAAAAGAAGGGTGAATGTCATGGTTCTACCCCATTTCCCTGGTTCCTGTATATTATATTAAGGTTCTGTGGCTGTTTCATCTTCAGCCTCTAGTGGCCGCTATTCTAGTGTTTTCATTTCTCCTTCTGTTGTGTCAGCTGTATTGTAAACCTGAGCCCAACCCTATTTAAACCTGCAGCTAATTGCAAACTGTGCGTTTGCATTGTTTTGGTTACAGCCTCTGTGCCTGTACTAGCGTTCCTGATTATTTCGTGATTTTTGCCTGTCCTCGACCAAGCCTGTTTTCCGCCAGACCTGACCCATTTTCCTGCCTTGTAACTTCGTCTAGTGTTTTACCTCCGTTGTACTTTGTCCTGGGCCGTGTATGACCCGGCCTACTGACTATTCTATTTTTGTGTGTATTTGTCCTGCTTCAGTGTGTGGTCTCAGTCAGTGTGTTAAAGGTCTGGGTGGTCATTTTCCTGAGGCTCAACCACAGGGTATAATACTATTCAGGTGAAAAGCACTGTTCTGTTTCTTATCCTGTTGCAGCAACTACCAACCCAGTGTCAGTTATCGGTCCAGTGCCCTACTCAGAGAGCTGCAGCTCAGCTGCCAGGCTCAATTACCAGTCCTGTCTGAGGTTCCATCCGGTCCATAGTTATGCATCGTGGGGTGCAGACAGACTCCACACCATGCCCTGCAACAAGGCTCCTCCCAGGTCTATTATCCCAGGTTGGGAAGACATCAACAGGAGAAGAATGAAAATGTGAACAGGAGAAGAGTGAAGATGTGAATAAGTGGGAGACTCACAACTTGCAGGCAGCCAGTGAATCTGGCTTTCCCAAGATCATCTGCAGGAGGTGAATTAATCAAAAATAGAATTTTTCAGTAATTTGAAAAATTTGTCTGATTAGCCCAATCTGGCTTCATTTTGAGCCAGATCAGTCTATACTTAGTAGACCCTCTAGTGTTTTTTTTTCTGTATCATATTGTATCAAACTGTCTGTTTATCTGTAGTATTTACTTTCAGGCTATTTTTCTCTTGTATTTTATTATTGTGTTTTATGTGTTTTGCTATTTAACTTCTCTTTTTTCCAGGCTGGTGATTTCCATTTTCCTGAAGTTAACGGAACATTAAACTTGTTTAACTCTTACTTCCTTGAAGGAAGCACAGCACAGCGAGAGACCCTCGTTTTTGCATGGGGTCAGCAGGGGGACCTAGTTAAGGTCCCCTGTGCTGATCTCATGCAAAAACGAGGGTCTCTCTCTGCGCTAGCATGGCAGCTGTCGGTCAGAGGATAAACTTTAGATGTCCCTAGTATGAGGATGAACTGGCGTGTACTTTTGATAGAACACGCCAGTTCATCCTCATACTAGGGACAACTAACTTTTCACTTGTGCTTCTATATTAGAAGCTCAAGTGAAGAAAAAACGTTTAGCGACCTTTTAAGTGTGTGCATGATTTGTCTGATTACCTGAATCGGGCACTAAATTTGGCATTACTTGACTAAACTACTGGCATCTCCCTTGGCATACTTGTCTGCCTTCTGCTAAATCCACTTACGTTGAAGCCCTGTGCTACATTTACCAACTATCTGCAATAACATATAATTGCAAGCTCTGTGCTACAGTCTCCAGCCTGCTGCAATATTGATATAAGTGCAAGCATTTAAAGGAATTGCCTTACTCCTCTGCTATTCCACCAACTGCTATATCGGTCTGTTTCTGGGGTTACATACTTGGGATTATCTAAGTCAAGGTCAGCTGAACCTCTGGGCTCAACCTTTGGGGATAAGCTGGTTTTGAGTGAAACACTCCTGCTGTGTGGGTTCCAGGCCACAGCATGTTATATTTCCTTTTCAAGGGTGAAATATAAATAAACTTATGTTGCACCCCCTTATATGTATTTTCCCTGAGACTTGATGTGGCTATAGAGCGGACACACAAGGTTTCATTGTTAGTATCAACATTTTCAAGGTACTTAAAGGTGCAGGCAGTCTTGTTCATAGTACACATATCAACCAATACAAACCTACATTGTTATAACAAAACTATACAATTATTAAGTATCCCACATTGTTATAACACAGTTTTACAATTATTAAATATACCCCAGTGTTATTGCCATAATTCGGAAGTCACATTACCCTTTATATAATTACTGTTAGATACTGACATAGTAATAAACAAAATGAATATGTCTGTTTTAAATTTGTCATCTCCTTTATAAATGGTAGCCTTAGTTCAGGATAGTTCATGGTTGTAATACATTTGTTGTGGTTCTACTTATTTGAGATACTTTAACCCCTTTGTGACATGACCTTTTGACCATGTCTTTCCCTTGGTGACATGGGCTGTTTGACATTTCTGGGGTGTTTGTGTTTAGCTGTAATTTTCACAAATCATATGTTTGGTTTTTTATCGCCATAAGAAGGGCTTTCATTAGATACCATTATGTTCATCATATCTTGTAATTTTAGTTCCACATAATTAAATAGTGCTAAATGATGCTAACATGCAAGAGAATAATTAGTGCATATAGATAATTTTCTATAAATTATTACAATTTATGATAACTCATAATAAAAAATTATTATTATAAATGTAGTGTGCACTAATTATTCTCTTGCACGTTAGCACCATTTAGCACTATTTAGTTATGTGGCACTTTCTTTATTGTTTTATATATGATATCATTTGACCTTTTATTTGATTGGTTTGATGTTAGCATTTAACACTGGTTCACTTTATTTTATACACTTATGATTAAGCGTCTCTGGACCTATGTTTGTGTGCACTTTATACCTTCTTTAAATCGCCTTTTTTAACGGGATTCAAGAGTGCTGGTATGCTTCTTTGTGTTTGTCTGCGAAATTGCAGCTGGGTCAGCCGTTCCTCATGCCTGAGCACCTGAATCGTGGAAGTGATACACCATACTTACTTTCCCTACGGGGTTGAGCCTGGATTCTTTCACGTGGGGAGAGTGTGGCTTTTCTTGTTCTTCAATCAATTTTATTGACTAGGATAATTTTTTCTTCCCTTTTTGCCAAACATTTTTTAATTGATTATGTTTTTAAGTGGATGTGCTGTTACACCTAGGGATACATTAATTGGCTTGCAATGAAGTTGCAGAGGTGAAGGAAACTGCGGTGCACACCTAGCACATATGGAGCATCCACCACTGCAAAACAAAAACAAAAAGGGGGTGGTGATTCTAATATGTGCATCTGTTCCCCTAATGGTCTCAGGACTATGCAGCATGAGCTTTGTGTCTCTATGGCACTATTGGCCAACAGATGATCACTTTGGCGACATTGTATGCACAAAATGCCAATCAGCAGTCTTTCCTAGCACTCATATTACGTTCATTTTCAGGAGAGATTGTGATTATGCGGAGAAGATCTTAACGTGGTTACAGATCCCAACCTAGACTGTTTTACATGCCGTTCCCACATCCCATATATTCACAGATTAATAAAAGAAAACATTCGCTGTCCTTCCTAAAATTAGTGGCTATTTGGTGCAACCAGCATCCAACAAGTCTAGACTACTCCTATTACTCCATATCCATAGCGCTATACTAGAATTGAAGCATTCTACCTTTTGTGAAAAATTACTCTGCTGGAGTCTCAACTTGGAGTGACCTCACCGTAGTATATGTTGAGTAATACATAAACCCAATGCTCCAGAACGACCAGTAAGCTTTTAAACTTTTCTTGTCCATCTTTGCAGGTACAAGCTCTGAGTGCCAGCTCCTCTCTAACTCAGCTGAGAAGCAGAGCTGAATGTAAACATGTAGCTGCAAAAATAAATGTGGGGTTTAGATAAGAGACATGGCGCTGTCTTAACGTTTGTTTGCCCTAGCAGCTGCTGGATCAGTCTGCATGTTTCACAGGATGACGGCACATGCATAAAATGACACGTACATTTTATTTTCATGATGTTAGGGGTGCTAAACATTTCACATGTGCTTCTATGTTAGAAGCACAGGTGAAAAGAAAAGTATTCTTTCAACTCCATTTGAGGAGTTGTGTTAAGGTTTGCTACATGTCTGTTGTTTTACCGGTAGGCTGGTGAGAAATTGGCTTGAGGCCTACGTTAAGTCTATGGAGGCCTTTTTTGTTTGTTTGTAAGAAAGGCTGCATCCCTAGTTGTGTTGAGCCATTCCTCATAAGCACAATCTGAGTTTAACTGAGCAGACTATAAATCACTGGCGTTGCTAGGTCTTCGGATGATCTGGGGCTAGAGCCCAGATGAGCTCGGTCTCGGTCACACACAGGGGCGTACCTAGAGCATTTGCACCCCCCCCCCCCCCACACATAATAAAAATGTAAAAAAAACACCCACAATTTTTTCAGTGTTTGAAAATTGTACAATTATAGATACCAGGAATATTGTGCCACTCAGAACCCAGTAATATTGTGCCTTTCACATATCAGTAATATTGTGCCACTCAGAGCCCAGTAATATTATGCCAGTCAGATACCAGGAATATTGTGCCAGTCAGAGCCCAGTGATAGTGTGCCAGTCAGAGCCCAGAAATATTGTGCCAGTCAGAGCCCAGGAATATTGTGCCATTCAGATACCAGGAATATTGTGCCGGTCAGAGCCCAGTAATGGTATGCCAGTCAGAACCCAGTAATAGTGTGCCACTCAGATACCAGTAATATTGTGCCAGTCAGAGCCCAGGAATATTGTGCCAGTAAGACACCAGAATTATTGTGCCAGTCAGAGCCCAGTAATATTGTGCCAGTCAGAGCTCAGTAATATTGTGCCAGTCAGATACCAGTAGTATTGTGCCACTCAGAGACCAGGAATAGTGTGCCACTCAGAGCCCAGTAATAGTGTGCCAGTCAGATACCAGGAATATTGTGCCGGTCAGAGCCCAGTAATGGTATGCCAGTCAGAACCCAGTAATAGTGTGCCACTCAGATACCAGTAATATTGTGCCAGTCAGAGCCCAGGAATATTGTGCCAGTAAGACACCAGAATTATTGTGCCAGTCAGAGCCCAGTAATATTGTGCCAGTCAGAGCCCAGTAATATTGTGCCAGTCAGATACCAGTAGTATTGTGCCACTCAGAGACCAGGAATAGTGTGCCACTCAGAATCCAGTAATAGTGTGCCAGTCAGAGCCCAGGAATATTGTGCCAGTCAGAGCCCAGTAATAGTGTGTCAGTCAGAGCCCAGTAATAGTGTGTCATTCAGAGCCCAGTAATATTATGCCAGTCAGAGCCCAGGAATATTGTGCCAGTCAGAGCCCAGGAATATTGTGCCAGTCAGAGCCCAGGAATATTGTGCCAGTCAGAGTCCAGGAATATTGTGCCAGTCAGAGCCCAGTAATGGTATGCCAGTCAGAACCCAGTAATATTATGCCAGTCAGAGCCCAGGAATATTGTGCCAGTAAGACACCAGAAATATTGTGCCAGTCAGAGCCCAGTAATATTGTGGCAGTCAGAGCCCAGTAATATTATGCCAGTCAGGGCCCAGGAATATTGTGCCAGTCAGAGTCCAGGAATATTGTGCCAGTCAGAGCCCAGGAATATTGTGCCAGTCAGAGTCCAGGAATATTGTGCCAGTCAGAGCCCAGTAATGGTACGCCAGTCAGAACCCAGTAATATTATGCCAGTCAGAGCCCAGGAATATTGTGCCAGTAAGACACCAGAAATATTGTGCCAGTCAGAGCCCAGTAATATTGTGGCAGTCAGAGCCCAGTAATATTGTGCCAGTCAGATACCAGTAGTATTGTGCCAGTCAGAGACCAGGAATAGTGTGCCACTCAGAGACCAGGAATAGTGTGCCACTCAGAGCCCAGTAATAGTGTGCCAGTCAGAGCCCAGGAATATTGTGCCCAGTCAGAACCCAGTAATAGTGTGCCACTCAGAGTCCAGTAATAGTGTGTCAGTCAGAGCCCAGTAATATTATGCCAGTCAGAGCCCAGTAATATTGTGCCAGTCAGAGCCCAGGAATATTGTGCCAGTCAGAGCCCAGTAATAGTGTGCCACTCAGAGCCCAGTAATAGTGTGCCACTAAGAACCCAGTAATATAGTGCCAGTCAGAGCCCAGGAATATTGTGCCAGTCAGAGCCCAGTAATATTGTGCTAGTCAGAGCCCAGTAATATTGTGCCAGTCAGAGACCAGTAAAAGTGTGCCACTCATAGCCCAGTAATAGTGTGCCACTCAGAGCCCAGTAATAGTGTGCCACTCAGAACCCAGTAATATAGTGCCAGTCAGAGCCCAGGAATATTGTGCCAGTCAGAGCCCAGTAATATTGTGGTAGTCATAGCCCAGGAATATTGTGCCAGTCAGAGTCCAGGAATATTGTGCCAGTCAGAGCCCAGTAATATTGTGCTAGTCAGAGCCCAGTAATATTGTGCCACTAAGAGCCCAGTAATAGTGTGCCACTCAGAACCCAGTAATATTGTGCCACTCAGAACCCAGTAATATAGTGCCAGTCAGAGCCCAGGAATATTGTGCCAGTCAGAACCCAGTAATAGTGTGCCACTCAGAGTCCAGTAATAGTGTGTCAGTCAGAGCCCAGTAATATTATGCCAGTCAGAGCCCAGTAATATTGTGCCAGTCAGAGCCCAGGAATATTGTGCCAGTCAGAGCCCAGTAATAGTGTGCCAGTCAGAGCCCAGTAATAGTGTGCCACTCAGAGCCCAGTAATAGTGTGCCACTAAGAACCCAGTAATATAGTGCCAGTCAGAGCCCAGGAATATTGTGCCAGTCAGAGCCCAGTAATATTGTGCCAGTCAGAGCCCAGTAATATTGTGCTAGTCAGAGCCCAGTAATATTGTGCCAGTCAGAGACCAGTAATAGTGTGCCACTCAGAGCCCAGTAATAGTGTTCCACTCAGAGCCCAGTAATAGTGTGCCACTCAGAACCCAGTAATATAGTGCCAGTCAGAGCCCAGGAATATTGTGCCAGTCAGAGCCCAGTAATATTGTGCTAGTAATAGCCCAGGAATATTGTGCCAGTCAGAGCCCAGTAATAGTGTGCCAGTCAGAGCCCAGGAATATTGTGCCAGTCAGAGCCCAGTAATAGTGTGCCAGTCAGAGCCCAG